>JAMXDD010000011.1:9363907-10578050 GCA_024733475.1 Syzygium grande
TTTCCATTCTAGGATTTTCAATGGCTACGACATCCCACCAGGCTTACAATGCTGTACCTTCACTTGTTGGCACGTCAAGCACTTAGCCACATGCTTGGCCACATCCACTTTCATCCCGTTTAGTCGCTGTCGGAGATTTTGATACATTCTTGTGCTGCCCGGGTGAATACTATAACTGCTCCTATGAGCTTCCGACAAAATCTCTTCCTTAAGGTCCAAATCAGCGGGTACGCACAATCGTCCTCGAAACTTAAGAATTCCTTCTTCGGACACTTGAAAGTCCGGTTTCCTCTTAGTGTCATCCATACTCAAAATTTTCTGAATCTCAAGATCCGTAGACTGCAACACCTTGATCTTGGCTTGCACTTCCGGCTCAATCCTTAATGTCGCCATCAAACTGGAGAGGTGTCCTACCTCAAACTTAAATTCTAAGTCCTGCGCTCCTTCTAATAAAGTCCACTCTTTAACCAGCAAATGCACGATACTCGATTTCCGACTTAAGGCATCTGCTACCCGGTTGGCCTTTTCGGGGTGATACAATATGTCGCAGTCATAGTCCTTCAACAATTCCATCCAACGCCTTTGCCTCATATTCAATTCCTTCTGCGAAAACAAGTACTTGAGGCTATAATGGTCCATGTAGATTTGGAACCTTTCTCTACATAAATAATGCCTCCAAATTTTAAGCGCAAAAATAATTGCTAAGTCGTGGGTTGAGTAATTCATTTCATGAGGCCTTAACTGCCGCGATACATAAGCAACCACTCTTCCATATTGCATTAGCACGCACCCCAATCCTCTAAGCGAAGCATCACTATAAATCTCATACCTGCCTGATCCTGAAGAAATCGTTAACACTGGCGCCGTCGTCAACTTCTGCTTCAGCTCCTGAAAACTTTCTTTGCATTTTTCGGTCCATTCAAACTCAGTCTCCTTCTTAAGCAACCTCGTCAATAGAGTGGCTATCGCTGAGAATCGTTCTACAAATCTCCGATAATAACCTACCGGTCCTAAAAGCTTCGAACCTCAGTAACTGTCGTCGGTCTCGGCCAGTCCATTACAGCTTTAATCTTTGTCGGATCCACGGAGATTCTTTCTTCGGAAATTATATGCCCAAGAAACGCCATTCGGCTCAGCTAAAACTCGCACTTGCTAATCTTAGCATACAATGCATGCTCCCTTAATATCTATAGAACCTTCTCCAAATGCACTTCGTGTTCCTCGGAACTCTTCGAATACACTAAAATATCATCGATAAAGATAATGACGAACTGGTCTAAGAATTCCTTGAATACCCAGTTCATTAAGTCCATGAAAGCAGCATGGGCATTAGTTAGTCCAAACGGCATCACTGTGAACTCATAGTGTCCATATCTAGTCCTGAACTCTATCTTTGGAATGTCCTCTTTTTGGATCCTTAACTGGTGATACCCCGTCCTTAAGTCAATCTTAGAAAATACCGAGGCTCCTTGCAACTGATCGAACAGGTCGTCAATCCTTGGGAGGGGATACTTATTCTTGACCATCACTTGGTTTAGCTGACGGTAGTCGATACACAGTCTTAGCGACCCATCCTTCTTTTTGACGAATAACACTGGTGCTCCCCATGGAGATGCACTCAGTTGAATAAAACCTTTGTCTAGTAGTTCCTGCATCTGAACCTTTAATTCCTTTAATTCTAACAATGACATCCTATAAGGCGGCTTTGAGATTGGCTCAGTCCCGAGGGCCAACTCGATAACCACAGCTATATCCTCAAGCCGCATTTCATCCGCCGTCGGATCAACCACACTGGCCAAATAACCTTGACAGCCCTCACTCAACAATTTAGTTGCTTCCACAGATGAAACCCAAGGGATTGAGGTTCCTCCTCGACTCCCTACAAACTCAATTCTAGGGTGTCCAGCCGGGCTAAACTAGATCATCCTGCTACTACAGTCCATTATGGTATTCTGCTTAACTAACCATTCCATGCCCACAATCAAATCAAAATCATACATCGGCAACACAGTTAGGTCTATCCTGCTTTCTACACCACCAATCACTATCTCACAATTCGGGCATCCTAGTGATAAGCATATCTTATCCTTCAATGGCGTGGTCACACATAATTGTACTTCTAGCACAACAGGCTTTAATCCAGTCAGTTCAATAAACTGAGCAGATATAAACGAATGTGATGCTCCCGGATCGAGTAACGCATACGCTATATGATGGCACAGAGAAACCATACCTGTGACCATGCCTGGTGCATTCTCAATTTTCCTTTGCGCCATGGCGTACACCCGTCCTTGTGCTGATGGCTTATTCATATTAGCCGGCAGGGAATTTCCAGGTTGATTCCCAAATCAAGGTGGTTGTTGTATCGGGGGTCTCGTGGAGCGTTGTTGAGGGCAATTCCTAATCTGATGGTCCAAACTCCCGCACTTGAAATAGGCCCCAATTCTGTTCTGCTGATGACTTGGCTTCCTGATGTTCTTCTTGATCGGTGGGACAAATCGCCTATTTTCCGCCATCGGTTTCTTCCCCAGACGACGGTTGTCCCTAGCTGGGGCGAATCGCGATCCAGAGGCGACTGCCCTATCAGTCTGATCCCGCTCTATAGCCTGAGCCTGTTCATACATCTCACTATAGTCCTTGATGTTTAGCGATATCATTTGACTTCTTAAATCCGATTTCAGTCCATCCCGGAATCTCTGCGCCTTGTCTTCGGGGTGTTCTACCATCCTTGGCGCGAACCTTGACAATCTTGTGAATTCTGTTTCGTATTGATCAATTGTCATCGATCCTTGGCGGAGCCTCATGAGTTCCGCTAACTTCCTTTATCTAGCACTCTCAGAGAAGAACTTTCCCAAAAAGCTCTCAGAAAATACGACCCATGTCTAAGCAGTTCCCTCAGGAAACACCTTTCCTTTGGTGGCCTTCCACTAATCGTTAGCATTGTCTTGCAGTTGGTCTACCGCCAATGTTACATTTTCAACCTCAGTGCACCCTAGCACTTCGAATGCCTTTTCCAGTTCCTCAACCCAACGGGGTGCAGTCTCGGGATCACCCTTGTCATTGAACTTTGGCGGCTTCAATTTCAAAAACTGCTCTACTAATTTAAACATTGGTCTGACCACATTCACTGGTTCCGGGATTAGATTCTCCACATTTCCCTGATTCCCACCATTTTTATTGTTTCCATTATTCCCATTGGCCCCATTAGCAGTAGCGATGGCGGCCTCAACAGCAGCAGCGATAGTGGCATTTCTTTCCTGCGCTAGTCTACCTCCCAAAATCCCAGCTTCCTCAAGGGCTCTTAGAATTCCATTTACTCTCAGATCCTCGGCAACTCTCACTTGTGGTTCATGACCTCGACCTCTACCTCTACCTCTTCCTTGGTTACTCGTCTCCCCAACTTACATGTCCATCCTCCTGCTATAATTCCCACATCGATATTAGAGACCTAACCCAAGCTAAATCGATTTAAGGACCTAGGTAGGCGACTTAACGCTATAGCAATCAATCACTCAGTATGCGATTAAGCATAAATAGCACGAGACTTCAATCACAAGAATACGTGTACTGACCTTGAGTCCTGCCGCACCTGCACCTTACGGGTAAACTAAAACAAGCACTCAATTAGATACAAGTAGTCAGGAGGTACACATAGCACACGAGGTCACCCTACTAGCTACCCAAGGTCATCGCTCCTTATCACTCCAAGCTTCGACCTAATTGGATCGAGCTGACCTTGCTCTGATACCAAATCAAACGGGGATGTCACGCCCCGAACCCTATGGCGCGCGAGCATCCCTGCCATGGTCGATTTGAGTGCGACGTCTCAGGACGTGTCGCCGACCCAACGCCCAACACAAAGATTTAAAGCACATGCAGAAGCAAATCAAACACCCATACAGAACTATAACACCAAACCAAGGATAGCCACAAACGAGAACAAGATTACAAAATAAACACTTGTATTATTATGGGAAACCATATGCAACATTCATATACAGCCTACGCTCAAAAATCAAAAGCGATTCGGCGGCCTCTAACGTCAAAATGGGGGACATGGGACTCAGCGGTCAAGCACTACAACTAGTCGGGGCTCCTCCCAAAACACATCGGTACGCCTGCCATCCTCAAGGCTGGGGGTCTGAAAATGTGGTTTAAACAATAATGAGAATAATCTCAGTGAGTAATTCCTTAAACCTAAACTAGGTTAACTTGTACCTCTTGACGAGTACTAAACCATGCATAAATCAAAACATAACTGATTTAGGCCCTCGGGCCTAAATCTAATTCATACTTGACCCTGCAGGGTAGCCATTCTATAAACTTAATCACAACAGCACCATAACATTTAGATTGCACAAATACACATATCACTTAATCCCGATGTATGTAATGTACGTGCTCATGTTTGCACTCATGTCATGCCTCAACAATGCAGTAACGCACGCTCGCATACTAGCACTCTGCCATTTACCAATTTCTCCTCCGACCCGCGTTAAATGCATCAGGTCTATCATTTCGAGATCGATCTCTGGCCCACGTTAAACGCATCAGGCTCGTAACACATTACCCGCATAAAACGCCTCAGGTTGATCATCTTCCGGTAAACCAGGCATCATCCCGCGTAACACGCCTCAGGACGGGTTCACTACCCCGTGTAAACGTATAAGGGTTTATTGTGATCACACATTCACAAGCATCAATTTTTATCTGAACCCCGCATTAAAGGCATCAGGGCATTTTAGGTGATCACAATGCACGTGTCACTCGGGCACACTTGTAAATGCACATGCCGTGCCAATGCTCATGATACACATCCTAAGCTATAATGTTCACATCTTGGCATTCACTTGCACCACGCAAATTCAATCTCATGAATCAACATGCCCAAATCGACAATTAATTCAAAATAATCACGGTACAAGCTTGACACACAATTTATGCACGGAATTACACAACCGGGTCAACAAAATTTCGCGCATTAGAGGCCCGCCAAGCTATTCCACTCTTAGCCACGCTAAACATGTCATGATATCACCGAATCACTCTTAATCGAGGACAATTTAATCACTAACTCGGTCTATCGATTCCGTCCACTAAGTCCACCATTTTGTCCACATATCGGCACCTATGCCTCGTCCCATCTCGGCACTATACGGCCTGCTAAACCTCGATTAAATATGCATTCTTAGTCACTAAAAATGCCACAGAACCAGCCCATATCACCCTTTACTATTTAATCCCTAAAATACCCTAATTAACCCCTAAAACCCGTCTAGAAATGTAAATTATCCTAATTAGGATTTAGGGTCAAACTCACTTGGTGTCATAAGCTTCAAACCGAGCTGAACACGTGGCAATGGCGGCCGGACAGCGGCGGTCCCGCGCCGGAACAGTGGCGGTGAGCGGCGACTCCGGCAAACGGCGCGAACGGCGGCGACGGAATAGACGATTCCACGGCTTAGAGAGGGGGAAAGGGACACGGCCAGAGAGAGTGGGACGGCTGGACAAGGCTGGGTGAGACGGTGGGGGCGGCGGCGGAGCTCCTCCGGGAATGGCCTTCCACGGCCAAATAAGAGAGGAAGAAAGGGAGAAGTGATGGTTGTGGGTGGAAGGGCTGCCGGCTGAGGTGAGAGGGACGGCGGGCCATGGCGACGGCACCGGCGACCTCGTGGCGGCGATGGGGCGGCGCGGCGAGCCGGCGAACAGCGGCGACCGGGCGTGAAGGGCAAGAAATGCGAGCCTGCCGGCCGCGCAAGGCGAGAGAGGAGAAGGCGACGGTCGGGGCGGCGGTTGGCTGAGGGCGCGACGGCGGCCGAGCTTGCTGGTGGCGGCGACTGGTGTAGCGGCGTCGGGCGGAGGCGGAGGGCGGCCGAGCGGTGGATGGCAACTGGGCTAAACGAAGTAGAACCAGTCGGGCTCGGGGAAGGAAGAAGGAAAATGAAGAAGAAAAGAAGAAGAAAAGAAAAAGAAAGGGAAGAGGAGAGAGAGGGTGTCAGGGCTGCATGGCGTGAGTGGACGTCTACATGGGGGGCTGGTGAGCGTGGTAGAGAGAGAGAGAGAGAGAGAGAGAGAGAGAGAGAGAGAGAGAGAAACAGATGAAATGATTGGGGGGAAATTTGCGCGGCAGAGGAGAGAGAGGCGAGAGAGGAGAGGGAGAACAAAAAGTTAATTTTTGTTCTCGAACGCGATCCAACGGACACGGTTCAAACTAAAAATCGAACTAACGGTCACGATTCAAATCCGGAAAAAGATCTAATAGTCCACGAAAATCCCAAATAATAATATAGGACAAAGGCCAAATAAAATAACTCGAAAACACATCACGAGGGAGGTCTACTAGTCTAAATTCTCACCCGGTCAAAATTTCACTTTTCCACTATTCCTGACAATCTCGATACAGGCCACAACAATATCGACAACGTCCAATTTATTTCATCCCAAAACTCCCGAAAATCGACTGCCAAGTTCGGGGTCTAAATAACGGTCAAATTCGATCGAGTACGATTCTAGCGAAATCTCTAATTTAAAAATAATAATCGAGAGTGATCAGTTCTCGGGCGAGATTTTACTATAAGCACACTGACAAATTACACGTTTTATAAATCCCAAAAAAGGACCGAAATTCGGGATGTCACATACGGGCTCTAGACGTCTGAATGAATGTACTTAACCGGTTGCTTGGTCGAATGAACAGCTGTTTTAAACTTAATCCGACGTTGCTTCCCAAAGATGCAGTGCTCACGTAAGTTCAGCTTCCCTGTCTTTTGACCCTTCAACAACACCCTATCACTCAGCATCGTCAGACCTGCCTCACTCATGTGCCCCAAACACATATGCCATAATTGAGTCAAGTCAAAATCTGACTCACCTAATGAAACTGCAGCAGCTCCGGTCACTATCTCTCTCAGTAGATGATAAAGAGAACTCACTTTCTTCCCCTTCATCACTGTCATGGCATCTCGAGAGACCTTTAGCACTCCACCTTCATTAGTGTACTTACACCCAATATCATCGAGTGTCCCAGAGAAATAAGGTTCTTCTTGAGCTTTGGTACACGCCTCATGTCTATCAGTGTGCGCACCACCCCATCATGTATCTGAATCCAAACTGTTCCTATCCCCACAACATTACAGGTTGCATTATTTCCCATCAGAACTCTACCACCATTTGCAGTATAGTAAGTAGTAAACCATTTCTTATGAGGCGTCATATGATAAGAACACCCTGAATCTACCACTCATTCGTCTCCTAACGAGTTAGTAGTCACACACAAGACGGCCTCTGCATCACTAGTGCTCTCCTCAGCAACATTTGCCACACTGCTTGTAGAATTCTACTTGTCACCTCTATTTCTCTGCTTCGGACAATCTCTCCTTATGTGCCCCTCCTCGTGACGCTCAAAGCACTTCACGCATTCTTTAGACTTTCCATTGTGTGACTTTGACCTACTTTTACCTCTGCTGCTACTGGACCCTTGATGTTGTTCTCTACCTCGAAGCACTAGTCCTCGCGCTACATCCTGCGCTAGACTGTTATCTCGCAACTTCCTCTGCCACCCTTTAAAGAACAATGCTGACTTTACCTCTTTCGAGGTAATCGTAGTACGCCCTTGGAGTAGTGAATCAGTAAAGTGCTCCCATGATTTAGGTAAAGAAGCCAATAACATCATGCCTTGTTCCTCATCATCAAGTATCTTACCGACATTCTTCAAATCCATCATGAGTTTATTAAATTTATCTAGGTGGGATCTGATCGACGTACCTTCAGTATATCAAAATTGAAACATCCTCTTCAACATGTACAAGCGATTGTTCAAACCCTTCGTTACATAGAGTGCCTGTAATTTTGCCCACAATGATGCGGCATCCTTCTCCTCAACCACCTCTATTAACACTTCATCCGATAAATTCAACAGGATTATACTCTTTGCTCTCTCCATTAGCTCTGCGCTTTATCAACCGCTTTTATTATAATAGGCAACTTATCTTCGCCATCTAATGCCTTGGCCAAACTTTGGGTTGTCAATAGCGCACGCATCTTGACGCTTCATAACCCAAAATTGTTCCTCCCGTTAAACTTCTCAATCTCAACTTTCGCTCTAGACATAATTGCAATAGCAGAATTTCCAGACAATAATCAGACAAGCAAAAGCCCCAAATCACAATCCAGAAAATCCAACCCTCAAGCTCTGATACCAATTGTTGTAAATATAATGCGGAAGTGACAGGATCTTACAAATTAAGTCAATGCGAAAATACCAGAGAAATAAATGAGGAATGAAAAAAGACATCAGAGATTTACGTGGTTCGGTCCGAATATTGATACTTACATCCATGGGGAGAGCCAGCCACAAACAATCCACTATAATCGGAGAATCAGAATTACAAATCGCTCATACGCTCGAGTGTTTTCCACATTTACGTTTAAGCCCAAACGCAAAGTGTTTACAAATAAACAATTTAATTGGACAAATAAACTCACTGCACAAATCACTGCATGTTCAAGCCCAAAGCAAAATACGCGCACGTTCAAGAACGTATGTGTACGTTCTGCCTCCTTCGTGCGACTTGAATACGAGCGTCTCTATACGTCTTGCTTTGTGCAGCCTTGGTCTTCGCTAAAAGAAAGAAACCCTCAATTTCTTTTCATTTTATATGTGGCAAAAAAAAAAACCCTAGTTCTGCTTCCCCATTTATCTGACTTCCGTGGCCCCACACGTTTCTTTTGCACGTCCAAGAAGAGAAGTCCTTCACTGATAAGCATTCAACAAATTGACCTGGGCCCACCGAAATAGATATAATAAAATAAGAATGCCCCTGTTTTGTCTTTTAGTGGCCTTCTCTATTCGCGTCGCTGTGAGCCCCTCATCCGAAATTAACCAAATAGGAATGCGGGCTCAAACTCAAGACATAAATTTAACAGGTATTAATACTAAACTCTTAGAAATGATTTATTAAGTGACATGACGGATTTTACTCAGATGTTGGATACGATGATCCACTTACAGTTGATCACACTTTGTAAAATAGTTTGGAATGCCAATATTAGTGTACTACGCATCATTAAGATCACAAACAAGCTTCTCGAAGGTATTCATGGCTGAAAGTGGCAATCCCAACACCACCGCAATGCCCTTCTCTCTCCCGTCCGTCATAAACAAGCAGCTTTGCCTTTGTATCTCACCGGTCGCAAGCCTCGGCTCTCCCCACCCAAAGTCCGTGGAGCCATACTCGAACCTCGTCCATGAACTTATTACTAGTGTGTCCACAGGGAGTCCCCCTAAACGATTATTGTCATAATAGTCGATCCTCGACTGTACGTAGCTGTCAGTCGCACTCTCGATTGCCTTCTTTATTCTTGTTGCAGAAGCAAAGATTGGCTCCTCGATCAACTCTCCCTTGGTGCAGAGACAGCAGGGCCAGACCACGGTGTTCCCAAAGTATCCGTCGGGCAATGGTGTTCTTAGTCTAGACCTGAAGTTAACCACAAGAAGAAGCTTTGATTGCTGGTGAAGTTTCATATTGAGGGCTATACTGCGAGCCCGCCACACAAAGGCTGCCAGTGCTACGAAGGTGGTGCATTTGCTCGTTACCTGTTGCTCAAGATGAATAGATTCCGTTTTTGGTGACCAAATATTCATGTAAGGCTTACTTGATAGCCATAAATGTAAGTCATATAAATGTCTTAATAGATTCATATATTTACAACTAACATGGCTGTGTAATCAATCAAACTGTAATGAATGTGCATGCTAGTGGTCCACATCAGATTTTCTGGGATTTAACTTGGCAGTGGTATTCTATATACATTAGTCAATCAAAACAATATTTGGGAAGAAATGATCTCATGAACGTATACTTTTAGTTGCCGTCATTATTTAAAAGTTGCAGAGCAATTTATTCAATTGAAAGTTTAGCATGATGTATTGTTGGGTGTATTTGAATTTTTTTTTAAACTAACTGTGAGTTGACGTGTATAATATGCAAAGATGTCCATGAATAGCCACCTATCCATTATCAGAGCACATAAATTTACCTGTTCATCTTTTGTCCCCATTCTTTTTAGGGTCGCCAGCTTCTCAGCATTGAAGTGGAGAGCTTTATAGACAAATTGTTGTTCCTCGTATAATGCCGTCATGTTTGATACATCTCTTATGTGAACAAATTCGTCGTAAGGACCCGTGATTTGAGGAGGCACCCTTGATTTAAGGATGGTTCTATCATGACAAGGGATGACGGATAATGGGTTGCCTCTTGCTATTTCAGCCCATGCGTTCATAAAACTCATTGTCGACACGCCATCAGCTATGTAATGGCTGAGTGCGATCCCCAAAATGAAACCTCCGCACCTGAACTTTGTCACCTGTGATTTGCCTCTAAAGTAAATAATATCTCAACATAAAATGTAGAATAAGTAAATATGGGGAAAATTGTCCAAAACATCATAAAGCTACTGCACTTTTATCAAGTCACTCCTAAAATGCAGAACAAGTAAATAATATCGTTGGCCTAGGGTTAGAAAAAAAATAAAAGAAAAAAGAAAAGAAATAAATGGAAAATTTATTAAAATATTATAGAAATTGTCTATGTCAACGCCGGCTATGCCACATAGGACGGCCAAAGTCCACGTAAGCGATTTCCTACCAAAATTAACAGGATAGATTCAATTGGTAAAAAATGAAAATATTTAGGACTCAATTGACAAAATTGAAAGGTTTAAGACTAAATTGGCAAAAGTGTAATAGATTTAGAACTTTTTGAGCAATTTTTTTAGGGTGCAAAAGTTCTTGGACGGATCCAGTTTATGCACTTTATGTTCATATGAAGTCTTGCATTCACTGGGAATCACCGGATTTAATGGTGCAATTGAGAATCACTGGATTTAATGGTGCAATTGAGAATCACTGGATTTAACGGGTTCAGGGTGTATGCTCTTGACCATGCCAAAATCTCCCGACTTCATTCCTTAAAAAAGGGAAAGATTTGCCTAGACCCGAAACTTTGGATTTGATGAATATCAATGGAGACTTTAGCAAGCCAAGTTTCTACCAATTAGGAAAAGTTACTGTCTCTAATCTTTATGGTAAGTTAATATCCGTGAGTATATTTATGAGTTGGCATTGGATTTGATAGTTTGTCATAGCATTGAGACAGTTACTTTTAAGTTAAGGCATTGAGAAAGTTACTGAAGATGAAGATGCAAAATTTTCATTATTTTTGGACATGCAGAGAAGTTAGGTCGAAATAATTTTGTCATCGAGAGAGAACTAATTAATTGGAGCAATAACTGAACTTGCTATTAAAATTTATATGTATTTTTTCAACATGAAAAGTTACTAATCACACTAGAAAAATAGCTTATTAATGGGTCCAAATATATTAATAATCGTTCCTTTGCCAAAAAAATTAATTAAGTTATCCACCAATTGTTTGGAGAAAATACTAGTTACCTTATGTAGATTATTGCAATACTAGATGGAAAGTTAATAAATGCACTGGAGGAAATACCTATTGCATAAGTAAGTTGAAAGTTCCTATTTACCATAAATAGAAAGTTATTAATTAACAATATAAAATTTGCTACTTCCTCTCGAGTTTTTCTGATATGAAAAGTTACTCGTCATATAAAAAAAAAATAGCTACTTACAAGTAGAAAATTATCATCTCTTGAATGGTAAGCAAAGTTAACGAATCTCGAACCTAACATCAGCTAGTTCAATCGATAATTAAGTCTTCCAAAACAAATTCACTATCATGCTTAATTGAAAGAACCAAATGGAAAGCACTCTCAAGCATAAACAAAATAAAAAGATTGTTCCTTACCTGTGCAGTTAGAAGGGGGGCAACTTCAAGTATATGTTCCATAGGATCTCTGTAGACAAGCTTATCTAAAGCATCAGGATCTAGAAGTCTCTTATCACCCAGATTTTCGATGTCACAATCAGCCGTTGCCTCTACAAATGGGACTCCTAACTTCTTTTGGCAGTCAACAACCAACTTCCCTCGAGAGTTTCTAGCCAATCGCCCTGCAACTGGATAGTAATGAACCAGAACTCTGGCCAAGGCTTTCTTAATCCCGTCTACCACATTTGAGTCACTCCTATCGAAAGAATAAACGTACAGCATCATCATAGGAGCCATTTGATCGAGGCTAGTTAAGGAAATGGAACCCTCCGGTGTTTCGTGTTCTGGTAGGACCACAGTGGGGCTGGATCTTTCTATTATTAAGCTGCTGTTCTTTGCTGATGCCTCCATAGTAGAAGACTGGAAATTTATATCCTGCTCTCTTTCTTGAGAAAAAAAAAAATGCACTGAGAAGTATAAACAAAGTTGTTACATAGAGAGAGGCCACATGCAAACAAAACCGCTATACATCTTGTATATATACCCACAAAATCAAAGTGGAATTTAGTAACTTCATCTTCACTCGTAGCTTGGAATGATATGCAAGAAAAACCATGAGGAGTTGAGGAACAGGAAAAATATGAGTAAGAGTATATCCACCGGCGATATGAATCTCATAATGGAGCATGGAGATTGAAACTTTAATCTGGTTCCATGATAGAAAAGTCACTTCAAAAGCTTAAAATATGTTGCAGGTTTCACCATATGCGTTGTCAATCACACATGTAGCAACACATCAACCATACATGCCAAACGAATCCTACATGCACAGCACAAAGATAGGCCCTACATGAGCTTTGGTGATAGTAATTTTTTTTTTGCTTAGCCAAGTACAACGGACACACGACTAAAACTCAGACGAAAACCAGCATAGCTGTAAGAACTGGAGATATTAGAGACGAAACACTTTGATTTGGCTTCTCTTTGCGGATCCAGAATTTATAGTCGTGGCCTCTGGAGTTTTGGCATTGAATATAAGATAGTTGCGACTTGGTGCAGCCTCTACTATACTATGGGTAGGATCTCCGTCAACAAGCTTTCTAAAAAGTAGTGCTTGCAAATGTGTCGACCAAACCAAACAAATTTAAGAATTGGCAATTTGTTGTTTGGGTGAACATTGACCTTAAGTTCGAGACAAAATATTAGGTAGGCAGGCCGCTTTAACCTCTAGTATATTTTGGGTAGGATCATGGTAAACAAGCTTTCTTAAAAAATAGGGCTTGGAAAAGTGTTGACCAAACCAAACAAATTTAAGAATTGGCAATTTGTTGTTTAGGTGAACATTGACTTTAGCTTCACGACAAAAGATTAGGTAGGCCGCCCCTCCACTCAAATTTGAGATCTGACACTGAATATGAGAGAGTTGCATCATTCTGTACTTTATTGGTTTAATTGTTTGGAGGGGTCTGCACGCGCATTGATCATCCGTTTAACGGGCCCCAGTTCTTTGGTTTAGGATTACTTTAGACTTTAATTAGGACTTTTTGCTTGGATGAACGTTGACCTTCACGTGCTATCATTCTCCGAGGTTATACATTCATAGCCTGTGCGCCTGGCATTTTAGTTCCCTCCCCCTTGATATACAAATGTTGATCATGGGATAAAAAAACATCTATAGTTTACCAAAAGAGAGCAAAGCAATTGCAGTCTAAAGATGGTGGGACTAACTTTCTGTTTATCATCAGAAAAGGGTTGGAGCTTTAAGTAAGAAAAGAAAGCGTATTTCGTTAATTTGATCTCCAATAATGAACATGCAAGTACTGTGTAGGATTGAAATGATAAGCAACCACTCTATCGAAACTATTAATGGCTTGTAAATTTACATTTGGACCAACTCTTGGAAAGTGTTCATAGCTGAAACTAGCAACCCCAGCACCATCGCAATGCCCTTCTTGTCTTTCCCATAAGCCAAAATCGAGATAATTGTCCAAAAAATCATAAACCTATTGTACAACGGCCAATTTCGTCTTAAACTTTTCATTGTGCCAATTTGGCTAGTTTAGTTATAAACCTTTCAATTGTTTCAATCTAGTCCCACACCTTTTGAAAATTTATCAATTTAGTCCTTCTGGCCAATAATAACTAAATTGACCACCTTACAAGAATTTTAGGACTTTTTGGACAATTTTCCTAACCAAAAACACACAATCAACTCTCGGTAGGTGCTAGTGCGGAATTGCCTCAGCTGTGCCCATCCAATGTATGTCAAGTCATTATCTAGCCTCGTCCACAAACTTGGCTTTATCGTGAGAAGAAGAAATTGAACTAAGCTGTCATAAGCCTGTTGTTTTACTTACTAACCGAATCAAAAGGAAATATGATCCGAAAGATCTAAATCTTTTGTTTGGATTGGTTGGGTTGGGTTGGTTTGGGTTTGGTTCGGTTCCGATTTCAGTTTAGGCATTTCTTTTTTACACCCCTAGTTAGAAGGGGCATGACTTCTAGTATATTTTTGGTAGGAAGTCTGTGAAAAACCTTTCCTAAATCCTCAAAATTGAATGCTCGCACATCAACCAGATTTTCAATGTCACGATTTTCTCATTGCCTCCACAAAGGGAATTCTCCTAACTTCTTTGGCAATCAACGACTAGCCTCCCTCAAGAGTCTTTAGCTAACCTCCTTGCAATGGGGTAATAGTTGTTGAAATAGTTTGTTACCATGAAAAGAGGTGATTGTTAGATATGAGAAGAAATGATTGTTGACACGAAAAGAAGTAGTGGTTGATCCTGAAGAGTGGGGATAATGTATGTGCCTATTCCCGAGAGATGTGTTGATTGGTTGTTTGAAAATAGGACCAAATCATACATTGTTAATTACAACTGTTCATAACAACAACAACTCTTTCTTCTTCATTATATCCTCCCTTCTTTTGTTTTCTCACATAAGTTTGAACACACATTCAAGGTAAAATTCCAAGAGACAAATTGAGTAATTGTTGAACTGATTTCTTAGTAGCTTTGGTGTATGATATTTTTGTTTTAAACTCGGTAGCAATAATAGAGGGGGCAAATAATACCTTAAGGATAGTAATCGTCATTGCGCATCAAAACACCAAAGAATTATAAACTAATACTCTATATTAATAAGGAATTCCCAACAATCTTAAGGTATTGTCACGCCCCGTACCCCACGAAGCGCTAACATCCCACGCAAAGGTCGAATTGTTTGTGTGCAACGTCCCGGGAAGCGTTGCCGACCCAAACCCAATCAGAGAACAGACACAAGCGGAAATCACGTATATAAATATATATATATATATATATATATATATATGCACCCGTACTGATAAACACATGAGACCACAGATAAAACATCATACACACAGGAATGTACATTTCATTACCCATTGAAAACCCATTTTCACAACATATTTTATACAGATCAAAAGATTTAAATGAAGACAACAACTTCTAGCAGCCACCAGATCAAAAAGGTACTATGGCTGGGGAAAGGTGGGGTCAACTACAGGAAAGATTGCATTCAAAAAGGTACTAGCTTCCCTATAAAGAGTTGGGACCTAAGCTAGGACTCCCAATTCAGATTCGACAATTCCGAAGACTCCGATGAATTGCCCGATGACTCCTCAGAAGACTTAGACGGTTCGGAATCCATATCCTCGGCCTGGGCTCGCTCGTCTTCAGAGTCCTACTCTAACTCGAGGTCCAGAAAAAGTCTCAACTCCTCGTCCGAGCCTATTTTGGCAATCTCTCCATTTTCTTCCTCATCGTCTATGTCCATGTCTTCGAGTCCCTCTTCTTCGTCGTCGAGTTGATCAGGATCTTCGGCGATTATTTGAGGCTCCCCATTCACAGGCTCATCGACGCCATCAACATCATAAACGTCATGCGGATTTATCACCTCACCATCCGCAACTATCGGTATCATCAAACCAATTCCATCCAGAGGGACGTCGAAAGTCCGAAGAGGTCGGCCTATGTTCCCGTTCACATCTCGCAAATACCAAGCCACATATTCCTAGGTATGGTAGAAATATTCACCAATATCTACGAAAACCACTGATCTGTATCTCATATATAATTCACCATACCCTGCGGGGTATGAACTGGTATACTGCTATATCCATGTAGGTATTCCAAAAAGTGGTGGATTCGGCATCCTTACGGCTGGCAGTCTGAAAATATGGGTTATTACAGCCGTGAGACGAATCTCAGCGAGTACAATCCCTAAACCTAGGTTAGGCTAACATGCATTCTCCTGACAGGTGAAACAACATAATACACAAACAATGACTTGGCCTTCGGCCCAAATAGAACATAAGGATTACCATGCAGGTTAGGCAGTTCATAAATTCCTCAAGGCACATGCGCAAATACAATGGTCACACGTGTACCACACGCATGCTCATGCTCACAGTATTCATCTCGCATGCCGGGTCATGCATTCTATGCATGCAATGTCAATGTCATGCCATGCTCTCATTTCAGTTCACCCAGCACACTGTCTCAATTATTTATTACGACTTGAGTCAACACAATTCCCGGCCCGGTGTGTCTAGCCTGCTTCAAAGTGCATAAGGCGCAACACCGATATGGCCCAGTGTCTCTAGCCTGCTTCAAAGTGCATGAGGCGCAACACTGATCTCCTCACGAACCAGAGTCCGCGTAAAACGCATCAGAATGGTCGTCTTCCGGACGAATCAGGCATCGTCCTCCTTCAAAGTGCATGGAGACGGCACACCTCGCGTAACACGCATTAGGATGAATTGTGATCACATATACACATATTGTCAGTTATTATCTGAATCTCGCGTAAAACGCATCAGGGTATATTAGGTGATCACATGTTCATGGTAGGCACGCATTCTCGCACAATTTCAATTCATGCCTCATACTCGACATATGCAATGCGTGTTCATGTAATGCCACACCATGCACTATGAGCATCAAACAATAATTCAAGCACCCAATCAATTCAATGCTACAACCACGTGCTCAATTGGCCCATTTAATACCGTGTGGCCCAGTACACAAATCTCAATTTAGCATTCAACTCAACTTACAATTGGCCAATCACATACTGCACTATTCAGTCACACGTGCACGCAACAGGGCATTTCGCAATTAAGCATAATTAATTATCAATCAATCAACAGCCAATCACTCTGGTAATCCCGGCCATTCCGCTAACAATTCTGACTGTTCGTTACAATCTGGTACATTCCTCAAAATATGGACAGCCACTATTCCATCAATCCGAGCCCAATAATTATCTACAATAATCCTACTAAATTCCTCTGATTTTATTTCCACCAATCAATCCTCAACCCAGTCCGAAATATACACCGATACTACCTAAGCCAGTCTAAAATGCACCGATAATAACTAAGCCAGTCCAGAAAAATGTACTATCAGTCCTAATCCAGGTTTAGGAGGTATACTCACTTAATCCAACTTCACGACGACGAGGAACAGCGGCCCATCACCGGTGAACGATAGAACTGGTGGCGGCGTTTCCAATGGATGATGTATGGACGGCGTACGGACATCATACGGACAGCGACATATGGACGGCGAGAGGGTCATGGCGGTAGCAGCTCGACCGATCAGGCTCCAGCGCGGAGGCGAACGGCACCGGCGTTCCTTTGGCCGGACGGAAAACAAGGGAGAGAGAGAGAATGGGGACGAGGGAGAGAGAGAACGGACGGTGAGGGTGGTGATGCTGGTGGGTGGTGGTTGGACGGCAGTGGCGGCGGCGGCACCAGCGGACGGCGGCCTGTGTGGCTCTGGCGAGCTCCAACAAGAACGGCCAAGGGAAAGGAAAAATGGAGGAGGAGGGGCTCTTCTGTGGGCTGGCCAAATGAGGGGGAGGAGAGAGAGAGGCTGGTTAGACCAGTCAAATATAGGGGTTAGAGGGCACCATGTGTCGCCGATTCGAACGATTTGACTAAAATACCCCTAATCCTACGGTCCTAATTTATCCTAATCCAATAATGGATGGCTAAAAAAGGTCATTGGCCCCAATAATTAAGATGAAAATCAGACTTAATTACTCCAAAAATTTTTCCAAAATTCGGAACCCAAAAATAGCCTAGGGGCAAAATAGTCATTTTTCCGATCCCGGGTCGAAATTTTAATTTTTAGCTATACCAACTCCAAATGTGTGTGGCCAACATAATATGGCGTCGGGAATTGTGAAAATAGCTTCTTAAGCCTTTGAAAACCGACTGCAAAGTCCTGAGAATTAAAATAATATTATTTTTCACTTCCAAGCCAAAATTCCAATTTTTGACTAAAACAACTCTAAATGTACGTGACCACCCTAAAATGACATCGGCCTCAAAAAATAACCTCATACGTCCTCAAAATCTAAGTTTGTGTTCCGAGGGACAAAATCGTAATTTTTCACCCCCGATCGAAATTCCAATTTTCAACCGTACTAGCTCAAAATATGCGTGGCCAGCATAATATGACGTCAGATTCCCAAAAATAGTCTTTTAAACCATCGAAAATCGACATCGAAATCGGGGCCCAATTTCGTAAGCAAAACTAGCTCGATTTCCAATTTCAGGGTCTCTCACTAATGGGGGGCTGTTTCAGGCATACGCATATCGACCTAAGGTTGTCCGAGTCATAACGGTCTCGATCATTGAGAGAATGAGAAATTATCACTAGTCCTAGAGGTTGCGATCGTTTGGTTTAAGTTCTGGACTGGTTGACTACGTGTACTTTTCAATCGTACAGAATTACCTGCGATCCGATTGTACATCGTTGGCCTTGGCCAAACCAAATCCATCACTTTTCCAAAGATCGGCCCACGTCGGCGTAAAATATTCTTTCATCATTTCTCATGATCGGTATCCGATTCGCAATCGAGTCCCTAGTCCAAGTACCGTTTCCTAGTTAGCCATACCCCATTGGTTAGTATCTCGAGAGTAATCAGCTCTAGGCGAGACTTGCTAAAATGAAATGCGAAATTATGTCAGTTTTATTGATCCCGGAATTACATCGAAATTCGGACTGTTACAACTCTTCTCCCCTTACAAAAATTTCGTCCTTGAAATTTGTAATCTATCCTTAACTACTCAAATAACTGGGGGGTGCTGACATCTCATGGCTTCTTCGCTTTCCTAAGTAGCACCTTCCGTTCCGTGGTGCTCCCAAACCACTTTGACCATCGGGATTGTCTTATTTCTCAATACTCGATCTTTTCTATCCTTAGTCCTGACTGGTCTTTCCACGTACGATACTTTGTCGTCCACGTCTATCTCCTCATATCTTAAAACGTGAGTCGAATTTGGTTCATACTTTCTTAATATCGATACGTGGAAGACATTATGCACTTGGGATAAGTTGGGAGGCAAAGCAAGTCGATAAGCCATATCGCCAATCTTTTGCAATATCTCAAATGGTCCGACGTACCTTGGATTAAGCTTTTCTTTCTTGCTGAATCGAGATAATCCTTTCATTGGCGACACCCTGAGAAATACATGATCTCCCACTTAAAACTTCAAGGGTCATCATCTCCTATTGGCATAACTCTTCTGACGACTTTGCGTCGTCCTTAGTCTATCCCGAATAATTCCAACGGCTTCCACCATCTGCTGTACTAACTCTGGGCCTGCTATAATTCGCTCTCCAACTTCATCCCAACATAATGGCGTTCTATAAGCTCTACCATATAATGCCTCAAACGGCGCCATTTGAATGCTCTGTTGGTAACTGTTGTTATAAGCAAATTCCACTAAATGTAACTGCTCTTTCCATTTGCCCTGGAAATCAATTACACAGGCTCTTAACATATCCTCTAGGATTTGAATTGTTCTTTCTGACTGGCCATCTGTCTGAGGATGATAGGCTGTACTGAATTGCAACTTGGTGCCCAAGGCCTCTTGCAGACTTTTCCAAAAATTCGCTATAAACCTCGGGTCTCGATCCGATGTGATTGTCACTGGCACTCCATGCTGACGTACTATTTGCTGCACATATAACTTTGCGTATCTTTCCAGCTCAAAGTCCTTTCGCACTGCTAGAAAGTGCGTTGACTTAGTTAAACGATCTACTATCACCTAAATTGAATTATGTCCTCTCTGACTACGCAGCAATCCCAATACGAAATCCATCGTGATATGCTCTCATTTCCACTCGGAAATCTCTAACGGTCTCAATAAGTCACCTAGCTTGCAATGCTGTGCCTTCACTTGTTGACATGTCAAACACTTGGCCACATGCTTAGCCACATCCGCCTTCATTCCGTTCCACTAATAATATTGCCACAAGTTCTGATACATTTTCGTGCTGCCTAGGTGGATACTATAATTGCGCCTATGAGCTTCCGATAAAATTTCCTCCTTAAGCTCTACATCATCCGGCACACACACCCTTCCTCGAAACTTTAAGATTCCATTCTCGCTTACTTGGAAATCTGACTTCCTCTTATTAGCATCCAACCCAACAATCTTTTGGATCTCTTGGTCCGTAAACTGTAATTCCTTGATTTTAACTTGGATCTTCTATTCAATTCTCAAAACAGCCATTAAGCTGGACATTTGACTCACCTCAAATTTGAATTCCGAATCCCTGAGCTTCTTCAACAAGATCCATTCTCTGACCATTAGGTGTGCCATACTAGACTTGCGACTTAAGGCATCAGCAACTCGATTCGCCTTACCCGGGTGATACAAAATGTCATAATCATAGTCTTTTAAAAGCTCCTTCCAACGGCGTTGTCTCATATTCAATTCCTTCTGTGACAATAAATATTTGAGGCTCTGATGATCTATATAAATCTAAAACTTCTCTCCACACAAATAATGTCTTCAAATCTTGAGGGCAAAAACGATTGCAGCTAATTCCAAATCATGCGCCGAATAGTTCATCTCATGCGGTCTCAACTGGCACAACGCATATGCTACCACTTTTCCATGCTGCATTAAAACACATCCAAGCTCTCTTAAAAAAAACATCACTATAGATCTCGAATCCTCCGGGTCTAGATGGTATGGTCAACACTGGAGTAGTTGTTAACTTGTGCTTCAGCTCTTGAAAACTTCTTTCGCATTTATCATTCCATTCAAATTTAGTCTCTTTCTTAAGCAGCCTTATCAATGGCATACTATCGATGAAAATTCTTTTACAAATCATCTATAATAGCCAGCCAATCCTAGGAAGCTCCTGATCTCAGTCACGGATGTCGATCTCGGCCATTTTATTACTGCCTCAATCTTAGCTGGGTCTATTCCATCTCCAGACACTATGTGTCTAAGAAATGCCACTCAACTAAGCCAGAATTCACACTTGCTTAACTTGGCATACAAAGCATGTTCTCTTAAGGTCCGTAGCACTACAGCCAAGTGTACTTTATGCTCCTCGAAACTCTTAGAATACATCAGAATATCATCAATAAAAACTATCACGAACTGATTCAGGAATTCCTTGAACACTCGATTCATCAAGTTCATAAAAGTAGCCGGGGCATCGGTTAATCCAAAGGGCATAACCGTAAATTTATAATGCCCGTATCTAGTCCTAAAAGCAGTCTTAGGGATATCCTCTTTTCTGACTCTCAGCTAATGGTACCCGATCCTCAAATCTATTTTGGAAAATACCGAGGCTCCCTATAATTGATCAAACAAATCATCAATCCTCGGCAGCGGATACTTATTCTTTTATTGTCACTTGATTCAACTGCCGGTAATCTATGCACAACCTCAAAGTTCCATCTTTCTTTCTAGCAAACAAGATTGGTGCTCCCCATGGAGATGCACTAAGACGAATAAAACCTTTGTCCAACAATTCTTGTATTTGCACTTTTAACTCCTTCAATTCTGATGGGGACATCCGATATGGTGCTTTCAAAATCGGCTCCGTCCCAGGGACCAATTCAATCACAAACTCCACTTCTCGTTCAGGTGGTAAGTTTGGCAATTCTTGGGAAAACACTTCAGGAAAATCACATACTATAGGTATATTTTCCAAATTAGGTCCTACTATTGTCGGATCTACGACATTCATAAGATATCCTTCACACCCATCATCCAACAATTTAGTCACTTCCAGTGAGGAAATCCAAGGAATCGAGGTTCCTCCTTGGTTTCCCTAAAATACAAAACTAGGACATCCATCCGGATTAAATTGGATCGTCCTATCGCTGCAATCCAATACAGCTTTCTGTCGGACTAACCAGTCCATTCCAATGATCACATCAAAATCGAGCATGGCCAACACTGCCAAGTTGATACTTTCTTCCTTACCCCTAACAACTATTTTACAATCAAGGCATCCAAAAGATACTAGAATCCTATCATTCATAGGCATCGACACACAAAGCACATTCTCAAGCAATATTGGTTTCAGACCAACCAACTTAATAAACTGCTTCGAAATAAAAGAATGGGTCGCCCCCGGATCAAACAATGCATAAGCGGCAGGATCACATAAGTAAATCGTACCTGTGACCACGTCTGGCGCATTCTTAGCTTCCTTGCGCGCCATGGCATAGACCCTTCCTTGAGTTAGGTCGCCCTTGATTAGTCGATGGGGGAGGTCCGGCTTGATTTCCTACTCGCGAAGGTGGCAATGGGGGTAGTCCTGAGGGTTGCATTTGCGGGCAACTGCGAATCTAATTCTCCATGCTCCCGCACTTAAAACATGCCCCATATCTACCCAGCTGGGGACTTGGTTTTCCAATATTCCTTCTGGCCAGTGGGACAAACCGTCTATTTTCAATCATAGGTCTCTTCCCCAAACAGTGATTATCTCTATTTTGGGTAAACCGCGATCCTAAAGTGATTGCCCTTTCTTGCTGATCCCGCTTCATAATCTGAGCTCGCCTATGCATCTCCTTGTAATCCTTGATATCATGGGACAAAATCAGGCTCCGAAGATCCGGCTTCAATCCATCCAGGAATCTCCGAGCTCTATCCCGTGGATTTTCTATCATAGTCGGTGCAAACTTTGCTAACCTGGCAAATTCCGCTTCATAGTGGTCAATCGTCATCTGACCTTGGCATAAACACATAAATTCCATCAATTTCTTTTCCTGTGCATTCTCCAAAAAATACTTCTCATAGAAGTTCTTCATAAATACTGCCCAAGTCGGGGTCGTTCCTTCAGGAAATACTCTGCCCTCCGTGGCATTCCACCAATCATTTGCATCGTCCTACAACTGATAAACCGCTAATGTTACTTTCTCCTCATCGATGCACCCCAAAACTTTGAATGTTTTCTCCAATTCTTCCACCCATCTTGGCGTAGTCTCGGGGTCACTACGACCATGAAATTTAGGCGGCTTCAGCTTTATAAATTGCTCCATTAAATGAGGCATCTACCTAACCCCTGCTGGTTGA
The DNA here is from genome assembly GCA_024733475.1 of Syzygium grande. Taxonomy (NCBI): domain Eukaryota; kingdom Viridiplantae; phylum Streptophyta; class Magnoliopsida; order Myrtales; family Myrtaceae; genus Syzygium; species Syzygium grande. The sequence goes on from JAMXDD010000011.1 coordinate 9,387,119, forward strand.
GCTTGCCCTTGCTGGACTTGATTCCCTCTAACATCCGCAATTGGCGCGGCCCCAGCAGCTGCGCATAAGCTGCGGCTCTCTCCTGAGCTTGCAACCCCATAATATGTCCTATCTCTCATAGGGTTTCCATCACTTGGTCAAATTTTTGGTCTCTAGCCTCACGGGTTTTCCCTTGCTAGACTGACCTTGGGGCTCCTTTCCTTTTCGCCTACTCATTTTGGCTACCCGGTTCTACAACTACCAGCTATAATTCCACGAAAGAATTAAAGACTTAAACCAATCTATCCCAATCTAAGTCCTATGCAGGTATTAAACAACAATCAAGTAGTCAGCATGCGGCTTAATAAGAATTAATCAACTCATCACCCAATAGATTTGCATACTCACCACGGGTCCTGCCACACCTGCACTTTATGGGTCAAACAGCCAAGCAATTCAAACACAAACACAAGCTGTTAGGAGATACATGTAGCACACGAGGTCACCCTAGGCTACCCATGGTCTCTTCACTCCTTATCACTCCGGACGTCGACTAGATTGGACCGAACTGACCTTGCTCTGATACCAACTCAAATGGGGATGTCACGCCCCGTACCCCACGAAGCGATAACAACCCACGCAAGGGTCAAATTGTTTATGTGCGACATCTCAGGAAGCGTTGCCGACCCAAACTCAATCATAGAACAGACACAGCGGAAACCACGTATATAAATATATATACACACGTACTGATAAACACATAAGACCACAAATAAAACATCATACACACAGGAATGTACATTTCATTACCCATTAAAAACCCCTTTTCACAACATATTTTATACAGATCAAAAGATTTAAATGAAGACAACAACTTCTAGCAGCCACCAGATCAAAAAGGTACTATGGCTGGGAAAGGTGGGATCAACTACAGGGAAGATCGCATTCAAAAAGGTACTAGCTTCCCTATAAAGAGTTGGGACCTAAGCTAGGGCTCCTAATTCGGATCCAACGATTCCGAGGACTCCGATGAATCACTCGATGACTCCTCAAAGACTCAGACAGTTCGGGAATCCATATCCTCGGCCTGGGCTTGCTCGTCTTCAAAGTCCTGCTCCAACTCTGGGTCCAGAAAAAGTCCCAACTCCTCATCCGAGCCTATTTTGGCAATCTCTCCATTTTCTTCCTCATCGTCTATGTCCATGTCTTCGAGTTCCTCTTCTTCGTCGTCGGGCTGATTAGGATCTTTGGCGATTATATGAGGCTCCCTATTCACAGGCTCATCAACGCCATCAACATCATAAACGTCCTACGGATTTTATCACCTCACCATCCGCAACTATCGGTATCATCAAACTGGTTCCGTCCAGAGGGGCGTCGAAAGTCCGAAGAGGTCGGCCTATGTTCCCGTTCACATCTCGCAAACACCAAGCCACATATTCCTGGGTCTGATAGAAATATTCACCCATACCTACGAAAACTATTGATCTGTATCTCACATATAATTCACCATTCCCTACGGGGTACGAACTGGTATACTATCGTATCTGTGTAGGTATTTCAAAAAGTGGTGGATTCGGCATCCTTACAGCTGACGGTCTGAAAATATGGGTTATTACACCCGTGAGACGAATCTCAGCGAGTACAATCCCTAAACCTAGGTTAGGCTAACATGCATTCTCCCCGACAAAGTAAACAACATAATACACAAACAATGACTTGGCCTTCGGCCCAAATAGAACATAAGGATTACCATGCAGGTTAGGCAGTTCATTAAATTCCTCAAGGCACATGCGCAGATACAATGGTCACACGTGTACCACACACATGCTCATGCTCACAGTATTCATCTCGCATGCCGGGTCATGCATTCTATGCACGCAATGTCAATTTCATGCCATGCTCTCATTTTAGTTCACCCAGCACACTGTCTTAATTATTTATTATGACTCGAGTCGATACAATTCCTGGCCCGGTGCGTCTAGCTTGCTTCAAAGTGCATGAGGCATAACACCGATATGGCCCAGTGTCTCTAGCCTGCTTCAAAGTGCATGAGGCGCAATACTGATCTCCTCACAAACCCGAGTCTACGAAAACGCATTAGAAGGGTCGTCTTTTGGACGAACCGAACATCGTCCTGCTTCAAAGTGCATGGGGATGGCACACCTCGCGTAACACACATCAGGGCAAATTGTGATCACACATACACACATTGCCAGTTATTATCTGAACCCCTTGTAAAACGCATCAGGGTATATTAGGTGATCACATGTTCATTGTAGGCATGCATTCTCGCACAATTTCAATTCATGCCTCATACTCGGCATATGCAATGCATGTCCATGTAATGCCACACCATGCACTATGAGCATCAAACAATAATTCAAGCACCCAATCAATTCAATGCCACAACCACGTGCTCAATTGGCCCATTTAATACCGTGTGGCCCAATACACAAATCTCAATTCAGCATTCAACTCAACCTACAATTGGCCAATCACATACTGCACTATTCAGTCACACGTGCACGCAACAGGGCATTTCGCAATTAAGCATAATTAATTATCAATCAATCAACAGTCAATCACTCTGGTAATCCCGGCCATTCTGCTAACAATTCTGACTGTCCATTACAATCTGGTACATTCCTCAAAATATGGACAGCCACTATTCCATCAATCCGAGCCCAATAATTATCTATAATAATCCTACTAAATTCCTCGGATTTTATTTCCACCAATCGATCCTCAACCCAGTCCGAAATATACACCAATACTACCTAAGCCAGTCCAAAATGCACCAATAATACCTAAGCCAGTCCAAAAAAACGTACTATGAATCCTAATCCGGGTTTAGAAGGTATACTCACTTAATCCAACTTCACGGCGACGAGGAACGGCAGCCTATCACCGGTGAATGGCGGAACCGGCAGCGGCATTCCCGACGGATGACGTATGGACACCGTATGATCACTGTACGGACACCGTACAGACGGCGACGTATAGCGATGTACGGACGGTGGGAGAGTCACGGTGGCAAAGAGCTCGGCCGACGGCTCTATGCCAAAAGCAAACGGCACCGCTTTTTGGCCAAACGGATAACAAGGGAGAGAGAGAGAACAGGGACAAGGGAGAGAGAGAAAGAACGGTGAGGGTGGTGATGCCAGTGGGTGATGGTTGGACGGCAAAGCGATTGAGGGCGGCACCGCGAGACGGTGGCCGATTTCCAATTCGGGTATCTCACTAACGGCAGAAATGTTTCGGGCATACGATATCGACCTAGGGTTATCCAAGTCACGACGGTCCCTATCATTGAGAGAATGAGAAATTATCACTAGTCCCGGAGATCGCGATCGCTCGGTTTAAGTTCAAGATTGATTGGCCACGTGCACTTTTCGGTCGCGGCAAAATCATCTCGCGATCTGATTGTACATCGTTGGCCTTGGCCAAACCAAATCCATCACTTTTCCAAAGATCGCCCATGTCGGCCCAAAATATTCTCTCATCATTTCTCGTGATCGGTGTTCAATTCGCAATCGGATCCTTAATCTACATACCATTTCCTAGTTAGCCATACCCCATTAGTTAGTATCCCGAGAGTGATAAGCTCTGGGTGAGACTTACTAAAATGAAACGCGAAATAATGTCAGTTTTATTGATCCCGAAATTACATCGAAATTGGGGCTGTTACAGTATTATGACCATAGAGAAGGAGACAGTGGTTGCATCAAGTGCTTGCAATCTTGACAAAGGATTAACGAAACTTTTGTTTTAGTTTAGGTGTTGAGTCATCTTCCTTGTGGCATAACATATTATTTCATGTTGCTATACTACATTAAAATTTATGAATAAAAGTGGTATGATATTATGAGATAATCTGGATAAGAAGGATTGCGAAATATGTTTACAAGAAAAGGAAATTGTTCTTAAATATCCAAGACCATCCACTGAGGCAATTGCATCTAGAGATGCATCATTTTGGAAAGAAGCAATATGTGATGAAAGAAGGCGCCAAGGAAGAATTCTTAATGCTCTGTCGGACCCTTTACACGAAAATTTTTCGATCTTACACAATCCTAGAGATTTTTGGAATGCCTTGGAGACCGAATACAATATCGACAAGCAAGGTACATATATATTTACTGCTTTGAAATATTTTGAATTTAGCATGATTAATAGATTCTATGTATAAGCAAGTAAAGGAACTTCAAATATATGTCGCCAAACTCAAAGACCTTATAATTGAAGTTTTGAATCTCTTCAAGTTGCTACAATTATTTTAAAATTGCCTGCAACTTGGTATAATTATCGAAGAAACTTCCCCACACGACCGAGAACCTCATTGTGGATAATTTGATTGATCAAATTCTAATTGAGGAAGATTCTCGAGATCGTGAGGCTAATTGTAAGAAATAAGATGCAAACAATGTGCAATTTGTTGAGAATGACAACATGAGTAGAGACCAAAAAAAATAAGTAAACAAATTATTATATGGTTGAAGCAAGCACCGAAACAATGCCATGAAAATTTTATTTGATGATATTATGATATGTATTTAAGCATAACAATGCTGGTAAGTGCTTTTACTCAAAATTTACCAAAGAGAATGGAATTATAATGTACTTATATGTAGATGACATGCTGATGGTTGGTACAAAAATGCTTGGCATAAATGATACTAATTTTGTATCCATCTTCTCAGTTTAAATGAAAGATTTGGGAGAAGTCGATACAATTTTAGGTATCAAAGTGATTAACATAGTGGGGGTTTTGCTTTAAGTCGAGGCCACTATGTGGAGAAAATCATTCAAAGATATCGGCACTTGGGAATTAAAGAGTCAAATGTACCATATGACGTGTCAATTAAATTGATGGAAAATACTGGACAACCTTAAGCACAATAAGAATATGCTGGTACAATTGGAAATCTGATGTATGCTAGCTTTTATTGTTTGTAAATTGTCTAGATTTTAGTAATGCTAATACTGTGCATTGGAAGGTTATAAGTAGAATTCTTGGTTACTTAGTCTTATGGAAGACAGTCGGTAATACTAGAAGGATATTCATATGCTAGTTCTCTGTGACATCCTGAAAATTAGTTCATTTGGGATTTATAAAATACCGAGTTTTATGAAATGTACTCGTAGTGAATTCTCGGGAAACCGATCATTCCTGGGATGCTAACCAATAGGGAAAGGCTAATCGGGAATTAAATTGCGTGCGACTAAGAGAAAATTTGATCGTGAATTGATTTTCACCATCAAATCGCGATTTTAATGGCAACCGAGGTCGCCACGTGCGAATGAATTTGCATGTGACCCGATTTATTATCAGTCACTGGTCCAATATGCAAATTTCCCTAACAAGCCGCCCGTTAGTTTGAGAAACGCTCGAGTTGCGTTTAATAAAATTTAATTATTTAATTTAGCTCAAATCGGACATCGAAAAAATTTGGAAGTCGCAACGGGATGTTAGGACGACGTTATGTTGTAACGCATAATTTTGGATGCGCCCAAATCCTTCAGAAAAATTCGATTTCGCAAAAAAACGGAGAAACCGACCATTTTACCCTTGGAATTTATTAAAGGGTTAGTTTTAAGGGGCAAGGGCATTTTGGTAATTTTGCCCTAAATTTTGAAAAAGATAATTTTGTCCTTGGACTTTTTGAGAAATTACAAGATTACCCTTGGATATTTTTGAGTAAGAGTCAATCTCGGCCGTCGGTTTTAGGATAGGATCGAATCGGGACCATTGGATTAAAAATGTGAGAGAGGGTATTTTGGTAAATAGTCAAAAGTGGACTTTTTAAGTAGATAAGCCTCTATCTCTCTCCTCTCTCTCTCTCCCCTCCATTCGGTCCCCCACTACCGAAAATCACCCCGCCGTGAGCCCCCCTCCGATCTCTCTCTCTCCCTCTTGTCGGACCGCCTCACCGCCCGACTTGCCCGTCGTCACCGCTCCCACACCGCTGTCCGTATGCCGCCGTCACCACCCCGCTATTCGCTGCCATCCCTCCCCTTCTCTCTCTCCCCGTGAGGCCATGGGTCTCGGCCAAGGCAAGCCGCGCCCCCGCCCGCCGCCGTTCTCGCCGCCAAGCCAATCACCGCCGTCATGAGCCATACACCATCGCTGCCAATCGCCACCAATTGTCGCCGCTTTCCGTTCTAGCCGCGATAGTCTAGAACTCGGTAAGTCGCGCTCTAAAACTCATTTAGGATTTCAGGTATCGACGGATGATTTTTGGGTGGAATCGGGTTTAAATTATGTGTAAATTTTCATGATTTAAGTGTGGAATTATGTGGCGGGCCTTAGGATTGAATTCAAAAATCTTTGGTGGAATATTTGAGAATAACAGTAGGCTGTGAGTGGCTGTGCAGTGGGCTGCAATGGGCCGATCGGGATGTAAGTTGGATTTTTAGAACCGGCAATTAGTGGTGAGAAAGTGCCGTGAAGGACTGGAATTGATTTGACGTCATTTGGTTGGAGAAAAATAGCAGTTTGTGTGTTTAATGCGTGTTGGAATTGCGTCTGGGTTGGGATGATGAAATTGAGTGCATGGTTGTGCAATTATATAATTGAAATATGCTTGTTGTGTGTACATTTGGGCCAGACTGATTTAATTATTAAAATTGGCCATGTTAAATGCCAAGTGAGCATGTTTTACGTGTGATTTGATACGTGCACGGGCCACGTGTGATGGGCCAGTTGGGTGTGATAAATGCCTATTAAGTGTGTGCATAAATAAAAAGTGGGTGTGGTATGACATGAGTTCGTGAAAATTGTGCCGTCCCCGAGGCGTGCACTTCAACACGGGATGATGCCCGATATTATCGGAGGACCGCCAGCCCCGAGGCGTGTACTTCAACGTGGGTTGTGCAAAAGGGTGATAGATGTTGAGGTTGAGGCGTGTACTTCAATGCGAGCTAGAAACATGGCCTGAGGTGTGTACGTTTACGCGGGCCCTGGAGTGTTGTGATAAGTTGGTCGCAGTGGACCTGAGGCGTGTACTGTAACGTGGGTCATTGGCGAAAATGTGAAAAGAGATGTGATTAGACCGGAACGAATGCGTGAGAATGAGAATTGATTATGCTTGTGATTACATATAATGTGAATGTGACTAACGTGCAGGATACAAGCGTGATAGACCCGTAAAAATAATTGATATGCCTGGTATGTGACAATTGTATGTGTGTGGGCGTGTTTTGTGCAATTGTCTCAAGGTACATGATAGTCTAGGTGAGGTTTAGGGGTGAGCTTGCTAAGATGTGTTCTCATGGTTGTTTCAACCAACATTTTTAGAACCCCCACCGATCCATGAATTCTCCGCCACTTGCCAAAATGTTTCGGGGTACCAAAGGCACACCGAGTACGAGGTCGCAGAATTTCCTATGGATGATAGAATGACCTGGATTAAGCATACCACAACTATTTTTGTAGATGTAGGTTTACCTTTATAGGAAGAGCATAAGTATACTGCTTGGTATTTCCGGACATAGCCGGGATGAGTTCGGGCCCGTTAGGGGTTTTGATGTCTCATTTGAGCTGGTTGGAGACTGGGACCCATCTGCCATACCCCTATAGACGGAGAGTTGACCCTGCAGCAGTAGATTAGTTTAGCTCACCTGGTCTAAACCCAAATACCCGTAGCTCAAGAATCTTCAGGGGCTGAGCATGAACCTGAGCCCAAGTATCACAAGCTGAAGATAATCCAATGGACATAGACTTAGAACCGATCCCCGAGGAAGTAGAGCCCAAGTGGAACCCGAGGGACGAACCTCGACAAGCTCGAGGAGGAACCGGAGTATGTACTCCCGTTTGAGCAGTATATGGATCCTAACTACGTGCCGGAATATAATTTCTTTGATGGATTATGGGAGGAAAATCAGAATGAAATTCTAGCTGAGTCGGGTGATATAAATCACCCGATTGAGATAGAGGCGGAGTCGAGTTCTTTGGAGGAGCAAACCGATCGAGAGTTCGAATTCGGATGACAAGGAGTCGTTTCAAATGGACTTGAGTAAGGGGCATAAAGGTTAGCATAGGGGCGCAAAAATTAGGTTTTTGGCGAGTATCATTTTTTAGGGTAGAATGCCAGGTCATTAGTCCTTTTTGATATCGATGGTTAATAGTACAAAGTGTGCACATGTATATTATGGTTTGTAAAATTGTGAATAGTATGATATAAGCTTGAATGAGGAAAGGAATATGTATATTCTCCCCGATTTTCCCCAGTTCCAATTGTCGGGGTGTTTTGTTATTTCCGCTCTTCAATTAAATCTCTGATGTTCTTAAATGAGGTCAGCGATAACCTGGGACGTCGCATAATTCGACTAGAGAGGGATGTCGCGTGATCGATCAGGGATTCGGGGCGTGACATTATCCAACTATCACAATTTGATAACAAGTTAATATTTGAATATGCTTTCATTCTTGCTAATGATGCAGTCTCATGCGCATTAAAGAGGCTGAATAAAAGTGGAATTTCTATTTGTTGACACCTAAATTTTTATCTAAGAGGCTTCTTATGAAAAATTAGGGATCAAATTTGTTGATAATGATATAATTTGACCCCTAAACATAAATGTCTAACATTGCATAATCTTGCATTTGCATTCTTTATTGCATTTTCCCATATTTAGAAAGACGGGAAATATTTTGGTTCGAACATTAACTTTGTCACGTCCCAAACTCTACGAGTGCGTGATCATCCCTTTGTGGTTATCAAGTACGCGACATCTCAGGACTTGTCGCCGACCCAATCGAAACACTAACGAGTAATGAATGCAAAAGCAACCTTGAACTCTCTTTACAACATATAAACAATGAGATAGTAGAGAGACAAAGAATACACATCAACAAGACACTTTTATAAACATAACGTCAATTACAACACATAGATTTGCAAGTCTTCTACGAGGTCACTATCGATGAACCACGCACAACAATAAGAATTGGGTGGTTGGTAAGCTTAACTCCTCTACAAAAAGGTGCACTCAAAAGACGGGGTAACTCGACCTATCATCAATCCTCATAGTTTCCTGGCAGCGTCTTTGGATCAATCACGGTCGCGGGTCTGAAATGGTTTGGTTATACAACCATGAGAATACTTCTCAATAAGCAGCTACCTAAGCCTCGCTTAGGCGAAAGCGTACTTCCCGAACAATTCTAAACATGCGATTCAAACAATCGACATGCCATAAACAATCACAGGCGTCCTTACCTTGCATTGGCGCATACACAAGCCCTGCATGTTAGAATATCGCCACAACATGGTCAATTGCCCATCAAGTACACGTAAAGCAATTCATGGCATGATCAAGCATAATATGGTTAATAATCCAGATGTGCTCATCAATTAACTCAAACAAAACATTCCCCAATGCAAATCGCATTCATTAAGTCCAGATTATTAACGATCCCTTGGGCCACCGAACTCCTACCGGTCTTTTGGCGTAACCAGGCATCGTCCCGCTACTTCGATGACGACAACGTCCGGAACCTCCGCCTAGACGGCATTCCAAAAAGGAGTATCGATCCAGCCTCTACCGCGATCGGCAATGTCTAGAACCCCCACCTAGACGGCATTCGAACTCCCGTCGAGCATCATCTAGAACCCGCCTAGATGGAATGTGTCGTGACCATGCATACATCTCAGCATTCATTACCAATTCTTATCTTTGTAAATTAGCCCAATGTCAACCAAATCCATCAAAATGCCACGATAACACCGAATAATTCTCGAGAGAGAGAAAAATCGAGAATATACAAAATCGGGTCCAAACTGGGCAGTTGCGCAATGACGAAAATCTATTTGAAATAAATAGTAAAATAAATCCAAAACTTATGAAATTTGGATATTTTGTACAAAACATCTTGATGAACATTTTTCATGAAGAACACAAAATCCAGTTCTATCTAGAACCACCTCTTTTTTGTCATCCAAAGATGGACATAAAATATTTCATTCGGACTGGCCATCTGGCTTTTAAAATGCATTTCAAGTAGTAACCAAATCTCCTTAGAAAGCTTTGAAATTTTTATATGTTATAGCCACAAATGTCCCCAACAAGTTTTGTGAAGAAAATATTGTGAAAATAGGTCTAAAAAAATTTATAAAAATTCGAACATACCTTAAGGTTGGAGGAATAATGTTTCCGGCGGACTTATTTTGGTCCAAAGATGGACTTCCCGAATAGCCTCAAATGATTTCCAAAAATTTCTAAATTAAATTATGTCAAACTTCAAGATGTATGAAACAACTTTCATGCAGAAAGCTTCCTCAAATTCGGCCCACACAAGTCATAGTAAAAATAGCAAAATGCAGCGATGTAGCACAACCTTACCGAAAATCAACCAACATGCACCACCAAGCAAACCAAACACAACCAGCCACTAAACCAACTGTCCATAGCCCTTAAACCATCCCTAACATATCCATTAGTCACCTCTTAGCCTAGTCGAAGCCACTTACCCAAGGCCTAAGATAGATTTTCAAGCTAGGGACCCTAACAAAGCCAAGCCAAGCAAGCAGCAGTTGCTCTGGCGGTCGGACGGGGTAGCTCGGCAATTTTCTGGTGACCTGGATAGCAGCGAGCGATCGTCGAATGGCTGAGGTGGTTGGCTAGTGGGGATGGACGAAGGTGCTGGTGATGCTGAGTGGTGGTGTTAACGGGATGGACGAATGGAAGGGAAGGGAGAGAGTGAGCTCGGTGGTGGTGTGTGGCTAAGATGAGTGCGGTGGGTGGCGGAGCTCACGGCGGCTAAGGGTGGCTGTGCAAGGGAGCTGGTCAGTCTGGTGAGTAGTAGCAAGAAAAAGCAAGAAGCAACGAAGCAAAATGAAGAAGAAAACAACAGTAACAGAAGTGAAGAAGCAGCGATAAAAGGGCAGAACAAAAGCAGCATGTGAAGTTCATCTTGGGCAGCAGCAGCAAAGGCGTGTGCAGCAGCAGGTTAGCAGAGGAAGTCAGTAAGGAGGAGCGGTCAACAAGTCAGCAGAAGAAGGGGTGTCAGCGGTCAACAAGCAGAAGTAATCAGCAGCAGCAGCATGGGGGGAGCAGCAGCGTAAAGCAAAAGCTACAGCAAAGTGGTGGCAGAAACAACATGGGGGAGTCAGCAGGCGTGGCGTGAAGGAAGAGAGGAAGTCAGCAGCGTGGGGCAATGGCGACATGGGGGAGGAGAGAGAGAGAGAAGAGAGAGAAAGTCAAATGCACTTGAGTGCGAAACGACGATCATCGTTCAAATCCGAAAATGATCCAACTGCCTACGAAAAACCCTAATTATAAATTAGGAAAAAGGCTAAAAAATAATAACTAAAACACACTATGAGGGAGATCTACTAGTCCAAATTCTCACTCGGTCCAAATTTCACTTTTCACTTATCCCAGGCAATATTGACATTGGCCCCAATAATATCGACATCGTCCAATTAAATTTGCTATGAAACTCTGAGGAATTCGACACCAAAGTTCGGGCTCTAAATAACTACCAAATTTGATCGAGTGCGATTCTAATAAAATTTCTAATTTTAAAAAAATAACCCAAGAGTAATTAGTTTCAGGCGAGCTTTTATTATAAGCGCACTGACGAATTACACATTTTATAAATCCCAAAAATGGACCGAAATTCGAAATGTCACAAACTTGGATGAAATCGTGAATTTTTGTTAACCGCCCCCCTTGTACGACCCGTCCCTAATTTTCTTTCTATATTCTATTTCTACCTCCATCCAAATGGCATTCGTTACATACCATTTCCTGAGGATTATCTTGTCCGACAATGTTTACCTTGGCAACATGCTCTTATCATCAAGGTGATTGGTTATAGTTTTGAGTTTAATTATCTGAAGGAAACTGTCGTGCATCAACATGGGCATCGCAATCATCGTCATCATCCTGATCGTGTTCAGGACATGGGCATGGAACAAAGAAGAAAATAAAACAGAAAAAGAAAAACCAAAAAGCAGAGATAAGGAATGGTAGATAAAGAGAGCAGGGAATGGGGTTCTTGGTGGAATATATGGGCAGGCTGAAAATGCGTAGATGAAAACAGGGAAAGAGAGAAAAGAATGAATAAAGATACTTTTTATTTTTTATTTTTATAAAAATAGCAACTTTTGATTCTAAGACTCTAATATGGCCTAATGAACTTGTTTCGCCAAAAACAGTATCCGACGAAATACCTTTCACCGAAGTTGGCTCTTCGGCTTTTTTGTACGTATTGGGTTCTGTAGTGATTCGGAAAGGAATGATTCGGTTCTAACTTAGCAAAAATTAAGAATAAAAGAAATAACGAGGGCGAGTAAAGGGTAAAGATAAAGCGAATAAAGGATAAAAGCAATGTGAATGCAAAAGATAACTTGCAAAATTGAGGATGTGTTATTTCATTGATTGATTTTCGGATCCTTATAACAACACTTTGTTGGCTATTTGTAGCCAGGCTAGACAGATAACAGTCACAGCGCTTACTAATTCAAATTCAAACTATTCCCAGAACATTCAGGATGTTTCCAAGTAACTGCGCTATGTTATCCGCAGGGTGGTTGAACTTTAGTCTCCATGGATTCTTCGGTAGTTCGTCTATCATTTGCTATGCTGACTTTTGAATCCTGATGTGCACCGAACCGTCAGTAACCCCGCGGTTGTCCTTGACCATAGACTTCTTTTAAACTCGGGGTATGAACATCTGGTAACACCTTTGGACTTTATCGGTTGGTTGTGGCCCATGAAGGTTATTTTTTGGTGTCAATAGAACTATCAATTATTATTGAACTATGTGCAATGCGGATGATCCTTGTAATGCAATTATTAATTTTATGAGAACTATGCATAAGCATATATGAAAACATATCGATTGGAAACTTATTACATAGAACATGGACAAGAGTTAGAGATGCAGAATATTATTAGAGAATTAAGCATAAGAATATATGAATACATATTGTTTACAAAAATATTACCAAATATATATAAGAATTAGATGGAGAATTTGAGATAAAATGTGCATATGAATTATAGATGCATAGGATTACAGGTGCTAATGCCCGTCTCGTGAGATTATTCATTCCTCTAGGGTTTCTAGGGTTTTGCCTCTTTCAGTGCCCTGACTCCATTTGGGTGAAATTCTGGGAACTAAAGTGAAGCGATGCTCATAGGTGAGGCAGCCTTGCCCATATCCGCAAGCTCACCCAAATTTGGGTGAGGCCAGGCGAGGATTGCGACCCTCGTCTGTAGCTGGCACCTTGCCGGCCACAATAAAAAAGAAATAAAGAAGGAAAAAGGAAAAAAAAAGAAAGAGAAAAAACAAGAAAATAAATAAATAAAAATTAAGAAAAAATAATAAAATATTGTTAAAAATTATCCACGTCAACAAATTCTAGCCAATATTGGCCAAATGGACTCAATTGGCGAAATTTGAAAAGGATTAAAATTCAATTGGTAAAATTGAAAGATTTAGAACTAAATTGACAAAAGTGTAATATATTTAGGATTTTTTTGGAGAATTTTTGCAATAGATTGCGCCGGCCACGGTGAGATATATATAGAGCATGGATGGACATCCTTGCGACCTCTGTGATATGGGCTATACTGCATCAAGTAGGCCAAATATGGCATAAGAATTAAGATCGTTTCATCCATGTCGATGAACTTGCATTTGATTAGTAGTGTCGATTTAGTAGTTAGATAAATTTCTATGATGCTTATTCAAAAGCACTCTCTTGCTCAACATCGAATCAAATTTTCCATTTCCGAAAAAACAAGATAGAAATTGTCTAAGCCCACGTCCAACTATTGGCACCATGAAGGGGGTGAATATCCACTTCTGAAGGATGAATTGAGGGGGAAATTTTGAAGCTTCACGACAAGCAGAAAGATCATGTTTTATTGAATTGGTCTTGGACAATGACAACTTAAAAATATGAGAAGGCACAACATATACTCAGAAGTCCAACTAATTATTGGTATTAAGACTAAACTCTTAGAAATGATTTATTAAGTGACATGACGGATTTTGCTCAGATGTTGGATACGATGATCCACTTACAGTTGATCACAACTTGTAAAATAGTTTGGAATGCCAATATTAGTGTACTACGCATCATTAAGATCACAAACAAGCTTCTCAAAGGTATTCATGGCTGAAAGTGGCAATCCCAACACCACCGCAATGCCCTTCTCTCTCCCGTCCGTCATAAACAAGCAGTTTTGCCTTTGTATGTCACCGGTCGCAAACCTCGGCTCTCCCCACCCAAAGTCTGTGGAGCCATACTCGAACCTCGTCCACGAACTCATTAGTAGTGTGTCCACAGGGGAGTCCCCCTAAACGATTGTTGTCATAATAGTCGATCCTCGACTGTACGTAGCTGTCAGTCGCACTCTCGATTGCCTTCTTTATTCTTGTTGCAGAAGCAAAGATTGGCTCCTCGATCAACTCTCCCTTGGTGCAGAGACAGCAGGGCCAGACCACGGTGTTCCCAAAGTATCCGTCGGGCAATGGTGTTCTTAGTCTAGACCTGAAGTTAACCGCAAGAAGAATCTTTGATTGCTGGTGAAGTTTCATATTGAGGGCTATACTGCGAGCCCGCCACACAAAGGCTGCCAGTGCTACGAAGGTGGTGCATTTGCTCGTTACCTGTTGCTCAAGATGAATAGATTCCGTTTTTGGTGACCAAATATTCATGTAAGGCTTACTTGATAGCCATAAATGTAAGTCATATAAATGTCTTAATAGATTCATATATTTACAACTAACATGACTGTGTAATCAATCAAACTGTAATGAATGTGCATGCTAGTGGTCCACATCAGATTTTCTGAGATTTAACTTGGCAGTGGTATTCTATAAACATTAGTCAATCAAAACAATATTTAGGGAAGAAATGATCTCATGAACGTATATTTTTAGTTGCCGTCATTATTTAAAAGTTGCAGAGCAATGTATTCAATTGAAAATTTAGTTTGATGTATTGTTGGGTGTATTTGAATTTTTTTTTAAACCAGACGTGTATAATATACAAAGATGTCCATGAATAGCCACCTATCAGGGCACATAAATTTACCTGTTCGTCTTTTGTCGCCATTCTTTTTAGGGTCGCCAGCTTCTCAGCATTGAAGTGGAGAGCTTTATAGACAAATTGTTGTTCCTCATATAATGCCGTCATGTTTGATACATCTCTTATGTGAACAAATTCGTCGTAAGGACCCGTGATTTGAGGAGGCACCCTTGATTTTAGGATGGTTCTATCATGACAAGGGATGACGGATAATGGGTTGCCTCTTGCTATTTCAGCCCACGCGTTCATAAAATTCATTGTCGACACGCCATCAGCTATGTAATGGCTGAGTGCGATCCCTAAAATGAAACCTCCGCGCCTGAATTTTGTCACCTGTGATTTGCCTCTAAAGTAAATAATATCTCAACATAAAATGCAGAATAAGTAAATATGGGGAAAATTGTCCAAAACATTATAAAGCTATTGCACTTTTGTCAATTCACTCCTAAAATGCAGAACAAGTAAATAATATCACTGGCTTAGGGTTAGAAAAAAAATTAAAGAAAAAAGAAAAGAAATAAATGGAAAAATTATTAAAATATTATAGAAATTGTTTATGTCAACACTGACTTTGCCACATAGCACGGCCGACGTCCACCTAGGTGATTTCTTGGCAAAATTAACCGAATAGACTCTGAATGGAGACTTTGGCAAGCCAAATTTCTACCAATTAGGAAAGTTACTATCTCTAATCTTTATGGTAAGTTAATATCCGTGTGTATATTTATGAGTTGGTATTGGATTTGATACTTTGTCATAGCAATGGGACAGTTACTTTTTAGTTCAGGCGTTGAGAAAGTTACTAAAGATTTTTTTTTTGGTCGGTTTTACTCTATCTTTCACTCACGATATACATTCAGACTTGCAAATGGATTCCGCCTCTTTTGCCATGCGTGGGCGTTCTAAACCCACATCTTAAACTACGATACCTCACCCCTACCCCCTAAGGTACGAAGGTGGGGATTTTAATTCCCACCTTCCCCTTCTCAAGTAAGAAGGGTGGCCAAAGTTACATTTAAACCCCCAGTAGTTAGAAAGTTACTAAAGTTGAAGTTGCCAAATTTTCATTATTTTTGGACACATAGAGAAGTTATGTCGAAATAATTTTGTCATTGAGAGAGAACTAAATAATTGGAGCAATAACTGAACTTGCTATTAAAATTTATATGTATTTCTTCAACATGAAAAGTTACTAATCACACTAGAAAAATAGCTTATTAATGGGTCCAAATATATTAATAATCGTTCCTTTGCCAAAATTAATTAAGTTATCCACCAATTGTTTGGAGAAAATACTAGTTACCTTATGTAGATTATTGCAATACTAGATGGAAAGTTACTAAATGCACCGGAGGAAATACCTATTGCATAAGTTGAAAGTTCCTATTTATCATAAATTGAAAGTTATTAATTAACAATATAAAATTTGCTACTTCCTATCGAGTTTTTCTAATATGAAAAGTTACTTGTCATATAAAAAAAATAGCTACTAATAAGTAGAAAATTATCATCTCTTGAATCGTATGCAAAGTTAACGAATCTCGAACCTAACATCAGCTAGTTCAATCGATAATTAAGTCTTCCAAAACAAATTCACTATCATGCTTAATTGAAAGAACCAAATGGAAAGCATTCTCAAGCACAAACAAAACAAAAAGATTGTTCCTTACCTGTGCAGTTAGAAGGGGGGCAACTTCAAGTATATGTTCCTTAGGATCTCTGTAGACAAGCTTGTCTAAAGCATCAGGATCTAGAAGTCTCTTATCACCCAGATTTTCGATGTCACAATCAGCCGTTGCCTCTACAAATGGGACTCCTAACTTCTTTTGGCAGTCAACAACCAACTTCCCTCGAGAGTTTCTAGCCAATCGCCCTGCAACTGGATAGTAGTGAACCAGAACTCTGGCCAAGGCTTTCTTAATCACGTCTACCACATTTGAGTCACTCCTATCGAAAGAATAAACGTACAGCATCATCATAGGAGCCATTTGATCGAGGCTAGTTAAGGAGATGGAACCCTCCGGTGTTTCGTGTTCTGGTAGGACCATAGTGGGGCTGGATCTTTCTATTGTTAAGCTGCTGTTCTTCGCAGATGCCTCCATAGTAGAAGACTGGAAATTTATATCCTGCTCTCTTTCTTGAGAAAAAAAAAATTGCACTGAGAAGTATAAGCAAAGTTGTTTCATAGAGAGAGGCCACATGCAAACAAAACCGCTATACGTCTTGTATATATACCCACAAAATCAAAGTGGAATTTAGTAACTTCATCTTCACTCGTAGCTTGGAATGATATGCAAGAAAAACCATTAGGAGTTGAGGAACAGGAAAAATATGAGTAAGAGTATATCCACCAGCGATATGAATCTCAAAATGGAGCATGGAGATTGAAACTTTAATCTGGTTCCATGATAGAAAAGTCACTTCAAAAGCTTAAAATATGTTGCAGGTTTCACAATATGCGTTGTCAATCACACATGTAGCAACACATCAACCATACATGCCAAACCAATCCTACATGCACAGCACAAAGATAGGCCACACATGAGCATTGGTGATAGTAATTTTTTTTTTTTTTGCTTGGCCAAATACAACGGACACACGACTAAAACTCAGACGAAAACCAGCATACCTGTAAGAACTGGAGATATTAGAGACGAAACACTTTGATTTGGCTTCTCTTTGCGGATCCAGAATTTATAGTTGTGGCTTCTGGAGTTTTGGCATTGAATATGAGATAGTTACGACTTGGTGCAGCCTCTACTATATTCTGGGTAGGATCTCCGTCAACAAGCTTTCTAAAAAATAGGGCTTGCAAATGTGTCGACCAAAACAAACAAATTTAAGAATTGGCAATTTGTTGTTTGGGTGAACATTGACCTTAAGTTCGAGACAAAATATTAGGTAGGCCGGCCGCTCTAACCTCTAGTATATTTTGGGTAGGATCTTGGTAAACAAGCTTTCTTAAAAAATAGGGCTTCTAACGTGTTGATCGAACCAAACAAATTTAAGAATTGGCAATTTGTTGTTTGGGTGAACGTTGACCTTAGCTTTACAACAAAATATTGGGTAGGCTGGCCCCTCCACTCAAATTTAAAGATCTGGCACTGAATATGAGATAGTTGCATCATGGTACGAATACTTTGTTGGTTCAATTATTTGAAGGGGTCTACACGCACGTCGTTCATCCGTTTATCGCGCCACAGTTCTTGGTTTAGGATTACTTAAAATTTAATTAGGACTATTTGCTTGGATGAACGTTGACCTTCACGGGCTATTCTCCGAGGTTATACATTCATAAGCGCCTGGCATTTTAGTTCCCCAAAAAAAAGTAGCTTATATCTAAAAGTTGATCATGGGATGAAAAAACTTGTATAGTTTACCAAAAGAGAGCAAAGCAATTGCAGTCTAACAAAGGGTGGGACTAACTCTCTGATTTTTTATAAAAAAAAAAAGGTTGGAGGTTTAAGTAAGAAACGAAAGCGTATTTCATAATTTGATCTCCAATAATTAATATGCTTGTACTGTGTAGAATTATTGAAATGATAAGCAACCTCTCTCTCGAAGCTGTTCATGGCTTGTCAATATACATTTGGACCAACTCTTGGAAAAGTGCTCATGGCTGAAATTGGCAAACCCAACACCATCACAATGCCCTTCTTGTCTTTCCCGTCACCCAAAAAACGGGATAATTATCCAAAAGATCATAAATCTATTTTACAGTAGCTAATTTTGTTATAAACCTTTCCAATGTGCCAATTTAATCCTAAACTTTTCAACGATTTGCTAGTTTAGTCATAAACCGTTAAATTGTGTCAATTTACTCTTGAACTTTTTGAAGATTTTCCAATTTAGTTCTAAACATTTTATTTGGATAATTGGCAAGAAAGACTACATTGTCAAATTGTTAAAAGATTTAAGACTAAATTAGCAAATTATCATAAAGTTTAGGATTAAATTGGCACAATTGAAAGATTCATGATTAAATTGGCAAATTGTCAAAAGGTTTAGGACTAAATTGATCCAATTAAAAGGTTGAGGACTGAATTGGTCACCGTATAATAGGCTTAGGATTTTTTGGATAATTTTCCTAGCCAAAAACGCATAATCAACTCTTAATAGGTGACCAATGCCAAATTGCCTTGGCTGTGCCCATCCAATGTGCATCAAGTCATTATGCAGTCTCGTCCACAAAATCGACTTTATCATTAGAAGTTGAAATTGAAATTGAACCGAACCGAACCGTCAAAAGCCCGTTATTTTACTTACTACCTGAATCGCAAGGAAATTCGATCTAAAAGATCTAAATCTTTTGTTCGGTTTGGTTCAGTTTGGATTTCAGTTTAGGCATTTCTTTTACCCCCTGGTTAGAAAGGGTGTAACTTCTAGTATATTTTTGGTAGGATCTCTTAAAACAACCTTTTCTAAATACTCAAAATTGAATGCTCGTACATCGACCAGAATTTTCAATGTCATAATTTTCCATTGCCTCCACAAAGGGAACTCCTAACTTCTTTGGCAATCAACAACCAGCCTCCCTCGAGAGTCTTTGGCTAATCTCCTTGCAAGTGGGTAATATGTGACATTCTGAATTTCGGCTTATTTTTGAGATTTATAAAAAAGGTATTTCGTCAGTGCACTTATAATAAAATCTCGCCCAGAACTAATCACTTTGGGTTATTTCCTTTTAAATTAGAGATTTCGCTAGAAGCGCACTCGATCGAATTTGACCGTTATTTAGAGCCCTAATTTTGGTGTCGAATTTCTTGGAGTTTCGTGACGAATTTAATTGGACGGTGTCAATATTAATGTGGCCAGCCTTGAGATTGCCTAGAATTGATGAAAAGTGAAATTTGGACCGGGTGCAAATTCTGACTAGTAGACCTCCCTCTGGATTTATTTTATTTAGTGTCTTTTGGCCTTTTCTTAATTTATAATTTGAATTTTTCGTGGCCGATTGGAATCAATTAGCTTGACGAGATTTTGAATATGGGCGTTAGATTAAAACCCATCCTTGATTTGTTTGACTTTTGTGTGTGTCTCTCCCTCTCTCTCTTCCCCCTACCTACTGCGCACGTTTCCCCCATGCACACGTCCCTTCCCCCCCTGACAACCCATCCCTCTCTCCCTCTCTCTCTTTTCTTTTCTTTCGTCCCCTTCCCCTTCTTCTTCTCTTCCCACTTCCCTTCTTCTTATGGTCGGTCCCCGTGGCTTTAGATTTAGGTAAAGGGCTTTGCCGAACTCCGCTGGTGGGCCTTACCTAGTACCTTGAGTATTATTGGACTTGTCTAGGAGATGATTAGTGTCGGTTAACGGATAAGCTAAGGGCCAATTTGAGCATTGCATGTGGCAAGTTCTTAGACTATATTGTGGTGATTTTGGGGGTCAATTGGTGACTGTTCATGACTAGCTTAATAGTGATTTTGTTGGGCAATTGTTAGTAAGTATTCGACTTTAAATGAGAGTGGAATGTGATGGATTGGTGAGCACGTGTGTGGTTAGATTGTTGTGGTATTTGTGGGCGAAATTGGGATGCTTGAATGTAGCCGGCTCGAACGCCGGATTGGTAGGCTAAGGTGGCGAGCTCATGACTTGAAATTGAGTATGTGCAATGTGTTAGATTGATGGTTGTGCAATGTGGTTAGATTGTGATGCATTCTGGAATGAGTTTGATATTTCCATGGATTGATTGGGATGATTGGCGATTGAGCTTATTAAGGTGTGGTTTGATTATGTGATTGGCATGGAATTGGTGGAATTGTGTGGCATGTGCGGGCTGAATTGATTTATGGGTAAGATGCATACGTTTGAGCGATATTTGGGCTTGTGAATGACATGGAAATTCAATGAATGCATTATGTGGCGCATGTGCTTGGCTGTGGAAGGCATGATAAACCTGAGGCGTGTTTACGCAAGTCATTGGACAAAGCCCGGATTGATTGGAGGGCTGCCAACCAGAGGCATGGTTACGCAGGTGTGGCGAGAAAGGCAAGAAAAGACATGAGGCGTGTTTATGCGAGTCATTGGAAAAAACGAAATGTCTTGAGGCATGGTTACGCGGGATTGAGCCCGGATTGATCGGAGGGCGGAGCCTGAGGTGCGTTTACGCAGGCTGTGAGAAAGGACCTGAGGCGTGTTTACGCGTGTCATGAGAATGGGCTTGATGCGTGTTTACGCAGGCTGTAAAAGGAAAATTGGACCTGAAGGGTGTTTACCCGAGTCATGAGAAAGTTGGCTGGACCACACATGTTGCATAGTGTTTGATTATGGGGTGAATACTGCTAGGCAAAGTATGGGATGTGCCTAAGTGGTTTTACCTTATAATCGAGACACGTGCGAGTGTGGATACATTATGCATGGGAAATCTCTTTGTATGTTTCTAGTACGTGTTATGCTGGATACGTTATAGTGTTTGACTGATATGCAGAGTTGGCATGTGAATGGAGGCAAGGTATGTATGTTCATGTGAGTTCTAGTATGTCGATTGTTAGATTGCATGTTAGACTCATTTGGATACGTATTGGCCTACGTGGGATTTAGGTTGTCTACTTATTAAGATTTATATTATCCATCGTTGTAAAATATTTTCAGGTTTGGAGTGACGAGTAGTCGTCACATGCGATTCAGAGACCGGGAGTAGTATTGGATATTGATGCTTCATCCTTTTTGTAGATGTCCCCTTTTTGTATAGTGAAGTAGGCTACCCAACCACTGTCCCTTTTGATGAACGTGATTTAATGTTATGTTTATGGATGTTGTAAGCAACTGTTTGATTTATGCAAGTGATATCCCATTGCCATTGGTTATTGTCTGGGTTGATTTAAATTTGCTTCCGCTCGTGATTTAATTTGAGTGTTTCGTTTGAGTCGGCGATGCGTCTTGGGATGTCGCGTTCATTATGACCGTCGGAGATATGTCGCGAGCCTGTTGAGGCTCAGGGCGTGACATAGTAGTTGTGAACTAGTCTGTTATCACGAAAGATGCCATTATTAAATATGATAGTAAATATGAACATGAAGAGAAGTGATGGTTGAACACAAAAAGTGAGGATAACGTACTCATTCCCAAGAGATGTGTAACCAATTATACATTGTTCATTATAACTATTCATAACAACAACTCTGTCTTCTTCACAACATTTTCTCTTCTCTTTTCTCACACAACTTTGACAATACATTCAAGGTAAAATTCCTAGAGAGAAATTGAGTGATTTTCTTTTCTCGTTTCTTAGTGGCTTTGGTGTGTATTTAGATGGTATATTTGTTTTAAAACCGGTAACAATAATAGTGTGGGCAAATAATACCTTAAGGACAGTGATCGTCATTACACATCAAAGCATTTAAAAAATATAAACTAATACTCCATCTTAATTAGATATGAAATTTCCCCATCCTAAGGTATTATGACCATGGAGATGGAGACAGTGGTTGCATCAAGTGGTCACAATCTTGACAAATAAGTATTTATGAAACTTTTGTTTCTATTTATATGCTTGAGTCATTTTCCTTCCTTGTGGCATAATAGATTATCTCATGTTGTTGTACTAAATTGAAATTTATGAATAAAAGTGGTATGACATCATGTGATAATTTGGATAAGAAGGATTGTGAACTATGTTTACAAGCAAAAATGACTAATAAATTGTTATAAAAAATTCAAGAACGTTTATTGAGGCAATTGCATCTGGAGATGCATCATTTTGGAAAGTAGCAATTTATGATGAAAGAAGGTGCCAAGGAAGAATTCTTAATGCTTCGTTAAATAGTCTATGTGAAATTTTTTTATCTTAAACAAATCCTAGAGATATTTGGAATGCCTTGGAACCAAATACAAGATTGACAAACAAGGTATAGATAGATTCTAGAGATCATGAGGCTACTTATGTAAAAGAAGTTGCAAACAATGTGCAATTTGTTGAGAATGACAACGTGAGCAAAGACAAATAAAATAAGAAGTAAACAAATCATTATATGGTTGAAGCAAGCATCGAAACAATGGCATGAAAAATTTGACTCGGTGATATTATCATGTGTATTTAAGCATTACAATGTTGATAAGTGCATTTAGGGATAATGATACAAATAATCTCTGAACTTTGGCCTAATGTGCAATGTGGTCCATGAACTTTTAATTTGTTTGATGTAGTCCCTGAATTTTAGCCTAATATTCAATGTAATCCCTGAATTTTTAATTTGTTTAATAAGGTCCTTGGATTTTGGTACATGTTTATTGTAGCTCTTAAACTATATGAAAATGTTCAATGTAGTCCTTTGATTAATGTAAGATCAGGGACGATATTGAATATTTTTATATAGTTTAAGGATTAAATTGAACATGTATCAATATTTTAGGGACTACATTGATCAAATTAAATATTCAAGGATCACATTGCACATTAGGCTGAAATTCAGGGACCACATTGAACAAATTAAAAGTTCAAGTACCACATTGCACATTAGGCCAAAGTTTAGGGATCATTTGTGTCATTTTCCTATGCATTTAGTGTAAAGTTACCAAAGAGTGTGGAATTATAACCTGCTTATATGAAGATGATATGCAGATTGTTGGTATATATATGCTTGGCATAAATGAAACTAAAAGGTATGCATCTTTTCAGTTTGAATGAAAGATTTTAGAGAAGTTAATATAATTTTAGGTATCAAAGTGATTAACATTGTGAGGTTTATGCTTTAAGTGAAGGCCACTATGTGGAGAAAATCATTTAAAGATATCAACATTTGGGAATTAAAGAGTTAATTGTAACATATGACGGCGTCAATTAAATTGAAGGAAAATACTGGGCAACCTTTAGCACAATTGGAATATGCTATTGCAATTGAAAATGGCTAGATTTACTAGTGATGTTAATATTATGCATTGGAAGGCCATAAGTAGGATTCTTGATTACTTAACCTTATGGAAGACAACTAGTAGTACTAGAAGCATTTCAAATGCTAGTTATCCACAATTTGATAACAAGTCGACATCTAATGGGTTTTCAATCTTGCAAATGGTACAATCTTATGGCCATCAAAGAATCAAATATTTATGATGAATATGAATTTATATCACTATTGGTAACTAGTAAAGAGGTCGAATGGCTGTGGAATTTGCTATTTGTTGACACATATTTTTCACTCGGGAGACTTCTCATGAAAAATTAGGGATCAAATTTGTCGATAATGATATAATTGGACCCCTAAACAAAATGTCTTACATTGCATAATCTTTCACGTGCAGTCTTTATTACATTTTCCCACATTTAGAAATAAGGGAAATTTTTGGTTCAAACATCAACTTGGACGAAATTGCAAATTTTTTGTTAATTGCCTGTTGAACAACCCATCCCTAATTTTTCTTCTGTCTTTTACTCCAACCTTCATCCAAGTGGCAATCCTTACATGCCCTTTCTTGAGGATTATATTGTCCGTCAATGTTTACTTTAGCTGCATGCTCTTATTGTCACACGCCGAAATCTACCAAGATGGGGGATCACACGGCCGTCCTATCACCCGAAAGACACAGCCTCAAACCATCCAAAAGTCCCCACGACATCGCTCTTGTTCTATTGGCTACTAACCAAAGAACCTAAAAAGATTGGGGAAAGAGAAGAGTGAGTAACCACAGCTCAATAAGTAGTGCATATCTCTTCTAAGTAGATCGAGCAACCACTATGTATGTATGCATAAATCCATACCAGAATTCTAGAATTCAAACTCAAAATATAAAATACATATCGAGTCACAGAAGAGTATTTTCATTTCAACAAGTTTTATACAATTCAGATATACTCATTTAAATCATCATAAACATCAATGGTCAAATCCATTGATCAATCTCTATTAAAAACTATGTCAATGATCCATTCCATTGACTAATCACAAGTCACATATCAATGGTCTATTTCATTGATGAATCTCATATTATATCAAACGTCGATGGTCCATTCCATCGACCAATCTATTGCTTAATATCTAACCATGGTTATGACACAAAGCCTTGTGACAAGGCTACCAAGATTCCCCCCTTAGCAAGATCTCTACCTACAAAGCCGGTGGCTCAGCCCAGAAGGATATCTTAAAGCCGGTATGCATACTTCCAAACCCCTCAATAGGTTTACAGTCATATTGAGCATCAAATAACCATCATCAAATATCATAGATCAAATTCAAAATACATTTCACAAATCAAACAAGTAACTTTCTTACAACACGGCTTAACCTCTAGAAATACATTTCGGCATTTCTTGAATCATTTCTGAAGTCATTTCATAAAACCATTTCGTAATGCAATATACATATATATCCTTTCACAATACATTTCCAAAAATGCTTCTCAAATCATTCTCAAATACTAAAAAATAGTAAATGTTCGATCCCAATTTATGCAATAGAATGCTCTGTTAAGTTCAATATATATATCTATATCGAATCATAATTTCTTCGAGATATGATTTTTTATAAAACCAAAGAAGAGATAGTACCACTCACTTGGAATCCCCAAAAATTAAACAACGATGCTCACTCGGACCAACGATCTCGTAATCCTGTCAATTAAATGAGAATCGACATCAAAATGAAGTAAAATACTACGATAACTATGAAATGGCTAAACGATGCTTAAATGCTAACAAAACAACACAAAAGTGTCCACAAATCGCTTATTCAAAGCGATTATCCAAACCATCCGCAATGCGGAGCTTGAGCGCGTAACTTGATTGCATCATAGCTTTTTCCATCAAGCTCTGATCCTAGCAAACTTATAGTCAAAAGAAATCCTGTTCCGAGTATTACAAAAGCCCTAGCTTGGCCGCCCAAAATCAAGCCAAAAACCAACAAAAATTGGCCTAAGCCACTAGTCGCGCATCGTTCATCTTGTGCAGTCAACTTCAAAAATTCATATCTAGCAAATCGAAAGTCCAAATCAAAATCTGTAAAATCCCACGACT
This sequence comes from Syzygium grande, assembly GCA_024733475.1. Taxonomy (NCBI): domain Eukaryota; kingdom Viridiplantae; phylum Streptophyta; class Magnoliopsida; order Myrtales; family Myrtaceae; genus Syzygium; species Syzygium grande. Next base: position 9,413,093 of record JAMXDD010000011.1, read on the forward strand.
CCACGACACTCTAAACTAGCAATTATATATATATACGTAGCTCAACAACTCAAAAATCAGACTTCGCGACTTGAATTTCTCAAAATTTCGAATTTAAACACTAAATCTAAAAACTTCTCTGATCGGATGAACGAGGGGCACGAGTGCTTACTAAGCATTGCAATACGAAGTTGAATTAGCTAGGCAAGGTTTGAGCGGTGCAAAACCTTCTTCTTCTTCTTCTTCTTCTTCTTCTTCTTCTTCCTTCTCTTCTTCTTCTTCTTCTTCTTCCTTCTCTTTTCCTCTCTTTCTTTCTCTTTTCCTCTCTTTCTTTCTTCTTTTGGTCGTGTGAGCTCTCGGCCTCAAATAAGTCGAGCGTGCCCCTTTTTATAACCGAAGTCCACTTTTCCCTTTATTATCTTTTCATCCCTTTTGTTTTGTGTTTTTTTAACCAAATATTAGACTTATCTTCAAGGTGATTGGTTGTAGTTTTGAGTTTAATTATCTAGAGGAAAAAATGTTGCAACTTTGCAAACCCACTAAATTAACCCTCATGCATCAACATGGGCATGGCAATCATCATCATCAAAATGATTGTGATCAGGACATAGGCATAGAACAAAGAGGAAAATAAAACAGATAAAGGAAAACCAATAAAGCAGAGATAATGAATGGAAGAAAAAGAAAGCAGGGAATGGGGCGCTTAGTGGAGTGTATAGGCATGCTGGAAACATGTAGATGAAAACAGGGAAAGATAAAAGAGTGAATAAAAACAGAGTCAAGAGAACCTTCTAACAAAAAGGAGAAAACGAAAACGTGAGCGGGGATGTACCGGACAGCTAAGGGATGGCCAAAAATTCGTTTTTTCTTAGATTAATATTACGAAAAACCCTAAACTAGTACATGTGTGAAAAATTTATTTCAAACTAATTTTTTTTTACCATAAAAAACCCCAAATTGATATACTTGTGATAAATTTGCTACAAACTAATTTTTTAATCACAAAAAATCACAAACTAGTACATTTTTAATAAAATTATCCTCCATTAAAATGGATGAATACCATGAAAAATCACAAATTGGTAAACCTACAATAAACAGAGAGGTAAAATCTCAAATTGATATACTTATCAACTGGCACATGTTATCCACTTTAGTAATTTGACAGTAAAATTTAACGGAAACTAACGGAGGATAAATTTATTATAGGTGCACTAGTTTAGAATTTTTCGTTATAGTAATCTTTTTTTTTGTTTTTCAATTTCATCATTCTCTGTTCTAGGGATTTTTCTTTCTTTTTGGCCTATTTCTTCCTTTTGGGTTTCACTCCTCACTTCACCATCATCCCTACCAAGCTTTTATTCTGAATATTACACACTCAATTGACTGGCCACCATACACACAAGGGCATAACACTTAGCTAGGGAGAGAAAAGAACACACAAAGAGACCATCGTTTTCCACTTCGTAATCTTGGTCTGTCCATCACTCCTTTCACACATGGACTCGGAAGTCAGAAACAGAGAGATGGGACCAGAGAGGAGAGTCTCTGAGAATTCATGCACACGGGCATTCATTGTTGATATCGTCCATCTTCTCAGCTGTTCTCCTGGAACCAACAATGCTATCCTTATCTTTGTTGGGAAAATTTGATTGTTGATGAAGATATAGCAGCATTTTATAGTTTTTGATGTGTGACAACGACCACCGACCTTAAGATTTTATTTGCCCCCACTATGTTGCTGATGGGTTTATAACAAATATACCTCTAGAATATTCATCAAAGACATAGAGTAACGTTCATCAATTACTCAATTTCTTTTTTAGAGTTTCACCTTGAATGCATCGTCAAACTTGTGTAAGAGACAAGAAGAAAGAATATTGTGAAGATGAGAGAATTGTTGTTATGAATAGTTGTAATGAACAATATATAATTTGGTCATATTTACAAACAATCAATCAATACATCTCTTGGGAATAGATACTTGATCCCTACCATTGCCACTTTTCATGATCAATTATCACTTTTTTTATGTCAATGTTAACACCTAAATTTCTACCCAAAAATCATTTTCGAAAAATTGGAACTTGTTTTCCACAAAAAAATTTCATAGTTTTTAAATGGAATTATTCTTCTTGAAGTCTACTTAAAAAAAAAAAAAGAGCAAGGGTCAACGATTTGAATGCGACTAGCCGAGACCTGAGGGGTCAAATTGCAAATGACCAAGCAAGTTGGGGCCAAAATGCAATTTCCAAAAGTTAGAGGGACCAAATCACAAAATTTGTAAACTTTGTCTCAAGCCCTTAAATCATCATTTGTACCCTAATCAATCTTGAAATTGAACTTGAGCGAGGTCTGATGGATCAAATCAAGCCAAAAGGACCAAATTGAATCAAATTGGGCATTCTAGAGCAAGGAAATGGCCAACTTTGAGGGACTTTCTTGCAGATATCGGGCGGATATAATTGCAAAGCATGATCAGAGTCTAAAATTAATATACATCCACTTGCAAATTGAATGAAAATATCAGCCAAATTGTTGGATTAAAGGAATTAAACCGGCTGCCAAAACTCAGTCCACGATTTGATCTCAATTCGAGGCTGCTGAGTAGACAATTTCGTGGCCTCGCCATATCCTACTCAGTTGCCCAATCAGCCTGAAATCTGGCCGAGGTGTAAGACCATCATCAGCAGTACCAATGGTCAAGAATTTGTCAGGGAAAAAGCTTCTACAAAAGCATGAAAGTCGAGGCCGGGTCTGCTCACTCAATAGTTGCAAAAGTCTGACAAATTTGGCCAAGTCAGAGAGTGGGTGAGACAGCTGAGTTTGCAGGCTCGGTAAGTGGGAAAAGACTGACAAAAAGATTTTCTACTTCAATAGATAAGATCTCTGAGGCAGGCTCTGTTGAGGGATAAAAAGGGGGGGCGAGACAAGACGGAGCAGGGAGTTCACGGTCGTTCCCAAAGTACACCCCCATAAGCAACTTAAGAACAAGGTCAGCCCAAAAATTCCGGACCGACCCTCTCAGAGAAAAAATTTTTTCGCGAACTTCAGACCAAAATTGGCCAAAACCTTCAACAAGAGAATGAAACTCCATTCAAAGATATATCCAATCATAGGTCGAGTGTCCCAAATGAATGTCAAGAAAGCACCCAAATGACCCTCGAAAATCACCCCGTTCGCGAGTCAGGATAGAAGCCCAGAAATTTGATCCTAGTGTTGAAGTCAGATGGTCAGTGGTGAGGAAAAGTGAGTATTTATAAAAAATTTAAAGATCAGCTGTGAAAAACGGTGACTTCCAAATTTAACTAGAATACACCTAGTTGGTGTTGGTGTCAAATTAGTCAGAAAAAGAGGTTCTTGAGTCTGGTCTTTGAGACCAACAAAAACCTTCGTTGTTAGTTGTTTTGTTGCAGATTTCATTTTCCAGTTTGAAGGAGCCAATTTCCAGGCGCCTCCCGAAGATAATTTATTGGCTTCCCCGGCTGAGGGCCACCTCAAAAAGAAACTAAGAAGCAAGGTAAGGACCGTAGATGTATTTTTGTTCAATTTGGACTATGGTTTGACCATGGAAAATCGAGAGGAAAACCAGCTCAGAAAACTGATTTCTGATGCTGAAAAGTTCAGGTGTTGAAATCTCTTCGAGAGCCCCCACGTGTTTGACTGGCTTCCCTCTTTGTATGCATTATTTGTCTTCGTGAGCTTCATGAACGTTACACATAAGTCCAAATGATGTACATGTAAGCTTGGTTTGGTCCTTAAACCGTTGTGTGAACCTTGAGATCGCTTAGAACTCGAACAAAAAGTTGAGCCAATCCACACTGGTACATGGCTGGCTAGCGCGGATCATGCCCGAAGGTTTCTTTGAGAGATTAGTTTGATGTGTGTAGTTGATCATTCTCTGAGTTTTTCATCAAAATTGAAATCTCGTGTTAGCTAATTTCATTAGGATTGAGTGGATTTTCTAGTATGTCTCGCAGGTGATAAGTGTCAAGGATTGAATCTGGGCATGCAACCTGTTTGCTTGGCCTGGGTTCAAACCCAGATTTTGCAAAACAGATCAGACCCACACATTTGGGGCTAATTTCAGTTGTGTTATTGTGTATTTTAGGATATAATTTCTAGCTAATTCTGTTCTATGCATGTAATAGTATAACCTCAATGCTTTAATTCTTCTTATAAATGCTTGTGGTCGAGATTGAAGACCACGAATATGGTTTGAGGAAGCTGATCGAGTGGCTTAAATGCACGCCACTGTTAGTTGAAACGCCCAGACTATATATTCCGATCTTGATACGGTCAATTCGAGCTTGGTTATTTTGATATTCATGTTCTGAGTTGGTCCATATTCATGTAAATCAAGCATATATCGATTTAGTGAATTTTTTTATTAAAAATAAGAAAAATCATGACATTTTCCAAAAAAATTTAAAAATGTAGATTAATGCTAAAAGTGGGGGCAAAAATGGCTTTTTAAGATTTTCCCTAATTTTCTAAAGTGACATTCCTAATTTAGCGCTATTTTAGTATTTTATAACTATATTTGTAAATAATCTATTTTTTTTTTTGTAGATTAGAATTTTCTATCGTATTTACATGCATTTAGAGTAATATCATGCATATACAAATTCCCATTTCAATCATGGGGTCCTGTCCCGGGGTGTAATAATAAGGCCATGTAATACTCTTTGCCCGACTCATATCGGGTTTTTCTTTTCTGCATTTAATTTCGTTCCTAGATTAGGTTAGGACTAGTCTAGGTATTGGAGAAGACAACCCTACAAAAACATTTGCATTAACATTTAGCAGCTTTGATATCTTAAGACCATAATTGGTAATCAAGATCATGTGGCCACTTAGATAATGCACTCTTAAGTTAGGTATCGAAAGGACGCTAATAGCAATGTTAGCGTAAATAAGTCCTCGACCCTAGAATCTCTAGTTGTGTAGGAATTGAGACGACACTCCCGCATCTTGATTGATTTCTAATTGACCCCAATAGGCTAGTGGCTGTTGGGAAAATCACCAATGTGGTGATTTGGAAAAATCCCTTATGTTGTTTTGAAGATGGCAAAGATAATCTAAATCTACTAATGTGTGTATTAGTTGTGTAGTACCAAGTAATATATGCATAAGCTAAGATACGGATATTTATCATAAACAGCACCAAAATATTCTAATATGAGGAGTGCTCTGCCACTGTCAAAGATATTATGCCGATATCCAAGGCGAACAAGATATTGGATAATTGAAAATCTCTATAAGCTAGAAGGATCTTCATATATGGTGAACATCTGGAAGGATTTTGATCGAGAGTGAACAAGCCGAAAAGAATGGGGATGTTCATGATTGCTTGGAGGTCCAAAGATCGAGTGAACAGTTGGATGGACTTGATGATAGTGAACAAGCCTAGAACGAAGATATTTGGTAAAGCTTGGAAGGACCATGAAGATGAATAGCTTGGTAGGGTCAAAATTGCTAATATGCTTGAAAGAACTAGAAAGATCAGCATCGATATCAGGTGAGACTAGTTGCTGATTTCAGATGAGGTGGAAGACTATGACAATATCGATGATCCTTATGAGTTTAGTGAATATGAGGAACCACCATGGTGTCCTTGAAAATCTTTGGAAGCTAACATAGTCAAACAAGTGAAGATGAGGAATTAGTGAGGATGCTGATGTCCTTGGAGATCTTTGGAAATTGATATGATTAATTAGCGAAGACAAGGAATCAGCAGGGATGCTAATGTCCTTGGAAGTCTTTGTATGCTAAAGAAGCCAAGAGGATCATTGGAAGATTGATTGCAAGTTATTCCATATGGTTTGTTAGTGAGCAACATTAGTAAAGATGTGCACATCCTTATTATGGGTAAGAAATTATGCCGATGTTTAGTCTTGGAAGGTGTTGGATACTTGACCAACTATTTAGAACATTGAAAAGAAGAAAATAGCCGTTACAAAGGTTTGGAATCCATAAAAGATCACCAGAGTTGGACAGGAGTAGTTATGGCATTAAAGAGCAGGGACAAACTCTGACACCGACACTATTCTCGAAATAGCCACTGTTAGAGAGTCGTTATGACAATCTTTGACAACAGTCAACGGCTGGCTATGACTAGAACCGACGGCTATTTGAGGATTTCGATAGGCAACGGTCATATGAAGATGGCTAGCTATATATTGAGTCCAAGAGAAGTAATTAGGTTGGGATGGAACTGAACAAGATGAGTCTTGTGCTTTGAGTCTTCTTCTTTGATCTATTTTTGTTGTTAGCTGCTGTTTATCCAGATGTCAATATTTGTGCAGTGCTGATGTTTGTAATCAATGATAAGAGAAGCGTATAAGATGTAATAGTAATATGTGAGTCCCGATAGTGTAATCTATTGAAAAAGTGGTACTTGTTGATTGTAACTTCTTTTGAAGATTACTAGTGGATTCCAGCCTATTGTGGTTGCTAGCATTGAGAGTGGATGTAGGCTTGAGAATAAAACTGAACTACTATATATTTGCTTGCAAATCATCTTTATCTTCAATATTAGCATATTACCTTATCTTTATCATCATGATTTGTCAAACAGCAGCATGCATCTAATTTCTACAAACTGTTATTACCATTATTTGACGTTGAACTTATTGCATTTCGTAAATATTTTTCATAGTTTTCAAACAACCTATTCTATCATACCCCAAATCCTAAAGGAATAGGGGTAATAAAACGGCCATCCTTCTCTTCACCTAAAGGACGTAGCTTCAAAGTCAAAACAACATATCAGAGTTTCTATAAACCGTCAAAAGGGTATATAAACATATTCAACAAATGGCTAACTCATACGCTCATCACAGCTAACTCATACGCTCATCACAGCTATGAATAACTCATACTCAAAAAATCCCATTATTAAAAAGTCCTGATACGCTAACACTCTCATCCTACTTGTGGCTCGCTGAAGAACCTAAAAAGCAAGTAAGATGAAAGGAATGAACTACCAGGCCTAGTGAGTAATACATTTCTTCCAAGCGGATCAAATAATCACTGTGCATTGTTATAAAATAATATCAATCCCATCATCTTAAATTCAATATACGATATACGTAAAATATTGAAAATGTATGATAACTTTCTCACAAAACTTTAAATGTACAAGATTAGTCAACGAAACTTGTTCAACAATAGTAAACAACAATCAATGGTCTAATCCATTGACTAATCTCATTAAATCACATATTGATGGTCCACTCTATCGACTAATCTAATGCTCATCATCGAACTATGGTCACGTTTAACGCTGTGATAAAAGCGACCAAATTTACCTCCTTTGGCTAGGTCTACCACCTATATAGACAGCGGTTTGGCCCATAAGGACATCCTGATATTATGCATATTCCCCCCCTTAATGGATTCTTGTCATAGCGATACGAGCCATAATAACCAAAACATTTCTCCAACAATGCACAATCAACACTAGAAAGTTATTTTATAAACTAGTTTTACAAACTGAATCATATAACCTTTCAAAAATTCCATTTATCAATTAAAATACATTTCATAAAACATTTTGTAATCAATACGAACCATTTTTGGAAATTCCTTTCACTAAATATTTAACCAAAACATTCACAATAGGTCATTTTCGACCGCTTCATAAAACATTCTCAACAACTTTTCAATCAACTAAAAAGGTAGCAAAAGTTCGATCAAATTTATGCAAGAAACATGCTCTTAATGACTTATACTATATTATTACTATTTTCAAGACATGAATTTGTACATTCATGGAAAAAATAGTATCACTCACCAGAGAAAACTGAAAACCAACCTACGACGGTTAATCGAGCAGCTGCACTCGAATTCCTCTCAATTAATTGAAAAGCGATGTTAAAATCTAAGTAAAACACTACTCCAATGAGCTGACTCGACTAAACCATGCTCAACCGTCAACAAATCGACTCCTAAGCACAAATTAAGAAGCTCATTTATAACAAATGTTCATCTTTCCCCGTTATGCATATAATGCGCTACGCGTAACTTGCACACGAAACTTTGGAATTTCGTTCCAAACAAACCATACATCAAAATCAAGTCTCGTCAAGCGCCACCACTCCGCAACACACTAGGCTACCATTTCCACAATAATCGCAGCTCAAAAACTCTTCAATTGAACCTTGTAGTTCAAAATCGATATTACTTCAAATTTGTGCCCTAATTTTTTAAATCACTCTAAGTAGATGAAGAATGGGCTTGAATACTTACCAAGCGTTGCGGTTCACAGTTGATTTGGCTTGTCTAGGTGTCCGGATCAGCTACACACAACAATTTTTCCTTTTCCTCTTTCCCTTCTCGTTTTCTCCGTGAGCCACAGCTTCTTATTTTCCTTTTGCGCTTCAAATGCACAAGCTGATGGAGGAAGAAGGTGGGTTAATGGGCATGGGCTTTTAAGAGGCATAGGCTGGGTTTAGATGGGCTTTATATTACATATTCACCCTCCTCTAGGTTGTATTGTTAATGTCACACCCCAAACTCAATAAGAAAAAGAGCATGACACGTCCATCCTTTCATCAAAGGACGCAACCTAAACATAACCAAAACTCACCTAATATCATAATATATACATCAACATATATGTACATGATATAGAGTTTATTTGGTTATAATATGAGAGTTAACTACAAACCAGCAAAAGGCCAAAAACATAACTAGCAACAAGCTAAAACTTAAACTCCACATCTACGTGTAACTCGCACCAAAAAGTCCCAACTATCAAAATGTCCTCCCCAACACTAGAACTCTCATGCCTACTAGTGTCTCGGTGAATAACTTAAAAAATAAGTAAGATGAGAGGAATCAGCTACCACGGCTCAGTGAGTAATACATTTCTTCTAAGTAGATCGAGCACCCACTAAGCACACGGTTATAAGACCAAACGAAAGCTCAATTAACCCAACTCCAACATATCACAAACTTCAAGGTCAAAATACGTTATATACCACTTTAAACATAACATTTTCACAATAGGAAATCTCGTTTTAATTAATAGGGAAAAAATCACCAAAAACCCCAAACTTTACCCTTTGTGACACATTTACCCCGTACTTTTTTTTGTGACACAAAAATCTCCAAACTTTCTTATTTGTGACACATTTACCCCAATGTACATTGTCCATGGGCATTTTTGTCTTTTCCGCTTTTTCTTTTTTTTTTTTTTTTTTTTTTCCTTTCCGGCAAGGGGGGCCTCGTCGGCGTCGAGCGAGGGCGGCCCTCGCCGAGCGTCGAGCGAGGGCGGCCCTCGCCGGCATCGAGCGAGGGCCGCCCTTGCGGTAAGGGTCGCCCTCATCAGATTCGGTGAGGGCGAGCCTCGCCGGCATCGGGTGAGGGCCTCCCCACGCCGGCGAGGCTCGCCCTTGCCGGATCTGGCGGGGCGTGTCACGCCCGAACCTCTATGGGCTTGCGACATCCCCTGCTGCGGTCGTAATGATGCGACGTCCTAGGAACGTCGCTGACCCAACCCAAAAATCAGAGCCACATGCGGAATAGGATATAAAAACCCCGGACGGAAAGATGGCGACAACGAGTAGAACACCAAGACAATCAAACACCAACTACAACATTTTATACAGCCACTACACCAAATATATAAACATCATATTACTTATATGTACAGCAAACCAACATCCGAAATCACTGTCATAACAAAATATCAAGGCTTGGTTATCTTAACTTCACTATCGGATAACCCAAGCTATACAACCCCTAAAATGCCCTAGGGAAAAATCTAAGGGTCGCCCTTCTCCATTCTGCCCCTAATTCATCTGGCTCAATCCTCCGGAGATCTCTTGGGCATTGCCTGCGAATCCACCGGGCACCATGGGCAACTCTTCGCACTTCAAAAGAGGAGGCGGTTCCACGGGTTTATGGCTGGGGAGTCGAAAGTGGCGGTTATACAACCGTGAGACGAATCTCAATAAGTGTACAACCCCAAACCCCACGTAGGCACTCACGTACCGCCCGGATTTAAACACGCATAACACGCAATCTATCAACCAAACTAACAATCACACGCGACCCTACCTGAAATTTCTCATGCACGTCCCTGCACGTTAGTCAACCACACAGCCAGTATGCCACAGAAATACATCACAGCCGCGCGTGCCCGATTATAGAGCAAAACCCACTTGGGCACGTCCCATACCATGCCTAGCAGTTTTTACCCCATAATCGAGCACTACATCACACGATACAATCACAATCGCACACCAACTCACACCACGCGTCACTTTCTTAATTTCACTCGTCCCACCAATTCTTGCTCATTCTCAACCTTTCCACCACTACCGCGCCCGCGTAAAACGCATCAGGCCAACGGTCTTCTGACCTCGTCAGGCATCGTCACCCCGTCGGGCCGGGCATCGTCACCTCGTCAGGGACGGCATCGTCCCGCGTAACGTCTGCGCCTCGGGGCGGAATCCTACACACACTTTCCTTCTACCGCACCCGCGTAAAAGCGCATCAGGCCAGCGGTCTTGACCACGTCGAGCATCGTCACCTCGTCGGGCGGGCATCATCACCTCGTCGGGGCGGCATCGTCCCTGCGTAACGTACACGCCTCGGGGCGGATCCTTTCCAACCAATTCCACATTTCCATGCCCTCATTCCACTCAAGCCATACTTACACATGGTCAATGATCGCATGCGACCAAACATACACACCTCACACGCATTCATAGCCACGCACCAATTCACATCTCACGTACACTTCACAAATACACGTTCTCGTCATATGAATACACCACCACGACCATATACATTTAACACGCAAATTCAATGCGCATTCACACTACCACACCGCCACACCTCACGGCCACATACACACGGCACACAACCACGCCATATTCAGCTCAACACATAATCTCGATCCAGCTAACAAATCACAAACAACACAATTGATCAATTAAGCACAATCAAGTCATAACAATTCCACTCAATCACACAAATGAATCTCGATCGATCCACAATATCACTGCCCTATCCAAATCTACTAAACCTCAATTTTTCATTGCCAAATCAGTCCGTAACCAATAAATATCCAGCCTCTAATTCAGTCTTCAAACAGTCACAATAATTCCAATCAATTATACAAATTAACTGCGATCGCTCCACACATCACAGCTATCATCGAGCCTACAAATCCTCACCAATTTCTTCGCCAAATCAGTCCCCAAATCAGACCATGACAACCAAATATCAGCCTTCATCTCAACCCCCAAAACAGCCACATAAACCCCTAAATCGAACCCTAAACAGTGACCGAAATCCCATCAAAATAAATAGTAAACGAACTCCAAAAATTCTAAAATTTGGACACATTGCGTAAAACATCTTTCTGAACATTTTCCGTGAAGAACTCGAAACTCAGTTCCAACTAGAAACACCTCTTTTGGTCACTTGAAGTCAGACGAAAATCAACTCGCTCTAACAGACCGTTTTGTCCTCAAAATATATTTATTTCAACACCCAAATCACCTTGAAAAGTTTTGAAATTTTTATATGTTATAGCCACAAATGTCCCCAACAACTTTTGTGAAGGAAGTATTTTGAAAATAGGCCTGGAAAAATTTATAAAAATTCGAACAGACCCGAAGGTCGAGTGAACAGTAAATCGGGCAGTTTTATTTCGGTCCAAAGATGGACTTCCGAATGGCATTAAATGATTTCCAAAAATTCCCAAATTAAATTATGTTATACTTCAAGATGTTGGGAACAACTTTGATGAAGAACACTTCCTCAAATTAGGGCCAAAAAGTCACAGTAAAAATAACAAAAACCAGCGACGCAGCAGCAACCTAACTGGAAATCAGCCAACACACACCACCGAGCAAACCAGCCACTAAATTCACCCTAAACCGAGCCCTAAACAAGCCTAACAATACCCGAGGTCCTAGGCGACATTTGGGGAGATCACTTACCTAAGAAAGGCGAGAAGAACAGGCTGAAACGGGCGGAACAGCAGCAGCAGCTACGGGTGATAATGAGAGGAACAAAGATGAAGAGAATGAGAGAGAGAGAGAGAGAGAGAGAGAGATCGGGAAGGGGGGGTTCTGGCCAGAAGAGGGAGGAGAGAGAGAGAGAGAGGTCAGAAATAGTGGGCTGGTGGGGGACACGTGTCGGCGATCCGCAATTTTTCCCAAAATACCCTTGATCCAACGGTCCTCGTTTGTCTTTATCCAATAATTCAAGGGCAAAGTGGTAATTCAATAATTTCAATTTCTTTTTCACTTATTTTAGTCCTCAATTATTTCTCAAAATTGTCCAAAATTCAGAATTCCCAATACAGGGTCCAGGGGCAAAATGGTAATTTTTCAGTCCTGTATGCGAAATTCCAATTTTCGCACATACGGGTTCCATATGTGTGTGGCCAACATAATGTAGTGTCGAAATCGCGAAATTCATCGCGAAACCCTCGAAAATTGACTGCAAAGTTCCGGGAATAAAATAATATTATTTTTTCAATTTTTGTCGAAATTCCCGTTTTTGTCCAAAACCACTCTAAATGTGCGTGGCCACCCCAAAATGACCTTAGCCGTGAAAAATAACCTCAAATGGCCTCCAAATCCAGCCTTGGTACCCACATGGGCAAAACCGTAATTTTTCCGGTCCCGAACCGAAATCCATTTTTTTTGCAGAAATGGATGGCCCCAAGGTTGGCCAAGCCAAAAACGTCATCGGTCGCTCAAAATTGTCACTTTCAAAATTCTTGATTCCCGAGCCCAAATTTCAAGAAATGACTAAAATCGAACAATCGCGACTTTAGCTTATCTCTTGCTAATGGGTGGCTCATTGGGATTCTGGCGCTCTCGACCCGTGACCGACACTAAGTCAAATCACGTTTAAGTTTGCTTGAACCAAAGGCGACCTCGATTGTCATATAATTGCGAGGGTCTCATCACTAGTGCCCTTCGGACATGATCAATCAAATAGATCGGTCTCGGTTGGCTCAAAGCTCAAAACATTCCCTCGTCAATCCATATGGTCAAGATCGAACCAAGGTCAAGTTCTTTGGTCGTGCGAACTCAATCCCGTACTGGCCTTACCCCTAAGGTTAGCATCCCGAGAATGCGCGGGTCCCGGGTGAGATCTCACTATAGTGCATTGATCAATTTCATTTATCAAATCCCGGAAAAAGATTGAAAATTCAGACTTTATTCAGATTTAGCCTCACCGGTGTCGGGCGAGGTTGCCCTTGCACAGGCGGCGAGGACGAGCCCTCGCCCGACGCCCGGTGAGGCTCGCTGACGCCCGATCCACTTTCATTCCTCTTCGCTTCGTGAAGCTCATGGTCATGGGAGGTGGAGGACGCCTGGATCGGCGCGTCGGGCGAGGCTCACCCTCACTCACCCAGGCAAGGCTTGCCCCCGTGCCCCCAAGCGAGGGCGAGCCTCGCCAACGCGAGGGCGAGGCTTGCCCTCGCCAGCCCAGCGAGGGCAAGCCTCGCCAGATCCAGGCGGGGCCTGGCCTCGCTCGGCCTTGGCGAGGCCCCCTCGCCGAAAGGAAAAAAATTTTTAAAAAAAAAAAAAAAAGCGAAAAAGACGAAAATGGCCATGGACAATGTACATTGGGGTAAATGTGTCACAAATAAGAAAGTTTGGGGTTTTTAGTGTCACAAAAAAAAGTTTGAGGTAAATGTGTCACATGGGGTAAAGTTTGGGGTTTTTGGTGACCTTTTCCCTAATTAATAATATCAAAGAAGAAACTAATGGTCAATTCCATTGGCCAATCTCGTCGAAAAGCACACGCTAATGGTCCATTTCATTGGCCAATCTCATGCTCGGAAATCTAAGTATGATCACGGATAACGCCCCCGTGAAAGGCGATCAAGATTCCTCCCTTGACAAGGTCTCCACCTACTATAAGCCAGTGGCTCGGCCCATAAAGATAACCTAGACTAGTATGCGCATACCCACAACCCTCATTTGGGTTCACAGAGACACTGAGCATCAAAATCCATAACAATATCATCTACCAATCTACAAAACCCATTCCAAAAATCATTTCATAAACCATTTCATAAACCGATATAAAACCCTTCATAAGCCACATTTAAATACAAGAACTCCTCATAAGTTTTTTTCAAAAGGTCTCGCAAACCTATTTGCATTCAATAAATTCAAACCGAAATCAAAAGATAGTCTTTCATTTCAAATATACAAGATGGCAGTAAATGCTCGATCCAATTTTATGCAATCAAAATGCCATTTTTTTATATAGTAACATGTCTAACACATATCATTTTCTAAACATGAGTTTATAAATTCAAAGAAGAAATAGTACCACTTACCTTGAAAAGCTGAAAAACTAACCTATGGCGGTTTCTCGAGTCGACGAACTTGAATACCTAACAATAACTCGAAAAACGGTATCAAAACCGAGTAAAATGTTACTTCAGCTCCAACTTGGCTAAATTGGGCTTAGACACTAACACAATGACTAAAAGACGCCCCCAAATCATTCATTTAAAGCGATTATCCAAATTCATCCACGACACGGAACTTGAGCGCGAAACTTGACTGCGCCATAACTTTCTCCACTAAATTCCGTTCTAAGCAAACTTCTAGTCAAGAGAAAGCTTATTTAGAGCATTACAAGAACCCCAATTTGGTCGTTCTAAAATTGAGCTGAAAACTAACAAAAATCGGCCTAAAAACCGCTGATCTTGCATTGTTCACTACGCGCACTCAACTTCAAAAATTCATATCCGGCAAACCGTAAGTCCAAATCAAGTTCTGTAAAATCCCACGGCCCTCGCAACACCCTAAACTACCAATTCTATATATATTCACAGCTCAACGACTAAAAAATCAGACTTCGTCACTTGAGTAATATGTAACTCCGAATTTCGTCCCGGATAACCATACTACGAAATAGCTACTCAACAAACCCCACCATTTTACAACACCATAAACCATCATTCCACACAAAATCACAACTTAATAACTCTGTAATTGAGCCTTGCAATTCAAACACGATATTTCTTTAAATTTGTGCCCTAATTTCTGAAATCAATCCGATTAGATGAATAGAGGCCTCGATTACTTACCCAGCGTTACAAACAACGTTGATTTGGCTTGTCGAGTCATCTGGATCGTAAACGCATGAAGACTTTTCCCTATTCCCCCGTTTCTTCCTTTGCATGTGTTTCTTCTTCTTCCCTTCTTCTCCCCTTTCTCTCTTCAGTCACCGAGGCTCCTTCACCAATTCACGTTGAAAATATAGACAAGTTAATGGGCTGGGCTCTAGATTAAATAATGGATTATTTAAGCCCATTATTACAGTTACACCTAATAGTGGCAACTCCTAGAAATACTTAGGTTATTGAGAAATTAAAATAGACTCCAACATCGCGCGGGATATGGACTTGGGAGAGTTCGCACCTAGATTGATAGGCCATTGGCCCACCTTTTGGGCAATACCACCTAAACCCGTTCCTTTTTTGTCCGACAAAAAAATAGGGTCACGACAGTCAACAATCACTTCTTTTCAAGTAGCCATGAAAACCCAATCACTCCCATGACTTGCATACCTCAACCTCAAACGACCTTAACAAAAAATGAAGATCAGGACCGGAGTCTGCCTCTAGGATGATCTCTCCATGTTTAAGTTTCATGCCTGGTTTAAACTCAATTTTTGATAAAATAATTTTGAGGGCTTTTCCTAATTTGGAGTCGACGAACATGTCGTAGTAATTAGGAAATTTCACTTACTAAACGACATTATTTGTGGAGATGACTAACAAGTGAAGTATTGATGACATCCATAGCTTCAGTTTGATAGGTTGTCTGTTAAATTTGACCATCGTTTGCTTAGACAAAACCATCCCGTTGCCTGGTCCAGTTTGGGGAAAACTATTAAGTGAAACTGATTTTATGGTCACCTGGAACAAATATTGGGAAATTGAATATTAGGTGCTTTTAATGTAAAAATATGATGAACTAAAAAATTTTAACGGACTTACTAAGCTTTCCAACAAGGTATGATTCATACTTTTTGGGGTCATTTTGCTAGGTTAAAACGGTCTTCAAAGTACCGTTTTTCACACTGTACAGGTCTCGGGCTAGTTCGGACTAGTTGGGTTACTTTTGGAATTTCATAAGGTTGTAGGCTTAATATGAAAACATAATAAACTAGAGAGTTTTAGATGACTTCAAGGGCTTTCCAATTATATAAATTTCATATTTTTCTGGGCTGGTTTGATGGGTTAAATAAATGTACAAAATACCCGTTCGGATTCGGGGGTTAAACTAACCAATTAGGGCACTTTGGTAAATTTGAGCTTTTGTGGAGCTAGTCCTGAAAAGTTGTCAACTAATGAAGTGAAGTGGACTGTCTAAGCTTTCTAATTTGGGGTGAATCATTAAAATTTTATCGGGAGGTTGGGTTATTATTAATAGACCGAACAACAGATTTAGGAATAGGGCCTTGAGTCCGAAGTTTTGGTCAAGTATTGATTGGTCTGAGTCTCTTTCAAGTTATTGCTAGGTTTTTCTTGATTCACGTTTTTTATTTTTGTTGATGGTGAACGTGATGAGTTCTTAATTTTCATTAAGAGTTCATTTGATCATTTGCAAGGATAAATGAGAACGTCATCACAATTTTATCGTGCACGGGAGTCTTGGTTTGGGGCTCATAGCGAGGTCCTGTAATAATTTTTGCCCGATATTGTATTGGATTACTTTCTTTACTTTATTTCTTACTTATCTTGTTATCGCCACGTTTAATGTGTTTTTTCAAATTCTTTACATTGCCATTATAATATGATTTGTTTGTTTTTGTTTGCCTAGTCCGATTCACTCTAGGATAAAAAATCAATTGGACAACCTTTCACGGATATTTAGCGGATGAGAGCTTTAGGACTCATAATCTAGTAAAAAGACGAGATAAGGACACCACAAGTACCATAACTTTTCACTTGAGTTCATAACTGTTTATCTGACCACTTGAGTATCATAATTTGTAAAAAAACTTTCATTTAAATGCCATAATTATCCATTAATTACTTGAATGTCTTAACATTTTAATATCATTCACCAAAGTGTCGAAAATCCGACATGGCATGTCATTTGTGGTGAATTTTTTTTTTAAAATTTATCATATCAAGTGATCAATTGAAGAGTTATATGGCACTCAAATAATCCGAAAATTTTTTTTGACACTCAAATGATTGAAAAATAAGTTAGGGCACTCAATGAGCCCCGTACAAAAGATATGGCACTTACGGTCCTTTTCCCATAAAACAAATTAAAATGAAAATCCTAACTTCGTGCGAGGTAAGGGTTTGGGAGAACCGGAGCCAATTGAGGATCGTTGATTCTCTTTTGACATGACCTGTAAACTTGTCTTCTTCGGACTGCTTCGGGAGGGTCCCAACAACTTGGAGACTCTGCTAGGGACTAGGTTATGGAACATAAGAGGACTTAGGCCTAGAAAATGACTTGATTGTTTATTAACTCATGTGTTTTTCATGGCAGTACATGTCAAAGTTGCGTGGATAAATGAGATTAGGCTACTAATGATGCGTTAAATTTTAATGCAGGTTGAGAGTCATGAGGGGTGGATTGTTTGTTGACTCATTTGTCTTGCAGAGAGACGTAAGAATTTATGGATACATGGTGTTTGATAGAAGCAGTGTTTTGAATATAAACTGTTATGTATGCTTTTATTGTCTTAGCACTACAATTTTGCGCACACAACCCTTAACATAAAACCCCAGGTCGCATCCTTAGGAAACTCACTAGGATGGCATCGAGGAACGATGACGTTGTGGTGGATTTTGCCACAATTGAGCGATCTTGGCCCCCTTCTTCTTAATAAGAGAAATGAAATACCCCGTTTGTGGAATTTACGACAATGGGCAGCCCAATTATCCTATTAAGATGGGGACTTTAAGCCCACAGTATATCCCACTTTTAGGCGTCAAAACTCACAAGTATATTTACGTGTCGATGTAATTGGAAAAAATTCTCATTACTCATTGTGAGTATGATTTATCTCTTTACTTGATAACTTTTTATTGAAATTCTCATTTTTGAAAGTTCGCGAAAATCAATTGAACGCCCTAGGTTATCTAGGCCTATAATTGAGAAGTTTGGCAATCGCTCTTGGCAATTAACCCTCAATATAAATTAAGTTGTTTGAGCAAAGGGAAAGAAAAAGCGCACGAATTACCTTTGATCTGGTCCTATAAAACATATGATTTTGTCTAAATTTCCAATTGTGGGCCTAAAAGCAAGTTTTACACCCAAACTTCTCAAAGTCACCTTCATATTTTGAAAAGAAAATCACATTTTATGTGTAAATATTTCAAAGTTAATGTCACATCGCTTTACATAAGTCTTTTAAAAGTGGACCCCCATTTTTATAAATAAATCCTTTAGAATTAAAGTCACACTTTGAAAAATAAATTGTTCGGAGTTAGGATCTCATTTTGTAAATGAATCTTTCAAAGATTTCATCGCTTGAATAAATCATGAAATTCCAAATAGTCTTTTAGTTGATAGTCGCGCATTGATCTCTCAAGGGTGTTTTCTTTTGTTAAGTGAAATCGTGGCATTACACCTGATCCTTGCAAATAGGGATACTGGGGCAAAGCGTCATTGCCTCATTTTCGTCATAAGTGACGGCCTCACAGAGAAATCTCTTTCCTATTCGCTTACTAGTATTAGTATTTTCTTTCTTTTACAGGTTTCGTGATGGTCACTCAATAAAAATCCCTTCATCTGACCCCATGGAGGATCATTGTTAAATGTCGTTATAGGATGGTAAACGGTAGTCATTCCAGTAAAATTGCCTCATACAAGAATTAACTCATTTATCCATTTTTTTTGTTAGGATAGGTGATATCCATTGAAATTGTCACTCGCTTCCTGAAAGACACAAACGGATTGACCCAAATGCTCAAATAAGGGCACGTGGAAGATTAACCTTGAACATATTCATGAGAATCAATGTTTGTAGATTGAAGCAATCTCTTACGGTTGAAGAGAATCAAACACTCTCCATCTCTGGAAGAAGCCAAAAAGGAAATAACAAAAGGTGACGTGGTGATTAGACGGGCATACTCACAGTTGAATGAATATGGAATATTCGTTCTTAATATCGCCCTTTCTCGATTATGTGTTTTGACATCATTCTCTCTATTGCGCTGGCAATAAAGCGGAACAAGATATAAACAAGATAAAGACACCAAATGATCACCCTATTTGGAAAATGATGACAAAGGAGGGATTCAGATAGGGCAATTGGTTCCCAAACAAAAGAAGAGACACGTCACCTCAAAATGGAAACAATGAACAATCACCCGACTTTTGAAAAGGGTGTATCTCGTTCCTGAATTTCATGAAGCTCAATGTAGAATTAATACCTCATTTCCATGTGTAGGGATAATAGAGACAAAACAGTGGTCTACCAGGCAGACATAATAGAGCGCCAAATGCTAGGACTTTCCAAACAAAACATGATGGAACTCAAAAAGGGAAGTACTTAATCAGGCAAATGGGCACGAAGTAGGCTAGGGGGCGCGAAGTACAAGAGTCACCTGACTTTTAAAAAGGGGGAGATTCGAATGACATAGACAATTGCCAGATGAAGTGCAATCAATCATAAGGGAAAATCCCAGCAAAAGTACACCAAAAGTGCCACAATTTGTGTACAGTGATCACTTTAGTGCCATGACTTTTTTTCGGATCTCTTTGGTGCCAAGTTGGAGGAAAAAATATCACTTAAGTGCCAATTTGATCGGAAATCCGACGTGGCATTTTTTATTAATTTTTTACGCCGACGTGGCTCGCTGGAGAATGAGTCAGCGTGTACAGTCAGCATTTTTTATTTTAAATAAATTTTTTTAGCATGTACAATTAGCATTTTTTATTTTAAATAATTTTTTTCCTTTTTTTTCCTCTTCTTTCTTTTTTTCTTTTCTTTATTTTTCTTTTCTCCCTTCTCCAACCGATTGTCGGTGGTCGGCTTTACACGGGCGGCTCGGCTCGGAAAGGTTGGGCCAAGACGATCTTGCCCATGGTCGGCGAGGGGCGGCCTCGCCCGATTTAGGCGGGCGGCGACCCCTCACCGGCAGTGGGGCTGCCCTTCGCCAGATCCGGCGAGGGGCGGCCTCGCCCATGGCCGACGAGGGGTGGCCTCGCGGATCCGGCAAGGCAAGGCTCTCGCCGGTGACAAGTGAGGCCGCCCGGCGGCCGGCCATGGGCGAGGGTCGCCTTGCCTGCATCCGGGCGAGGCTGCCTCCTCGCCCATGGCTAGGAAAAAAGGGTCGCCCGGTGGCAGGCCAAAGGGATCACATGGCCGGCGAGGGGCGGCTCGCACAAGTTATGACACTTCTAGATCCGTACTTTTGCATGGGCAAATCCTCTCTCTGGCTGAGGAAATGATCTAAAAAAAATTATGGAATGAAATCATTGGTTATTTCTAGTGTACTTTTGCCGGAAAATGTAGGAAATACGACGGAATGAAATCATTGGATTTGCCATAAAATGTATAATGTTCCTAAAATGAATCCTATTGAGTATGGAAATAACTTGTTCCATCTCTTTTTCTTCATAGGTAATGAATAAGGCAAGGCACCCAAGGGGATAAAGCATGATGAAATAGAGTTATTTGGTAACACAAAACTATTAGAGAAACATCTCTAAATGAATTTGATGATATTCAAACTATTATTTGTATAATATCCACATTGTCTAAGTGCATATATATTCAAGGGACTGAGTGATATTCATGGTGTAATTCATTGAAAAAAAGATCACAAGACTGTCCTCAAAAAATCATTTAAATTACACAATTGATCACAAAGATCAGCTAAATGACGATGTCTCGTTGAAACTGAAAAGATCAAGTAAATAGTAATGTAAAGGATCATTTAAAATGACCGTTGCCTCACTATTATAGCCGTTGTTGACTGGATGTGCATCGTAGAAGATCCGGTAGAGATAAGAACATGTAGTCTGACAGATTGTCAAAACCGCAGCTATAGAACAGCAGCACAAGCTATTTCAAAAAAGTCTACAGAAGTTTCGAAATAGGTTGTATGAGCAATCGGTTTGTAGGATAGTAGCACCAACGGCTCTAATGGCTATCTTGCCTCTCTAAGACATCATCAATGATCATATTGAAGATGCCTATAAAAGAGAAGGTCTTTTGAAGTCAACAAGTTAGAGAGAGAGAGTACTCATAAAATTCCAGAAATCTGCTACTCGTTGTGTATTGAGCAAAAAGCTCATATCGGTCTATAACACTTGCTGCATTGTAATTATGTTGAAAGATCAAATGTACTAAGTAATAGCCACACTAAACTCTTGATAGTGTGATCTATCAATTGTTAAGAGTGGTGTATGCTGAGACAACTTCTTTCGCATTCACTAGTGCAATCAAGCCCAACTTGTATCTATTAGTGGTGAGAGTAGAGGTAGGCTTGGAATCAAAGCCGAACCACTATATATCCTTATGTGTAGCTGCTTCTTCTGTTTATCATTTCTATCACACAAGTGATTCATTGCCTCTCATACTTCTAGTGAAACCAGATATTGATTTGTTTTTTTTTTTTTTGGGTAAAGGTAAGAATTGTATAACTTTTCAAAAACACCAAGTACAACCAAAAGAAGATGAGCCCCTTCCCTATGGAAGAAGATATCCAAGAGGGGAAAGGAGGGCCATACAACAAGATTAACCAAAGAGCAAAGCCCTATACAAGACAGAGAGAAAAAAATCAAAGCTCTATACAAGAGAGGGAACTAAGCATCCAAATTAAAAAAGATGGTAGGTGAGAGTTCCCGTTCCTTTGAAGTCTTCTATTTATCGAAGTGTTAGCAGTTTTTTCTAAGGATAGAGCTTTATCCTTCACCATCTTGATAATGTGCTTGCGTATTCCCGGAATAAAGATAGTCTTGTTCCTGAAGAGAGAGTTGTTCCGCTCAATTCATATGGTATGGCAAAGAGCTCCAAAGGAGAATCTAGCAAGACGATGGGCAAAGGAAGGGCCTCCACAAACTTTGTTTGCCCACAAAATAAGATCTAGCCACGGACGGTTGCACCATGGAAGATTACATTTAGTAGCCCAAAAGGAAGCCACCGCTAGTAACGGAACATTCAAGAAAAGATGGTTGATGGAGTACGGTATAAGACCACAAAAAGCACATAGTCCCGATTCAATGCGACGATTTTGGAGAAGAAGAACCTGTGTAGGTAACCGATTTAACGACGCAATCCACAAGAGAAAGGAGTGCCGGGGGTTATGTGCGAGTCCCATACAAATGAATGCCACGTAACTAGGTGACCTTTCTTCCGTATATGGTTCCAGCCCGGTCAATCGAAAAGGATTCGGTCGGACTAGGGGTCCGGATGAAGCTATCCGAGTATCATCTTCGAAAGTTGAAAGGGCAGCCATCCAATCTATAAGAGTGTGTAGAGGGGTGATGGTTGCCATGTAGAGTGAAAGAAGTCCCAAACCGAGGCATCTCGGGGATTCGAGACCGGTAGATATCCACATTGTTGAAAATGAGATAAAGGGGCCCTTTTGAATGCCACCAATCAAACCAAAAGGATATCGTCCGCCATTGCCAATCTTCCACCGGAAAAAGTCTCCGGGCCGAGACTCACAAGTCAAGGATCTTCTTCCATGTCCATGAGCGTAAGGTGGGTTTGGAAACAATCCAAAAGTTTTTCTTTTGTAAAAAGTTTGAATGAATCCATTTGCACCACATAGATTCCTTGTCGTTGAAAAGGATCCATATGTGCTTTAGAGTCATGGCTCTATTATATTCAGAAAGTCTTCATATCCCGAGGCCGCCTTCTTCTTTTGGGAGACAAACAAAGATTCCAAGATACCCTAGCTCCACCCGCTCCTAAGCCGGACCTTTCCAAAGAAATTGTCAAGTATAGTCTCAATACCATTCAAGACACTTTTAGGAAGAGAAAATATCATGGCCCAAAGACACTTGGATGGAATGTAATCTTGATTGAATAAGTTGTATGCGACCAGCGAAAGATAGGAATCTTTGTGTCCAAGATCGGACTCGCGCCCGTAATGGAATCAATCAAGAACTTACAATCCTTTTTTCGCAGACTGGTAGAGATAATAGGCATACCCGTGTCGGAAGGGTAGGGACTCTTGTTGAAATCGAGACATTGGAGAATACCACTATGTAGCTCGGTGACCTCCGGAGAGGTAAATATTGCTCTTGTTAGGATTTGGTCTTAGGCCGGACCATCTTGCGAATAAGTCAAGAGATTCCTTTATAAGCTCTATCGATCTCATGTATCCTTGTGAAAAGAGAAGTACATTGTCTGCGCAAAGAACAAGTGGGATATGCAAGGTTTCTTGCATCGCCAATACCACCGGAAATCCGGGTTGTCGATTTTGGACTTAAGAATAGCTTAGAAGATTTCCATAACAAGAATGAAAAGGTACGGTGAAAGGGATCCCCAGCGTATCCCTCGACTACTAGCGAAATAGCCATGCAATTCTCCATTAATCGAAATCGTGAATTTGGCGGTTGAGATGCATGCCATAACCAAATTAGTGAAAGAAATCGGAAAGTTGACGGTGTAAGTACCCTTTCAATAAAGTTCCAAATAATCGTGTCAAAAGCTTTGTGGAAATCCACCTTAATGGCACATTTAGGTAGATAGGCTTCGTGATGAAAGTCCGCAAAAAAAGTTCTTGTGCTATCATAATATTGTCACCGATTCTGCGGCCTTTAACAAACGCCGTTTGGGAATGTCCAACCAGCACCGGGATGACCTTTGCCATACGCCTAGCAAGGATTTTAGAAATGCACTTATACAAGGTATTGCAACATGCTATTGGTCGAATTCGCTCATGGCCGATCGCGTTAGGGGATTTCGGCACCAATGTTAGGATGGTGTTGTTAATCTCTTTAAGCATACGACCGGTCTCAAAGAAAGCCTTAACCGCCTCCACAATAGATGGTCCGATAATCCCCCATGTGTGTTTGAAGAATTCAGCATTGAAACCGTCGGGGCCGGAGCTTTGTCCTTAGCAAGAGAGAAGAGGGCGGATTTAATTTCCTCCTCGGTGATCGGGCCGGATTAAGGAGTGGCTCGGTTTTCATCAAGGACGTGTCCAAGGAGAACCTCCAACTCTAAGGCCAAGGTAGAATCGGTGCTGAACCGCCATTTAATAAGCTCTGGAAGTGATGGACAATATGGTCCCCGACTTGCCGAGGTTCGGTGATTAGCACACCATCCTCTGTCGTCAAACAGTTAGGATTCTATTATGAAGTCTCCTTTTGTTGACATGGAGGTGAAAATATTTTGTGTTCATATCCCTTCCTTAAGCCAACGGATTCTAGATTTTTGTCTGAAAAAGGACTCTTCTTGAGATCTCGTGTCGAAAAAGGATCGTTGAAGTCTTGCTTCATTTGCCACGAGGCTTTGATCAAATGGATTTGACTCCAAGGCTATCTCGAACAGCGTAAAGATTCAATCTAGCCTGCTCTATTCTCGCGTAAATGTCTCGAAAAGGAAGACCTGTTCAAAAGCTTCAACTTTGATTTGAGAACCTTAAGTTTGCAGCAAACTATGAACATAGGTGTGCCGAAAAGTGAGTATCCCAAGCTTGGGTAACTAGCTCCAAGAAGGTTGGGTGGGTAGTCCAAAAGTTGAAGAACTTGAACGGCTTTTTGAAGGAACTAGGAGGAGCAATTTTTATTACCATGGGGAATGATCGAGATTCCGGTAGGAAGAAAATTAGCTTCAAAAAGGAGAATTGCTGAAGCCAACAAATATTTATAAGTACCCGATCAATCTTACGCATTTTTCGCTTAGCACCAAGAATGTGTCCATGTGTAACGGCACCCTACATAACGAAGGTCCTCTAAACCCGCTTTGGCTAAGGCCTTCTCGACATTCATCAAAGGCCGGGATCCACCGGGTCGAGCCGCCAACCCCGCCTTTCGGATCTCTAATTGCATTGAAATCCCCCAATGATCCATGGGTAAGTCATCGTTAGAGAGGCGATAGAGGTCAGCCCATAATTGCCTTTTTGCTTCACAAAAGTGTGTTCACCATATACAATTGTGAACAAACAAGATTCTCGGAGGTTCGTGGAGTCGAAGCTAAAGATGAATTACTTGGCAAGAAGAAAAGACGAGACTGTCTATTTCATTTGGATCCCAGCCAAACCAAAACCTTACCAAGGGGAGAGGACTCGTAGTTAGAAATCCAACGCCAGTTGCTACATAAGCCTTGCGAGATCCCATTAAAAAGAGAGTCTTTGACTTTAGTTTTGATGATAACGATACAAGAGAGAGGATTGACCCTGATAAAGGTACGAATTTCCGCTTGTCTTAGGGGATTTACTAGTCCCCTTATATTCCAAATGCCAAAAAACATTTAAAGGATGGGAGATATTATCTCCGAGATCTCCTAGACCTCCTCTTCTTATCCTTCTTCTTTGAGGAGGAGGGGCCAGGAGTCATACCGAGGGAACTCATGCTAGGGGTTGGGCTCCAAGGAGGTCGTGGATGGATTTGCCGCCGTATGAGAAGCCAAGGTTCGAGAACGTGTATTTGGGGGGGGAAAAACATTCGGTTCTCCCACTAAATGCTCTTCCGAGTCACTATTTTCCCCCCCTGCGTGTGAGCTAAAAGAACCTGCAGAGGACGTATGAGAATTAGTACCAAAGTCCTCAAGTTGCAATTGAAGACGTCCTTGAGGACCGAGGCAGCCGAGTGGAGTGTCCCTGCGTTAGGTCCTTCCGGGAAGTCCAGAATAGTCCTAGGCAAGTCCTGGTCATGAGCAGGATGCAAACCATGCGCCAGAGGAACCACCCCCCTGAGTTCATGTCCAGAGGAAGGCCAGGTGCAGTTTTGGACACACCAGGGTCTGCTGAGCACAGGGCGAGGGAGGGATCCAGTCTCTGCTGAAGAGTGCTTGGCCGGACACCGGGAAGGAAGAGGGTTAAAACCTATCTCAAGGTTCTTGGACTTGTTCTCGACGATTACGACTGGTCCGGGTTCAAAGAATCAACTCCACATGTGATGGCAAAGGGGCAATCGACCTGGCAGTAGGCGGCGGGGGAATCTCTACTCCAATGTTACGATTCAGGTTGGGAGTTGAGGTGTGTTGCCGCTGTTACGTGGGCGATATGAAAGAAGCATTACCTTTTTTCCTCCTGACCACAGTCCGCCTTCTACCGTTTAGGACCCAGAGGTAGGCCGAGGTCGAGTTTCAGTCAAGTTAAGGGCACAATCAAAGCCCTTAGTTCCTGGTTTTGGGCCAAAGATTCCGCATGAAGAACAAACAAGTGGTTTCCACTCATAATCAACACTTATCGAGTTAATCTCCCCATCCCACCTGAACTTGACAAACTCCAATGAGGATTAGTGGCTTTAATCTAGATGCATACTCGGGCATAGGATATTCGATGACAGCTGTTCAGTTTGTGTATCCACATAAAGTGGTTTGCCGATTGCACTAGCAATGCGCCCAATGCCCGCCGGGAGACCAAAGGGAGAAGGGGATGTCCCTTAGTTTGACCCAAACCGGGATTGAATCAAGTTTTCCTTTCCTGAGTGCTATTTTAGGATGCCATTGTCTTTGAGTACTAATGTGCAGCTAAAAATGGAGACCGCTCCCATATCTAGGATCTTCTTGCGAAATTCAGCATTAGGAACTCTGAAAAAGTAAAAACCATTCTCATGCAATTTGACATCAACAACTTGGTCACCCTAGGCCTTTTTTACAGCCTCTTCAGTCAGCTTAAAAGGGACTTTCTTCCCTATGTAGTGACCTACTAAGCATTCCAGCCACCTCGGGCTCTCTGCAGCAACAACCTCGGGTGTTATGTCGACAATGATCTCACCATTTTCAACCGAAGGAGGGACATATGTTAGGCTATACCCTTTGGTCAAGGCCTTAGCACATTTGCCCAAGATCTGGACGCCTGAACAGGAGTAGGTTTAGTGCTTGAACTCGGTTTGTCCTTGTTGACATGGCCTGCAGCAGATGTTCTGAAAGTAGAACCAGCAGGGGGGCTAGCAATGTGGCTATGTCTAGGGGAGGTATGTCGACTTTTAGACCGACCTCTGCTGCGACTACGCCTAGCATTTCCTTTTTGGTCAAGTCTGGTACCGGGGGGGGGGCTTTTGCTAGTGAAAGCAACCGATTTCCCCCTAGGCTCAACTATCTTAAAGGAAGGAGCATTTTCATTTCCAAGTATTCTGCACACTTCAGAACCTACAACCCTCCTCGATGGCCTTCCTCGGCCAGGGAAGGTTCAGTTGCTAGACCAAGAGATGGGCCGGTAAGGTGGTTACATGGAGTAGTTCTCGCTTCTAACACGGGGGACTGCTTTTTCGCAAAAAAGTTTTTAAAACATCATCAGCAACCTATTTACCCCCTTTAGGTTGCATAGTTAGTCCTAACAATTAGTATCAGAGCCATGTTGCTCATTTTTGGAAGTGTATCTCTTCTGAGTATAAATATCTTCTCTTGTGGCTAATTTTGGTGGTTTTATCACTAGTGATGCTCTTGCTCTTAACAAGCTGCCTTATTTTGATAGAAGCAACAACAGTTACGGGAAGAATAGAATGCAAGCCTATCTTGAGGCAATTGATCTTGGAATGTAGGATGTGATCTCACATGGCATAGAAGTAGCTGCACCAGCTGGCTGCTCGAAGAGATGGTCAACAAGCTCCGGCAGAAAATGCTGTTGCCAATGCTCCTGTGGCACATAACATAGAGGAAGCACATGAAGAAGAGCATTTCATAATGCTAAAGCTAAACATCTTCTATACTATTCTCTCTCTATGACTGAATATAACAAAATTTGTACGTGTATCATAGCTAAAGAAATTTTGGACTATTGGAAGTCACATTTGAAGGAAATGATAGAGTAAAGGAAACGAAGCTGAACATCCTCCTTGGACAGTATGAGTTCTTTAAGATGACATCAGATGAAACAGTAGCACAAATGTTCAACAAGTTCATGGATATAGTGAATGGTCTTGCACATTAAGAAAAAGTATTGACCAATGGAGAAAAGGTGAACAAATTGCTGAGAGCCTTACCAAAATAATGGAACAATGTTAAGACCTTAGTTCAAGAAACAACAAGGATTCAACCAATCACGTTGGAAGAACTGATTGGAACATTCACGACCTATGAAGTAGAACAATAAATTGAGGAAGGTAGCTCAAAAGGTAAGAAAGTTATGGCATTTAAGGCTAACAACAATGATGCAGGTGATTAATTGTCATCAGGAAGATGAAGGTGATTGTCACGCCTCAAACCCTACGGACGTGCAATATCCCGGTCCTCGGTCATTATGATGCGATGACCCAGGATTAGTCGCTGACTTTTTTCTTTTTATCTTTGAATTACGCAAGAGGAAACGATAACCATCACAACAAACCCCAGACAACAACAATAAATAGGGATAGGTAGGAAAATAGATCACAACAGTCAAACCAAAACACCATTTTAATAATCATTTAATTAACCCCTGGGAACATTTTGACAAGCCCACTTCAAGCATTTCTACAAAAAGCCAGCAAAAAGATAAAGGCTAGGCTTAATTTACTCCATCCAAAAGATGAGCTTCCAAGCCTAACCCTCAAGGACCAACCAAAATCTACAGTACTCCAAACCGCATAGGGAGCAACAACATGCTAAGGTCTTGAAAAGATTTAACAATAACAAATGAGATAAAATCTTAGCAAATTAACAACCTAAGCCCCACTTAGAAGGCCAACTCGCCTCGGGGGTCCCTAATCAGGCGATAAAGCATCAACAACAACATCATTAAACAACCACAGACATCTTTACCTCGCATTGGTACACCCGTTGAGGAAATGAACATGTCACATTCTCGAAGTATTTAAAGAGATTTCCTATGCATCAATGCATCACAGGAGCGCGTGTCTCGATTATAAGATAAAATCCACTTGGACACGTCCCATACCATGCCTAACAGTTTATATCACATAATCAAGCATTATGCATCGCACGTATTTCAGTTATTACGCCCCCTTAGGGCCACTACACATTAAGCAATCTACAGCAAGATGGTAGTCTTCCGGCATGACCGGGCTCCGTCCCGCCCCGTCGGGCATGGCTACATGAAACGATCTACAGTAAGACAGCATTCCAATACGGCAACATGAAATGATCTACAGTAAGATGGTATCCCATAAGGAGCATCGAATCGGCCATTGGCCACGATTTGGCATCCGGAGTATCGGCTATCCTGATAATCTCCAGGCATCCGATAAAATCGAGAGCGATCTACAGTAGACCTCAATAAATTAGGCATCGTCAAATGATCTACAGCAAGACGGCTCTAATATGTGACCATACAAACACATAAGTATTCCGACCAATTATTATCTTTTCAATTAGCCCATGCGTCCATGAATAGTACTCACACAATACCGCATAACAAACCAAGTGGTCACACATGCAAACAATCAATCAATTCTTGCAAGCTTCGATGCCAAACGTGTTTATCAACAACAAAGCATCACTATCATTTCTTGGCAGAACAATAAAATAGTTTAATTCCAAAAATCTTATAAGTTTTCCTTAAAAACTTCCGTTCAAAATAATTTTTCATATAATTAAATTATTATGATGATTCACGGCATAATCGTCACCATTCAAGCATAGAAATCATAATTTGAGATTAAAATTTTTTTTCAAAATAATAATAAATAAATTTGGAAATTAATTATTTAATAATATCCGAAAATAATTTATTTTCAAAGATTCAAAATATTTTCTCAAATCATAATCATTCAAATCATTTGCCATATACGCCAACTTAAACGGTAAAATCCAACGTTGGCATCACAATTTGTGCATAAAACAATCATAATTCGGTATTAAAAATCATTCGAAAATATTAATATTTAATTTCGGAAATCAAATATTTTATTAATAAATATATTTTATTGAAAAAAATATTATTATTTAATTCCGAAAATTAATTTATTTAATAAAATAAATAGTAATGATAAAATAATAGATAACTTATTGTCAAAATAGCCATAACTTATCGCGATACAATAATAGCCTATCACACAAATAATTATAGCTTATCGAATATACCGATAACCTATTGCTAAAATTTATCGATAACTTATCATTTAAACACCGATAACCTATCATCACATTCAATGATAACTTATTATTCGCCGATAACTTATCACCAACAATTATCTAATAATTTAATGATAACATATCATATAATCCCACTTAACTAGCCATAAATTTAGCTTAAATTTAAACTAAACTACCCTAAGCAAGTTTAACGCCCTAAACGAGGGATTAGAGGTTAACTTACTCACTTAACGACGGCGTTAACACGTGAACGACAGCGACGACATGGGCTCGCTCATGGTAGATCCAATTTTGCGTTATGAGCGATGAACGGTGACAATCTGGGGGCAGCGAAGGAGCGGGCTGAGGTGGCTGGTCAAGGCTGCTTGGGGTCTATTCTAGGCGTGAAATGGTGACTGGTGGTATCGACTAGGTGGCTGGACAGCAGCAGACCAGCAGCTGTAGCAGCGGGGACGGACGATGGGCAACGGAGTTTCCATTCCAGTAGAAACCAGCCGGCTATGGGCGGCTATTCGGCGCTGCTTGAGGGCTGAACCGGGGATAAAATGGCGGTTGGTGGTGGCGTCTTGGTGGCTAGGATGGCAGTGGACAAACGGCTCAATCGGTGAGTGCAACCGGTGAGCGATGAAGCTAGAAAATCAGCTAGAAAACAGCCAGCGACGAGCTGTTTCCTGGGTAGCGGGTGTCTGCATCGCTAGGGAGGAGCTGGGTGGCGATGCTTTGGTGGCGGGGTGAAGCGGCTCTTGGTGTGGCTCTTTCTGGTGAGAAATGGACTGGTCCGGCAACTGAAAATGAGGAGCAAAACAAGAAACATAAGCAAAGAGGAAGAAGAAGAAAGAAAGGCAAAGAAAAGAAAAGAAAGAAGAAAGAATAAAGTAACAAAAGTAGAAGTAACAGCAGCAAAGCAGAAGCAGAAGCAGCCTCGGCGGAGAATGAAAAGAAAAGAAGAAGAAGAAGAAGAAGAAAAAGTCAATAATGGGGAGTGGGTGGAGTTGGTAGGGAAGTCAAGAGGATGGGTCTGATAAATGAGAAGTCACCGGGGAAAAAAAAAGGAAGAGAGAGAGAGAGAGAGGTGTGGGATAAACGATTATCCCCACAAAATTTCTTTTGAAATTTTCTCAATTTCTCTCCTAAAATTACCACTTTGTCCTTGACCCAAGCACCAAATTACTGGCCGACTCATTCTTATTGGGCCTTCATGGTCGGCCCCCTCGGACGCGAGGCCCAACGGGTGTTGCTCAGTTCACTTCCATTTTTCGCGTCAAATTTTCGATTCTTCGATCCTCTTCCGAAATTGGAATTTTCGATGGCCAATTCATAAAAATTACAAGGCGACATCTTATGGTTTGAGTGTGAAATCCTTGAGCATTTGACACTCAAAATCGGATCAAAATTCGTGGCCGAAATCGATTAATCGCAACTATAGTTCATCTTGAACTAACGGGCAGCTATTAGAAATAGATTCTTCGATAGCCTTTCCCCTTTGATTAGTATTCCCTGAGTGATCAAGTCAGTGCAAGAATTAACTAATAGAGCGTTGACGAAATCACCATTCCATAAATCACCAAATTGAGTCGAATTTTCAAGACATCACAATTCTTCTCCCCTTACAGAAATTTCGTTGTCGAGATTTGAATTTACATCCAAATCCTCAAAAAGAAAGGGGTATTGACACCTCATTAACGCTTCACTTTCCCATGTGCCTCTCTCGATTTCATGATGTTGCCACAAAATTTTGACCGGAGGAATCATCTTATTTTGTAGTACCTGCTCCTTCCGATCCTCGATTCTTACTGGTCTTTCTACGTACAACATTTTATCATCCACGTTTATCTCCTCGTAATTCAAAACGTGGGTCGGATCTGGTTCATACTTCCTTAGTATTAACATGTGGAATAAGTCATGTACCTGAGCCAACTTTGGTGACAAAGCTAGGCGATACGCCAACTTTCTAATTCGCTCAAAGATCTCGATTGGTTTTACATATCTTGGGCTCAACTTGCCTTTCTTGCCAAAGAGCGATGTCCTTCGCATTAGTGATACCTTGAGGAACACATGATCTCTGACTTGAAACTCCAATGGTCTATGTTGCCTATCTGCATAACTTTTCTAGCGCTTTTAGGCCATCCTTAGCCTATCCCTGATAACTTTAACAGCATCCGATGACTGTTACATCAACTTGGGTCCCGAAATCTTTCGTTCTCTAACTTCGTTCCAACAAACAGGAATCCTACAGGTTCTGCCATAAAGTGCTTGGAAAGGTGCCATTTCGATACTCTGTTGATAATTGTTATTGTACGCGAATTTAACAAGATGTAACTGTTCTTCCCAACTCTCTTTAAAATCCAAAATGCAGGCTTGCAGCATATCCTCAAGTGTCCGAATCGTTCTCTCAGATTGTCCATCTATCTACGGATGAAAAGCAGTGTTGTACTACAGCTTTGTTCCCATGGTGCCTTGAAGACTCTTCTAGAATGCGGCGGTGAACTTAGGGTCTCGATTCGACGTGATCATTACAGGCACACCGTGAAAGTGAACTATATGCCTTACATACAACTCCGCATACTTGCATATGGCAAAGTCCTTTCGCACCAAAATGAAATGAGCCGATTTTGTGAGTTTATCTATCATGACCCAGATAGAATCATTACCTCTTTGGCTCCTCAGTAGACCCATCACAAAATCTATTGTGATATGCTCCCATTTCCATTCTGGTATTTCCAGTGGTTGTAGTAGTCCACCAGGTTTACAGTGCTAGGCCTTTACCTGTTGACACGTTAAACATCTAGCCACATATTTGACAATATCTCCTTTCATGCCATTCCACTAATAATATTGGTGAAGATTCTGATACATCTTTGTGCTGCTTGGATGAATACTGAGATAGGCTTCCGCTAAAATTTCCTCTTTAGGTCTTTCATCATTGGGCACACACAACCGTCCACAAAACATCAAGATCCCATTCTTGGATACTTGAAAGTTAGGTTTTCTCTTAGTTGCATCCATTTGCAGAATCTTTTGCAGCTCGGGATCTGAAGGTTACGATGCTTTTATCCTAATTTGTATTTTGGGCTCAATTCTGAAAGTAGCCATTAAACTCAAGAGGTGACTTACCTTGAACTTGAAATCCGAGTCTCGAATTCCTTCAAGCAAAAGCCATTCTTGAATCATCATATGCACAATCGAGGACTTTCGACTCAACGCATCGGTTGCCTTATTAGCCTTGCCAGAATGATACAAAATATCACAATCATAGTCCTTAAGTAGCTCCATCCATCTACGCTGCCTCATATTCAATTCTTTCTACAAAAATAGATACTTTAGAATCTGATGATCTGTATAGATATGAAACCTTTCTCCACACAGATAATGTCTCTAAATCTTAAGCGTAAAATATGATAGTAGCCAATTCCAAGTTGTGCGTCGGGTAATTCAATTTGTGTGGTCTTAATTGTTGGGACGCATATGCCACAACTCTTTCATGTTGCATTAAAACACATCCTAATCCTTTGTATGACGCATCGCCGTAAATCTCATATCCCTTTGAACCAGACAGTAACGTTAGAATAGGCGCAGTAGTTAGCTTCTACTTAAGCTCTTAAAAACTACGCTTACACTTATCCGTCCATTCAAACTTCATGTCCTTTTTCAGTAATCACGCCAAGGGCATGGCTATAGCAGAAAAATTTTCCATAAACCTTCTATAATAGCTAGCCAATCCCAAGAAACTCCAAACTTTAGTTACCATCGTGGGTCTAAGCCAATTCATAGCCGCCTCAATCTTAGCGGGGTCTACTGAAATTCCTTCCCCAGAAATCACGTGTCCAAGAAAAGCCACTCGAGTTAACCAAAACTTGCACTTACTAAACTTGGCATATAGTTTATGATCTCGGAAGGGTTTGTAGCACTGTTCTCGAATGCTGTTCATGTTCCTCTGAACTCCTCGAATACACTGGAATGTCATCAATGAACAAGATCACGAACTTGTCCAAATACTCCTTGAACACCCTGTTCATCAAGTCCATAAAAGCTGCAGGCGCATTTATCAGATCAAATGGCATCACGGTAAAATCATAGTGTCCATAGCGCGTTCTAAATGTTGTCTCCAATAAATCTTCCTTTTTAATTCTTAATTGATGATAACCTATCCTCAGGTTTATCTTTGAGAATATGGAAGCTTCTTGAAGTTAGTCAAACAAATCATCTATCCTAGGCAACGGATACTTATTCTTAACCGTCACCTGATTGAGTTGCCGATAATTGATGCAAAGGCGCAATGACCCGTCTTTCTTCCTTACAAATAGAACTGGTGCTCCCCAAGGTGATGCACTAGGACGAATAAATCCTTTATTTAACAATTCCTGCATCTAAACTTTTAACTTTTTCAATTCCGACAATGCCATTCTATAAGATGCCTTAGAAATTGATTCCATTCTAAGGAATAACTTAATCGTGAATTCTATTTCCCTTTCTGGGGGCAACCCGGGCAATTCCTCAGGGAAGACGTCCGAAAACTCTCATACTACAGCAATATTTTCCATTCTCAGTTCCTCTACCGACTTATCTACTACAACTCTTGTACTACATCAATATTTTCCATTCTTAGTTCCTCTAGCGACTTATCCACTACAGTTGCCAAATAACCTTGGCAACCTACATCTAATAAACAAGTCGCCTCGAGTGACGAGATCAAAAGGATTGAAGGTCCTCCTCGATTCTCAACAAACTCAAACCCAACACTCCCTAAAGGCTCAAACTGAATCGTCTTACGATAGCAGTTTACCGTAGCTCGTTACTTGGTGAACCAATCTATTCCAATAATCATGTCAAAGTCAAACATCGTCAAAACAATCAAATTTATATTGTCCTCACGACCACCAATAGATAACTTACAGCCAACACATCCTAATGTCGAAACTACGCTATCCCTTATAGGGGTAGAAATGCTATAAATCACTCCCAACGGTTCCGAATTTAACCCCACTAATTCCATAAATTGCTTGGCCACAAAAGAATGCGTGGCTCGAGGATCAAACAAAGCATATGCAGCATGGTCATGTAACGAGACAGTACCTATAATAACGGCAGGTGAGTCCTTCACCTCCTTTCTAGTGGCAGCATAGACCCATCCTTGCACTTGGGGTTGGTTCAACTAGTTCAGCGGGGCATTCCTTGCGGGTTGTCCTACTTGCTACGTTGGTCTTTACACTCCCGCTGCCTGGCATGGACAATCTCTGATATGATGGCCATGCTGTCCGCAACCAAAGCAAGCATCCGTCTTAGTAGTACACGGGGCTGACCCATGGTGCCTTCCACAGAAGCGACAAGGGCCATTATTGTTGTTGGGCAACTGTAACATCCTGAATTTCGACCCATTTCTGGGATCAATGAAATTGATCTTATTCTCATTTAATTTTAGCAAGTCTCGCTTGGAACGGATCCTTCACGGGATACTGACCAATAGGGAATGGCTAACTAGGAAAACGGTACGTGGACCAGGGACCTGATTGCGAATCGGACACCGATTCTGAGAAACGACGAGGAAATATTTTGGGCCAATGTGGGCCGATCTTAGGAAGGTAACGGATTTAGTTTGGCCAATGACGTACGATTGGATCGCGGGTGATTCTGCACAACCGAGAGTACGTGTGGTGAACACATCCTAAACTTAATCCAAACGATCGCGACTTTTGGAACTAGCAATAATTCCTCATGTTCTCTCAGTAATCGAGACCGTCATGACTCGAGTAACCTAGGTCAATACGTGTAACCCCTAAACAGCCGCCCGTAAGTGAGAGACCCTAAAATTGTAATTGAGCAATTTTGATTGTGAAATTGGATCCGGACTTGAATATCGAATTTCATGGACGTGTGCGACTAATTTGCGAGGACGACGTCATTTTAGTGTGGCCAGTCATATTTGGGATCGGTACAATCGAAAAATGGAAATTTGGCTCGGGGACCGGAAAATTATGATTTTGCCACTAGGTCTATTTTTGGTATTCCTAATTTTGGGATAATGATTGGAAATTATTTTGGAGATTAAATTGGGATAAGGATTAGCTCAATAATTCAGAATATTGATGACCAAAATGCCACCCTTGGATATTTTGGTTTAGGTTTATGTGAACAAAGTAAGTGAGGGGCAATTTGGGAATTTAGAAAAATATGGTCAAATCCCCACTATTAGAGGCCAATAATGTTCTCTCTCTCCTCATTTGTGATCGGCCACCACTCTTTCCTCTCTCCTCCCTCTCTCTCGTCGGTTCTCTCTCCTTCCGGTCGTGTGAACTGCTGGCCGCCGGAGCGCCGCCGTGCATCCGCCGAGCCGCCGCTTTACCTTATCCCACCATCATCATCACCGTCTTGTCTCTCTCTCCTCCCTGAGCCGCTGGATTAGCCTATCGGCCGTTTGAGAATCACGTTGGAACTATCGTTGCTAGGGGACGCCACCGGCTGTCGTCTACTGTCTCATCGCTGCACCGCCACCACCCTCACCAACCTGTTCTCTCTCCTCTTAGCTAGCCCGTTACCGACCAGCATTACCCTCTTGCCTTGGGTTCTTTGTGACCACCAAGGATGCTTTGGTCGTCGTCGCGCAGCAGGAAGCCACCGCTATTTGTTGTCGCTAGGTCACCAATTGGACCACCCGAATCCCCACTGGTTCAGCCGCCTCTTGGAGCCTAGAATTAGGTGAGTATTTATTTCTAAACCTTAATTAGGACAATTATGCATTTCTAGATAGGTTTAGGGTATTTTAGGAGTTAATTATGGTGCGTTTAGGCTTGATTAAGGGCTGGTGTTTAGCGGTTGATCTTGTGGTGAATTTGGGAGTTAAATGAATCGAAATGGAGGTGGATTAATGCCCTAGGATGGGCTGATTTGTAGCTATCCCCGTGGATTTGATTGGGACTAAGTTCGGTTAATTATGGGATATTAAGATTGTTTAGTGGGCTGATTAGTTAGTGTCGATTATGGTGTGATTTGGGAGCCTAATATGTTAATTTCAATGTGGTTTAGTGCCCTAGAGTGGGCTGTTCATGGCTGGAAATTATTAAGATTAATCGGCCTAAGTTCGGGAGTTTAGGGTTTAATCATGAATTCCCGAGCATGCCTTGAATTGTCCGTTGAGTGGCTGAATTGGTGAAAAATTGGGAGGCTTAATGAGGTATTTTGAGACTGATTTATTGCCCCCGATGGATCGGTTTAATGGCTGTCCTTATAGAACTTAATTGGCTTAGGTTTGGCCAAATTGAGATTAAATCGTGTAATTGCCAAGGTCGCTTGAATTGAATGATCTAGTGGCTGATTTATGCCCATTGGTGGTGAATTTGATGATGTCATGTTGTATACCTAGTGTGGCTGAAAATGGATTAGCATGGCGGGCCTTGAATGTGCGAACTTGTGTTGTGCTAATCGCATGATCTATGTGCCAATTGTGTGTCGGATTTGAATTGGATTAAATTGATTCATTGGGCATGTCAATGTGACGTTTTAAGCGTCCTAAATTATTAGCCAACCCTGTTATGTCTAGATTGAATTGTCGGGGCATTTAATTAAGTTACTGGAGGCATTGAGCACGTTGTAATGCACATTGAATTGGCATGAATTGTTGAGGTGCCTAAGTGAATTTTGATGCTCATTGCACATTGCATTATTGCCCGAGTGTGAGACTGCATAGCCACGCATTTCGCATGCTGAGCATTAGCTTAAAATGAGAACTATGCGAGTATGCATGCCTGACATGAGCATGTGATCACCCCTAATTGCTCTGATGCGTTTTACGTGGGGTTAAGATAAAAATTGGCTTTGTGCACGTGTGATTACAATAAGCCCTGATGTGTGTTATGCAGGGTATTGATTCCGTCCTGATGCGTTTTACATGGGACGATGCCCGGTACATTCAGAAGACGGCAGCCTGATGCGTTTTACACAGGTTTTGGTTCATAAGGAGATCGGTGTTATGCCTACTGCGTTTTATGCGGACTAGAGACACTGGGCCTGATACGTTTTACGCGGACCAGGAAGTGATGGTATTAATTATAGACCTGATATGTTTTACGCGGGTTAGACCTAATGCATTTTACGCAGGTTGAATCTTAATTGAGAAAATGAAAAGTGTGCCAGAGTACATTATTGAGCCAAATTATGAGCATGGAAAATGTGTGCCAGAGTGTATTGGCAGTTGTGCGTATCGATGACTCATGCGTGAGGTAGGCACTAATGAGTATGACTATGCGTATGGCGTACGTGTGACCAAATGTGTTTGCGTATGTGCCGTGAGCACTTGTATGAAATGCCTAACCTGCAGGGTCATTGGTGTGACCGACCTAGGCCCGAGGGCCTAGGTGAATTGATTGTTATACTATTGAATTTATTTTGTTTGCCTGTCAGGGGCTGCATATTAGGCTAGTTTAGGTTTAGAGGGTTTTACTCACTGAGATTCGCTCTCACGGTTGTTGAAACCCAACTTTTTAGACCCCGACCTACAGATGGATTCCGACCCCAAGGAGGAAGAGCGATGGAGTGGGAGTCCGATCTCGAGCCATTTACCCTTTTTTGTTGCTACTGGCTGTTGACCCCTATTGACCTTAGTGGCCGTTAACCGCTCTTGATTTTGGTGATCTCTGAAATGGATATTTTATATGCTTTCAATGGTAATGGGAAATGTATATTTGTTTATCCTCATGTTGTGCTATCCTTGGTCATAATTGTTATATGTGCGGGTGTTGTAATATATTGCTTCCGCGTGTGTTTTGATCTCTGTTTGGGTGTTGGGTCGGCGACGCGTCTTGGGACGTCGCACACAAATTCAACCTCGGTAGAGATGCTCGCGTGCCGTAGGGTTCGGGGCGTGACAGCAATGGCTTTCTTACTCCACCTTTCTTGTTAGAAGGGATAGGGAACTTACTTCCTATCATCGGTCTCTTCCCAAACCGGTGATAATCCTTATTTGGCACCAACCGCAATCTAGACACAATTGTCTTATCTACCAAGTTCCTCTCAATCAACTGTGCTCTCTCATACAACTCATCATAATCCTTTAGATTTAGGGGCACCAGTTGATCCTTAATCTCAGGTTTCAGCCCATCCCTAAACCTCCTTGTCTTATCAATTGGATCTTTAATCAATCTTGGAGCATACTTGGACAACTCAGCAAATTTAGCTTCATACTGGTTCACCGTCATTTGATTCTGTCTGAGCCACTATAACTCATTCATTTTCTCTTCTCGAGCGCAGTTTGAAAAATACTTGTTATTAAACGCTTCCATAAAGGCACCCCACACCCAGGCCGTACTTTTGGGAAATACCCTCCTTTGGATAGCTTCCCACGAGGTAGTCAAGTTCCCTTACAACTGATAGAATGCCAGTATCACCTTTCTTCATCCGAACATCTCAGCAAGGAAAAAGCCTTTTCCAACTCCCTGATCCAGAGGGTTGCAGCCTCAGGATCACTAGCACCAGTGAACTTGGGTGGCTTGAGTTTCAGAAATTGCTCCACCAACTTGTGCATGGGTGGATTCCCATTTCTATTCCCATTTCCATTTCCAGCCAACATAATGTCAACAAAGGTAGCATTAACAGCGGCAGCGGCGACAACGGCTTGGCTCTAAGCCTGCTGCCCAAGGTTTCCAAAGCTTGCAGGATCCAGTCCAACCTAGGATCCTCGGGTGCTCTCTTTCTAGCACCAATCTGCCTCAACGCTACCCATCTTCGAGAGGCTTTTTGCTCAGGATCGCTCATCTTACATGATCTTTACGGAAACCCGCTTTCCAATTCCAACAAGGAATTAGAATTCCTAAGCAACCCACTTACGAATGAGAGATCTAACAATCAAACACAGACACAAAGTATTTTCCTAACTCACTATCCTAAAATCCATCGCACCTTATCACTCCGGATCTCGACCAAACTTCGATCAAGCTGACCTTGCTCTGATACCAATTCGACGAGGATGTCATGCCTCGAACCCTACGAACGCGCAACATTCTAGTCTTCGGTCGTTATAATGCGACGACCCAGGACTCATCGCTGACCCTTTTCTTTTTATCTTTGAATTACACAAGCAGAAACGATAAGCATCACAACAAATCCCATACAACAACAATAAATAGGGATAGGTAGGAAAACGGTTCGAAACAGTCAAGCCAAAACACCATTTTAATAATCACTTGATTAACCTTTGGGAATATTTTTACAAGCTCACTTTGGGCATTTCCACAAAAAGCCAGCAAAAAGATAAAGGATAGGGTTAATCTACTCCATCCAAAAGATGAGGTTCCAAGCCTAACCCTTAAGAACCGACCAAAATCTGCGGTACTCCTAACCGCATAAGGAGCAACAACATGCTAAGGTCTTGAAAAGGTTTAACAACAATAAATGAGATAAAATCTCAGTCAGTTAACGGCCTAAGCCCTGCTTAGAAGGCCAACTCGCCTTGGGTGTCCCTAATCAGGCGACAAAGCATCAACAACAACATTACTAAACAACCACAAGCATCCTTACCTCGCCTTGATACACCCATTGAGGAAATGAACATGTCACGTACTCGGAAGCATTTAAAGAGATTTCCCATGTAACAATGCATCACAGGCGCGCGTGTCTCGATTATAAGATAGAATCCACTTGGGTACGTCCCATACCATGCTTAGCAGTTTCTATCACATAATCAAGCACTATGCATCACACGTATTCCAATTATTACACCCTCTCGGGGCCACTAAACATCAAGCGATCTGCAGCAAGATGGTAGTCTTCCGACATGACCAGGCTCTGTCCCACCCCGTCGGGCATATCTATGTCAAACGATCTACAGTAAAATGGCATTCCAATACGGCAACATCAAACGATCTACAGTAAGATGGTATCCCGTAAGGAGCATCGAATCCACCATCGGGCCGCAATTAAGCATTCGGAGTATCGGCTATCCTAATAATCTCCAAGCATCCGATAAAATCGAGCGCGATCTATAGTAGACCTCAATAAATTAAGCATCGTCAAGCGATCTACAACAAGATGGCTCCGACGTTTGACCACACAAACACACAAGCATTCCGGCCAATTATTATCTTTTCAATCAGCCCATGCGTCCATGAATAGTGCTCACACAATGCTACATAACAAACCAAGTGGTCACACATGCAAACAATCAATCAATTCTTGCAAGCTTCGATGCCAAACGTGTTTATCAACAACAAAGCATCACTATCATTTCTTGGCATAATAATAAAATAGTTTAATTCCAAAAATCTCATAAGTTTTCCTTAAAAACTTCCGTTCAAAATAATTTGTCATATAATCAAATTATTATGACGATTCACGGCATAATCGCCACCATTCAAGCATAGAAATCATAATTTGAGATTAAAAATTTTTCGAAATAATAATAAATAAATTTGGAAATTAATTATTTAATAATATCTGAAAATAATTTATTTTCAAAGATTCAAAATATTTTCTCGAATCATAATCATTCAAATCATTTGCCATGTGCGCCAACTTATACGGCGAAATCCAACGCTGGCATCACAATTTGTGCATAAAACAATCACAATTCGATATTAAAAATCATTCGAAAATATTAATATTTAATTTTCAGAAATCAAATATTTTATTAATAAATATATTTTATTGAATAAAATATTATTATTTGATTCCGAAAATTAATTTATTTAATATTCTAAATAGTAATGTTAAAATAATAGATAACTTATCGTCAAAATAGCCATAACTTATCGCGAGCACAATAATAGACTATCATGTAAATAATCATAGCTTATCGAACATACCGATAACCTATCGCTAAAATTTACCGATAACTTATCATTTAAATATCGATAACCTATCATCAGATCCAATGATAACTTATTATTCGCCGATAACTTATCACAAGCAATTATCTAATAATTTAACGATAACCTATCACATAATCCCACTTAACTAGCCATAAACTTAGCTTAAACTTAAACTAAAATATCCTAAGCAAGTTTAACACCCTAAACGAGGGATTAGGGGTTAACACTTGCTTAACGATGGCGTTAACACGAGAATGATGGCGACCACGTGGGCTCGCTTGTGGCGGCTCGAGTTTTGCATTACGAGCGATGAACGGCGGCAATCCGAGCCAGCCGAAGGAGCGGGCCGCCAGGTGGCTAGTCGGGGCTGCTTAAAATGCTTCCGGGCGTGAAATGGTGACTGGTGGTGTCGGCTAAGTGGCTGGACAGCAGCAGACCAGCAGCTACAGCAACGGGATTGGACAACGGGCAACGAAGTTGGCATTCCAATAGAAACCAGCCAGCCATGGGCTGCTATTCGGCGCTGCTTGAGGCTGAACCGGAGATGAAATGGTGGTTGGTGGTGGCATCTTGGTGGCTGGGACGGCAGCAAACAAACGGCTCAATCGGCGGGTGCAACCGATGAGCGACTAAGCTAGAAACTCAGCTGGAAAACAGCCGGTGATGGGCTATTTGAGGGCAGCAGGGGTGGTGTTGCATGGTTGGGAAGGAGCTGGGGTGGTGGTGGTTTGATAGCGGGGTGAAGCGGCTCTCGGCGTGGCTCTTTCCGGTGAGAAATGGACTGGTCCGACGATTAAAAATGAGGAGTAGAACAAAAAACGGAAGCAAGGAGGAAGCAGCAGTAACAAGCAATAGTAGAGGTAGCAACAACAAAGCAAAATAAGAAGGTATAAAGAAAGTAACAAAAGGGTATAAAGAAGAAGAAAGGGTATGTATTTCAAAGAGAGAAGGAAAAGAAAAGAAGAAGGAGAAGAAATCAATCGTGGAGAGTGGATAGAGTTGGTAGGGAAGTCAGCAAGCGGGGGGTGTTCAAATGAGAAGTCACCGGGGAAAGGGAGAGAGAGAAATAGAGAAAGAAGGGGTGTGGGATAAATGATTATCCCAACAAAATTTCTTTTGAAATTTTCTCAATTTATCCCATAAAATTACCACTTTGTCCTCGGCCCAAGCACCAAATTACGGGCTAACTCATTCTTGTTGGGCCTTGATAGTCGGCCCCCTCGAACCCGAGGCCCAACGGGTGTTGCTCGGTTCACTTCCATTTTTTGCGTCGAATTTCCAATTATTCGATCCTTTTCCGAAATTGGAATTTTCGATGGCCAATTCATAAAATTATGAGGCAACGTCCTATGATTTGAGTGTGAAATCCTTGAGCATTCTACACTCAAAATGGGATCCAAATTCGTGGCTAAAATCGATCAATCGCAACTATAGTTCATCTTGAACTAACGGGTGGCTGTTAGAAATAGATTCTTCGATGGCCTTTCTTCTTTGGTTAGTATTCCGTGAGTGATCAAGTCAGGGCGAGAATTAACTAATAGAGCGTTGA
Organism: Syzygium grande; assembly: GCA_024733475.1. Taxonomy (NCBI): domain Eukaryota; kingdom Viridiplantae; phylum Streptophyta; class Magnoliopsida; order Myrtales; family Myrtaceae; genus Syzygium; species Syzygium grande. The sequence continues at coordinate 9,456,557 of JAMXDD010000011.1, forward strand.
CGAAATCACCATTTCATAAATCACCAAATTGAGTCAAATTTTCAGGATATCACAGTGATGATGAAGACATGTGTAATGCCCGACCTTGGGGTTATTCACGTGACGTCCCGTTCATTGTTATCTTTTATTACACACAAGCGAAAGCATGACTCGAGACAGTCACAATCAATACACAGCGGAAATAAGATAAGTAGCATCATGAGCAAACATTATGCTTATAATTCACGCGAACAAGTTTTACAAGCCCTTCGGGCCATGGCAAAGAACACATATTTCATCGTCGACTATAAATAGCAAATTTTAATTTCGTTTAACCTATACCCACTACGGCTTCTCGCTCCTCGCTTCTTCAACTTCACCCCGGTCCCGTCCGCCTGGCCATCTCACATCCCACCCGTGGCTCTATCCCGGAGCCGGCCTGCCCTGAGGCACCAAGTCCGTTAGGCCCTCATTGAACATCACAAGCATCGTGATTTGGCGGTAGGCGCGATCCTCTCTGACATTTATCACGGTGAGCACTTGGCTCTCGGCTTCACGGGATTGCCAACGCGGGCTGGGGGAGATGCCATCCCTACGGACCTGAAAAAAGGGAAACAACGGGGGATGAGTCGGGGAAACTCAGCAAGTGAAATTTTACTAACAGGCGAGGACATATCAATCGTCATTACACGACGATCAAACAACGACGGGCATAACAAGCATAAAACAAGGATTCCAGACATGGCTAAGTCACGGTTTACCTCATGTGACGCGCCTCGGTTTCTAATTCGTGTTAGATAACATGCAAAAACACGAAACAAGGCAAACTTGTTATAGAGAACACAACATCGGCACACCAAGAACTGAGAATGGGGAAAGCTTGTGATACAACATATTTCAACGTCATTTCCCGATAGTAAAATCTCACTTACTCTAATAAAACAAGAACTAGAGGAGCGAGTGGGTGAGAAAGGCAACGGTCTCGAGTCTCGGCGTCGGCTTTTCTTTCTTTTTCTCTCGGGTTTTTCTCTTTCTTTCTTGGCTTTCGGCTCTATATCTCGGCACTCTCTCTCTCTCTCTCTCTCTCTCTATTTCTTGGCCTGTTTGTGCATGTGGGGAAAAATGAGCCAAAACTCCTTAATGGCTTCTATTTATAGAGGAATTGGCTTGGCTAGGAAGTCAATGAGGTAAGCGTACATATCACGTGGGGGTGTGAGGTAAGCGCACGTGTCACGTGGGGTTGTGAGATAAGCGCATGCATCATCCTTTCATTAATGGACTAAGTCCCAAAAGTCAAAACTAATGATGAAATGGCCAATTATTTCTCCCTTTCTCTCTCCTCACTCATTGGCCGTGGGTCTCTCTCTCTCCCCCAAGCTGCCGTGGCTTCCTCTCCCTCTCCCTTGGTCAATTCTTGATGACCAAGGCTCATAATGGCTGCATAAATGGTCATAATGATTAGTGGAAAAATGAAGGCCCAACTATAAATGGATGCAATGATGGTATATATAAGGTTTGACTTAGTCAAACTTTCTAGGGCTTTTTCAATTTGGTTGATTTCCATCCCAATTTGCTCGGATCAAACGGGTCTCGCGAATATATGCACGTAACATCCAAAACGAACCCCGCATCATAATAATTCCCAAACTTTTCCCGAGGGTTTTCCACAACAAAACACGTAAAAAATCTCATTCAATTCGAGGTTCGGCATGGAAATGTCCTTGAATATTATTAAAAGACCTCAAGTCGAGATTCCAACGTTTTTCATATAACAATTTGATAAATCTTTGAAATCTGACAAAACCGGACAGCTTTGCACTGTTCATAAAATCGGACTTGAAAATATAGTAAATGAACTCCGAAAATTCTCAAATTTGGATATGTCATAAACAAGACCTTAACAAAGATTTCTCGTAAAGAACACAAATTCAGAATCTTTCTGTAAACACCATTTTCAGTCACTCAAAAACAGACTAAAAACAGTTCGCTGGAATAGAATATTTACTTCTCAAAATAAGCTCTGTCCAAAATCCAAATCATCTCAGAAAATTCCTAAATTTACACACGTTATAGAAAAGGAAGTTCTCAACAACTTTTATGAAGGAAACTTTCCAAAATCGGCCCAGAAAAGCTCCTAGAAAATAAAGACAGTGTAAACATCACTGAAATATCCATTATGGATAGTTTCACATGGTTCAAATTCAGGTCATTGTACCACTCATATCAACTCCAAAAATTCTGAAATTAAAGTATGTAAAACTTCATGATGTTTGGAACAACGTTCAAGAAGAAAGTGTTTAGAAATTCGGATCATAAAAGTCTCCCAAAAAATAACAAAACGAAGGGGTACCAAGGATCCGAAATATGGTTTCCAAAACAAGAGTACAAATTTTAGTTCCGATTGAAAAACCATCAAACTTAACCCATAGACATTTTCTAGGGACTCAAATTGAGGATGTGACAATTCTTCCTCTCTAAAAGAATTTCGTCCTCGAAATTTACAACGTACCTGGGATTTAGTGACACCCTTAGAAAGATATAGTCGCCTACCTGAAACTTAAGTGGTTTCTGGCGCTTGTCAGCCTAACTCTTTTATCGACTTGTGTCGTCCTAATTTTTTCTCTATTTATCTGGACAGCATCTAAGGTGAGTGGGACTAGCTCTAGACCCTTGACTTTCTTTTCTCGACCTCGTTCCAATAGACCAGAGTTCTGCAAGCTCGACCGTATAATACCTCGAATGGTGCCATCTTGATGCTTTGCTGATAACCGTTATTACAACTGGATCCTACCTCCTTTTTTTTTTTTTGAAGGTAGCCCCCTTAGTTCTTTTGGTGAATGTCTTCGAACTTTGGCTTTCCCACGCTTCCGCTGCGCCACTCTGATTTATCTTTTACCATCCTTAAATATTTCTGATGCTTGCTTGCTTGGATTTTTCGATACATTGAAACGTCATACATAAATACTATAATAAAATAGTACAAGTGCAGTTTCAGTCACCCGATTTATCAAGTCTCCGTAATAGCATTCTTGGAGTTTTTCGCTTCCTCTTGAGTAATGGCATAAATCCTTCCTTGAGCTGGAGGACGATTGTCACGCGGTGGAACTTCGTTTTGTTGCATCACTGGTGGTTGTTGTGACTGCTTCACTTGCTGTCACTGTGGGCAGTCCTTTATGCGGTGGCCTTGTTGACCACAGTCGAAACATGCTCCTGTCTGTTTTGGACACAGAGCATTTCCATGAAACCTTCCGCAAGTATGGCATGCATCACCTGTAGTGGAAATTGGCTTCTGATTTTTTATCTTCTTGTTGGGAGTGGAGAAACGGTTTTCTCTCGACGTCGGTCTCTTGTCATGATGCTGGTTGGATTGAGAAGCCAGATGATAGGGCTTTCCTTGGTTAGTCGTCGTGGCAACTCGTTCTAGGGACTCTTTCTCCACCAACTGGGCTCGTTTATACAGCTCGTTGTAATCCTTGAGGTTCAGCGGCACCAACTGTCTCCGAATGTCTGGGTTCAAACCGTCTCGAAATCTGTTTGCCCTTTCTCTGGATCTTCAATAAATTTAAGGGCGTACCTTGATAGTTGAGCAAACCTTGCTTCGTACTGGTCCACCGTCATGTTGTTCTGCTGAAGTTGCAAGAATTCCTTCATCTTTCGGTCACGAGCGTATTCGGAAAAATACTTTCCGTTGAATGCTTCAAATCTAAAGCATTCCGATTGACAGCAGCATTTTCTAGGAACACGATTTCCTTGGTCGCTTTCCACCAATAGCTGGCATTACCTTGCAGTTGATAGGCTGCTAAAGTGACTTTATCTTCCTCAGAACATCGCAGAAGCTCAAATGCTTTCTGGAGTTCATTGATCCAGGATTCCGCTTCTTCGGGGTCTCCAGTTCCGATAAACTTCGGGGGTTGGAGCTTCAGATATTGCTTGACCAATCCGTGCATCGTACGGCCACCATTTCCATTTCCATTTGCTGCTACATTCTTAGCATTAGGCATTCATTGTTGGGCCTGCTGTCCCAACAGTTCTCCCACGGTCGCTAGAGCCTGCAGAATTTCGTCTATTCGGGGTCTTGATTTGACTTCCCTTCGAGGTCGAGGTCGCAGTCGGGTTCCAAGCACTCATATTAGTATTCTAAGGGGTCTTTCTACAACACAAGAATAGGTCAGTAGTTACAAACAAATAGTAATATACATCCTATTCCATCACAATCAATCATTCACATGCGCAGGGGTGTTTCCTAGCTAACTACCCCAACTTCAAACAAGACCTTATCACTCCAGTCTTTATTTCCGCTTGGATTTCCACAGCCTCTTCTTGGCTCAATACGCTTTGATACCAAATTAATATGTAACGCCTCGACTTGGGGGTCATTCACACGACGTCCCATTCATTGTTATCTTTTATTACACACAAAGCGGAAGCATGACTCGAGACAGTCACAATCAATACACAGCGGAAATAAGATAAGTAGCATCATGAGCAAACCTTATGTTTATAATTTACGCGAACATGTTTTTACAAGCCCTTCGGGCCATGGCAAACAACACATATTTCATCGCCGACTATAAATAGCAAATTTTAATTTGGTTTAACCTATACCCACTACGGCTTCTCGCTCCTCGCTTCTTCAACTTCACCCCGGTCCCGTCCGCCTGGCCATCTCACATCCCACCCGTGGCTCTATCCCGGAGCCGGCCTGCCCTGAGACACCAAGTCCGTTAGGCCCTCATTGAACATCACAAGCATCGTGATTTGGCGGTAGGCGCGATCCTCTCTGACATTTATCACGGTGAGCACTTCGGCTCTCGGCTTCACGGGATTGCCAACGCAGGCTGGGGGAGATGCCATCCCTACGGACCTGAAAAAAGGGAAACAACGGGGGATGAGTCGGGGAGACTCAGCAAGTGAAATTTTACTAACAGGCGAGGACATATCAATCGTCATTACACGAAACATTTCTTGCCGCACCGGCCTCCATGGCCGATCAAACAACGACGGGCATAACAAGCATAAAACAAGGATTCCAGGCATGGCTAAGTCACGGTTTACCTCATGTGACGCGCCTCGGTTTCTAATTCGTGTTAGATAACATGCAAAAACACGAAACAAGGCAAACTTGTTATAGAGAACACAACATCGGCACACCAAGAACCGAGAACGGGAAAGCTCGTGATACAACGTATTTCAACGTCATTTCCCGATAGTAAAATCTCACTTACTCTAATAAAACAAGAACTAGAGGAGAGAGTGGGTGGGTAAGGCAATGGTCTCGAGTCTCGGCGTTGGCTTTTCTTTCTTTTTCTCTCGGGTTTTTCTCTTTCTTTCTTGGCTTTTGGCTCTATATCTCAGCACTCTCTCTCTCTCTCTATTTCTTGGCCTGTTTGTGCATGTGGGGAAAAATGAGCCAAAACTCCTTAATGGCTTCTATTTATAGAGGTATTGGCTTGGCTAGGAAGTCAATGAGGTAAGCGCACGTGTCACGTGGGGGTGTGAGGCGCATGCATCATCCATTCATTAATGGACTAAGTCCCAAAAGTCAAAACTAATGATGAAATGGCCAATTATTTCTCCCTTTCTCTCTCCTCACTCATTGGCCGTGGGTCTCTCTCTCTCCCCCAAGCTGCCGTGGCTTCCTCTCCCTCTCCCTTGGTCAATTCTTGATGACCAAGGCTCATAATGGCTTCATAAATGGTCATAATGATTAGTGGAAAAATGAAGGCCCAACAATAAATGGATGCAATGATGGTATGGATAAGGTTTGACTTAGTCAAACTTTCTAGGGCTTTCTCAATTTGGCTGATTTCCATCCCAATTTGCTCGGATCAAACGGGTCTCGCGAAAATATGCACGTAACATCCAAAACGAACCCCGCATCATAATAATTCCCAAACTTTTCCAGAGGGTTTTCCATGACAAAACACGTAAAAATCTCATTCAATCCGAGGTTCAGCATGGAAATGTCCTTGAATATTACCAAAAGACCTCAAGTCGAGATTCCAACGTTTTCATATAACAATTTGATAAATCTTTAAAATCTGACAAAACCGGACAGCTTTGCACTATTCATGAAATCGGACTTGAAAATATAGTAAATGAACTCCGAAAATTCTCAAATTCGGATATGTCATAAACAAGACCTTAACAACCATTTCTCGTGAAGAACACAAATTCGGAATCTTTCTGTAAACACCATTTTCAGTCACTCAAAAACAGACTAAAAACAGTTCGCTGGAATAGAATATTTACTTCTCAAAATAAGCTCTGTCCAAAATCCAAATCATCTCAGAAAATTCCCAAATTTACACACGTTATAGAAAAGGAAGTTCTCAACAACTTTTATGAAGGAAACTTTTCCAAAATCGGCTCAGAAAAGCTCCTAGAAAATAAAGACAGTGTAAACATCACCGAAATACCCATTCTGGGCAGTTTCACATAGTCCGAAATTCAGGCCGTTGTACCACTCATATCAACTCCAAAAATTCTAAAATTAAAGTATGTAAAACTTCATGATGTTTGGAACAACGTTCAAGAAGAAAGTGTTTAGAAATTCGGATCACAAAAGTCTCCCCAAAAATAACAAAATGAAGGGGTACCAAGGATCAAAAATATGGTTTTCCAAAACAAGAGTTCAAATTTTAGTTCCGATTGAAAAACCATCAAACTTAACCCATAGACATTTTTCAGAGACTGAAATTGAGGATGTGACAACATGGCATTGTTCACTCAAGATTTAACAGCCTGATGAGAAAAGCAGGAAACTTCAAAGGCAAATGACAAGTAAAGTTCCCTGAAGAAAAGAGACTCTACAAAAGCGAGGGAGAACTCAAAGGTAGAGATCTTGTATGTTATGAATGTAGGAAACCATGTCACATAAAGCCAGATTGCCCATCGCTCAAACAGAGGAAAAGGAAAGAGTGAGAAGAAGAAGAAAACGTTGAAAGCCGAAGCATGAAGTGACTCAGAATGTGAATCTAGCAACGAAGAAGAAGCAAATCTTTGTCTAATGGCCAACTCACATCATGAAGAAAAAGATGAGGTAAATCAGCTTGAACTATCTTACGAAGAAATACAGGATTTTTTTTTTGAAATGTTTGAAGAACACAAAAAGGCTTTAAAAAGAATTTCTATTTTGAAAAAGAAAAAGGACTATGACCTCCAAGAAATGAAAGTGAAGCTTTCTCAAGTTGAGAATGACTCTCTCAAGAAAGAAATTTCAAAAATCAACACAAAGTTTTCTCTTGGCTCAAAAACCTTGAAGCACATTCTCTCAATTCAGATTCCTCACTATAACAAGTGTGATTTAGGACACAAGGAAAATGAAAATGAGAAGAATCCATTTTCAAAATTCAAGGAAAGATTAGCTAAACAACCTCCTGCGTATTGTTACAAGAGTCATTACGTAAAACACTTCACCACATCCTCTAGCAAGCAATTTCCTAATTGATCAATCTACAATGAATATATGGTCATTTCAAGTTAGAATGTCCAATTAAGCAGATGAGGCCCAAAAAGGCTCATGGGAAATATGATAATGTTTCCAAATCTAACTCTAAACGCAAGTTTAAGTGGGTACCAAAGAAAAGATGAGAATCTCTCTCAATGCAGGTAGTCCTGAAGAAAAATAAATGGTATCTAGACAACGGATGCTCATGGCACATGACGGGAGATAGTTTCAAATTTACATGTCTCATCACCATAGATGGAGGCTTTGTCACCTTTGGAGGAAAAGACAAAGGAAGGATCATTGGTAAAGGAAACATTAGGTTAGGAAATCTGATCATTGAAGATGTTTCTTTAGTCAAAGGACTAGTTCACAATCTTGTAAATATAAGTCAACTTTGGGACAATGGACACAAGATCAGCTTTGAAAAAGGTAAATGTATTGGTCTAAGTCAAGACAAATCCCAATCATTTACAGGTAAAAGGTATGGTAACATCTTCTTGTTAAATGTGAATTTTGATGATGTCCAATGCCTAATGTCTATAAAAGATGAATGTGACCTCTGGCACAAGAAATTAGGTCACATGAACACTAAACAAATTACTAAGATCTCATCAAAAGATCTTGTTTGTAATTTGCCAAAAATCAATTTCAGCAAATACAATTGTGACTAATCAATCTTTGCAGCTTGTGCACATAGATCTATTTTGACCTATAGGGACCATGAGTCTAGGTGGAAGAAGGTACTATTTGGTGGTTGTTGATGATTACTCAAGATTTACTTGGGTAATGTTTCTATCTCACAAGAATGAAGTATGTCACTCATTTTGAGAAATTTGCTCGAAAGATTCATAATGGAAAAAGATACAACATCACAACAATCAGAACAGACCATGGAGGTGAATTCGAAAATCAAATGTTTACTAATTATTGCAACAAAAATGGAATAGAACACAATTTCTCCACAGCATACACTCCTCAACCGAATGGAGTTTTTGAAAGAAGAAATCACTTTCTACAATAAATGGCTAGAACCATGATGATTGAAAGCAGTACGCCCCCATATTTCTGGGTAGAAACAGTTACCACCGCCTATTACACATTGAACATAGTACTACTAAGACATTTGATGGAAAAGACTCCCTATGAAGTCTTCAAAGGAAGAAAGCCCAATATATCATATTTCCATGTATTTAGTTGTAAATGTTTCATTCTCAAAAATAAGAATAATAACATTGGCAAATTTGATGCTCGTGCAAGCGGGTATTTTTTCTGGGATACTCAACTACTAGTAAAGCTTATTGTGTATTCAATAAAGATTCACAAGTACTGGAAGAATCCATAAATGTAAAATCCAAGGATGACCAAAAGGTGATACAAGCAAATGACTGTGATGAAATCATGCTCACACCCTCTCCCACCAATAAGCAACAATAGCACCAAAATGCTGGTGTTTTTCAAATAGAAGTCGGTTTCAAAAGATTGGAGATACAAGATAGAGCAGCCCAAAGAGCAAATCATTGGAAGCATAAATGAAGGAATCAAGACTAGATCCTCACTAAAAATATGATGAATTCCTTGGCCCTTATATTTGAACAAGAACCCCAAAGAATCAAAGAAACTATCTTTGACGAAAGATAGATAGAGGCCTCCAAGAAGAATTGCATCAATTCAAACTAAACCAAGTTTGGGAATTAGTGTAAAGACCCTTAGATCATCCAATTATCGGGGGACAAAATGGGTATTCCAAAACAAACTTAATGACAAAGATATTGTAAATTGTCAATACAACAAGATTAGTTCTTGAAAGATTACTCCACAGGAAAAAAACAATTGATTTTGATGAAAAACTATGCTTTGTTGCTGGACTAAAGCTATCGGTTATTAACTGCCTATGCATGTTTTTACAATATTCATCTATATCAAATGGATGTCAAAAAACTTTTATTAATGATTACATTAAAGAAAACATCTTTGTTGAGCAATCTCCGGGAACGGAAAACTCAAAGATACCAAAGGATGTCTACCACTTGAACAAGGCCCAAGAGCTTGGTATAAAAAATTAAGTACAAAACTAGAAGAACATGATTTTGAGAAAGGTAAAGTAGATACTACCCTATTCATCAAAAGGGAGGGTTTTTCTCTTTCTTATCATTTGGCTATATATTGATGATATAATTTTTATTCCACCAACAAAGATCATGTGGGGGAAAATTTGCCAAAACTCATTAAAAGTTCTATTTTGAGATGAATTGCCTAATTGGAATTCAATTTCTTTCTTGGCCTTCAAATAAAGTGAGGTAAACGATGCATCATCCTTTCATTAATGGACTAAGTCCCAAAAGTGAAAACTAATGATGAAATGGCCAATTATTTCTCCCTTTCTCTCCTCACTCATTGGCCGTGGGTCTCTCTCTCTCCTTAAGCTGCCGTGGCTTCCTCGCCTCTCCCTTGGTCAATTCTTGATGACCAAGGCTCATAATGGCTTCATAAATGGTCATAATGATTAGTGGAAAAATGAAGGCCCAACAATAAATGGATGCAATGATGGTATGGATAAGGTTTGACTTAGTCAAACTTTCTAGGGCTTTCTCAATTTGGCTAATTTTCATCCCAATTTGCTCGGATCAAACGGGTCTCGCGAAAATATGCACGTAACATCCAAAACGAACCCCGCATCATAATAATTCCCAAACTTTTCCCGAGGGTTTTCCACGACAAAACACGTAAAAAATCTCATTCAATCTGAGGTTCGGCATGGAAATGTCCTTGAATATTACCAAAAGACCTCAAGTCGAGATTCCAACATTTTTCATATAACAATTTGATAAATCTTTGAAATCTGACAAAACCGGACAGCTTTGCACTGTTCATGAAATCGGACTTGAAAATATAGTAAATGAACTCCGAAAATTCTCAAATTCGGATATGTCATAAACAAGACCTTAACAACCATTTCTCGTGAAGAACACAAATTCGGAATCTTTCTGTAAATACCATTTTCAGACACTCAAAAACAGACTAAAAACAGTTCGCTGGAATAGAATATTTACTTCTCAAAATAAGCTCTGTCCAAAATCCAAATCATCTCAGAAAATTCCCAAATTTACACACGTTATAGAAAAGGAAGTTCTCAACAACTTTTATGAAGGAAACTTTTCCAAAATCGGCTCAGAAAAGCTCTTAGAAAAAAAAATATAGTGTAAACATCACCGAAATACCCATTCTGGGCAGTTTCACATAGTCCGAAATTGAGGCCGTTGTACCACTCATATCAACTCCAAAAATTCTAAAATTAAAGTATGTTAAACTTCATGATGTTTGGAACAACGTTCAAGAAGAAAGCATTTAGAAATTCGGATCACAAAAGTCTCGCCAAAAATAACAAAATGAAGGGGTACCAAGGATCAAAAATATGGTTTTCCAAAACAAGAGTTCAAATTTTAGTTCCGATTGAAAAACCATCAAACTTAACCCATAGACATTTTTCAGAGACTGAAATTGAGGATGTGACAACATGGCATTGTTCACTCGAAGATTTAACAGCCTGATGAGAAAAGCAGGAAACTTCAAAGGCAAATGACAAGTAAAGTTCCCTGAAGAAAAGAGACTCTACAAAAGCGAGGGAGAACTCAAAGGTAGAGATCTTGTATGTTATGAATGTAGGAAACCATGTCACATAAAGCCAGATTGCCCATCGCTCAAACAGAGGAAAAGGAAAGAGTGAGAAGAAGAAGAAAACGTTGAAAGCCGAAGCATGAAGTGACTCAGAATGTGAATCTAGCAACGAAGAAGAAGCAAATCTTTGTCTAATGGCCAACTCACATCATGAAGAAAAAGATGAGGTAAATCAGCTTGAACTATCTTACGAAGAAATACAGGATTTTTTTAAAGAAATGTTTGAAGAACACAAAAAGGCTTTAAAAAGAATTTCTATTTTGAAAAAGAAAAGGACTGACCTCCAAGAAATGAAAGTGAAGCTTTCTCAAGTTGAGAATGACTCTCTCAAGAAAGAAATTTCAAAAATCAACACAAAGTTTTCTCTTGGCTCAAAAACCTTGAAGCACATTCTCTCAATTCAGATTCCTCACTATAACAAGTGTGATTTAGGACACAAGGAAAATGAAAATGAGAAGAATCCATTTTCAAAATTCAAGGAAAGATTAGCTAAACAACCTCCTGCGTATTGTTACAAGAGTCATTACGTAAAACACTTCACCACATCCTCTAGCAAGCAATTTCCTAATTGATCAATCTACAATGAATATATGGTCATTTCAAGTTAGAATGTCCAATTAAGCAGATGAGGCCCAAAAAGGCTCATGGGAAATATGATAATGTTTCCAAATCTAACACTAAACGCAAGTTTAAGTGGGTACCAAAGAAAAGATGAGAATCTCTCTCAATGCAGGTAGTCCTGAAGAAAAATAAATGGTATCTAGACAACGGATGCTCATGGCACATGACGGGAGATAGTTTCAAATTTACATGTCTCATCACCATAGATGGAGGCTTTGTCACCTTTGGAGGAAAAGACAAAGGAAGGATCATTGGTAAAGGAAACATTAGGTTAGGAAATCTGATCATTGAAGATGTTTCTTTAGTCAAAGGACTAGTTCACAATCTTGTAAATATAAGTCAACTTTGGGACAATGGACACAAGATCAGCTTTGAAAAAGGTAAATGTATTGGTCTAAGTCAAGACAAATCCCAATCATTTACAGGTAAAAGGTATGGTAACATCTTCTTGTTAAATGTGAATTTTGATGATGTCCAATGCCTAATGTCTATAAAAGATGAATGTGACCTCTGCACAAGAAATTAGGTCACATGAACACTAAACAAATTACTAAGATCTCATCAAAAGATCTTGTTTGTAATTTGCCAAAAATCAATTTCAGCAAATACAATTGTGACTAATCAATCTTTGCAGCTTGTGCACATAGATCTATTTTGACCTATAGGGACCATGAGTCTAGGTGGAAGAAGGTACTATTTGGTGGTTGTTGATGATTACTCAAGATTTACTTGGGTAATGTTTCTATCTCACAAGAATGAAGTATGTCACTCATTTTGAGAAATTTGCTCGAAAGATTCATAATGGGAAAAAGATACAACATCACAACAATCAGAACAGACCATGGAGGTGAATTCGAAAATCAAATGTTTACTAATTATTGCAACAAAAATGGAATAGAACACAATTTCTCCACAGCATACACTCCTCAACCGAATGGAGTTTTTGAAAGAAGAAATCACTTTCTACAATAAATGGCTAGAACCATGATGATTGAAAGCAGTACGCCCCCATATTTCTGGGTAGAAACAGTTACCACCGCCTATTACACATTGAACATAGTACTACTAAGACATTTGATGGAAAAGACTCCCCTATGAAGTCTTCAAAGGAAGAAAGCCCAATATATCATATTTCCATGTATTTAGTTGTAAATGTTTCATTCTCAAAAATAAGAATAATAACATTGGCAAATTTGATGCTCATGCAAGCGAAGGTATTTTTCTGGGATACTCAACTACTAGTAAAGCTTATTGTGTATTCAATAAAGATTCACAAGTACTGGAAGAATCCATAAATGTAAAATCCAAGGATGACCAAAAGGTGATACAAGCAAATGACTGTGATGAAATCATGCTCACACCCTCTCCCACCAATAAGCAACAATAGCACCAAAATGCTGGTGTTTTCAAATAGAAGTCAGTTTCCAAAGATTGGAGATACAAAACAGAGCACCCCAAAGAGCAAATCATTGGAAGCATAAATGAAGGAATCAAGACTAGATCCTCACTAAAAAAATATGATGAATTCCTTGGCCCTTATATCTGAACAAGAACCCCAAAGAATCAAAGAAGCTATCTTTGACGAAAGCTAGATAGAGGCCCTGCAGAAGAATTGCATCAATTCAAACTAAACGAAGTTTGGGAATTAGTGTAAAGACCCTTAGATCATCCAATTATCGAAACGAAATGGGTATTCCAAAACAAACTTAATGACAAAGATAATGTAACTCGCAATACAGCAAGATTAGTTGCGAAAGATTACTCACAGGAAAAAAGGTATTGATTTTGATGAAACCTATGCTCTTGTTGCTAGACTAGAAGCTATACGATTATTAACTGCCTATGCATGTTTTTACAATATTCATCTATATCAAATGGATGTCAAAAGTGCTTTTCTTAATGATTACATTAAAGAAAAGGTCTTTGTTGAGCAACCTCCGGGATTTGAAAACTCAAGCAGACCAAAGGATGTCTACCACTTGAACAAGGCCCAAGAGCTTGGTATGAAAAATTAAGTACATTTCTAGAAGAACATGATTTTGAGAAAGGTAAAGTAGATACTACCCTATTCATCAAAAGGGAGGGTAAAGATCTTCTTATCATACAAATATATGTTGATGATATAATTTTCGGATCCACCAACAAAGATCTGTGCAAGGAATTTGCAAACATCATGAAAAGTGAGTTTGAGATGAGCCTAATTGGATCATTCAATTTCTTTCTTGGCCTTCAAATAAAGCAAATAAAAGATGGCACCTTTATCCATCAAGAAAAATATGCCAAAGAGATTGTGAAGAAATTCGGTCTGGGAAGGAAGCAAAATAGTGGAAACACCAATGTTTGCTACTATCAAGCGGGACAAGGATAAGAAAGGTAAATATGTTGACTCTAAGCTATATAGAAGCATGATTGGTTCCTTATTATATCTAACAGCATCTAGACCAGACATATTATTTGGAACATGTCTATGTGCACGTTTTCAGTCTAATCCAAAGAATCTCACCTATTGGCCGTTAAACATATCATTCGATACATTGGCTCATATCTGAAGTTAGGTATCTGGTATCCTAAGAATTCATATTTCACACTACTTGGATTCTCAGATGCTGATCATGCAGGATGCAAAGTCAATCGCAAAGTACATCTGGTACTTGTCAATTATTAGGAAATATGCTGATCTTTTGATTCTCAAAGAAGCAAAATACTGTTACTCTCTCAACTACGAAATCTGAATATATAGCACTAGGCAGTTGCTGTGCACAACTTATTTGGATGAAACAACAACTTTGTGATTTTGGAGAAACAGATACAATCATTCTTGTATTATGTGAAAATACGAGTGCAATTAATCTGTCAAAGAATCCCATATTACATTCTCGTGCCAAGCATATTGAAGTGAGACATCACTTCATCAAAGATCTAGTAAACAATGGAGACATCTCCATTTAGTTTATTGATTCAAAACATCAGTTGGCTAACATCTTCACTAAGCCACTGGACAAACAAGCCTTCGAATTTATCAGAGGAGAGCTAGGAATATGCAATCTAGTTGAATAAATCAGGTAATCTTCATCAACTCACTAGAAATATCTTATGGGCAATAACAACCGACGTTAGGTATGCATCACAAATTCAAAATTTTATTACTGTTAGAGTAACTACCTCTAGGAATATTTCTGACTGTTCTGACTTGATATCTTGCTGGCGTTACACATGATTTTATCCTATATGTTTTTACTTATGATTTCCCAAAAAAAATTATTGAAATAAATAAGAAAGTTACCGTTATTGAGTAACGGCTAGCCTTTTGAACGAGGCTAAACTGCTCCTATTTATAAAGAGATAGTGCACACGTCATTCTTATTCACAAAACCACTTGCGATAAATCGCTCCTAACTTTCTATATCTTCCGAGCCATTCTCAGTTTCTTCATTCTTAAAACTCTATTTGAATGGCTCCTAAATCTCAAAAAAACCATCGGCACTCTCAAATCCACTTGCACCAGTACGATGTTAGCCAAAACTTCTAAAGAAAGATCATCCCACATTTATCTCACTGACCAGCCAAAAGGATCAATCAAAGTTACCTAAGATAGGAGTCTACCTAGTTCTCACTATACTGGAGAACATGGTGAATCTGCCACTGCAAGCATGGCTCTTTCATCCTCAACCGAAGGAATCATACCCAGCACCAAGACTCTAGAATCGCGACTGCGCTCTGGAAAAGAAATGGTCATTCTAACTGACCTTCCACCACTTCAACTGGAAGCCTCTTTACAACCAACCGTACTCCCTAGCACCGCCCTAGAACAAATACTGTAGGCTTTTAATAAAGAAAAAGGATACGTCATTCTACCTGCTAAAGGCAAAACTGGTGAACCATGTCCCTTGGCTCTGCTTGATGTACCCCCAAGTATAGCTGGAGAAATCTCTCCACCAGAACCAACATCACCATCAACGAAATCCTCTAATGACAAAGAGGAAGAGATTGATTCTACAAAGAAACTTGAAGTAGAAAAAGAACCATCATCACTTGCTCAACCTATTGCTCAAACTGAACAAAGCAATCTACGAACCGAAATAGAGGAAACATCTAGAGATAGAAAACGAGAAGATGACAACGACCGGGTATTCCAAAACTTTGAACCCATTGAAGGTTTCTCTTCTGATCCCTCGTTCGATTATGAACTCTTCTTCAGTCAAGAACACAAAGGTTTTTGAATCTTTTGGCAATCGCAGTCCAATCCCACATTGTTTTGTCAACTTAGATTATCTTGATGCACATGGCATTTTTCTTTCTGAACTTTTTGCTGATCTCAAGCTAAAAACATTTTGTACAATGCAAGATGAAGTGCACCTCACTCTTGTAGCCCTATTTTACTCTAATTCACATTTTCCAAACAGGGACACCTTCATCTTCTCTTTTGCCAAGAAAAACTACACTGTTACATTTGATGAACTAGCTGAGATCATTAATACTGAGTTTAATGTTTTAAAAAAGATCCCTGTCGAGCCAAATGTTGCTTACAGTTTCATTTTGGAAGCTTCTAATTTTACTTGAGACTCTAAAGAAATCGTTCCCTTGTACCTACTGCCTCTCAAAGCCAATTTATTCAGAAAATCTTGACCCTCTGCCTGTGTCCAAAATTGTCCCCATAAACGATGTCTCTCATTATGAAGAATAGGTCATTTGGGCCATTCTCACCAAATATGAAGATTTTTCCCTAGTGCACATGATCTTTATCTACATGTATCGCACTACCAAGCACAAAACAGGCAAGCTACCTTATGCTGCCCTCATCACTCACATATTCAGGCACAAGCACATTGACTTCTATGATGTTGCCCCTCGTAGCATGCTTTATGTGAAAATTGAGAAAAAGACTCTAGACAAAATGATGCTGAGAATGGCGCCTGATGGATGGGTCAATCAAAAGAATGAAGCTGTTCCTATCGATCAAGGAGATGATAAAAAAGTACAAAAGGTTCTTCAAGAAAAGTTGACAGCATAGGTTGCATTAACTAGTAAAGGGAAAAGGAAGGCAGCCATACAGTGGTAGTTTGCTCGTTCACCCAGACCAGAGAGATCCAACTCTCCAACTGAACTTCAAACACTTCATCACTTCTCTCACCAAATATTTGGTGAAAATTGAACGAACGTTGCTTAGCCTAGACTGCTATAATCATGCCCAACCAGATCGCGAGGAACCAGCCGCTCCACCCTCTACCACCCAGCAAAGAAAACGCCCTCACACATAATTGATATTATCTTCTCATATTTATCTTTAGCTGTTGTTTGCTGTTAAGGCTAATGTTCCCCTGTGATTCCATTATCAATGCATGTTCCCTACTTAATATGTTGTTTATTTCTCAATCATTTCTCTTTTTGCTGGTAACAAAAAGGGGGAGAGAACCTATATGCGAAAAGAATATGGCGAATAACTAAAGTGCATCGAGACAAGAGGAGCAACATTGAGACAGGAGGAACAACAAACTGTGACACTATTCTATTACAACCTGTTCTAATGATATCTCTATAATAATTCACCTGTCAAATCTAGAAGATCTGCTATATACTTGCCAAACTACTAAAGATTGTCTAAACATTATCTCTGATATTTCTTGCAAACACTATAGAGACATTTTGCAAAGCACACCTTATATGGAAAATCTTCATTCAGCAGATTTATTTTTAGCAGCACATTCAAATCAATATCTTTGTTTCACATCTTCAGGATAGTTTTGTTATCATAAAAAATGGGGAAATTATTGGAGAAACATCTTCAAATGAATTTTGATGATACCCAAACTATCTTTTGTATAATATCTACATTGTCTAAGTGCAGATATATTCAAGGGATTGAGTGATACTCATGGTGTAATTCATTGAAGAAAACATCAAAAAACTGTCCTTGAAGAATCATTTAAATAGCACCATCAATCACAAAGATCAGCTAAATGATGATGTCTTGTTGAAGTTGAAAAGATCAAGTAAATGGTAATGTTTTAGGTAACGGATCATTTAAAATTACCGTTGCTTCACTATTATAGCCATTGTTAACTGGATGTGCACGATAGAAGATTTGATAGAGAGGAGAATAGGTAGTCTGATAGATTGTCAAAACCACAACTACAGAACAAAGGCAGAAGCTATGCCGGGAAAGTCTACAGAAGTTCCGAAATAGGCTATATGAGCAGTTAGTTCTTAGGACAGTAGCACCAACTGCTCTAACGGCTATCTTGCCTCTTTAAGACATCATCAACGACCATATTGAAGATGCCTATAAAAGAGAAGGTCTTGTGAAGTTAACAAGTTAGAGAGAGAGAGTACTCATAAAACTTGAAAAATGTGCTACTTGTTGTACACTAAGCAAAAAGTTCCTATCTGTCAATAGCACTTACTGCATTGTGATTGTGTTGAAAGATCAAGTGTACCAAGCAATAGCTGTACCCAACTCATGATAGTGTGATCTATCAATTGTTAAGGGTAGTGTATGTTGAGTGTAACTTCTTCAACATTTACTAGTGCAATCCAGCCCAACTTGTGACTATTAGTGGTGAGAGGGGACGTAGGCTTGGAATCAAAGCCGAACCATTATACATCCTTATGTGCAATTGCTTATTCTTCTATTTATTGTTTCTAGCACACAAGTGATTCATTGCCTTTCATACATCTGGTGGAACCAGATATCTATTTGTTACACGTTGTTTTTCGCAAAAGTTTTTGAAACATCATAAGCAACCTGTTCACTCCCCATTCAAGTTGCATAGTTAGTCCCAACAAAAACATGATAAAGAGATAGGATTATTTGATCCAGGGCAAAAGGATGTATATCGTTCCGAAATATCATCCAAAGTGATTTTCAAAATGACATGATCCATTTCTTTTCTTGTAGATGCTAGATGGGAGGTCATCTCATAATAAGCATATTCATAAGGGGTTGTCACGACCTTCCCAAATAGGCTAGCAAGACAGATTTAGAAGTAATGTCAAGTTGAGGACCAATGATCATCGATTGGCTCAATTCTCCCAAACCCTTACCTCGTGCGAAGTTGGACTATTTTATTTTAAATTCGATTTATCCTATGTGAATTCTATATGAAAAGTCGCCACTAGCTTATTGTGGTTGGCTAAAATCAAGTGAGGTATGGGAGAGTACCTCACTTTTTACACAACTAGAGATATAGGGTCGGGAACTTGATCACACTAGCTGTCTAGCTAATGCCCTTGCAATATTTAAAATTGATTATTTGTCTACTAAGGTGTCCACACAGTCTTTTTAATAAAGTATGAATCTTAAGATTTGCATCCGCTAAATGTCAATTCAATATTTTTGTGTTTATTATGGTTCTAAAATGTAACCTAACCATTTATCTAAAACAAGCAAATCACATCACATGAAAGCAATATAAAATAATCACAATCAATTCATCAAGGGTGGTGATGAAAAATGAGTAAAGAGTAAGATAGTAAAGTAACCCGATACAAGTCAGGTAAAACATATAACATGGCCTCATTATTAAGTCCTAGAGCAGCAACCCCGTGAGCTAATTTAAATCAAATCCATATTTTCCAAAGAGGCTAATCTATAGGAAACCTAAACTAAACTAGAGAATATAATGTCTAAAAGTTATAACTCTTGAGCTTTAATTATTATAATCATCTACCAAGGACACGCTACACAATCTATGGTAGAAAATATGCTATTATGCTCGGCAAAAAAGCATATGTTATTGTGATGAAATTTGAATTTATTATTCTATTTAATTCAACTATTCAGAATGATTTTCTCCAATTTATTCCACATTGATATGAAGTATCTCTAGTTACAATTGCCGAATGATGTCTTAATTCGACATTACCAGGCTTGGATGTCCCGCATATCATTATATTGTACTAGTGAAATTTCCATGCTTTGCGGGGGTTCGTATGTGACATCCTAAAATTCGTCCAATTGGGATTTATAAAATACTTGGTTTTATGAACGTACTCGTAGTTAGTTTTCGCCCGAAACTGATCATTCCTGGGATACGAACCATTAGGGGAAAGGCTAATTAAAGATTTAAATTCGTGCGACTAAGAGAAAATTCGATCATGAATTGATTTTCGACCATAAAATCGCCGAGGTGACATTTTGAGTTACTGTTGGCCGATCCAAGGATAGCCAGGGGTCAATTCGCCACTGTCATAGTAGTGGATCATGGGTGATTCTACCGGACCACGAAATGAATTGACGAATGATCCTGAATCTATACCAAACGATCGTGCCCCTTAGATCTAGCGGTCGATCCTTGTGATTTAAATGACAACCGAAATTGTCACAAACCAAATGAACTTGCACGTGACTCGATTTATTATCAGTCACAGGTCAAATATGTGAATTTCCCCAAAAAGCTGCCTATTAGTTTGAGAAACGTTCGAGTTAAATTTAATAATTTCATTATTTAATTGAGCTTAATCTGGCCATCGGAAAATTAGGAAGTCATAACGAGACGTTAGGATGACGTTGTGGTTGGAATGTACAACTTCGAATCTTCCCGAATCCTTTAGAAAAAATTTGATTTTGGTGAGAAATGAGAAAAGTGACCGTTTTACTCCTAAAGGTTTGTTAAGGGCAAGTTTTAAGAGGGAAGGGCATTTCGGTTATTTTGCCCTAGCTTTAGAAAATGACAATTTTACCCATGGACTTTTTGAGAAATTCCCAAATTGCTCTTGGATATTTTGAAAAAGATTCAATCCGGGCCGTTAATTTCAAGATAAGATCGAATCTCGGGCCGTTGATTAAAAAGATTAAAGAGGGGCAAGATGGTAATTTGCAAAAATTGGTCAAAATTTCACTATCTAGATCAAGACCACACTCTCTCTCTTCGCCCTTTCTCTCTCAAACTCTCGGCCATCTCTCTCTCTCCCTCCCTCACCGTGAGCTCTCCCCTTTGGCCGATCATCGCCGTGCCACCACCGCCGGCCACCGTTCATTGTCGCCGCACCTCCTCACCTCCCTCACGCCATCACGACCACCCCACGCCATCCCCTCTCCCTCCCGGCTTTCTCTCTCATGTGGTCGTGGATCACGGCCAAGGAAGCCGCGCCACCACTGCACGCCATCCATGCCGCAGAGCCGCGACGCTGTTTGCCGCCATCACTGTCGATCACCGCCGCTTTCCGCTCTAGCCACATTAGTCTAGAATTTGGTAAGTCGCGCCCTAAACTTTATTTAGGACGCCGGGTATCGACAGATAATTTGAGGTGTAATCGGGTTTGTTTAGTCATGGATTAGTACAGTTTTAGGGACGAATTAGATTAACGGGCCTTAGAAATGAATTTGGGGAATTTTGGTGGAAGATTGGAGTCCAAAAGTGGGCTGTGGTTGGCTGATTGGTGTGCTGTGATGTGCCGTTCAGTGTGTAAATTGGATATTTGGATTCGACGATTAATTGTGAGAAAATGTTGTGAAGGGCCGAAATCGATTCGCCGTAGTTTGGAGGTGGAAAAATGAGAAATTGTGTGTCGATTGTGTGTTTGTGATGTGGTTGAATTGTGGCTATGAAATTGGGTGCATTAGTGTGCAATTGTTTGATTGAAATATGCTTGATTATGTGCATGCTTGGGCCGAACTGAATTAATTGTCAAATTGGCCATGTTGAATGCTAATTGAGCATGAAAAATGCATGTGAATTGTTGCGTGCACGGACCACGTGTGGTTGGCCAATTGAGTGGCAAGTGAGTGTTGAGAATGTGAATGAGCAAGAGATTATGTGTGGTGTGGCATGTGTGATCGTGGAAATCCCTGAAGCAGTATCACTACGCAGGGACATTTCCATCCTAAAATGGTATTACTACGCGGGACGATGTCCGGTATTACCGAAGGACGGCCAACCTGAGGCGGTACCCTTACGCGGGTTGTGTCGTAGGTGGTGGGTGTTGAACTTGAGGCGGTACCACTACGCAGGCAAGATACATGGCCTAAGACGGTATCATTACGTGGGCCCTGGAGCGTTGTGATGAGTTGATCGCAGTGAACCTGAGGCAGTATCATTACGCGAGTCACTGGCGAGATGTTCGAAAAAGAATGTGATGAGTCGAGCATGAGTGCGTGAAATGTGATTTGAACTTGCACGTGATTAGAAAATATATTACCGTGGCTAACGTGCAAGTTGCACGCAGGATAAGCCCATGTAAGAACAAATGATGTGCCTGCTATGTGATGGTTGAGTGTGTGATTGTGTTTTGTAATTGTCTGGAGGTACGTAATAGCCTAGATGAGGTTTAGGGGTGTACTTACTGAGATGTAATCTCACAGTTGTTTTAACCAAATAATTCAAAACCCCAGCAGGAATAATGAATCCTCCCCTGCCGCTACCACCTGAGAGTTTTAGAGTACCGACACACACCGAACACGACGTTATAGAGTTTCCTGTAGATGGAAATATGACCTGAATTAGGCACACCATCGTAGTTTTTTGCAGATGTAGGATTGCCCCTATAGGAGCTCCATACATACACAGCATGGTTCTTCCGAGACGGGATAGATGAGTTCGGTCCTATTCGAGGATTTGACGTCCCTTTTGATGGAGTTGGGGACTGGGACCCGTTTGCTATACCTCCCCCTGATGGCGAATTGACTAGTGCAGAGACTAGTTTCGCAATATGGATCGTGCCGATTACTCGCAGACGGGCGCTTTTAGGGGTTGAGCACGAGCCAGAGCCGGAAGAGTCTCTAGCAGGAGACGACCCAATGGACGTGGATCTTGAGCCGAATCTAGAGGAAGAACCGAAAGAGGAAGGGCCCAAGGCCGAACCTGAGGATAAACCTGTTGAACCGGAGGACGAGCCTGAAGAAGAACCGGAGTACGTACTCCCATATAAGCAGTGGATGGACCCCAATTTTGTGCTAGAGGATGATTTCTTTGAGGAGTTGAATGGGGAGGAATGGGACGAGGTTCCCACTAAGTTGGCTGATATAAACAACCCGATCGAGATCGGGGCTGAGCAGGAGTCTTCAGAGGAACAGGCAGTCCAGGGGGAATCAGATTCAGAAAACGAAGAATCAGACTCCGAGTGGACGCTAAGTAGAGGGCGTAGGTGTTAGTGTAAGGGTTGAATTAGGCTTTTTTGGAGAGTACCAATTTTGAGGACAGAAAATCCAGGTCATCGAAAGTTTTATATGTCGATGTAATATAGTATGGTGTGCATATGTGTATGGCGGTTTGTAACTTGTGAATGTTATATAAGTTTGAATGAGAAGCGAATATATGCATTCTCCCTATTCTTCCCAGTTTTAATTGTCCGGGTATTTGTGATTTTCGCTGATCATTTTAAATCTCTGATATATATAAACGAGGTCGGCGATACCTTGGGATGTCGCATAAATTGACCATGAAGGGTGTTGTGTGCTCGATGGAGTTCGGGGCGTGACATCCCCGTTTGAATTGGTACCAGAGAGAGGATAGCTCGATCTAAACTGGTCGAAGTCTGGAATGATGAGAAGCAGATACCTTGGGGTAGTAATTTAAGGAGACTTTAGTGAGTTATAGGACGAAATGAGCTACACATGCCTCCAGATTGTTTGCTGTGATTGATTGAGTGAGTTTAATGTTGTGATGATTGAAATGCAGGTGCGTATGGACCTGAGGTAAGTGTTTAGATTCTATTGATTGTGACTTCGTGACTGTGGTGATTGATTGCTTGCTAAGTGAATTATTGCGTTAATTCACTGCCTAGGACCAGATTGATTTAGTTGGCCTAGATTACTAATTCTTGAGTGGAATTATAGCAGATAGAAGAGTGGTAGAATTGTAAGGATGAGCAGCGAAGGAAGAGGTGTAGGAAGAGTCCTAAGAAGGGGCGCAAGAAGAAGAACAAGAGGTAGAGGTCGTGCTCGAGCTAGAGTTGTAGAGGACCTTGGAATGGATGCTAGAGTGATAGAAAACCCTGGAGTTGATACTGAAGTTGTAGTGGGCCCCAGAGTTGATGTTAGACCGACAGAGGATCCTAGAATGGAAGCGGTCATGAGGACCCTAGAGCAGATTGGTAATCTGATAGGATAGTAGACTCAAGAACGAGCTGCTACGATTGCCCAATCTGCTAAAGCAGCTATGGCCATTGCTACCAATAATAATAATAATAATAATAATAATGAAAATCAAGGGCAGGGGTAAGTGAATATGAATAGGCAAATGCACCAATTGGTTGAACAGTTTATGAAGTTGAAACTATCTAAATTCTCTAGAAGAGGTGATCCTAAAACTGCATATCGATGGGTAGAGGAACTTGAAAAAGCTTTTGAGGTGTTGGGGTGTACTGAGAATAAGAAAGTAACCCTGACAGTATATCAATTGCAGGACAACGTGAATGATTGGTGGAAGGCCACCAGGGATAGGGTGTTTTCAGAAGGTACAGTCGGACTTGGGCTGCTTTTACTAAGAATTTTTATGAAAAGTATTTCTCGGCAAGCGCTAGGGAGAGAAAGCTAATAGAGTTTATGAGACTTTGCCAAGGCCAAATGACAGTAGATTATTATGAGGCGGAATTTGCTAGGTTGTCTAATTCTGTACTGAGAATGGTAGAGCATCCCGATGATAAGGCGCAAAGATTTCAGGATGGATTGAAAGCTAATCTTCACAGCCAATTGTTATTGGTGAATCTGAGGACTTATGAGGAAATATTTGATAGTGCTCAAGTCCTTAAGAGTGATCAGGGTAAACAGGGTAGCTGCATCTTGGCCGCGGTTTGTCCATGGTAGGGACAATCGTAATCTCGGGAAGAGGCCGATGTTGAGTAATAGACGTTTTGTCCCTCCTATTAGAAGAAATATAGGGAAGCCGGCCCGAAATCAGAATGGTCCGTGTAGAGTATGTGGGGAAAGGTATGGAAATGGACCTTGTCTAACCCGGGGCAGAGCATGTTTTCGGTGTGGTGGATTTGGTCATCGCATAAGATTTTGCTCCAATCTCAGGCAGAATAGGTCGCCTGCATTGCCGCCACCCCGGAATAGGAAGCAAACTGGAGCGGCCCAGACAGCAAACCAGAATAGGCTACAGACGCAAGGACGAGTGTATGCTATGGCAAGAAGGGAAGTTGAGAACGCGCCAGGGGTTGTCACAGGTACGGTTTCTCTATGCAACCATGCTGCATATGCTTTATTTAATCCTAGAGCGTTGCATTCCTTTATATCTGCGCAATTTGTTGAGTTGCTTGGTATAGAACCGTAGTTGCTTGATATTTTGTTATGCGTGATGATCCCCTTGAATGATAAGATGTTGGTCTCGTTGGGGTGTCCAAATTGTGAGATTGTGATTGGAGATAGGGAGGAAATGATTAATTTAATGGTTCTAGCCATGTACGATTTTGATGTGATAGTGGGAATGAACTGGCCGTCTAAGTAGGGGCCATAATGGATTGTAATAGCAAAGTGATCCAATTTAATTCCGTTGGACATCCGGAATTCAAATTTGTGAAAAGTCAAGGAAGACCCTCAATTCCATGGATTTTGTCGCTAGAAATGACGAAGTCGTTGAGTGAAGGGTGTCGAGGATTTCTAGAAATTGTAGTTGATTCGATGGCTGAGGAGCCGAGACTTGAGGACATAACTATGGTGTGTGAGTATCCCGATGTGTTTCCTTAAGAATTACCGGGATCGCCACCGGAAAAAGAAGTAGAGTTTGTAATCGAGTTGACATCTGGAACTGAACCAATCCTGAAGGCACCTTATAGAATGTCACTGTCGAAATTAAAGGAATTAAAGGTGCAAATGTAAGAATTATTAGACAAGGGATTTATTCGTTCGAGTGCGTCTCCGTAGGGAGCGCCGATCTTATTTGTAAAAAAGAAATATGGATCGTTGAGGTTATGTATCGATTACAGGTAGTTGAATCAGATGACGATAAAAAATAAGTATCCTTTGCCGAGGATTGATGATTTGTTTAATCAGTTACAAGGGGTTTCGGTGTTCTCTAAAATTGATTTGAGAACAGGGTATCATCAGTTGAGGATTAGGAAGAAGGATATATCGAAGACGGCATTTAGGACGAGATATGGACATTATGAATTTACAGTGAATGTCATTCGGATTGACGAACGCCGCTGCAGCTTTTATGGATCTGATGAATCGGGTGTTTAAGGAATTCTTAGATCAATTCATAATCGTGTTTATAGATGACATATTGGTATACTCGAAGAGCCTAGAGGAACATGAGTTTCACTTGAGTTAGGTTTTGCAGACTTTAAGAGAGAACACACTATATGCTAAGTTTAACAAGTGTGAATTTTGGCTCAATCGAGTAGCATTTCTTGGACATGTGATCTCCGGGGAAGGAATCTCAGTAGATTCAACGAAGATTGAGGCTGTGATGAAGTGGCTTAAACCAACGACAGTAATGGAAGTTTGAAGTTTTCTGGATTTGGCTGGATATTATCATTGCTTCGCGGAAGGATTCTTGGCAACAGCAACACCGTTGACATATTTGTTGAAAAAAGAAACGAAGTTTGAGTGGACCGACAAATGTGAAAGGAGTTTTCAGGAATTGAAGCATAGATTAACAACGGCACCGGTGTTAACTATTCCTTTAGGACCCGGAGGATATGAAATTTATAGTGATGTGTCGTTGAAAGGACTGGGGTGTGTACTCATGCAAAACGGACAAGTAGTGGCCTACGCGTCAAGGTAGTTAAGACCGCATGAGTTAAATTACCCGACGCATGACTTGGAACTAAGTGCAATAGTGTTCACCCTAAAGATCTGGCGACATTATTTATGTGAAGAGAAATTTCAGATCTATACTAACCATCAGAGCCTCAAATATCTATTTTCTCAAAAGGAACTGAATATGAGGCAATATCGGTGGATGGAATTGTTGAAAGATTACTATTGTGATATTCTATATCATCCTGGGAAGGCCAACCGGATAGCCTATACTTTGAGTAGGAAGTCAAGCATCACTCATTTGATGGTCAAGGAATAGGCTTTGTTGGAAAAAGTACGAGACTCGAAGTTTAGATTTGAAGTAAGTTAAGTCTCGAGCTTGTTGGCTATGCTTAGGATTGAACCGGAGATTCAAGCTAAGATTAAGATGTTACGGTCTACGAATTAAGAAATCCAAAGGATTCTAGAGATGAATGAGATCAAGAGAAAGCCGGACTTTCAAATATCCGAAGATGGGATATTGAAGTTCCGTGGGCAATTATGTGTGCCTAATGATACGGAGCTTAAGGAAGAAATTTTATCAGAAGCGCATTGTAGTAGTTATAGTATCCATCCAGGTAGTACTAAAATGTATTAGAATTTGAGGCAATACTAATGGTGGAATGGTATAAAGGTAGACATAGCCAAACATGTGGCCAAATGTCTAAAGTGCCAAAAAGGCACAATATTGTAAGTCTGGAGGATTGTTGCGACCTTTGAAAATCCTAGAATAAATATGGTAGCATGTAACTATGGACTTTGTGACGGGATTACCAAGGAGCCAAAGAGGCCATAATATGATTTGGGTGATTGTCGATCGATTGACCAAGTCAGCACACTTTGTGCCTGTGAGAAAAGATTTCGCATTAGATCGGTATGCTAACTTGTATGTGCAGCAGATAGTTCGTTTGCATGAGGTGCCAGTGTTGATAACCTCAGATCGTGATCCTAGGTTTACCACCAGTTTTTGGAAAAGTCTCTAGATGGCATTAGGATTGAAGTTGCAATTTAGTACAGCTTACCATCCACAAATAAATGGCCAGTTTGAGAGGACGATTCAAACTTTAGAGGATATGCTTCGGGCATGCGTGTTGGACTTTTAGGGTAAGTGGGAAGAACAATTGCCCTTAGTGGAATTTGCGTATAATAAAAGTTTTCAGTAGAGTATCGGAATGGCGCCATTTGAAGCGATATATGGCAGGGCATGTAGAACGCCCGTGTGCTGGGATAAAGTAGGAGAAAGGAATATCACCAGGCTAGAGTTAGTTCAATAGTCAATTGAGGCTGTTAAGGTGATTCATGAAAGGCTGAAAACAGCATAGAGCCATCAAAAGAGTTATGCAGACAGAAGGCGAAGGCCTTTAGAGTTTCAAGTAAGAGATCACATATTTCTTAAGATATCGCTCATGAGAGGACTATCCAAATTCGATAAGAAAGGCAAGTTGAGTCCAAGGTACGTAGGACCTTATGAGGTTTTAGAACATATTGGAGATTTAGCGTATCGCCTTGCACTTCCACTGAATTTATCGCAAGTGCATAATGTGTTCCACGTATCGATGTTAAGGAACTATGAACCGGACTGGACTCATGTGTTGAATTATGAGGAGATAGAAGTCGATGACAAGGTATCCTATGTTGAGAGACCAGTAAGGATTAAAGATCGGAAGGAACGGGTTTTAAGGAACAAAACGATCCCGATGGTTAAGGTTATTTGGGAACACGACGGGACAGAAGACGCGATATGGGAAAGCGAAGAGCAAATGCAATGTCAATACCCCCATTTGTTTGAATAGTGGTGGGATTTGTAAATTTTGAGGACGAAATTTTCTTAAGGGGAAAAGAGTTGTGACATCCTAAAATTTGTCCATTTGGAATTTATAAAATGCTTGGTTTTATGAACGTACTCGTAGTTAGTTCTAGCTCAGAACTGA
This sequence comes from Syzygium grande, assembly GCA_024733475.1. Classification (NCBI taxonomy): domain Eukaryota; kingdom Viridiplantae; phylum Streptophyta; class Magnoliopsida; order Myrtales; family Myrtaceae; genus Syzygium; species Syzygium grande. Next base: position 9,484,893 of record JAMXDD010000011.1, read on the forward strand.
TCATTCCTGGAATACTAACCATTAGGAAAAGGCTAATTAGGGATTTAAATTCGTGGGACTAAGAGAAAATTTGATCATGAATTGATTTTCGATCATAAAATCGCCAAGGTAACATTTTGAGCTACTGTTGGCCAATTCAAGGATAGCCAGGGGTCAGTTCGCCACTGTCATAGTAGTGGATCGCGGGTGATTCTATCGGACCACAAAATGACTTGACGAATGATCCTGAACCTATTCCAAACGATCGTGCCTCTCAGATCTAGCGATTGATCCTTGCGATTTAAATGATAACCAAAATTGTCACAAGCCAAATGAACTTGCACGTGACTCGATTTATTATCAATCACGGGTCGAATATGCGAATTTCCCCAAAAAGCCGCCCGTTAGTTTGAGAAACGCTTGAGTTGCGTTTAAAAAAATTTAATTATTTAATTGAGCTCAATCTGGACATCAAAAAATTAGGAAGTTACAACGAGATGTTAAGACGATGTTGTGGTTGGAACGTACAGCTTCGGATCTTCCCAAATCCTTTAGAAAAAAATTGATTTTGACAAGAAATGAGGAAAGTGACCATTTTACCCCTAAAGATTTGTTAAGGGCAAGTTTTAAGAGGGAATGGCATTTTGGTTATTTTGCCTTAGCTTTGGAAAATGACAATTTTACCCATGGACTTTTTTGAGAAATTCCCAAATTGCCCTTGGATATTTTGAAAAAGATTTGATCCGGGCCGTTAATTTCAAGATAAGATCGAATTTTAGCCATTGATTAAAAAGATTAGAAAGGGGGAAGATGGTAATTTGCCAAAATTGATCAAAATTTCACTATTTAGATCAAGACCACTCTCTCTCTCTTCACCCTCTCTCTCTCAAACTCTCGGCCATCTCTCTCTCTCCCTCCCTCACCGTGAGCTCTCCCCCTTGGGCGATCACCGCCATGTCGCCACCACCGGTCACCGCTCATCACCACCACCGGTCACCGCCCATCGCCGCCGCACCTCCTCACCGCCCTCACGCCATCACCACCACCCCACGCCGTCCCCTCTTCCTCCCGGCTCTCTCTCTCGTGGGTCGTGGCCAAGGAAACCCACGCCGCCCGCCGCGTCCATCCACGCCGCCGAGCCGCACCTACTGTTCGCCGCCGTCCCTGTCGATCACCGCCGCTTTCCGCTCTAGCCGCATAAGTCTAGAATTTGGTAAGTTGCGCCCTAAACTTTATTTAGGACGTCGGCTATCGATGGATAATTTGAGGTGTAATCGGGTTTGTTTAGTCGTGGATTAGTACAGTTTTAGGGGCGAATTAGATTAACGGGCCTTAGAAATGAATTTGGCGAATTTTGGTGGAAGATTGAGTCCAAAAGTGGGCTGTGGTTGGCTGATTGGTATGTTGTGATATGCCGTTCAGTGCGTAAATTAGATATTTGGATTCGGTGATTAATTGTGAGAAAATGTCGTGAAGGGCTGGAATCAATTCGCCATAGTTTGGAGGTGGAAAAATGAGAAATTGTGTGTCGATTGTGTGTTTGTGATGTGGCTGAATTGTGGTTATGAAATTAGGTGCATTGGTGTGCAATTGATTGATTGAAATATGCTTGATTATGTGCACGCTTGGGCTGGACTGAGTTAATTGTCAAATTGGTCATGTTGAATGCTTAGTGAGCATGAAAATTGTATGTGAATTGTTGTGTGCACGGGCCACGTGTGGTTGGCCAATTGAGTGGCAAGTGAATGTTGAGCATGTGAATAAGCAAGAGATTGTGTGTGGTGTGGCATGTGTGATCATGGAAATCCCTGAGGCGGTATCACTACGCAGGGACATTTCCGTCTTGAGGTGGTATTACTATGCGAGATGATGCCCAGTATTACTGGAGGATGGCCAACCTGAGGCGGTACTATTATGCGGGTTGTGTCATAGGTGGTGGGTGTTGAGCCTGAGGCAGTACCACTATGCGGACAAGATACACGGCCTGAGGCAGTATCATTACGCGAGCCCTAGAGTGTTGTGATGAGTTGGTCGCAGTGAACCTGAGGCAATATTATTACGCGGGTCACTAGCGAGATGTGGGAAAAAGAATGTGATGAGGCAAGCGTGAGTACGTGAAATATGATTTGAACGTGCATGTGATTGGAAAATATATTACTGTGGCTAATGTGCAGGTTGCACGCAGGATAAGCCCATGTAAGAATAAATGATGTTTCTACTATGTGATGGTTGGGTGTGTGATTGTGTTTTGTGATTGTCTAGAGGTACGTAATAGTCTAGGTGGGGTTTAGGGGTGTACTTATTGAGATGTAATCTCACGATTGTTTCAACCAAATATTTCAGTACCCTAGTAGGAATAATGAATCCTCCCCCGCCACTGCCACCTGAGCATTTTAGAGTACCGATGCACACCGAACACGACGTTGTAGAGTTTCCTGTAGATGGAAATATGACTTGGATTAGGCACACCACTACAGTTTTTATAGATGTAGGATTACCCTTATGGGAGCTCTATACAAACACCGTGTGGTTCTTCCGAGATGGCATCGATGAATTCGGTCCTGTCCGAGGATTTGATGTCCCTTTTGATGGAGTTACAGACTGGAACCCGTTTGCTATACCTCCTCTTGATGGCGAATTGACTAGTGTAGAGACTAGTCTGGCGCAGTCTGGACTGCAGCCAGCGCCTATAGCATCGGCGTCTTCAGGGGCTAAGCATGAGCCAGAGCCAAAAGAGTCTTTAGCGGGAGATGACTCAATGGGCATGGATCTTGAGCCAATCCTAGAGGAAGTACCGGAAGAGGAGGGGCCCGAGGCCGAACCCCAGGATGAACCTGTTGAATCGGAGGACGACCCTGAAGAAGAGCCGGAGTACGTACTCCTATATAAGCAGTGGATGGACCCCAATTTTGCGCTAGAGGATGATTTCTTTGAGGAGTTGGTTGGGGAGGAACGGGACGAGGTTCCCGCTGAGTCGGGTGATATAAACAACCCGATCAAGATCGGGGCTGAGCAGGAATCTTCAGAAGAACAGACAGTCCAGGGGGACTCAGATTTAGAAAATGAAGAATCAAACTCCGAGTGGACGCCAAGTAGAGGGCGTAGGGTTAGTGTAGGGGTTGAATTAGGCATTTTAAAGAGTACCAATTTCCAGGTCATCGATCATTTTGTATGTCGATGGAATATAGTATGGTGTGCATATGTGTATGGCGGTTTGTAACTTGTGAATGTTATATAAGTTTGAATGAGAAGCGAATATGTGCATTTTCCATATTCTCCCCAATTTTAATTGTCTGGGTATTTGTGGTTTCTGCTGATCATTTTAAATCTCTGATATATATATATATATATATATATATATATATATATATATATATTGGGTCGGCGATATCTTGAGATGTTGCATAAATCGGCCATGAAGGGTGTCGTGCACTCGATGGGGTTCGGGGCATGACATCCCCATTTGAATTGGTATTAGAGAGAGGATAGCTCGTTCTAGTAAACTAGTCGAAGTCTGGAGTGATAAGGAGCAGATACCCTGGGGTAGTAATTTAAGGAGACTTTACTGAGTTATAGGACGAAATGAGCTACACGTGCCTCCAGATTGTTTGCTGTGATTGATTAAGTGAGTTAATTGTTGTGATGATTGAAATGCAGGTGCGTCTGGACCTGAGGTAAGTGTTTAGATTCTATTAATTGTGACTTCGTTACCGTGGTGATTGATTGCCTGCTGAGTGAATTCTTGCATTAATTCACTGCCTAGGACCATATTGATTTAGTTGGCCTAGATTACTAATTCTTGAGTGAAAATTATAGCAAGTAGAAGAGTGGTAGAATTGTGACGATGAGCAGCGAAGAAAGAGGTGTAGGAAGAGTCCCAAGAAGGGGCGCAGGAAGAAGAACAAGAGGTAGAGGTCGTGCTCGAGCTAGAGTTGTAGAGGACCTTGGAATGGGTGCTAGAGCGATAGAAAACCCTGGAATTGATACTGGAGTTGTAGTGGACTCCAGAGTTGATGTTAGACCGACAGAAGATCCTAGAATGGAAGTGGTCATGAGGACCCTAGAGCAAATTGGTAATCTGATAGGACAGCAAACTCAAGAACGAGCTGCTACGATTGCCTAAGTTGCCAAAGCAGCTATGGCCGCTACTGCCAATAATAATAATAATAATGAAAATCAAGGGCAAGAGCAAGTGAATATGAATAGGCAAATGCACCAATTGGTTGAACAGTTTATGAAGTTGAAACCACCTAAATTCTCTAGAAGAGGTGATCCTAAAACTGCACCTCGATGGGTAGAGGAACTTGAGAAAGCTTTTAAGGTGTTGGGGTGCACTGAGAATGAGAAAGTAACCCTGGCAGTATATCAATTGCAAGACAACGCGAATGATTGGTGGAAAGCCACCAGGGATAGGGGTTTCCAGAAGGTACAGCTCGGACTTGGGCTGCTTTTACTGAGAGTTTTTATGAAAAGTATTTATCGACAAGTGCTAGGGAGAGAAAGCTAGCAGAGTTTATGAGATTCCGCCAAGGTCAAATGACAGTAGATCAATATGAGGCGGAATTTGCTAGGTTGTCTAAGTCTGCGCCGAAAATAGTAGAGCATCTCGATGACAAGGCGCAAAGATTTCGGGATGGATTGAAAGCTGATCTTTGCAGCCAGTTGTTGTTGGTGAATCTGAGGACTTATGAGGAAATATTTGATAGGGCTCAAGTCCTTAAGCGTGATCAGGTAGACAGGGCAACCATATCTGGGTTGCGGTTTGTCCAAGGTGGACAATCGTAATCTCGGGAAGAGGCCGATGTCGGGTAATATACGTTTTGTCCCTCCTATTAGAAGAAATATAGGGAAGCCGGCCAGAAATCAGAATGGTCCATGTAGAGTATGTGGGGAAAGGCATGGAAATGGACCTTGTCCAACCCGAGGCAGAGCATGTTTTAGGTGTGGTGGATTTGGTCATCAGAGATTTGAAATAAACAGTGGAAACCTCAAAATACCTAGACAAATTAACTGGGGTAATCAGGGAGAATACACATATTCATTTCTTATCCAAACTTATACAATATTCACAATTTACATCCGCCATATACACATGCACACCACACTATAAAACCACCAATATACATATGCTCACCGTGCTACAACCACCGATATAAAAAAGGACCTATGACCTGAATATTCTATTCTAAAAAATGGTACACCTCCAAAAAGATCTACTTCCAAACCACAAGGCTAGCCCTTACGCCCCTTACTTGGCGTCCACTCTCAATCAGACTCCTCATCATCCGAATCTGAGTCCCCCTGGACGGTCTGCTCCTCCGAGGACTCTGGCTCATCCTCAATCTTAATCGGGTGATTTATGTCACTCGACTCAGCTGGGGCTTCATCTTGATTTCCCTCGACCAGCTCCTCAAAGAAATCATCCTCAGATACGAAATTGGGGTCCATCCACTGCTCATATGGGAGTATATACTCCGGTTCTTCCTTGGGCTCTACAGACTCAGTAGGCTCATTCTCGGGTTCTGACTCGGGTTTTACTTCCTCTAGTTCCTCCTCTGGGATCGGCTCGAGATCTATGTCCATTGGGTCGTCTCCAGCTCGTGCTCAGCCTCTGAAGATCCCTGTGCCGCAGGCACTAAATTCAGTCCAGACTGAGCTAGACTAGTTTCTGCACTAGTCAACTCGCCGTCAGGAGGGGGTATAACAGATGGTTCCAGTCCCCAACTAAATCAAAAGGGACGTCAAATCCTCGAACGAGCCTGAACTCATCTACCCCATTTCGGATGAACCAAGCGGTATATGTATGGGGCTCTCACAAAGGTAATCCTACGTCTACAAAAACTACGGTAGTATGTTTAATCCAGGTCATGTGATCAGCCATAGAAAACTCTAAAACTTCATGTTCGATGTACACCAGTACTCCAAAACGCTCAGGTGGCGATGGTGGGGGATTCATTATTCCTGCCGAGGTTCTGAAATGTTTGGTTGAAATAACCGTGAGATTATATTTCAATAAGTATACCCTTAAACTCCACCTATGCTATCATGTACCTCTAGATAATTACAAAACACAATCACACACACAGTCATCACATAGCAGGCAGAACATTTATTCTTACCTAGGCCTAGCCTGCGTGCTACCTGCACATTAGTCACAATCACATCATATCCAATCACATGCACGATCAACTCTCATTTTTTCGCATTCGTTCCGGTCTAATTACATCTTTTCCACAACTCTCACCAGTGACTTGCATTACAGTACACGTCTCAGGCCATGTATCTCGCCCGCGTTACAGTACACGCCTCAAGCTCAACATCTACCACCTATGGCACAACCCACGTTGAAGTACATGCCTCAGGTTGGTTGTCCTCCAGTAGTACTGGACATCGTCTCATGTTGAAGTACACGCCTCAAGACGGCACAATTTCCTGCGTAATGATACCGCCTCAGGGTTTTCCACGGCCACACATGCCATTCTACACACAAAATCTTTTTTTTCTCATTTACATGCTCAACATTTACTTGCCAATCAATTGGCCAATCACGTGACCCGTGCACGCAACAATTCAAACACATTTTTCATGCTCAACGAGCATTCAACATGGCCAATTTGATAATTAATTGGATCTGACCTGAGTGTGCACACAATAGGCATATTTCAATCAATCAGTTGCACAATCACGCACCCAATTTCATCACCACAATTCAGTCATAGTTCAAACACACATTGAACACACAAATTGCCATTTTTCCCTAACCAAACTGCAGCAAATCAATTCCGATCCTCCACGGCATTTTCTCCCAATTACTCGCCGGTTCTATATATCCAATTTGCGTATCGAGCTGAACATCACAGCACTCAAATTACCCATCCACGGCCCGCTTTCAACCTCAAAATTTCCATCAAAATTTTCCAAATTCAATCCTAAGGCCCGCTAATCGATTCCACTCCTAAATCGCACAATTCCGCACCTAATTAAACCTGATTCCACCCGAAAATTGTCTGTCGATACCCGACGTCCTAAATAAAGTTTAGGGCGCGACTTACCGACACTCTAGACTAACAGAAGTAGAGCGAAAAGCGGCAGCGATCAACAGGGATGGTGGCAAGTGGCGGCTCGGCTTGGCGGTGGCGGCGGTGGTGGCGAGCGGCGGCGGCCTCGGCTTCCTTGGCCGTGACCCACGACCACACGGGCGGGAGAGAGAGAAAGAGAGAAAAGGGACGGCGTGGGGGTGGCGGTGATGCAGCGGCCGACGTACGGCCGGCGATGACCGGCAGGTAGACGGGCGGCAGCCAGCGTACGACAAGGGGGCGGTCGGTCGGCGATGAGGGAGGGAGAGAGAGGGATGACCGAGAGTTTAGAGAGAGAATGAGGAGAGAGAGAAAACTTGGACTAAAATAGTCCAATTTTTTACCAAAGTGGCAAATTACCATTATGCCCTTGTCTCTCAATCCAAATCGACGGCTCAGATTCGATCTTATCTTAAAATCGACGGTCAAGATCGAATCTTTTCCAAAAATATCCAAGGGTAATTTGAGAATTTCATAAAATTCCAAGGGCAAAATTGTCCAATCAAAAAGTTAGGAAAAATGACCAAAATTCCCTTCCCTCATAAAACATACCCTTTATTAAATGCCAAGGGCAAAATGGTCACTTTTCCATTTTCTTGCCGAAATTGAATTTTTCTGAAGGATTCGGGACAATCTAAAATTGCACGTTCCCTTCACAACGTCGTCCTAACGTTCAGTTGTGACTTCCAAATTTTTCGATATCCAAATTGGGCTAAATTAAATAACTAAATTTTATTAAACGCAACTCGAGCATTTCTCAAAATAACGGGTGGCTCGTTGGAGAAATTTGCATATTCGACCTGTGACTAATAATAATTCGAGTCATGTGCAAATTCATTCAGTTATGTCAACTTCGGTTATCATTTAAATTGCGAGGATCGATCGCTAGATCCGAGGGGCACGATCGTTCGGTATAGGTTTAGGATCATTCGTCAATTCATTTCGTGGTCCAGCGGAATCACCCGCGATCCACTACCATGACAGTGGCGAACTGACCCATAGTTATTCCCGGATCGGCCAACAGTGGCTCAAAATGTCACTTCGGCAATTTTATGGTCGAAAATCAATTCACGATCGAATTTTCTCTTAGTCGTACGAATTTGAATCCCTGATTAGCCTTTCCCCAATGGTTAGTATCCCAGGAATGATCAGTTCCGGGCGAGAATTAACTACGAGTACATTCATAAAACTCAGTATTTTATAAATCCTAAATGGACCAATTTTCAAGATGTCATACTTTTCAAATTTTTTATTAATTTTTTTTCTCTTTTCCTTCTTTACTTTTTTTATTTTTTTTCATTTTTTCATTTTTCCTTTTTCCCCTTTGCTGGCCTCGAGCGATGATTGCCCTCGCCTAGGCTGGCCAAGGTACATATTAAAACCCGCCTTTACCATATAGCAATACATATATTTGGTGCCAAGCTTAGTCATCTGTATCATACCCGTACAATTGTTTGGGCCGATACCAAGGCGAAATATAGATAGAGCATGAACCTACACCCTTGCTGCCTCCGTCCTGCGGGCTATACCACACCGAGTAGCCCAAATATGGCATAAGCATCAAGATGGTCTTGCGGGTTTATCCATGTTGATAAACATCCATTTGACAATTAGTGTCAATTAAGTGGTTAGAAAATTTTCTATAATGCTTACTCAAATGCTCTCTCTTGCTCAACATTGAATCAAATTAATTTTTTTTTTCATTTCCAAAAGAGAGGAGAAGTATCTAAGCCTACGTCCAACTATGGTCGGTACCATGAAGGGGCTGAATAGCGCCTTCAAAAAGTTGCAACGAAAAGGAAATTGAAGCTTCGATTCACGATAAGCAGAAAAGATCATGTTTTATTAAATTCGTCTTGGACAATGGTAACAAGAAAAAAATGAGAAGTCATGAGATATACACGGAATGGCAACTGATTATCATCGATATTCAAGACTAAACTCCTAAAATTGATTTATTAAATCACATGGCGGATTCCATTCAGGTGTTGAATATGATGGTCCACTTGTAGTTGGTCACATTTTGTAACCTAATTTTAAATACCAATATTTACGTTAAGTGTCGTTAGGACCACAAACAAGCTTCTCGAAGGTATTCATGGCTGAAAGGGGCAAACCCAACACCACCGTAATGCCTTTCTCTTTCCCTTCCGTCATAAACAAGCAGGTTTCCCTTAGTAGGTCACCCATTCCGAACCTTGGCTCTCCCCATCCAAAGTCCGTGTAGCGATACTCGAGCCTCGTCCATGAACTTATTACTAGCGTGCCCAAAGGGAATCCCTCATATCGATACATGTCCAAATAGTCAATCCTCGACCGGATGTAGTCGTCGGTCATGCACTCGATCGCCTTCTTTATTCTCACTGCAGAAGCAGAGATGGGCTCCTGAATCAAATCTCCGATGGTGCAGAGACAGCAGGGCAAGGCCACGGCATTACCAAAGTATCCATCGGGCAATGGTGTTGTTAGCCTAGACCTGAAATTGACTGCTAAAAGAAGCTTTGATTGTTGGTGAAGTTTCATTTTGAGGGCCACACTTCGAGTCCGCCACACGAAGGCCGCAAGTGCTATGAAGCTGGTGTAACTGCTCGCTACCTGTGGTTCAAGATGAGTAAATTCCACTTTTTGTGAGCAAATATTTATTCAATGCTTACACGTAAGTCGGCAATTTATTTTGATATAGTGTTGGGTGTATTCGGAATTCTTTTGGAACTAATTGTGAATGGACTTGTATATTATACAAAGACGTGTATGAATTGCCACCTATCTATTATCGTAAATATAGATATTTACCTGTTTGTCTTCTGTTGCCATTATTTTTATGATGGCCAGCTTCTCAGCATCAAAGTGGAAAGACTTTTGTACGAATTGTTCTTCCTCATATAATGCCGTCATGTTTGACACATCACTAATGTGAACAAACTCGTTGTAAGGACCGGTGATTTGAGGAGGCAACCTTGATTTTAGGATGGTCCTATCATGACAAGGGATGAGGGATAAAGGCTCGCCTCTTGCTATTTCAGCCCATGCGTTCATAAAATTCATGGCCGACAAACCGTCTGCCATGCAATGGCTAAGTGCGATCCCTAAAGTGAAACCTCCACATCTATATTTCGTCACCTGTGATTTGTGTGTAAAGTTAATAATATCTCAACATGAAATGCAGAAAAAGCAAATATGTGAAAAAGTTCTTGCACGGATTGAGTTTATGCACTTTATGTCCGTCTTAAGTCTTACACTCGGTTATAACCAGCGGATTCAATGGTGGAAATGGATTTAGGGTGGATGTTCTAGACCTATGCCATAATATCTCAGGAAAATAACATAAATGGTCCTTGAATTTTGATCCAATGTGCAATGTGGTCCTTCAACTTTCAATTTGTTCAATGTGGTTTCTAAACTTCAGCCCAACGTGCAGTATGATCCCTGAACTTTTGGTATATATTTAAACTAGTCACTAGACTATATGAAAATACTTAATATTATCCTTCAATAATTGAATTTCAGGGATAACATTAAATATTTTCATATAATACAGGGATTAGTTTGAACATGTACCAAAAATTCAAGGACCACATTGCATATTGGGCTAAAGTTTAGGGACCACATTGAACAAATTGAAAATTCAATAATCACATTGTACATGGGATTAAAGTTCAAGGACTATTTGTGGAAAGATTTGCTTAGACTTGATACACCATGGATGGATTTGATGAATCTCAATTGAGATTGTTGAGCAAAATCCCTAATGAGTTTTGAGAAGTGACAAAATAATCTAGTACTGACCAGAATTACACTTAAGTTATTTGATGCAAGTAAATGCTAAGTCATGAGACTTAGTCGATGAAATGACTTTATCATCAGACTTAGATTACTTGTCAGATTCAATGAGTATTATTTTTGGCATGTTTATATAGAATAATCAAAGTGATACTTTAAGATATCCAAATTGATAATCATAATATCGTTTCTCAAATACGAAGAACTACACTTATGGAAATCTTGATTTGATTGTATGGGCGATCAAATCACTTGAAGATAATGGTTTTTCTTCTAACGGCTATGCATCCTATTTTGGGAAGAATCTCCATCGGGTTGATTTGGAAATCAATCTTCTAAAGACTGTCTAACGGATAGATTGGAAGTAGAGAAGTATAAAAGGAGGGCAAACGTCGTACAAGAAATAAGAACCAGAATCGAGAATTCCAAAGTTTAAATAGATCTTCGATCTTATACACTTGTGATTTCTATTTTCCACATTGTGTTTATTAGAAAGAAAATTACTTGAGTGAAAAGTGTATGTGATAGTGTAATCTATCATCTGAGAAGCACAGCTCTTGTAATCTTCTTGTGATTCAATAGTAAAATATAGCCAACGGGCTGCCAGCATGGAGAGTGGACATAGGCTCAATAAAGCCGAACCACTATAAAGATTTGCGTGCAGTATTCTCTATCCCTAAACTTTTATTTATTATTACTGACATTATATTATACACATATCTGTCAAACAAGTTCATCAAAACATCGTCTTAATCATCAAATGTAATTATTTGACAACAATTTATATACAAGTTTGTTATACGAGTCCATCTTATATTGATTATATGAGTTGTTGACCTAGACTATATTCATTCCGCATGTTTAAATCATACAATTTTGGTAAAATCACCTATTCACCCCCTCTAGGTGATAGCAATAGTCACAACAGAGATTGAGCAAGATAAGTTTCTACCAATTAGGAAAAGTTACCCTCTCCGTCTTTTTTATGGGTAAGCTACTATCTGCATGGATACTTTATAAGTGGGTATTAATTATTGAAAGTTTATCATAATATTAAGAAAGTTACTTTTTAATTTAAAGCTTTGAGAAAGTTATTACCGAAGAAGTTGCTAATTCTTCATTACTTTTAGACACATGGAGAGGCTCTTCGAAGTTTTTTTTTTTTTGTCATTGAGAGAGATACTAATTAACTGGAGAAATAACTTAACTTACTAGAAACGATGATATTTACTTTTTCAAAATTTAAATTTACTAATTACGCTTGAAAGAATTGCTTATTACTGAAAAATTACTAATAACACTTTGATAGTTGTTCCTTTGCCAAAATAAATCAAATTCTCCATCAATTAAATGGTGAAAAAATTAGTTACCTTTATGCGGATAATTATCATACCAGATGAAAAGTTACTAAATGCATCGAAGGAATTACCTATTGCAAAAGCAACTTGAAAGTTCCTATTTATTATAAATAGAAAGTTACTCATTGCTATTGAGTTTTCTGATATGAAAAGTTACTAAAACTATGTGAATTAAGTCTACCAAAACAAATTCGCACTCATGTTTCATTGAAAAAACCAAGTAAAAAGCATTAAAAGAAAACTAAATCGGAAAAACCAAATAGAAAACACTCTCAAGCCTAAACAAAATAAAAAGATTGTTCCTTACCTGTGCAGTTAGAAGGGGTGCAACTTCAAGTATATGTTCCGTAGGATCTCTGTAAACAAGCTTACCTAAAACATCAGAATCGAAAATTCTCGTATCACCCAGACTTTCGATGTCACAATCAGCCATTGCCTCCACAAATGGGACCCCTAACTTCTTTTGGCAATCGACAACCAACTTCCCTCGAGAGTTTTTAGCTAACCTCCCTGCAACTGGATAGTAATGAACCAGAACTCTGGCCAGAGCTTGCTTAATCACGTCTACAACATTTGCATCGCTCCTGTCAAAACAATAAACGGTGGGCACAATGGCGGGAGCCATTTGATCGAGGCTACTTAAGAACAAGGAGCCCTTGGGTGTTTCGTATTCTGGTAGGACCGCGATGGGGCTAGATCTTTCTACGTCTAGAATGTTCTTTGCGGGTGCCTCCATTGGAGAAGTCTGGAAATTAATATCCTGCTCTCTTTGTAACCAAAAAAAAAAAAAAAACAAGAATGTGCTGAGAAGTACAAACAAAGTTGATACATGGAGAGAGGCCACATGTAAATAAAACTGCTATACGTCTTTGCATATACACACAAAAATTCAAAGTGGAAATTAATAACTTCATCTTCACTTGTAAGTTGGAATGATATCTAATCACACGAAAGAAAAACCACGAGGAGTTGAGGAATAGGAAATATGTGTAAGAATACATCCACAAGCGAGATGAAGCTCAGAATACTGTATGGAGATTGAAACTTCACTCCGGTTCCATGATAGAAAAACCAATTCAAAAGTTTTAAATTGTTGGGCGGAGTATAAGCTTGCGCTTGACAATACTTAGGGCTTACTCCTACACAATATGCATTGTTAAACACTCATGTTACAATGCATCGGCCATACATTCCGGTCACATCCTACTTACACAGCACCAAGATAGGTCATACATGAGCTTTGGGGATGGAAAATTACTATTTCAGTCCTAAACCTATTCTATGTATTTCAATCAAGTCCTAAACCCTTTCAATTGTTCAATTTTAGTCTTAAACTTTTTTAGGAGAAGTTCAACATAGTCCTCCAAGCGAAAACTTGCCTGAAATTGCTAATGTGACTATGCAGTCATCGTTGGCCATCAAACGTGATATGCTGACAATCTAAGGTGGACAACTTCACTCAAAACGACGCAAGTTAACTAAACTTTCTTTTTTTCTCTTTTTCTTTCCACATGGCATGTTAGCGACGACTGGACCGCTACATCAGTAATTTCAAAAACTACATGAAAATTCTCCTCAAAAGTTTAGGACTATATTAGAACAATTAAAATATTTAGGATCGAATTGGAATCTATACAACAGGGTTATGACTGAAATAGTAATTTTTCCATAGTTTTGGTGATGGCAAAGGTTTTTTCTCCTTGGCCAAATGCGACGCACACACGAGTCAAACTCATACGAAAACCCACATACCTCTTAGAACCGGTGATACTAGAGATGAAACACCCGGATCAGGCTTCTCTTCGCAGGTCCAGATTTTTTGGTTGTGGCTTCTTGAGTTCCGGCATTAAGTATGAAATAGTTTCATCGCAGATTCCTTTTTGAGTAATTTATTTGTTTAGTTATTTGGAAGGACTGTGCGCCAACAATAATACTTTAATCGATACTTTTTTGTTTGGTCTAACATGCGCACCAGGCATTAGTCCCTAAAAAAATTAGATAAAAGTTGACTATAATATAAAGAAATTGTAGCCTAGCAAAGGGTTGGTATAACTTTGTTTTAACGATTAAAAAAAACAGGGTTGGAGCTTCAAAGAAGAAAAGCAATCGGATGTGATTGATATGATCTCCAACTTGGGAGCATTTTTTTCAAAACCCAACACCACTACAATCTACTCCAGGCGCGTGGATTATCTTGACCTAGCTTCACGTTGCCGTTTCGCCAATCGTGCTAGTGGATTCGTAGTGTCATGCACCCCCTAGCAGTCATTATTACGCGTAAAATGATTGCAACTCTAAAAGTGTAGTCGACCAAACTGATCGGGATTGGAAAGATGGCAATCTGAAAAGTCTTGTCGACCAAACCAATCAGGATTACGCCTCCGTAATGTCAAAAGCCCGTGCATGATTGAAAGAAAGAAAAGCAATTCGAAGAGTGTAAGAACAAGTTTAAAACGAATTGGAAATTTTGTCTTTACTCAGAAGCTTTTGAGCCCCTGAAATAATCCCACGAGTTCGAGTGATTACCAATCGTTAGGTGAGTCGGAGCAAAACGGGTGATTGATGGGGTGATAGATTGTCTAACAAAGAGATGGACCGACTGACTACAAGTTCGACAGAGGATAATGCGATAGTGATTGAGTGACAAGGTCAAGATAGTGTCGTTTATGACTTACGGAAATAATTGAAAAATCAGCACAAAAATAACGCATCAAGTGGAGTATCCATGAGTAGATTTTTTGCTTTTTGATATCTTATTTCAATAATGTGAGCAATGACCTTATCGTTGAGGCATTGGATATTTTTTTTAGAGAGCAGACTCTTCAATGTCTGATAGACATTGAGTTCCGAGACACGCCTTTGAACAGAAGACTACAGAGGAGTTGGGGGCTTTCACCTTCCATCTTTTTGTAGTTGAGTTATGTTAGGCCTCTCTTGTATAGCTGTCTCTTCCTTTTTTTTTTTTTTTGTGTTGTCTGTGCTCCCTTGTATAGTCCTTTTAGGACCTGGTTAGTCTCTTGCTTTCCTTTGTATTTGGTGATTTGAAAGTAATATATACCTTACCCTTACCAAAAAAATAAAAAAAATCTCTGATAGACATCGATAGATGAAAGAAGAGTATAATATGGTGTAAAAGGTCATTTGTGTGGAAAGATCTGTTAAAAGCATGGGAACGAGTTAAGAGATGGTTGTTGCGGAAGCCAAGCGATCGAACAGTAAAATTGATAGAATAAGAAAATAAATCAGACACCAGATTTATTTGGTTCGATTGTAATGACCTACGTCTACGGGAGAGCAGCACAAATTCCACTATGGATCAAGCGATACAACCGAGATTACAACGACACTCGAATCACTCAAATACTCTAAGTGTTTCCCAAGCCCTAATTACACCCAATAACTCACACAGTGTTTAGCCCCATAATTCCTCACGAAATAATCTCTTAATCTCGCAAAAGAATTATACACAAATCTTAACACAAGATTTAATCGCTACGAACACTTGAACTCTTGGCGTAATTCCACGAAGAGAAACTCGCATCAAGCACTCGTTGAGAACGGCACTTCCGGACAAAATTCACGAGAAAGCTCTTTGCACCAAGCACTCACACAAGCGGCGCTACACCAATTCCCTTCCTGCAATACAATAATATATATATATATATATATATACACGCATGCCCAAGAAGAGAACGTGGCCGACTCATTATGGGATTGGAAACCTAGATAATTCGGTCAACCAAATTCCACCTTTTGACTTTCCTATTTTGTCTTCTTTCTTCACCGATTTTCTTTCCTTTCGTATTTGCTTGGCCGACTTCAACGAGGAAAGGGATTCCATGCGGTCAACAAAGTAAGCTTTCCTCTTCTTCTTTTCTTTGACCGACTTGAGCATAAATCAGGAAAGTATATTATTTTCCTTTGGCCCAATTTTGCTTCAATCTCGGACGTCCGTAAAATATCCAATTTGAAATATTTAGATTTTCACTTCGGGCTTAAACTCGAGACATATATTCAACAATCTCCACCTTGGTTCGACGTTTGAGCCAAATCACAATCGCTTTGACAGAATCAGAATTTCACTACTACTCTCCCACAGCCCCAATGGGCTCAACCGCCACAGATGTCTTTCAAGTCCAAGCCTCGCTTGAACTTTGCCATAGCCGTGGACCTCATCAGAATACCAACTCCACATGCACCTTCAACCACTCCACAAGGATTTTCCGACACAATCTCCTCAATCGCAGATAAAGCAAAACCATTGTTACATCCATATCTATTCGTAGATTGAATACGCACCTTGTCAAGTTCAGTAGTTTACAGCAACCGTTGGCTCAATAGGCTCCATCTCACTACAAGCACTATTCGTGTTGATTATTTCATTAGTACTCGCTACCTCGGGGAGTTTCTGGTTGCAACTCCACCTCAAGCTGAATACCGCTCGATCCGTATGAACATTGCTATTAACACTCCTAGTTAGAAGTCTTTGAGACTCGTCAAATGTAACTTCTCTGCTGATAACATGTGAATTTAATTCCTAACACCACAACTTATAGCCCGTTCACCTTGTGCATAAACTAGGAACATGCACTTTCTTGTCCTTCCATCGAACTTACCATCACTAACTCGAACATAACATGGACAACCAAATATTCTAAGAATAGAATAATCAGCAACGTTACCCGACCACACTTCTTTGAGAGTCCGATATTCAATCGCAATCGATGGGGATCTATTCTTCGTAGCTCGCCGTACTAAGCGCATCCGCTAGAAATCTTCTCTCCATACCAGCATTAGAGAGCATTATATGGGCCGTCTCTAGTAATGTCTTGCTCATCAACTTTGCAACCTGTTGTGGTTCATTGACACTAGCGCGGTGTCTTACTATGCTTTCCTTCATGCAGAATTTGTTTAACAGCTCCGAGCAAAAATCCATACTATTGTCATTCCGCACCTGTTTGATCGTTTTACCGGTCTCCATTTCGATCAAAGCTTTTAACTGCCTCGATCCTAACGACGACAAGATCAAACTTGTGCCTAAGCACAAACACCCACGTCTTCCTCGAGTAGTCATCAACAACTGTTATCATAACCGCACTCTTCTTGAAGGAAATCGCGACAACTGCGAACATCTAAATGAATTAATTCTGCAATATCCATGGTTTCTCCGACAGTCTCACCGAATTGCACTTTCCGCCATTGATCTAAATCACAGCACCTGCATATATTCAGTTCATTAGCCACATAACCATATAGCAAATTTCTTTCACTTAGAACCTTCAAGCTTCTCTCACTAATATGTCCCAAACGCATATGCCACAATTCGGACTCTCGAACCGATGCATTCGACGTCTCCATAGCGAATTCCGTCACACGGGCTCTCCTTGAAGCTCATACAGGCCATTATGCTTGATTCCTTTCATTATCACCAAGGCACCTCGAATAGCTTTTAGAACTCCACATTCTGAAAAATACCGATACCCAAATGAATCTAAGGCACTCGAGGAAATCAGATTTTTCTTCAACTCGAAACATGCCTCACTCCAGTCAATGTCCACACAATATCATTATACATTCTGATTTTGACATCACCAATACCAATAACATCGCATAATAATTGTTCTCCAAGACTTATTATCCGTTATCCGTCGATAAGTAGTAAACCAGTTCCTGTTTGGTGTAGCATGAAAAGAACAACCAGAATCCATAATTTATCCATCAAACGATGAATCATTAGTGACAAACAAGACATAATCAGCATCATTCAAATTACCATCAGCTATAGCTGCAATATCATCCACAGGATCAACTTTAATTCCCTTACCCTTCTCGTTCTTCAGCTTAAGGCAATTCTTTCAAAGATACCCCCTCTTGCCACAGCTCCAACCGACAATACCACCAGTCCCTAGACTGACTTTCGTCTATTCGAGTTCATACTATTTCGCTAACACATGTACCAGTTCTTCCTCTATTTTCACCTACTAAAGCAGCAGATACATGTTCGCCAGATTCTCTTCTACGGATGTCTTCACTCAGAATTAAATCTCGAACACCATCAAATGTCAAACTTGTTGACCCAGAGGAATTACTAACAGCAGTAACAGTAGTATTCCAACTATCAAGCAATGAGGATAATAGAATCAAAGCACGTACCTCATCTTCAAAGTCAATATCAACTGAACTCAATTGACTAACGATCACATTGAATTCATTAATATGATCAACAACCCGACGCACCTTCGCTCATCTTCAAATTAAATGGACGTGTCGCATCTAGTAGACTTTGTTGATCGCAGAGGGCTTCTCGTACATGTCCGACAAGGCTTTCATCAAACCCGCAGTGGTTTTCTCATTCACGATGTTAAACGCAACGTTACGAGCCAACGTCAACCGAATAACACCCAAAGCTCGTCTATCCAGCAATTCCCAATCAGCTTGCTTCATCGTCTCTGGCTTCTCCCCAG
Organism: Syzygium grande; assembly: GCA_024733475.1. Lineage (NCBI taxonomy): Eukaryota > Viridiplantae > Streptophyta > Magnoliopsida > Myrtales > Myrtaceae > Syzygium > Syzygium grande. The sequence goes on from JAMXDD010000011.1 coordinate 9,503,550, forward strand.
ACAAGGGCAAGTGCAGTTTCATCTGATATAGATTATCCTCAATCTGCATCTTCCAGAAACCAAAATCTTTCCCATCAAATCTGTCGATTCTCACTTTTCCTTTTTTTATCGCCATCGATTCGCTTCATCTCAGCCAAGCCAGGCTCTGATACCAATTGTTACGGAAGCCAAGCAATCGAACAATAAAATTGACAGAATAAGAAAATAAATCAGACACCAGATTTACGTGGTTCGGTCGTAGTGACCTACGTCCACGGGGAGAGCAGCACGAAATTCCACTATAGATCAAGCGATATAACTGAGATTACAACCACACTCGAATCACTCAAACACTCTAAGTGTTTCCCAAGCCCTAATTACACCCAATAACTCACACAGTGTTTAGCCCCATAATTCCTTACGAAATAATCTCTCAATCTACTTAAAAGAATTATACACAAATCTTAGTACAAGATTTAATCGCTTCTTAACACTTAAACTCTTGGCGTAATTCCACGAAGAGAAACTCGCATCAAGCACTCGTTGAGAACGGCACTTCCGGACAAAATTCACGAGAAAGCTCTTTGCACCAAGCACTCACACAAGCGGCGCTACACCAATTCCCTTCCTGCAATACAATAATATATATATATATATATATATATATATATATATATATATATATATATATATACACGCATGCCCAAGAAGAGAACGTGGCCGACTCATTATGGGATTGGAAACCTAGATAATTCGGTCAACCAAATTCCACCTTTTGACTTTCCTATTTTGTCTTCTTTCTTCACCGATTTTCTTTCCTTTCGTATTTGCTTGGCCGACTTCAACGAGGAAAGGGATTCCATGCGGTCAACAAAGTAAGCTTTCCTCTTCTTCTTTTCTTTGACCGACTTGAGCATAAATCAGGAAAGTATATTATTTTCCTTTGGCCCAATTTTGCTTCAATCTCGGACGTCCGTAAAATATCCAATTTGAAATATTTAGATTTTCGCTTCGGGCTTAAACTCGAGACATATATTCAATAATGGTAATGTTGAATGGGATGGCGGATTCACGTCTTAATTTTAGGCTCCATTTGTTTCGCGGAAAATAAATAATTTGGAAAATGATTTTGCAAAATTTTTTTCGTTCATTTATTTTGTAAGAGATACAAATGATCATTTTTAAGAAAACATTTTATAAATTATTCATTTTTCATGAAATAAATACACCCTTAGAAGAAGTCAGACCTAGTATATGGGGCTATGACCCATCATAGTGTTCGCTAGCAATCGAGCAGCCTAGTTACCACATAGGACATGTGATTCAGGATACCACTTATATATGGACCTTCCCAGGTGTCTATGATATGCAATTGGCTCCGTGGTGCGATTGATACGGCATCAAGGTTAGCATTTAATACGAATGTGCGGACATGATTTACAACAAATTCTTCTTACTACGTCAGGAAGCTGACTTAACTAAGATTGAGATTTGGCTTTACCCAAAACCTTTTCTATTTCACTCTGTAATAGCCGAGAGAGAATTTGTGGAATAAAATTGTGATTGAATGGCCTTTCAATCTAGAAAAAATGACTGAAATGATTCCTGAACTTTGGCTCAATGTACAATATAGTCCCTGAATTTTCAATTTGTATAATGTGGGCCCCAAATTTTAGCCCAATTTGTAATAAGGTAAATTTTTTAATTTGTTCAATATAGTCCTTCAACTTTTAATACATGTTCAATTTTGTGAAAATGTTCAATATTGTCCTTTCATTAATTTAAGTTTATGGACAACATTGAACATTTTCATATAGTTCAGGGACTAGTTTGAATATGTACCAAAAGTTCAAGGACTAAATTACACATTGGGCTAAAGTTTAAGGATCACATTGAATAAATTAAAAGTTCACGGTCCATATTAGATATTCGGCCAAAGTTCAAGAACCATTTGTGTCATTATTCCTTCAATTTACAACAATTTGACCAATAAAAGGCATCGGTGTTTTATTTTTATGCTCTGTAGCAGTTGCCTCATTGCCCGATTGCAAATGAACGTTAGCCTAAATTAGAATGCACAAAATTATAGTTGGTTCCATTAATTTTTCTTTGTAATAAAAAGGAAATTGAACCATTACACATGTGAAATCACGTTTGATCAAACTGATCTTGAACAATGATAAGGACAACAAATGAAAAACAAAAACATACTGACATTCACACTGATCATCCCATCCACCATAATCAATTATAAGAGGAAGTAATAAGGTGCACTAAGACTAATTTATAAAATCTGTGATGAATATTAAAATTGGCCAACTTACGTTAGTGTTTTGTTGGAGGAAGAATTCAAGAATGAGTTAGTCGATTTGCTAAAAAAACATAGGGATTGTCTTGCATGGAATTCTCGTGAGATGTCAGGTCTAGAGAGAGATGTGGTAGAGCATACGTTGCAGAATAAAAAGGGATCGGCCTTGAAGGCGATTTGCTTCAGAGGTAGTTATGAAAGTAAAAAAAGAAATCGAACGAATAATTAAAGCAGGATTGTTAAGGATAGCTTCATATGTTAAATGGCTGTCAACATTGTCCCAGTTAAAAAGAAAAAAAAAAGGAAGATGAGTATGAATTGATTTTAAATAACTCTATGGGGTAACACCAAAGGATGATTATACAATGCCGATTGTTGATATGTTAATCGACTTAGCCTTGGGGAATGAAACTCTATTGCTTGTGTATGGGCATGCAGGTACAACCAGTTATTTAGAGCTGAAGAGGACGTGTCTAAAACAGCATTCAGGTGTCCATGAGTTATTGTACACTTGAATGGGTGATAATGCTGTTCGGATTAAAAACTGTTGGAGCAACTTATGAAATGGCGTTGAATTTTATGTTCCATGAAATGATGGGCGACTTTATGGAGGTGGATATTGATGATGTGGTTGTCAATTTCGAAAAATAATATTTTTACGTTGTTTCATTGTCAATTTATCTGGTAAAATAGAAGTGTTTTCTTCTAAACTTAGATTAAAACTTTAAAATGAATTTGTTTGGGGAGAAAAATAACAACTTGCCTTTGATAAGACAAACCAATATTTGACTAATCCTTTTGTTTTTTTTTATATATACATTACCCAAATGTGCATAATTATATTGGAGAAATACGCATAATATATGAAAATTTATGGATTGAAATTTTTGTAACAAAAGTATGTATAAAAATTAATAATACATAATCAAATTAAAGCGTCATGCATAAGAATATATGAAAATATATTGACCGAAAACTTATTACAAAAATATGCGTATAATTAGAGATGGGGGATTAGAGGTAAAGTATGCATAAGAATTAGAGTTGTAGAATTAGAGGCTTGCTAAATGGATCATAAAAAAAAATAAGTTACTGGATAAAGCTCGCATGTGAGCGTGTCACTCGAGTAAATCTTGCGCGAGCTTTACACAGTTTTATATATGCTATGCGGATAAAGCTCGCATGTAAGCGTGCCATGTGACTTAACCTTGTGATATGTTTATCCACACACACTATTGCATACTTGCTTTTTGCAGTGGGTATTTTTTTTCCCCTTATATCTTGTCTTTCATAAATGCTTAGTAATTTTTTTTACGCAGATATTTCTCCTCATTCATTTGATATATTTTCATATTAACATGATGATGAGAAAAATTTATTACATTTTGTTCAAATCGCGCAAGAGACAAAAGGTTGTGCCCATAGGAAGATAATGCCTCTTTAATAAACTAAAAGCATGTAATATTCTTTATTTCCCTTTTTTAATTAGAAGGTAATTTTTGTTTGCCAAATTGAAAAAACTATCTGCACATCTCATCTATAAATAGAGTTGGTAAATATGTCTTAATTATATGTATTTTATTAAAAAAATTTATTTCAAGGGATAAGAATACTAAAAGTCCTAAAACTTGTCATGAAAATGCAATTGAGTCATAATACTTACAAAAAGTGCAATTAAGTTTTAAAAAAAAAGATAGGAAAGAGAAGTGTCTAAGCCTACGTCCAACTATGATCGGCACCATGAGGGGTGAATATCACCTTCAAAAAGTAGTAATGAAAGAAATTTGAAGCTTCGCGACAGGCAGAAAAGATAATGTTTTTTTAAATCGGTCTTGGATGATGAAAATTGAAAACATGAGAAGACACAAGATATATTCAGAATCCAACAGATTATCCTATGTATTCAAGACTAAACTCTTAAAAATTATTTATTAAGTGATACAATGGAGTCCATTCAGACGTTGAATATGGCGATCCACTAGTTGGTAACATTTCGTAAAGTGATTTTGAATGCCAGTCTTAGTATACTAAGCATCATTTAAATCACAAACAAGCTTATCGAAGGTATCCATGGCTGAAAGTGGCAAACCCAACACCACCGCAATGCCCTTCTCTCTCCCTTTGGCCATAAACAAGCAGGTTAAGCTCGATACGTCCCCGGTCCCGAACCTCGGCTCTCCCCACCCAAAATCCGTGCTGCCATGCTCGAACCTCGTCCATGAATTTATGACAAGTGTGCCCATAGGGAATCCCTCAAATCGATACGTGTCCAAAAAGTCAATCTTGGATTGTATGAAGTCGTCAGTCACACTCTCGATCGCCTTCTTTATTCTTCCCGCAGAAGCAGAGATTGGCTCCTCGATCAAATCTCCCATGGTGGAGAGACAGCAAGGCATAGCCACAGCGTTCCCAAAGAATCCGTTGGGCAATGGTGTCCTTAGCCTAGATCTGAAGTCAACCGGAAAAAGAAGCTTTGTTTGTTGGTGAAGATTCATCTTGAGGGCCATGCTTCGAGCCCGCCACACAAACGCTGCAAGTGCTACGAAGCTGCTGCATCTGCTCGTTACCTGTTGCACAAGATGAATAATTCCATTTTTGGAGACCAAATATTCACATAAGGCTTACTTGAGGGCTCCAAATGCAAGTCATATGCAAATGTCTCAGTAGATTCATATATCTACAGAAAACATGACAGTTGAAGTCAATCATATTGTAAAATATGTGGTCCATATCATATTTTCTGGGTCGCTGTATTCTATATATATTGAACAATCAAAACTAAATTTACGGAAGAAAAGATCTGATTGACGTATACTTTTGGTTGCACTCATTATTTAAAAGTTTCAGTGCAATAAACTCGATTGAAACTTTATCTTGATATAGTGTTGGTTGTGTTTGGAATTTTTTTTTTGGAACTAATTGTGAGTTGACATGTATATTATACAAAGATGTCTATGAATTGCCGCCTATCCGTTATCATAAGAGAGAAATTTACCTGTTCATCTTTTGTTGCCATTCTTTTTAGGGTTGCCAGCTTCTCATCATCAAAGTGGAAGGATTTATATACCAATTGTTGTTCCTCATATAATGCCTTCATATTTGATACATCACTTATCTGAACAAAGTCGTCGTAAGGACCGGTGATTTGAGGAGGCACCCTTGCATTAAGGATAGTTCTATCATGACAAGGGACGAGGGACAAAGGCTTGCCTCTTGCTATTTCAGCCCATGCGTTCATAAAATTCATTGCCGATATACCATCTCCCAGGCAATGGTTAATTACAATCCCTAGAGTGAAACCTCCACATTTAAATCTGGTCACCTGTGATTTGTCTTCAGAGTTAATAGCATTTCAACATAAAAAAGCAGAACAAGTAGATATCTGAAAAATGTTATTGCATGGATTGAGTATATACACTTTATGTCCATATGAAGTCCTACATTTCATGGGAGCCACAGGATTCAATGGTGCAAAAGGATTCATGGCGGATGTACTTTATCCATGCCATATTATCTTGATTTTTTCCTTAAAAAAGCAAAAGATTTGCCGATAGTCAACACATTTTATTCAGCAGTATTGAATCACCTGACACATGGTGGATCGAAGAATCATTCCTTATTGGGACGTTAGCAAGACAAGTTACTACCAAGTAGGAAAAGTTACTAAGTTGTTTGTATAATTATCAGTTGATCTAGGATTTGAAAGTTTATCATTGAATTGAGAAAGTTACTTTTTAGTCTATGGCTTTGAAAAAGTTACCAATGAAGAAGTGGCTATGTTTTCATGATATTTAGACGCATAAATTAGAAAAGCACTTTCAAGCATCACCAGAAATAAACAACACAAAAAAAAAATTGTTCCTTACCTGTGCAGTTAGAAGGGGAGCAACTTCAAGTTTTTCTTCCGTAGGCTCTTTATAAACAAGCTTACCTAAAACATCAGCATCGAGAATTCTCATATCACCCATATTTTTTATGTCACAATCAGCTATTGCCTCCACAAATGGGACCCCCAGCTTGTTTTGGCAATCAACAACCAACTTCCCTTGAGAGTTTTTAGCTAATCTCCCTGCAACTGGATAGTAATGAACCAGAACTTTGGCCAAAGCTTGCTTAATCACGTCTACCAAATTTGAGTCGCTCCTGTCGAAACAATAAACGGACGACACGTATACGACAGCCACTTGATCGAGGCTACTTAAGAAAATGGAACCCTTGGGTGTTTCGTATTCTGGTTGGACCACAATGGGACTAGATCTTTTGATTATGAGGACGCTGTTCTTGGCGGTTGCCTCCATAGGAAAAGTCTGGAACTTTATATCCTGCTCTTTTTTGTTGAGAAAAAAAAAATGCACTGAGAAGTACAAACAAAGTTGTTACATAGAGACAGGACAGATGTAAATAAAACCGATGTATGTCTTGCAACTAGGCACACAGATTCAACCATGAGTTGAGGAATAGGAAGACTATGAGTAAGAACATATGCACAAGCCAGATTGAATTTCAAAATGGGGTACGGAGACTGAAACTTCAATCTGGTTCCTGATAGAAAAACCAATTCAAAAGTTTAAATCGTTGCGCGGAGTATGAACCTGTACTTGACAATCCATGTAGGGCATATTCCTACACAACATGCGTTATCAAATATACATATTGCAATGCAAATCCTCACGCCTAGGCTGGATTTGGCCTAAGATTGAGTGCGGAAATATGTAATAAGGGCAGCAAACAAGGACCAACTGTTCTAGAAGGCGTAATTTATTAAATATTCTAACAGGCCCACACTTGCCGAACGAATCCTACTTACAGGGCACGAAGATAGACATACACGAGCTTTGGTGATAGAAATGTTTTGCCTTTTCTTGGCCAAATGCAATGCAAATTCGACTCAAACTCTGATGACATACCTCTAAGAGCTGGAGATGCTAGAGACGAAACACTTGGATTTTGCTTCTCTTCGCAGATTGTGGCTTCTCGAGTTCTGGCATTTGGCATGAAAGAGTTGCGTCGAAGATTGCTTTTGAGTAATTTATTTGTTTAATTTATTTGGAAGGAATGTGCAAATGGCGCACCAGTTTTTGGTCTAGGATTTTTTTTATTCTTACTCAATACTGTTTGTTGGGTATAACATGTGCGCCTGGCATTTTAGTCCACCCAACCGAAAAAAGAGCAGTTTGATAGGTATAGTTTACCAAAAGAGAGAAAAGTAATTGCAGTCTAACAAAGGGTTGGTATAACTTTGTATCTATATAAAAAAAACGGGTCGGGGCTTTAAATAAGAAAAGAAGCGTATTTCATCAATTTGATATCCAACAATGAATATGGATGTACCATTAAGCAAACTCTCTTGAAGCCATCCATGGCTTGTGAATTTACATTTGGACCAACTCATGGCTGAAACTTGCAAAACCCTACACCACCACAATGCCCTCCCTGTCGTTCCCGTCAGCCAAAAACACAGAACCTACTCACAGCAGTTCACTGATGCCGTACTGCCTTGGCTGTCCCCATCCGAAGTCGGTCTAGTCATAATCCAGCCCTGTCGACAGACTTAGCATTAGTTTGCGCGCCGACAAATGCTCGAATTCATACACGTCCATGTAGTCAATACTCTAAGTCATCAGGAGTCTTCATAAACTTTCAAATAATGCAAATTAAGTAATAAAATTTGTCAAAATGGTGCCATCAAGTCCCTCTATTAGCTCGGTCTATTTTGAGTGGCGATAATTTAAACTCATCAATTACGTTAAGAAGCCACTAATTAATGATAGTTAGGTAGAATGTTCCTCTTTCCATACATTCATTACTAACCACATCCAGAATTCTTATGTGGGAACATGGCATTAACTAGGGAAAAATAGTCCAAAAAATCATAAAATTATTTTATCTAGTTGTTAGCTTTTCAATTTAGCCCATATAGTCCTAAAACCTTTTGTTGTTTCGCCAATGAAGTCTTTTTGGAGAATTTTAACTAGATATCACTGACGTGACCATAGGCAAAAAGACAAAAAGCCAATTTAAAGAATGTAATAATAAATTAAAAAATTGAATATTTGTCTTTATTCAGAAGCTATTGAGCCCTAAAAAAATCCACGAGATGGAGTGTTCACCAAATTGTTAAAAGAGTCGGAGTAGAACGGTCGGTGGAGATGGGTGATCGACTGTCCGACAATGAGACGGATTAATTGATTACAAGTTTGACAGAGGATAATGCGTTAGTGATAGAGTGACGAGGTCTTGACTAGACAGTATCGCTAAGATTTGTAGAAATAGATGAAAAATCAGATTAGTAATAATTGACGTTACTCATCATTTGAGCATTGACCTTATTGGTGAGGCGTTGATTATTTAGTGTGGAGTGCAGACTCCTCAATGTCGATCCACATCAGTAGATGACTAAACAGAGTATAATTTTAGTAAGTGCGATGTTAGGTGACACGATCTTGTGAGAAAGACACAAGACGGTAACACCGAATGGGATAGCATATTCATATATTAAATTTAGAATCCGTTTATTTCACGGAAAATATTTTTTGGGAAAACATTTTACTTATTTTCCGGCGTTTGGTTCACTTAGAAAATTGAGCCAATGGAAAATGTTTTCCAAGTTAACGGAAAAGATTTTCCTACCAACGCTTAAACTACCAAAAAAACGTTTTCCAAAATATGACTAGGTATCAATGCTTGGATTTAAAACTCTACGCTTAGCCACGAAAATCCCAATGTTAGTTTTTGGGTCTTGGCTTTCAAGACCAGGTCTTTGGCGGTCTGGCCCATGTCCGTTGAGGCCGAGCCCAAGACCATGATGCTTAGGCCTAGGCCCCAAACGCCCACACCCGGATCTATCAAGGCCGTGCCCAAACCCCTGGTGCTAGTACCCGATGCTTCGACACCCAAATTCAGGTCCATAAAGGCCATGCTTGGTCCCCAACATTCAAGCTCTAGTATGAACCCTTAGGCCCACTTCCACAAAGATCGTGCGCAAGTCCTCACCGCTCAGGCTCGGGTCCTTGTTTAATGGAACATTTATTCTTATAAAAATATATTTTTTTTCAAAAATTGAATTTTTAATTATTTTTTATTCTTAAAAGATCTAATTTTTTATATTCTTTTCTTATCTTTTTTCTTCTTTCTTTTTCTTTTTATTCTTTCTTTTCCTTCCTCCTTCTTCCTCCTTCTTCCTCTGTCGGCCGCGTGCCGCAGAGACGGCCTACGAGCTCAAGGCTTGGCCGATCTAATCGAGCCTGAGCTCTGCCAAGGCTGGTGAGCCAAAGCTCAATTGAGGCCAGCGAGCTCGCGACTTGCCAATGGAGCGATGGAGAGGAAGTAGGAAAAAAGAAAAACAAAGAAAATAAAAAATAGAAAAGAAAAATAATAAAAGTAATTTAAAATTATAATAATATTTTAAAAAATTGAAATTTTTTAGTAATTTTCTCCTGGAATCAAGTTAGATTCTCCACACCAAACAACGGAATACATTTTCTAATTGATTTTTAAGTTTTAGCCCAACACCGGAGAATGAAGTCATTTTCAAAATGACTTTTCTGGAAAATATTTTTCAGAAGTGTTATATTTTTTTATGAAACAAATGGACCCTTAGATAAAGTTAGACCTATTATGGGGCTAAGATCCTTTAGTGTAGTCGCTAACAATCGAGCACTGTAGTTAGTACGTGGGACATGCAATTTAGATTTCCACTATACCTATGGACCCTTCTAGTCGCCTAAAGCGATTCCACTGTGGTGCAATTGATATGCCGCTGAGGCGAGCATTTCAAACGAATGTTCTAACATGATTCATAACAAATTCCTCTTGCTACGTCAGGAAGTTCCCTTGACTGATATTGAGGTTTGGCTTCAGCCAGAACTTTGTGGACTAAAATTGATATTGAATGGCCTTTGAATCAGCAACAGTAGATCAACCCATAAAAGGCATCTGTGTTTCTTTATGCTTTGTATCAGTTGCCTAATTGCCTGATTGCACATGAACGTTAGCCATAGAAAGCACAAAAATATTGTTGGTTCCATAAATTTTTTTTTGGAATAGAAAAGGAAATTGAAGTAAATTCACGTTTGATCAGATAAGGAAAAAAATGAAAAAAAAACTTATTGAAATTCACACTGATCATCCCATTCAACATAATTAATCATAATAGGAAGAAATAAGGTGAACAAAGATTGATTAGAAAGGCGGTTATCAACATCAAAATTTGTGACATCCAAGAATTTGGCTGGACAGGCCCGGCCAAGAGCCCAGCCGTGACCTTTGACTACGGGGATGTACATGTGGCCATGGGTGATCGTGAGTGACCTCGCCCAATGATATTAGCGCTTAAGTCAAATGCTTACTTCATCGCCCACATCCAAGCCTCAATCATGAGCTAAACATTGATGATGGAATGATTCGCCATCTTATTTGGCAAGTGAAAAGTGGAGCAAATGTCATACCATCATGACCAAATCTTTAGGCCATAATTACTAAGATAGTCATAGGGCTGCTTGGCACTAGGAGAAATGCTCTTTCAAGGTGGCCATTCATTTGTCCCACAATGATTATACTAAAGTCACACCTCAACACTTAAGCATGATACACTCTCCTCTTAGCCTGACCAAGTAAGCCCACATTATTGGACCACCTCCTTCATTTAATGGCCAACTAATGATTACCACTCTAAGAACCTAGACACACCACATACTCTCTTAGACTAGCCAAGTAAACCAAGCTTATTGGACCACTTGTGCCTAGGCCTAATTAGTATAGTCTAAGACTCATAATTACCAAACTTAGGCTCTTAAATGTTAAGACCACTTGGGAAACTATTGGCCAAGTAAATAATGCCATTATGAGCCTAGATGAACACATAAGCAAGTTTGAGTGCCACATCTTGCAATTAGCTAGGAAATGTGTAAAAATCTCGTTGGATCACTTAGCATACATTAATGAGGGTCATCATTACAAGAATGGGTGTAAATAGGCCCTCCCGTCCATTTTTCCACCACCACTCACCAACACACACACACACACACACACACACACACACACACACACACACACACACACACACACATATATATATATATATATATATATATATATATATATATCTCACTCTCGGCCTCACACCACTCGCCCTTTCCCCTCATCGCGGCCGTTAGCTTGCTCGACCCTCTCACTACCAACCGTAGAGTGTAAATGGAATCCCTAAAACTAAGTTAGGCGGTCTGTTCATCATTCAAAGCTTGGTTGTCGTTGGGAAAATCACCAATGTGGTGATTGTTGGAAAAATCCATTGTATTGTTTTGAAGATGACAAAGACAATCAAAACCTATTAATGTGTGTATTGGTTGAGTAGTACTAGGTGACATATGCATAAGACGAGATGTAGATGTTTGTCATAAACAGCACCAAAAAATTCTAATATGAGAAGTTCTTTGCTACTGTTAAGATGCTCTGTCGATATTTAAAGTGAACAAGATATTGGGTAATTGAAGATGTATTCAAATTTTGGAAGGATCTTTAGATATGGTGAACATTTGAAAGGACCTTGATCAAGGATGAACAAGCAAAGAAGAATTGGGATGTTCATGATGGCTTGGAGGTACAAAGATCGGGTAAATAGTTGGATGGACCTGATGATGGTATACAAGCCTAGAACGAGGATGTTTGATAAAGCTTGAAAGGACTATGAAGATGAATAGCTTGGCAGAGTCAAAATTGTCAATATGCTTGGAAGGACCAGAAAGGTCAGCATCAATATCGAGTGAGAGCAGCTACCTTATACAAATGAGGTGGAAGGTTGTAATGATCTTTAAGGACTACATGATATCCATGGTGTGATCCATTGGGAGAAGATCACAAGATGTCTTTGTACGTTTTCAATAAACAACACCAATGAACCTAAAGATTAGCTAATTGAAGATGTTTGTATCAATGCTGATAAATCATGTCATTGGTGATATTTGAGTAATGAACATGTGAGGATATTTGAGATTATAGCCGTTAAAGGGTGGACATGCACGACGGAAAGATTAGAAAGTCTATCGGGGAACAAGAGTAAGCATTTGTCAGAAATGTCAGAGCAGTCAACGTCGGAATAGTAGTTGTTAGACCTATGTCCAGGTAGCCTGTAAATGTTCAGGATAAAAGGTTATATGAGCAGCTCCATCTCTAGACAACAGCACCAACAGATCTTTAATGGCTAGTTGATCTTCTCAAGCACCTCCAACGGGAAGATCAAAGATGTTTATTTAAGATAAGACCCTCTAGGCCAAAATGATAGAGAGCACAATGTAGAATCCGAATATTTGCTCTGAGCTGCTTTCGTTGTAGATATTGTTCTGTTCTCTCGAAAGATCTTCATTGTGATAATCTTATTGTATAGTAATCATGTAAAAGATCAAGTGTACAAGAGTAAGTGCAGTAGCTACGTCTTAATAGTGTAATCTATCATTCGTAAAGGATCAGCAATCATCAATTGTAACTTGTTGAGCAAATTACTAGCACAATCCAGCCCATATTGCGGCTATTAGTCTGGAGAGTAGATATAGGCTTTGGGATAAAGCTGAATCACTATATATCTAATTGCAAATCTTTTATATCTTCAATATTAGCATTACTTGATCTTTATTATCACGATTTGTTAAACAGCAGCATGAACCTAATTTCTATAAACTGTTTCTATCAATGTTTAAATTTGAACTTGTTATATTTCATAAATGTTTTTCATAGTTCTCAAACAATCTATTCAGCCCCCCTCTAGGTTGTATTGTTAGCCCCAACAGTTGTTTGCTTGAGTTTCGGTTTGATAATGTTTTTGGTGTATACAAGTCACTTCACATCTTGGGCCACGGACGGGTTGCGTACCGATAAGCCACGAACCGATCTTGGTCACGAGCCACACCACGCTTGGTCATGTCATGGTCGCATGTGTATCACGATACTTGTTGCATATCACACCTTCGAGCCATGTGCATGCTGGCTAAGTTGAAGAGTGAGAACCAGTGAATGCGGGAATTGTTATGAAGATTTCATTCACATAAACACTTAAAGAAAGATAAGATCCGGTATCACTTGATGGTCGGACCGATGCCTTGGTTGAGCCGGGATGCCTCTTGACAACGAGATGCCCCGGGGAGAGTTTCGGGATACTGCCGAAGTGGGCGATGCCCCGGTTGAGCCGGGAAGACCCTGAGTCTGACGGTTTCGGGATGCCGCGGTGTGCGATGCCTTGGTTGAGACAAGATGCCCCGGTTGAGCCGCAATGCCCCGTTTGATAACGGGATGGATAATGATGAAAGAAACCTTGTACATGTTTCTTTTGTGGTTACATGGTAAGACATAGATTCTTGACATGCATGCAGTTGAATAGTTGCTTCAGCTTTGATATTGTTTTGCCATCTATACATAATAGCGGTCTATGTCCATCTCACACATCTTCATGCCAAGTTAGAGGGTAAACCGATCCCTTACCTTCGAGCTAGTGATTTTACTTATTGAGCTTGTCTCACTCCTTTCTTTCACAGACGTGTAGGTATGGCTGCACACACCCTTCCTCCCCCTGTGTTCGGAGTCCCGATGAACATAGAATTTTCCTTTCACAACGTGATTGATGTGGAGGATGAAATAACTTTTCGTAGGTGTGACTCAACCGTTTGGATTAAAGTCGGGATCAGCAAAATGGTCCCCTGTCGCTATTTTGCTTGGTTCGTCATAATAGACGAGGATCTTGTGGGGCCACTCCGGGGCTTCAACAGCCCATCGGGACCTAATGGTGGAGGCCTCTCCCTCTCGTAGACGAACATGGACTGAACGAGGACGAGGATAATCAATTTTGGTAGCGGTAGATAGGATCCGTAGCTTACCCTGGGTATAAGTATGCAATGTAATCTAGAAGCGTCATTATAATCCCCCACCATATAAAATATATTGTCGCCTAATAATATGAGTGTTTGATGTATCTTTGTGATGGGTGTTCTCGGCATGCTTTTGCATGCTTATAAGAAAACCGAGAAAAGAAACAGGTCGCAATGAGGGTGACGTGGTTGGGGCATCACAAAATTGGCCAACTTACATTAGTGCTTTGAAGAGTGAGTTAGTCAATTTACGAAGAATACACAGAAATTGCTTTGCATGAGATTATCATCAGACGCCGGATTTGGGATGAGATATGGTAGAGCATAAGTTATTGATTAGAAACCTGGCATCTCATGGTTGCTTGGTCTTTAGCTAACATCTTATAGAACATGTATTGGAAGCTTTGCTTAGCACATCAAGATTTTTCTATCTTCTTAATCAATTTATTTATTGCATAAATTATTGAGCGTTCAATTCTTGCTTGCTCACCCACATGATTAGCTTTCACATGTTATTGGTATAGGCTTATAATTGACCAAACTACTTACTATATAGTATAATCAAGTCTCCGTATCCATTTCATCAAAAAAAAAAATTTCTTGTATCCATGAAATCTCTGGTTGGCAGAAGTAAAATGTTCTCTCACATTTTACTTGTGTTTCTAACGACCCATAACCGATTAGTGGCAACTACTAAATAAACAGGAACTACAAAAATAAATAATTTAATTAAACCCGTAAATTGTGATTGGTATGGGCTTACAAGAGTTTGTGCTAAGTATTTGCTTAGTAATCCATTAATTTTTTCTTGGTGATTTATATCTAAAAAAGAATGTCATGACACTTGATATCGATCTTTGTATCTCTTCGGAGATTGCAGTGATCTTGTCGATGACAGCCTAATAAGAAACATGACGTTCTTTGAGGATAGATTTTCTTTCAGAATTTGTCTTCTTGCTAGTTGAGATTCTACCCAAAAGCTGTTGATGATCTATCCCGTCACAATTCCTTCTATAGGCTTGAGCACCGTCGACAAAAAGCAGAGCAAACTCTTCACACTCGGCCTGAAACAATATGCGTAACCAGAGATAAAATATGCGTAAGAATCAGAGATGCAAAATTAGATACTTGCTAAAGTGATCATAAAAATTGGGAAAGATCACATGTATATGTCACAGGCAGCCGGCAGTTCCTTGGATGCGAAATAGCCCGTACAGTGCCTGGCGAGTTGAGAAGACTCTAGGCCAGCCTTCATTTTATTGTTATTCCTAAGAACGGTATGGCGAATAGCATCCTTGTATCAGATCGTACTACGCCTAACTTAGTTCAGGCATTCAGTCCCTCGAGTGAAACACGCAAAACACTTTAGATACAACAACTAAGTTCGGCCTGCCATGGGCTCTTTAGGAGAGCGGCATTAACTTCCCATCAGTTTGTGCACGGGAGGCCAACCTTGCCTCCAAAGCACCTAAAGGTATGTTTATTCTAACCTATAACTCCTAACACAAACCACCTTGATGCTACTCCCACGAACCAATTGTATTATCCCCCTCTGCATCGTTCACTTTTAACCTCAGCAACACCAAGTTCCACTCACAAGGGTACAAGAGTAAAGGAGAATCATGGTCCATAACATTCTTCTCCACTCAATTCCGTAACGACCTCGTTGCAAGCTGTTGTATCACTTCCTTGTGTTCTTCAACCATTAATCCGCCACTCGGGTCGTACATTGAATGACAACACTTACCCAATAGAATATGCCACTCCACTCCACTAGTAACTTCCCAATATCAAAGCCGTTCTAACAACTTTGGTCACTTATACTTCTTGACAAGTGTGGCATCTGAGCCAATTGCACTCCCTTGGCAACATTTTTTTTCACTTACTAGGTTTCTCCTTATCTCAACAGGCCAATGGAGAGTTCTTCCTTGTTGAAAACGTGGTAGTAGACCTATCTTGAGATTCGCAAATTAATCCGGGAACGATTTCCCTATTTAGGAATGAATTGATTATTTCTTGTGCGCCAATTGTCATCATAGGAGTATGTTGAGAGCCGCACTTTGTCTAAGCACATTTTGCCTTGGCAATTCACTCTCTGCCATCGTAGGACTGGATAGACCATAGGTTTTCTCCAACTCTAACTTATCTATTATAGGGATTCTGCTTTGATACCATCTATCACGGGTGAGCAATTCCTTGGCCACAGAATAGTCCGTGTGGTGCCTGGCAAGTCAAGAAGATCCCTGGCTAGCCTTCATTCTATAGTTGTTTCTAAGAACAGTACGTCTAATAACATCTTCATGTTGGATCATTCCATGTCCAGCTTAGCTCTTGACATCCAATCTATCAAACAAGACGCACAAAAACACTTTAAGTATAACAACTGATTTCAGCCTGCCATACCCTCATCAGGAAAATGGCATCAACTCCCAACTAGTCTATGCATGAGAGGCCAACCTCTTCTTCATAATTCCTAAGAGTATATTCATTCTAACCTATAACTCCTTGTACAAATCACCTGACTCCACTCCTGCGAACCAGTTGTATCATCCCCTTTGCATCACTCAATTTTCATTCTAACACCACTAAGCTCCACTCACAAGGGTACAAGAGTCCAGGAGAATAACGGTTCGTGACATATATGATGGGTTTTAGTAAATAAATAGGCCGCCCATGTTGGACCAAACCCAGCCCATAAACCTTAAAAGAGCCCATGAAAGAAATAACCGCAAATGGCAGTTATTTTGTGGGAACAAAAGTGAGATGAGAAAAACTCACGTTAGGTTCTGAAGTGTGTATGAATTTGTTTCATTATCCAGAAGTAAAAACTTTCACTCACTTGAAACTAAAAGCGAAGAAGGATCGCTATCTCTCTCTACAATAGGGACATTTAATCTGTGACAAAGAGGTATGTTCGTTTACGTAATATGCTTTGTTCGATCAGTGATTCAAGTATAGAATGGGCATGTTTTTCGCGTTTTTATAATGTGTTTTCGAGATTGTGTTTCTCAACATTGGTATCAGAGCATGTGTTCTTGTTTCCTGATCATTTAATATGCTTATAACACGGATTGATGGCCGGAATTCGTGAAACGCGCCGACGAACGCTCAAGTATGAAAATTGACACCCGACCGTACTGTTCGGGATAGTTTCTCAAAATTCCATGTGATAAATTTTATTTTTGAAGGCATAGAGTTGTAGTGCTCGTCAAGACGAGCAAAATGACTGGTGGCATGCCGCCGGGGGAGGCTGGATGTGCCTCCACGAGCCACCACAAGCGACGGTTACACCGACACGTGCGTCACACGTGCGCAGCGGTTACCGTCGCGCACATACGCCGCACGCGCCATGCATGCGCTTGGTGGCGTGGCTGACGTCACACTGATGTCAGCCACACCAGTTATATATATATTTTCTGGGCTGAAAGGCCCGACCCGGTAGGCCGGATATGATTGGTTTGGTCCAATCCTACTCGGATGCTGACTCGTGACCCGACCTTGCTGACCTGTTGACCTGACCTAGTCATCGTTGACCATTGACCAAAATTGACCATCATTGACCACCGTTGACCGGCGTTAACCACCGAAAAAAATGGTGCTGAAAGGGGGCAAAATGTGTTTCTTGCAATATTGTATCATGGATTAAAAAGTAATCCTTTGAGTTTTTCTGCATTTGTTGCAGGAACGATGGTACGAAGATGTCAAACCCCCATTATGGCTAGGACGCCTGAATAGAAGGCAAAACTTGCAAAGTTGAGAGCTGAATTAGATAACTATCGATGGGAAAATGGAAATTTGGAGGATCACGTGATCAAAGTCAATGAGATGATACAGAAAATCATTTGGAACGATTATTGTATGCCGAACTTTGAGAAGATGAATGTTTTGATCAACACTCTTCCATCTGAATGGAAAAAGGTGTTACATCAACTATGGGAGGTTAAACGTAGTCCCAGCTTGGAAAAAGTTTGCAATGGATTTTGTGAGAGAATATTATAGGATTGAGGTAACAAAGATTGACCCTAGGAATGAATACAACTTGGCGAAGAATGAATGCGCCATGGAGAAAATCTAAGGGATACCCGACAATCTTTTCTTGGTTGCCAAAGAAGAAGATTGATTTTTCTAAGAACTTTGATGAATCTTTCCTTGTGTATAGGAAATTGATAAGCCGTTGATTTTATTTTATTTTAGTTCGGTTTTAGATATCCTAGGTGGATAGTACTGTTTATGTTGGTGTTCATGTTTATTTTCTATGCTAGGTTCATTCCTTATGTAAATAGTATTTAGTAAATGAATGTTGATGGATATTTTTTATTGTGAATAGTTTATGGTACTATTCTATTATAATATCTATCTTATTAATATCATGTGGTTGAGTGGGAGTTCTAAAAGTTTTAGTAACTTCAAAAAAACATAATTTTACCTTAATGATTATATTAACGATATTTTCACATTAGGATTTTGGATGATGATTAGGAACATAGTGAACTTTCAAATCTAAAACCTAAATGAAATTATTCATTAATATAATCAGTTTGTGTAAAATTGATGTATAAATAAGTGGCATTAATAATTCATGCTTGTCTGTCTGATATGTTCAGATTCAATGGCTTCAGCAACTAAGAACATAGTAGCTGAGTTGAACAAAGGAGAGAAATTGAACGGTGAGAATTATGAAATATGGAACATGAAAATCCAATATATGCTAGAAGAACAAAAAGCACTAGAAGCTCTTAACCAACTTATGGAAGAACCTAAGGATGGGAACACTGCACAGCATAAGAGAGATAGAGATTCATTTGCTGTATGGAAAAGGAAGAACTCGCTTGCTCGCATCATGTTGCTGAGTAGCATAAAGAATGATATCATGTGAGAGTTCAGGCGTTTTGAGAATGCCAAGGAAATGTGGGAAGCATTAGCAGCAAGATTTGGTCATACATCGGTGACCAATGTGACATCCCGGATTTTGACTCAATTTTTGGGATTTAATAAACGTGTAATTCGTCAGTGTGCTTGTAGTAAAATCTCGCCCGAGAACTGATCACTCCCGGTTATTATTTTAAATTTGGAAATTTCGCTAGAATCGCACTCGATTGAATTTGATCGTTATTAGACCCCGAACTTGACAGTCGATTTTCGGGAGTTTCGGGACAAAATAAATCGGATGGTGTCGATGTTATTGTAGCCAGCGTCGATATTATTGTAGCCAGCATCGAGATTGCCAGGAATAATGAAAAAAGGGGAGTTTTTGATCGGGTGCGAATTTGGACTAGTAGACCTCCCTCGCTATAGTTTGATTTAATTAATTTGGCCTTTGTCCCTTTTTATATTCGAGGTTTATTTTGGACCGGTAGATCATTTTCGATTTGAATTGGGCCATCGGATCGCATTTAATATTTGAATGTTTATATTTTATTTCCTCTCTTTTCTTTCTACTCTCTCTCTCTTTCTTTCTTTTCTTTTTCTTTTCTTCTGGCTGCACGCCTCCTCTGCAACGTCCTCTCACCCCCACGCCGTGCAGACCAACCCCCTGACACTCTCTCTCTTTTCTTCCTTCTTCCTCTCCTTCTTTTCTCTTTCTCTCTCTTCCCTTCTTCTCTTTTTCTTCTTCGGTCTTCTTCTTCCCCGACGAGCCGCGTCTGGTCTCTGCTCCATTCGACGCCACCCCACTCATCGCCACCACCCCGTCACGCCAACCGCCAGCCGCCGCCCCAACTGTCCTCTTCTCCTTCCTCGTTGCTGCTGCCCGTGCATCTTCTGCTTTTGGCTTCTACTTGATTACGCTTGCGGCAACTCTTGCCCGTGCATTGCCACCGCCGTCCTCCTCGCGCCGTCGTCGTGCAGCTGCGTCGCCCGATAGCTCCGCCCGACCATCGCCTTCTCCTCCCTCGCGAGCGGCAACAATTCGCCCCTTCTTCGCCCGTGGCGCCCAACCGCGGCTATTCCGCTTGATTCGCCGCGCCACCCATCGCCGCCCTTGAGTCATGGGAGTCACCGCCCGGCTAGTCCGCACCCCCTCAGCCTCCATCTCCCTCTCCCCTCTACGCCCGCATCTTCCTCTCCTACGCCCCTCCTTCCCACTGTTCTCTCGTACCACCGCCGCCCGCTTCTTTCGGAGGGCTCCATACCGCCCCGAGGCTGTTTTGCCACCACCACCACCTCGCCTATCCCGTCCTATTGCCATACTACTCTCTCTCTCCCCCGTCTTGCCTCAACCAGCCGCTCCCCGCTTAGGACCACCGGTGCTCTCAACCGCCCGTCGTCTTTGCGCGTTAGAAATCGCCCGTCGCAGCCAACTGTTCCGCCAGCACCCAGCCTCCCTCGTCAGCGTGTTTGGCCCTGTCTCAAGCTTAGGACACCCGGTGAGTACAACCCTAAACCCTAATTAGGCTAATTTACATTTCTAGATGGGTTTTAGGGGTTAATTAGGGTGTTTTAGGGGTTAAAGTGAGGAGATTTTTAGGGGCTGATATTGTGGCTGATTTGATGATTTAGCGTGATCATTTGATTGAAATTTAGTGGCCTAGGACGTGCTATGCGATGGCTGGTAGCGTTGAATTGAATCGGCCCGAGTTCGAGTTCAATTCGAGTTCAATTGGGAATTATAGAGCGCGCCTAGTTTGGTCCTCATGGTGGCTGTGTTGGACGATATTTTGGGGAGTCAAATAGAGAATTCCGAGGATATTTAGTGGCCTAGAGTGACCGGTGTGGGGGTTGTCCATATCGGGTTTGAATCGGACAAGGCGCGATCAATTTGGGGGTTAGTTTATGGAGGCCGTTAAGAGCGGATGTTGTGGCGTATTTGGTGGCTTAGCGTAATGTTTTAATCGAGGTTTAGTGGTCTGTGGTGTGCTGAATAGCGGCTAAGCTTAGGAGCCTTGATTTAGGCGAAATTGCGGATTCGTCGGATGTGATTTGTAGGCCGAGTAGTAGCTGTTTTCGTAGCAAATTGGGGAGCCTAATGTGATGAATTGAAAGTGAATTGAGTGCCTAAAACGGACCGTTCATGGCTGGTTTAGTATCGGGAGGATTCAGGCCATAATTGTTTATTCGAGGTTTTAGGATGAACGGCTTAGGAAACGATGATCACCCGAAAGGATGCTAAATTAAATGTGGCTTGAATGTGATTGTATGATGCCATGTCGCATGTCTAGCGGGACTAAGAATGGAATAGCTTGGCGGGCCCCGAATGCGCGAATTCTTGATGACCCGATTATGTGATTATGTGCATGGATTGTATGTCAAGTTTGTGCCATGGCTGATTTGAATTGATTGTCTGATTGGGCATGTTGATTTATGAAATTGAATATGCGTGGTGCAAGTGCGCATGATTGCAGCGTGATTTGAGTGAGTGGTGCGATGCAAGTGAATGCCCAGATGTGAACGTTATAGCTATGAGTGCGCATCTCAAGTATTGGCACGGCATGTGCATATATAAGCGTGCCCGAGTGACATGTGCATTGTGATCACCTAAAATGCCCTGATGCGTTTTATGCGGGGTTCAGATAATAATTGGTGATTGTGAATGTGTGATCACATTAAGCCCTGATGCGTTTTTACGCGGGGTAACGAACCCGTCCCGAGGCGTGTTACGCGGGACGATGCCCGGAATACCGGAAGATGACCAACCTGATGCGTTTTATGTGGGTTATGTGTCATGAGCCTGATGCGTTTTACGCGGGCCGGCGGTTGATCTCGAAGTGATAGACCTGATGCGTTTTACGCGGGTTGGACCTGATGCGTTTAACGCGGGTCGGAGGAGAAATTGATAAATGGCAAGTGTGCTAGAGTGCAAGCGTGCGAAATTGCATTGATGAGGCGTGAGCACGTGTATGATCACGAGCATAAGCATGACATGCGTTATGACCAAATAATGTGTAAATATGCTGTGACTGGGTCCTATGTTTTATTCTTGAACTATAAGTGCCTAACCTACAGGGCAAGGTGAGTATTGGATTTGGGCCCGAGGGCCCAAGTCAATTATGATTTGCTTGGTGTGTTGATTAGTACTCGTCAGGAGGTGCATGTTAGCCTAGTTTAGGTTTAGGGGACCTACTCACTGAGATTTATTCTCACTGTTATTGAAACCCCGCTTTTTTAGACCCCCAGCCTTGAGGATGGCAAAAATACCGATACGTTTTGGGAGGAGCCCCGGCTAGATATAGTGCTTGATCGCCGAGCCACGTACCCCCCTTTTGTCGTTGGTGGCTGTTGACCCGCTTTTGATTTTTTTTAGCGTAGGCTGTAAGTGAATATTGTGTCTGGTGCCCAGTATCAATGCAAGTGTAATTGTTCATGTTGTTTGCTGAGTGAATATCCTTGGTTATTTGGTTCAAAATTGTTCGGGCATTGTATTGCTTCCACGTGTGCTTTAATCTCTGTGTTGGGCGTTGGGTCGGCGACGTATCCTGGGACGTCGCACTTGTAATCGACCTTGGAGGGATGTTCGCGCGTCGTAGGGTTCGGGCTGTGACAACCAAGCTAAGACAGCTCACTATAAGGTTTCACTTGTATAAGAAATCTCATGGTTAGTCCATGAACAACACCTAAGAAAAATGTCGAATATGATCGTTGAGCAAAAAGATGTTGGACACATTCTGACTGATGAACAGCAAGTGCAAGCAGTGATCCGTTCCTTGCCTCAAAGCTGGGAGCACATGAAGGTGCACCTGACCTATAATGAGAACATCAAGACCTTTGAAAATGCCATGTGCCATCTTGAGTTAGAAGAGGATCGCTTCCTGGCGGAAAAAATAGAAACCCATATCTATTATGCTGGTTCTAGCTCACATGGGGCTTTAAGCTCCAAGCGCAAACGCGTCGAAAGGTTCACGAAGTGGAAAGACAAGGGAGCAAGTTCTTCGGATAAGAAACCAAAATTTAATCAATATGACAGAGGAAAGCGTTCTTTTGTTAAGAAGATGTCGAGGGTGAAATGCTACAACCTGTAGCAAGAAGGGCCACTTCGCTCTCGATTACGGCGAGCCAAAGAAGGTAAACTCCCCTTGCATTCTTGAGAACTTTGCCTATGTGTCAAGTTCTGTATTTTTAACTGAGTCTAATCCTTTGTGGACTATAGATTCGGGAGCAACAAACCATGTAGCGAAGGACACAGATACCTTCGTGGAGTTCCAACGGGTTCTAACTAGAACGAAATGGATCTATGTAGGGAACAATTCCAAATCTGAAGTTAAAGGAATTGGCACTTGCCAGTTGATGATGCGTGGTGGACGCACATTGTTCCTACATGACGTATTATATGTTCCGGAAATTCGTCAGAATTTAGTGTCTATGTTAGTGTTGGTTAAATTTGGTTTTAATTTGAACTTCCATAATAGTGGTGTTGATTTGTATTTGAATACGAATGACTATGGTTGTGGATACTTTTTTAAATGGTTTTATTGTGCTAGATGTTGACTGTGGTGATGTTAACGTTTGTTATTCCCTATTTACATCTTCCAACTCTTATGAAAATGATGTGAATGTGTGGTATGCCAGACTTGGTCATATTGGCCAACAACGAATGCAAAGATTAGCCAAAGAGGGCTTATTAGGCAATATTGAAAAAGTTGATTTGCCTATTTGGGAGTATTGCCTAGCGGGAAAAACAAGAAGAAAACCATTTGGAAAGGGTACAAGAACTGAATTTCCTTTTCAAGTAATCCATTCTGACATCTGTGTTCCAATGAATGTAAGAGCAAAGCATGGGGCTGTGTGTTTCATCACATTCATAGATGATTGTACTCGATTTGGATATGTCTATTTGATTTCTCATAAATTTTGAGGCATTAAATTGCTTCAAGAAATTTATGAACTTAGTAGAAAATCAATTAGATAAGAAAATAATAACGTTTAGATTCGATCGAGGTCGAGAATATTTATTTGATAAGTTCAGAAATTTATGTGATGAAAAAGGAATAGAAAGACAGTTGTCTATTTCATATACTCCTTAACAAAATGGTGCTGCCAAGAGGAGAAACAAAACCCTATTGGAAATAGTTAGGTTTATGATGGCATAAGCTAACTTACCTATCACTTTATGGGGTGATGTTTTGTTAACTGTTGCATATGTACTTAACCGTGTGTCTTCTAAATCAATTACTTCCACTCCGTATGAGTTATGGATAGGTAGAAAACCCGATTTAAGTTTTCGTAAACCTTGGAGTTGTGCTACTTATACTCACGAGCCCTCTCGCAAGTATGAGAAACTGGGTCCTAGAGGCAAGAACAGTATTTTTATTAGATACTCAGAGCACTCGAAAGGGTATGTGTTTATAGGTGAACAAGAAAGTGGAAGTATTACTGAATTTGAATCACGAGACGTTACATTCTTAGAAAATGAGTTTCCTAAGAAGAGCGAAATAGGTAAGGACTACTCACTTTTTGAAACCTTGGATTATGATAATGAAATTGATGAAGATCGTCCAAATGGGAGCAATGTGAGAAATGAGGAATTAAATTCGACTCAATCTCAATTACAATCGTTTGATGAGACGATACCCTCATTATCTAATCCAAGTGAAAGCGTAATAAAGAATGATGTATCACGTGTACAATCTCTCGTACGGCGAACAAGTCGGAAAAGTGTTCCCCGTCGACGTTTTGACATTGAAGGGGAAACTTTCATGATTGTTCCACAAGATGAAGATGAGCCAAGAAATATAAATGAGGCTTTAAGTTGCTCTAATAAGGAAAAATGGATAGATGCAATGGAAGAAGAAATGGAGTCAATGAAGTCAAATCATATTTGGGAACTGATTGATCTTCCAAAAGGACGTAAAGTTATTGGGAACAAATGAGTTCTCAAAATAAAGCGAAAAGCTGATGGCTCAATAGAAAGATATAAGGCCCGCCTCATGGCGAAAGGGTATAATCAATTTCTCCTGTAGTGAGATTTACCTCAATTTGCCTTATTCTGGCAATAGTGGCAAGTATAGATCTTGAATTACATCAAATGGATGTAAAGACTGCTTTTCTAAATGGAGAATTAGAAGAAGAAATTTACATGGAGCAACCTGTTGGCTTCATTATAAAAGGCCAAGAACAAAAGGTATGTTGACTTCTAAGATCGATATATGGCCTTAAGCAGTCTTCGAGACAATGGTATATACGTTTCCATAATGCCATAGTGGCTTATGATTTTACAATGATTGATGAAGATCATTACGTATGTATCAAAAGATCCAAAAATCAATTTGTGATTTTATCATTATATGTTAATGACATACTGATTGCCAGAAGTAATAAGGAGTTGATTAATACTGTAAAGAATTGGTTATCATCCAATTTTAAAATGAAAGATATGGGTGAGGCTGCATATATTATTGGAGTTAAAGATTTCAAGAGATCGTTCCAAGATATTATTGTCTCTTTCGCAAGAGATGTATATCAACAAGGTTCTTGAACGATTTCATATGCAAGATTGCAAACCCATTGACAATCCTACTGCAAAATGTGAAGGATTGAGCCAATGACTGTGTCTTAAGACTTCACAAGAGAATGAATAAATGAAACATGTTCCTTATGCTAGTGCTGTTGGGAGTTTAATATACGCTATGAAGTATACAAGACCTGACATGTGTTTCGCAGTTGGAATGGTAAGTAGATACCAATCCAATCCAGGTCAAGCACATTGGAAAGCCATCAAGAGAATCATGAGGTATCTAAAGGGTACTGCTGATTATTCTCTGAGTTATCAAGGAAAGGATCTGCGACTTGAAGGCTACTTAGATGTTGATTGGGGAGGAGATTTAGATGAAAGGAAATCTACCTATGGATTTGCATTCTTACTGAATAATGGCGTCATATCTTGGAGCAGTAAGAAACAAACATGTATAGCATTATCCACCATGGAAGCCGAGTTTGTGGCATTGTCAGCAGCAGTACAAGAGGGAGTTTGGCTTAAGAGATTTTTGGATCATTTTGGTATTATTGAGCATGCTGCAAGTTCATTGTTAATCAATTGTGATAGCCAAGCAGCAATAGTATACACCAAGGATCCAAAATATCATGGCAAGACCAACCATATAGATACCAAGTACAATTTTGTTAAAGATATGGTAGAACGAAAGGATGTGAACTTGTAGTACATATCTACGTATAGAATGATAGTAGATCCTATGACGAAGCCAATTCCTAGGGATGTTTTCAATAGTCATGTAAAATCTCTAGAATTGCGTAGATGCTGATGTACTGAATATTGTAATTTCCCTGAATGTGCACATTTAAATGAAATTGTTATATCATTGTTAATGCCTATGATTTTTTTATATTTATGCATCTTAATACTTAGTGTATTATGTCAAGAAAGTATGTTGGACAGATAAGATTAATCCACTCACATGGGTAATCGCCTCTATTTACCATGTAACAAATAGAGATGAGACAATTTTAAGCTTATTATCTAGGTGATAATCAAGAGCTCCAGCTTAAAATATAAATGTCGTCTTAGCTGAGTGTTAAGATGAGGACATAATATTTACTATGTTCGAAAGTAAAATAGCCCACATATTTTACTTTATCTGTCTTTAATGCCAGATGTGAGTTCTAATGGATTCTTTAGAAGAGTAGATACGTGAACTCAAGTTTAGACATTCAGTATGTCTGAACTATCATCTGTCGGTATTAAATATAAAGACATACGCTCCACGGGAAAGGAGTTAATACCGTATTACGTATTTCATACTATGTATGCATGAGACGACCGAATAAGAGTGGCAAAAGTTTTTTATCTCAACTTTATGCCGTGTGAGACTCTTGAGGATATGAGTTCCTCATTCAGTGCCCTCACGACTCTAACTTATTCTCAAAGTTTCTATTCGGTGTTCGCTATCTTAGGGTTTTGCAAATGGTCATGAATGATTCAATCTAATGGGGCATTTCTAGAAAAGCGAGCTGGACTGAAATAGAGAGGTTTAAGGAAAGAGGAAGATCAATTTATTTATAATGTCACATTCTATTTTTGTGTTCACAAGTTGACCAATTATGATTTTGAGTAAATCATAGCTGTGAATACAGTACACTAGATACTAAAAGAGATCAAAAGAGATATAAATGTGACAGATTGATCAAGGGTGCTGCATACTATATTTACTCGAAAATGTTATGCGCAATTTGAGCTGCTATGTATTCCTAACAGATGCATCACAATGAGCTCTCGGAGTATGCTGGTCGTACGGATTATTTACTAGTATGAATATTGCGAAGAAGAGAGAGTTATGTTTAGCCCACCATGTGCGAGTGGGAGATGATGGATTTTAGTAAATAAATAGGCCGCCCATGTTGGACCAAACCCAACCCATAAACTTTAAAAGAGCCCATGAAAGAAATAACCGCAAATGGCAGTTATTTTGTGGGAACAAAAGTGAGATGAGAAAAACTCACGTAGGTTCTGAAATGTGTATGAATTTATTTCATTATCCAGAAGTAAAAACTCTCACTCACTTGAAATTAAAAGCGAAGAAGGATCGCTATCTCTCTTTGCAATAGGGACATTTAATCTGTGGCAAAGAGGTATGTTCGTTTACGTAATATAATTCGTTCAATCAGTGATTTAAGTATAGAATGGGTACATTTTCCGCGTTTTTAGAATGTGTTTTCGAGATTGTGTTTCTCAACAATATACATGTCACACGAGTAAGCCTCATGCGAGCTTTACACACTTTTATATATGAGATGCAGCTTTAGAGATTTGCTAAAGTGACCATCAAGAACAAATTATTTGGTAAAGTTCGCATGTGAGCATGCCATGTGACTCAACCTTGTGCGAGTTTTATCCGCACGAAATATACTATTGAAACACCCATGCTTTGTGGTGGGTATCTTTTCTTAAGTTTTATCTTTCGCTGATGCTCTATAAATATATTTACACTGATATTTCTCCTCATTCATATAATTTATTTTTCATGTTAGCATTGATGATAAGAAAAATGTATCGCATTTTGTTTAAATAGCGGAAGAAAGAAAAGGTTGTGCCCTTGGGAAGACAATGTCTCTTTATAGTAATAAACTTAAGAACACGGAATATTCTTTATTTTCCTTTTTTAATTGGAATATTCTCTTTCTTTGCCAAATCAATAAAATAATGTGGAGATCTCATCTATAATATTGAGTTGGAAATTACGTCTTTATTGTAAATATTTTATCTATAAATTTCTTTATTTCACAGTAGGAACTGAAAGTAACCATGAGTTTCCTGTCAGAGCTTCAATCACGCATTAGAATCGAGGGAAATTAATTAACTGAGAAATTAAACTCTAATAAAAGATCCTCATAAAAATTATCACACTTATTCTCTATGAAACAATAAATGGCAAGGAAGAAAAAAAGAGAAAGCGGAGAACAAAGAGTAATTGGGGTAAATGAAAAGAGAACCTTGCCCCATGACGTTAGAATCCGTATTATATCCTTCACAAAATCTTTAATTAAAGGACCACATGTCAACATGGGCTTACATTAAGACCCTCCTTTTTCAAATAGTAAGAACTCGTTGTCCTACCACCATCATCTGTCCGGACGACAATTTTTGCATAATAATCGTTTTGCAGCTTCTTCCATGTTGATAAACTTGCATTTGACAATCAGTGTCAA
Organism: Syzygium grande; assembly: GCA_024733475.1. Classification (NCBI taxonomy): domain Eukaryota; kingdom Viridiplantae; phylum Streptophyta; class Magnoliopsida; order Myrtales; family Myrtaceae; genus Syzygium; species Syzygium grande. The sequence goes on from JAMXDD010000011.1 coordinate 9,532,281, forward strand.
TTAAGTAGTTCAATAAATTTCTGCGATGCTTATTGAAAAGCTCTCTCTTGCTCAATCTCAAACTCAAATTATTATTTTTGTCATAAAAAAAAAGGAGATATGTCTAATGAAGGGGCTCAATAGCGCCTTCGAAAAGTTGCAAATGAAAGGGAAATTGAAGTTTCACAACAAGCAGAAAAGATCATATTTTATTAAATTGGTCTTGGACAATGACAACTGAAAAATCACGTGAAGACACAAGATATACTCGGAATTCCAGCAGATTATGCTAGGTATTCAAAACCAAGCTCTTAATTGATTTATAAATAGATGTGACAAATTTTATTCGGTTGTTTAATAGGATGATCCACCTACAGTTGGTCACTCTTTGTAACCTAGGTTTGAATACCGATATTAGTGTACTGAGTATCTTTTAAATCACAAATAAGCTTCTCGAAGGTATCCATGGCTGAAAGCGGCAGACCCAGCATCACCGCAATGCCCTTCTCTCTACCCTCTGACATAAACATGCAGCTCGACCTCGGTAGGCCACCAATCCCGAACCTTGGCTTTCCCCACCCAAAGTCCGTGTTGCCATACTCGAGCCTCACCCATGAACTTATTACTAGTGTGGCCGCAGGCAATCCCTCTAATCGATTCATGTCCAAATAGTCAATCCTTGACCGAATGTAGTCATCAGTGACGCTCTCGATCGCCTTCTTTATTCTTCCTGCGGAAGCTGACATTGGCTCCTCAATCAACTCTCCCATGGTGCAGAGACAGCAGGGCATGGCGACGGCGTTCCCAAAGTATCCATTAGGCAATGGTGATCTTAGCCTAGACCTGAAGTCAACCAGTAAAAGAAGCTTTAATTGTTGGTGAAGTTTCATCTTGAGGGCCATGCTTCGAGCCCGCCACACTAAGGCTGCAAGTGCTACGAAGCTGCTGCAGCTGCTTGTTACCTGTTGTTCAAGAAGAATAGAGTCCATATTTGGTAACCAAATCTTTATTTAATATATGAAATACACCTATATAGATTCATACATTTACAAACTTAGATGACCGTCAAAATCAATCAACTTTCAGAAGGAAATGTGCATGCCAGTGGGGAATAATATGTTTTCTGAGATTTAACATGGGCCATGCTCTTCTATGGATATTGGTCGATCAAAACTATATTTGAGGGAGAAATGATCTCATGAACGTATACTTTTAGTTGCACTTGTTATTCAGTAGTTGTAGGGCAATAAATTCAATCGAACATTTTACACAAAGATGTATATGAATGGCAACCTATCTATTCTCATAAGACAGAAATTTACCTGTTCATCTTTTGTTGCCATTCTTTTCACGGTCACCAGCTTCTCAGCATCGAAGTGGAAAGATTTATATACAAGTTGTTCCTCATATAATGCTGTCATGTTCGATACATCACTTATGTGAACGAATTCATTGTAAGGACCGGTGATCTGAGGAGGCACCCTTGATTTTAGGATGGTTCTATCATGACAAGGGACGAGGGATAATGGCTTGCCTCTTGCTATTTCAGCCCACGCATTCATAAAATTCATTGCCGACACACCATCTGCCATGCAATGGTTAAGTGCAATCCCTAAGGTGAAACCTCCACATCTAAATTTTGTCACCTGTAATTTGTGTCTAAAATTATAATATCTCAACATAAAATGCAGAACAGGTAAATATATGAAAAAGATCTCGCGTGGATTGACTTTATGGCCATATGAAGTCTTAAATTCGTGGAGGATCAATCAAAATACCTCGATTTTTTCCGTTAAAGAAGGGAAAGATTTTCTCAGAGTCAATATACCACGAATTAGACGAAATATTTTGTCATTGAGGGAGATACTAATAAACTATAGAAATAACTAGACTTACTAAAAAAACTGATATTACGTTTTCAGCGTGAAAAGTTACTAACCACACTCGAAAAATTGCTTCCTCACAGTTGTTCCTTTTTCATAAAAACGAAGTTCTCTGGAGAAAATAATAGTTACCTATATGTAGATAGTTAGCATACTAGATGAAAAGTTACTAAATGCATCAAAGGAGTTAACTAGTTACTATCTAGTTTTTCTAATATGAAAAGGCACAATAACTAATTATAAGTAGAAAATTATCATCTCTTAAATGTTAAGCAAATTTAACGAATCTGGAACCTAACATCCACGTAAAATAAGTCTACCAAAACATACTCACTATCATGTTAAATTGAGAAAACAAAGAAAAAAGGGGAGGGTGAAAGAAGTACTTATGATCGCTACATAAAATTCTGAAGTGAAATGCATAGATTAGAAAGCAATCTCAAGCATTACCTGAAAAGAAGAAAACGCAAAATTTTATTTTTCCTTACCTGTGCAGTTAGAAGAGGGGCAACTTCAAGTATATGTTCCGCAGGATCTCTGTAAACAAGCTTATCTAAAACATCAGCATCGAGAAGTCTCTTATCACCCAAATTTTTGATGTCACAATCAGCCATTGCCTCCACAAATGGGACTCCTAACTTCTTTTGGCAGTCAACAACCAACTTCCCTAGAGAGTTTTTAGCTAATCTCCCTGCAACTGGATAGTAATGAACCAGAACTCTGGCCAGGGCTTGCTTAATCACGTCTACAACACTTGTGTCGCTCCTGTCGAAAGAATAAATGGTCGGCACGATTGCAGGAGCTACTTGATCGAGGCTAGTTAAGAAAACAGAATCCTCAGACGTTTCATGTTCTGGTAGGACCACGATGGGGATAGATCTTTCTATTTTTAGGATGCAGTTCTTCGCGGATGCTGCCATAGGAGAATTCTGGAAACTTATATCCTGCTCTCTTTGTTGAGGTAAAAAGAAAATGAGCTGAGAAGCACAGAAAAAGTTGTTGCAATAGGTTTAGGATTTGGAAAAATTGAAAGTTTTTGAGCGAATTAAAATCAGAACAATAGGTTTAGGATGTGCTTTTTTTTTCTTGGCTGGATACAACGCACACAAGACTCAAACTCAGACGAAAACCCGCATACATACCTCTTAAGAGTTGGAGATACTGGAGATGAAGCACTCGGATTTGGCTTCTAGTAGCAGGTCCAGAATTGATGGTCGTGGCGTCTCCAGTGCTAGCATTGAACATGAAATAGTTGCATCATAGGGTCGTTTTAAGTACTTTATTTATTTAATTATTTGGATGGAATGTGCAACCACTTTAAGCTTCCAATTATTGCGCACCAGTTCTTGGTTTGGGTTTATTTTATTTTAATTAATACTTTTTGTTTGGTACAACAAGAGATATATGATTGCTGTCTAAGAGAAGATTGGTGTGACTTTCTATTTATAATGTAAAAAAAATGATTGGTGCACTAAATAAGAAAGGAAAGCACGTCTCGTTAATTAAATCTCCTACAATAAGAAAAAATTATCCAAAAAGTCCTAAATCTATTACAATTTTGTCAATTCAATCCTAAAACTTTTAATTTTTCCAATTAAGTGCCAAACATTTTTTCATTTTTTTAATTGAGTCAATCCGACTAATTGTACATGAAAATATTTAGAACTCAATTAGCAAAATTAAAAGATTTAGAATTGAATTAGCAAAAATACAATAAGCTAGGGCTTTTTGGACATTTGCCCTTGTTTATATAGTTTACTAAGAATATGCTTCACATGTCGTTTTGTCAATTATGTTTATGGATTCAAAATGTCAAGTACCCGTCGCATTTTGAAGCTATTTGCTGTAAGTGCCTGTATTCACAATTTATTGTTTTGGGTGACAATGAATTTCATATCTCCTTTCCTGTCCCATGATACATCCGTAACATGTGCCGCTGTGATCGACCAACCAAACAGAATTGAAAAATGGTAATTTGGCCTCGGGTTTGGGTGGATGCCGACGTCCCATTCCATTTTCAAGCAAAGAATGTCATGATAAATTTAAAAATTGGAAAACTTGGCTCATCCGAAGCTGTAGAGCCCATAGAAAATTCCACCAGTTTGAGTGTCTACCGGATCGTTCGGAGAGTGAAAGCAAAGCAATTGATTGATGGGCGATGGATTGTCTAATAATTGACATCGTAGCTAAGAGTTATAGATATAATGAAAAAAGGCCTAATTCCAAAAAAAAAAAGCAATAAATTACTTTGAATGACAATTCTGGCCTAAATTTTGTTTTGTCTTATGAAAAATCATTAAATTTTACTTAAATCACAAATCTGGCTCGAACAATTTGAAATTTTCATATCACGGGATCAAATTTGAGACTTGAGTAAAAATTGATGTTTTTTATTGAGACAAAAAAAAAATCTGCCCCAAATTCTCACTCAAAATGAGTTGTTGCTTTTTTTTTTTTTTGAGAAGTAGCCCAATGAAAAAATTAGATGAGTAATAAATGAAGCTACTCATCGCGTGTTAGCAATGACCTCATTTTTGCGGCATTGAAATATATATATTTTTTGGTGTAAAATGTTAGTATTATAGAGCGAATGAAGTATAACAGCTTAGAGGTATCCCCCAGCATTACAAATGGTGCTAATAGCTCGAGAAAATAGAGGTGGGAAGTCTCCACATAGTAACCAATACAATATTTGTCTGAGAAGGTCCAATGTTTTGATAGAGTGAAGCTCTACCTCTTACATTCTTACACACGTTGGCCAAAATAATATGGATATCAATTGACTTGTTTTGAAACCGTCTTTATTTGCACTCCATCCATATGCCATAAATGGTTGCTAGAAAGGATACCTTAAGGAGTTTAGCCACCAAATCTTTGCTCTCTATTGCCCTAATCATCCATTGAAGTTCCTCATTCCATCCTCCCAAAGGATGTCTAATCCCCTGCTGTGCAAGGATACTGTGCCATAAGCTGCTTGTCCACTCACATTGGAAGAATAAATGTGTTTTGTCTTCTTTACCGGCCTTACAAAAGTTACATTAGATATCAATTGAGGTTATCTCGTGACATTCTGAATTTCGACCCATTTTTGGGGTTTATAAAACGCGTGATTTGTCAGTGTGCTTATAGTAGAATCTCGCCCGAGAACCGATCACTCTCGGTTATTATTTTAAATTTGAGATTTTTCTAGAATCGCACTCGATCGAATTTTCGTCGTTATTTAGACCCTGAACTTGGCAGTCGATTTTCGAGTGTTTCAGGACGAAATAAATTGGACGGTGTCGATATTAATGTGGCTAGTGTCGAAATTGTCAGGATTAATGGAAAAGTTAGAGTTTTCGGATAAGGTGCAAATTTAGACTAGTAGATCCCTTGTTAAAATTTGGTCTAATTAATTTGGCCTTTGTCCCTTTTATATGTGCGAGGCTTATTTAGGACCGGTAGACCACCTTGATTTTGAATTTGGACCCTCGGTTTTATGTTTAATATAAAAATGAAGTTTAATTTTTTTCGAAATCTCTTTCTCTTTCTCTTTCTCTCTCTCTCTCTCCGGTAATCCCCCCCTTCGCACGTTTTTCCCCCCTTGTCAGACCTATCCATTTCTCTCTCTCTCTTCTTTTTCTTTCTTCCTTCTTTCCTTTTTCTTTTCTTTCTTCCTCTCTTCTTCTTCTCCTTCGCTGGTTTTTGCCCCCAACGCCCCTGCTTCGCTTCTGGCTTCTTGCTCCTGCTCCCGATCTGCCCGACCAAACCAGCCCAACCACCGCGCACCGTCCAACCGCCGATTAAGCTCGCCCGGACCTCGCCGCCCGTCGCCCGACCGAGCCGTGCCACCGCTCTTCGCCCGCGACGCCGCTCGCCGGCCCTCACGAGCAACGGCTCGCCCTTCGTTCTCAGGGGTCGGCGTTGCCCGGCCGTTCGTCGACACATCGCCGCCCGCTGGCGCCGAGGCGTCACGTACGTGCCTTGGCCGCCCAGCGACCTTCCCCACGATTTTCTCTTCCCCGACGTCTTCCCCTATTTAGGGCTCCAACCACCCGTCGCCCAGCGTGCGCCCGTTCTGGCCGCCGCGCCGCACCTCCGCCACCCAACCTTCTCCCCAATACCCATTGCCATCCCATCGTTTGGCCAACCACCCGACACCACCCCTCCCCTGTTTTGGCCACCGCTCCCCCTCCCCTGTTCTGCCCTCACCGCCCCTGTTTCTGTCGCCGCCGTGGACCGCCGTTCGGACGCCGGAGCTGCTGCCATCCCGGTGAGGTCCCGGCTCTCCCTTGCTGCCGCCGCCAAATTCTTTGCCGAGCCTCGCCCGATCGCCACCATCGCTGTTGTCCGGCGATTTTCCTGCCAGCCAACCTTATTTTTCGCACAAGTTGGGGTGGCGACACTCTGCCAAACCCTATCTGGACATTGGGTATCGTTAGACGAGTGTAGGGGCTGATTAGGGTGGATTAGGGGCTGTTTGGTGGCTGTCGATGTGGCTGATTTGTGGTTGAATTTGTGGCTATTTGGTGGCTGTCGATGTGGCTGATTTGTGGTCGAATTTGTGGCTATTTGGTGGCTGTTAATGGGCTGATTTGTGGTTAAAAATGTGGCTGATTTAATGGCCGTTTAGTGTGACTTGGTGGTTGTATTGTGGACTGGCTCGAGGTGAACGAATGGACCAGAGTATGGGCTGAACCGAGGTGATTTATAAGTGATTCTATGGCTGGTTGTTGTTGCCTTGAGATGACCGGTAGTGAGTGCGCGTTTGTATAGTTAGTTGTTATAATCTCGGTTGTTTGATGTGCTAGGTGTGGTTGAATTTGTGGCGGGTTATGGCTGATTTTATGGCTTATCTGATGGTGGAATTTATGTCAAGAATATTGATTGTTGTGTGTGATTCAATGTTTGTTGGCTATCATTCGCGTTGGTCACTTGTGATTGGGTTGACATACTATATGTGCGTTGAATTGCAAAGTGATAGATATGGTGCTTGTGTTAGCTTGACATGTGACCGATACTTGGTTTGAGTGAGTTGTATGGCGTGTGTGGTTGTTTGAACAAGCCCGGATTGATCGGAGGGCTGCCAACCTGTAGGGTGTTGACCCGGGTTGTGAGAAAGGACCTGTAGGGTGTTGACCCGGGTCGAGAGAAAAGTCCTGGAGCGTGTTGACGCGGGACAAAGCCCGGATTGATCGGAGGGCTGCCAGCCTGGAGCGTGTTGACGCGGGTGGCAAGAAAGGACCTGTAGGGTGCTGACCCGGGTCATGAGAAAGTTAGATGAATGCGCATGTGTATTGTACCTAATTGAATTGATGAATGTACGTGTGAATGACGCTCGAGTAATTGTGATAAGTACGTGAAATGTTATTTCAATATAGTGATTTGACTAATGTGCAGAGTTAGCGTGTGATTTGAGGCAAGGTAAGTACTTATGTGAAAATTGTTACGCGGATTGTTAGACTACATGTTTATACTGCCCAGGTACGCATTGGCCTATGTGGGGTTTAGGTTGTCTGCTTACTGAGATGTATTCTCATGGTTGTTGACCAAACCATTTCAGGTCCGCAATCGTAGTTGATTGGAGACCCTGCAAGGATGATCTCGGGGATCGAAGACGGGTCGAGGACCCTGTATTTTGAATGACCCATTTTGTAGAGGAGCTAAGTTGACGAACCACGGTCCTTTTTGTTGAATGTGGTTTGTCGTTTTTGGCCTAGTTGGCAGTTGACTTTTGTGAATATTGTATGTATCTATCAAGTGTATGAACAGTAAGTTTCGATTGTGCTTTTGCTACCCCTTCTTCATTATTATATGTTTGGGTTAATTCATTTTGTTTCCGCGCGTGCCTAATTTCTGATGTTTGGATTGGGTCGGCGACGTGCATGGGACATCGCATTTAATGATCGACCATCGAGAGATGTCGCGAGCTCGGCGGGGTCTGGGGCGTGACATCATCCATCGGACGACGATTTCTGCCATCGGTAGTTTGTTTCTGCAAATGAGCCAACCAATAAAATTGTGTTTGCTAATACCGCTGGTCCAAATTAGGTCATACCACTCCACAACCGGTCCCACATGTTTGAGTTCATTGTAAATTTCTCGGCAACAGTATCTTGAGCTATAGATTACCGGAGTTAAAACATGTCGTAATTTAAGGAGGCATCGCCAACTCCAAGCCATATTGCCCGTAATGTTGATCTGCATAATTGGAGTGCCTTTGCATTTGGTGTTGTGAACCCATATACTCCAAAGGGAAGAGGATGGATGATTGACGAGGTTCCACAACATGCAGCCTAACAATACTTTGTTCCATAATTTGAGATTGAGCAATCCTAATCCTCCTTCTCTTTTAGGTGAGCAAACTACTTGTCATGCCACCTTGTGCAATCCATGATTCGCGTTGGAATATTTTGTGTAGGGTGCATACTCTTCAATGTCAATTTACATTGTAGAAGACCAAAAATAGCATAATTTTAGCCAGTCGCTAGTGATTTATTGTGGTCTCTCCCACTTCCCCCCTGTCTCTCTCCTCACATCTCCCTCTCTCTCTCTGCTCACACCGTTATCTTCTTCAACCTTTAGCTATGGGAGGAGGGTTTGAGCTATCTCATCTTCTCCTCCCATCTTTGTTGATTTTTTTTTTGGGTAAAGTCCACCTTTGTTGATTTTGTTTGTATATTTTTTTGTTAATTTCTTATTTCATCTTTTCTCCCTATCTAGTTCTAGATTTGAGAGTTTGAACTCTTCCAATATAGATCTAAGCCAATCTAAATTTGAGAGTTTAATAAAGAGGTAAGTACATTGGAAGTTTTAAATCTTGTCACAAAGGTGCAATTGAGTGATAAAACTTTCAAAAGTGCAATACAGTCCTAAAACTTATCACAAAAATATAATCGAGTCCAACAACTTTCAAAAAGTACAATCAAGTTTTAAAACTTATCACGAAAATATAATCAAATCCTAAACTTTCAAATAGTGCAATCAATAGAACGACATGATTGGACCAATTTGACAAATTTTAGGACTTGATTAAACTTTTTGAAAGTTTTAGGACTCCATTGCACTTTCGTAACAAGTTTTAGGATTTATTACATTTTTGAAAGTTTTAGGACTCAGTTGCACTTTTGTCATAAGTTTTAGGACTTCCAATGCACTTTTTCCTTTAATAAATATGATTTGTTGATGCCCGATGCTTTGTTCATATACAAGTCCTCTATCTCTAGCTTCAATGGTGATTGCAAAAAGTCTTGCATCTTGCTAAACCATGAAGATTTGCTATCCCAAATATTATATTTTTGTTTTTTCAACATGTTTTGGCTATCTCCGTATGGCAATGATGTAAAGGAAGTCGAATGTGGGTGCACACCACTAACTGGCAATGCTGTAGTTATTGATGTGACATCCTAAAAATTAGTCCATTTGGAATTTATAAAATACTGAGTTTTATCAAAATGTACTCGTAATAAATTCTCACCTGGAACTGATCATTTCTAGGATGCTAACCAATAGGGAAAGGCTAATAGGGGAATTAAATTCGCACGACTAAAGAAAATTCGATTGTGAATTGATTTTCGACCATGAAATCACTGAGGTGATATTTTGAGCCACTGTTGGCCGATCCAAGGATAGTCAGGGGTCAGTTCGCCACTGTCATAGAAGTGAATCGCGGGTGATTTTGCTGGACCACGAAAATGACTTGACGAATGATCCTAAACCTATACCAAACGATCATGCCCCTCAAATCTAGTAATTGATTCTCTCAATTTTAATAACAACCGAAGTCGTCACGAGCCGAATAAATTTGCACATGACCTGAATTATTGTCAGTCACGGGTCGTATATGCGAATTTCCCTAACAAGCCGCCCATTAGTTTGAGAAACGCTCGAGTTGCGTTTAATAAAATTTAATTATTTAATTTAGCTCAAATCGGAAATCGGAAAAATTTGGAAGTCACAACGGGACGTTAGGACGACGTTGCGGTTGTAACGTACAATTTTGGATGTGCCTGAATTCTTTAGAAAAATTCAATTTCGGTAAGAAATGGTGAAAGTGACCATTTTACCCTTGAGAATTAATAAAGGGCTAGTTTTATGGGCAAAGGACATTTTGGTCATTTTACCCTCAAATTGGAAAAGATACTTTTGCCCTTTGACTTTTTGAGAAATTACAAGATTGCCTTTTGATATCTTGGATGAGATTCGATCTGGGCCGTCGGTTTTAAGATAAGATCGAATCTGGACTGCCCTTGGATATTTTGGATGAGATTTGATCTAGGCCGTCAGTTTCAAGATAAGATCGAATCTGGACTATCGGATGAAAAAGTATAGAGAGGGGTATTTTGGTAATTTGCCAAAAATGGACTATTAAAAAGGATAAGCCTCTCTCTCTCTCCTCTCACTTCCTCTCTCTTTCCCCCCCTCACTATTGAAAACCCCCCCTCCACCGTGAACCCCTTCCCATTGAGCCCTCCCCTTGGTCGGCCCGATCGCCCGTCTGTCGCCCGTCAAACCACCGCCGTGCCGTGTCGTCCTCGCCACTCCTACCACCCCTAAGCCGCCGTTCCTCTCATTCTCTCTCTCTCTCCTGCCCGAGTGGCCGTGGGTCCCGGCGAAGCCAAGTTGTGCCACCGCCGTGCACCGCTCGTCGCCCGCCGTGTCAAGCCGTGCCGCCATTCGCCGCCGTTCCTGACCGATTTGCCATCGCTTTCCATTATAGCCGTGATAGTCTAGAACTAGGTAAGTTTCGCCTAAACCCGATTTAGGCCGATTGGGACGCAAATTGGATTTTTAGAACCAGCAATTAGTGGTGAGAAAGTGCCGCGAAGGGCCGAAATTGATTTGATGCCGTTTGGTTGGAGAAAAATAGCAAATTGTGTGTTTAATACGTGTTGGAACTGCGACTGGGTGGGGATGATGAAATTGAGTGCGTGGTTATATAACTACATGATTGAAATATACCTGTTGTGTGCATGCTTGGGCGAGATTGATTTAATTATTAAAATTGGCCATGTCAAATGCTGAGTGACCACTTTTTGTGTGTGAATTGATGCGTGCACGGGTCACGAGTGATTGGCCAGTTGGGTGTGGTAAATACTTATTGAGCATGTGCATGAGTAAGAAGGAAATGTGGTATGACATGTGATCATGAAAATTATGCCGTCCTGAGGCGTGTACTTCAACGCGGGACGATACCCGGTACTACCGGAAGATTGCCAGCTTGAGATATGTACTTCAACACGGGTTGCATAGTAGGTGGTAAATGTTGAGCCTGAGGCGTGTACTTTAACACGGGCAAGAAACATGACCTGATGCGTGTACGTTAACGCGAACCCTGAAGTGTTATGATAAGTTGGTCGCAGTGGACCTGAGGCGTGTACTATAACGCGGGTCACTGGCAAGAGTTGTGGAAAAGACGTGATTAGACCGGAACAAATGCATGAAATGTGATTCAAACATGTCTGTGATTGCTTATGATGTGACTGTAACTAACGTGCAGGCAGCACGCACGATAAACCCTGGTAAGAATATTTGATGTGCCTGCATTGCGCTAATTATGTGCGTGAATGTGTGTGTTTTGCGTGATTGTCTAGAGGTACGTGATAGACTAGGTGGGGTTTAGGGGTGTATTTACTGAGACGTAGTCTCGTGGTTGGTCCAACCAATATTTTTCAGAACCCCGACCAGAACCATAAACCCTCCGCCACCGCCACCAGAGCGTTTTGGGGTACTAGTGCACACCGATTATGACGTTGCAGAATTTCCTATGGGTGATGGCATGACCTGGATTAAGCACACTATAATCATTTTTGTAGATGTAGGACTACCCTTATGGGAGACCCATGTTTATACCACCTGGTTCTCCCAGGATGCAGCAGGGGATGAGTTCGGGCCCATTAGGGATTTTGATATTCTGTTTGACTTAGTGGGGGATTGGAATCCGTCTGCCATATCTCCGATAGATGGAGAATTGACCAGTGCGGAGACTAGTTTAGCTCAGTCTGGATTGCATCCAGCCCCCATCGCATGGGATCTTCAGGGGTTGAACATGAACCCAAGCCCGAAGCATCGCAAGTCGAAGACGCGATCCAATGGATATAGATTTAGAACCGATCCCCGAGGAAGAACCAGAGGAAGTGGAGCCCGAGATAGAACCCGAGGACGAACCTGACAAGCCTGAGGAGCCCGAGGAGGAACTGGAGTATATACTCCCATATGAGCAATATATGGATCCTAACTACGTGCCAGAATACAACTTCTTTGGTGGATTAGGGGAGGAGGATCAGAATGAAGTTCCAACCGAGTTGGGTGACATAAATCACCCAATTGAGATTGAAGCAAAGCTAGAATCCTCAGAGGAACAGACCGATCAGGAGAATTCGAATTCAGAAGACGAGGAGTCAGACTCAGAATGGACGCCAAGCAAGAGGCGTAGGGGCTAATATAGGTGTTAAGAATAGTTTTTTTTTTGAAGAGTACCATTTTTGAAATTAGAATACCAGGTCATCGAATCCTTTTTGTTATCGATGGTTGATAGTAAGGTGTGCTTATGTAAATGGCGGTTATAAATTGTGAATATTTTATAAGTTTGTTAATGGAATCGAATATGTATATATTCTCCCTGACTTTCCTCAGTTTTTCATTGCCCGGGTTAATTGTGGTTTCCACTGTGGATTTAAATCTCTGATGATCATAATTGAGGTCGATGATAATCCTGGGATGTCGCATAAATCAACCAGTGGAGGGTGTCGTGCTCTCGATGGGTTCGGGGCGTAACATCCCCGTTTGAATTGGTATCAGAGCCAGGTTAGCTCGATCTAAAACTGGTCGAAGTTTGGAGTGATAAGGAGCAGAGATTCTTGGGTAGTATTTAGGGAGACCCTAGTGAGTAGTAGGGCGGAATGAGCTACACGTGTCTCCAAATTATTTGTTATGATTGATTGAATGAATTGATTATGGCGATGATTGAAATGCAGGTGCGTCTGGACCTGAGGTAAATGTTCAGACTCTTGTAATTGTGATCTCGTGATTGGTAGTGAGGGGTTGCCTACTGAGTGAACTCTTGTTTTAATTCACTGCCTAGAATCAGATTAATCTAGTCAGCCTAGATCGCTAATTCCTAAGTGGAATTGTAGCAGCTAGGAGAGTGGTAGAATTGTGACGATGAGCAGTGAAGGAAGAGGTGTAGGAAGAGTCCCAAGAAGGGGCGCAAGTAGAGCAACAAGGGGTAGAGGTTGCGCTAGAGTTAAAGCTGTAGAGGATCTTGGAATGGGTGCAGGAGCGATAGAAAATCTTGGGGTTGATGCTGGAGCTGCAGTGGACCCTAAAATGGAAGTTAGACCTGCTGAGGATCCTTGAATGGATGCTGTTATGAGGACATTGGAACAAATCGAAAATCTATTAGGACAATAGACTCAGGAAAGAGCTATTGTGATTGCCCAAGCCGCCGAGGCCGCTGTGGTCGCTACTGCTGTCAATAATAATGAGAACCAAGGGCAGGGGCAAATGAATGTGAATAGGCCAATGTACCAACTGGTAGAACAATTTATGAAGTTAAAACCGCCTAAGTTTTCTGGGAAAGGTGACCCTGAGGCTGCACCTAGATAGGTAGAGGAACTCGAGAAAGCTTTTGAGGTGCTAGAGTGCAATGATAATGAGAGGCTAACTCTGGCAGTATACCAATTGCAAGATAATGCTAACGATTGGTGGAAAGCCACCAAAGATAGGGTTTTTCCGGAAGGTACAGCCCGGACTTGGGCTGCTTTTACTGAGAGTTTTTATGAGAAATATTTTTCGGCCAGTGCTAGAGAAAGGAAGTTAGCTGAATTTATGAGACTCTGCCAGGGCCAGATGACAGTAGATCAGTATAAGGCGGAATTCGCGAGGTTGTCTAAATTTGCGCTGAGAATGGTGGAGCATCCCGATGATAAGGCGCGAAGATTTCGAGATGGATTGAAGGCTGACATTCGCAGCCAGCTATTATTGGTAATTCTGAGAATGTATGAGAATATATTTGATAAGGCCCAAGTTCTTGAGCGAGATCTGGTGGATAGGGCCGCAACTTCTGGATCGAGGTTTACCCTAGGTAGGGATAATTGTAATCTTGAGAAGAGGCCGATGATGGACAATAGACATTTTGTTCCTCCCATTAGACGGAACATTAAGAAGCTGGCCCGAAATCAGAACGGTCTATGTAGGCTGTGTGGAGGACGACATGTAAGTGGACCTTGTCCAACTAGGGGCGGAGCATGTTATGTGTGTGGTGGATTTGGTCACCACATAAGAAATTGCCCCAATCCCGAACAGAATAGATCGCCTGCGTCGTCGCCACCTCGAAACGGGAATCAGACTAGAGCGGCGTAGACAGCGAACCAGAATAGGCCTCAAGCACAAGGATGAGTATATGCTATGGCAGAAGAGAGGCTGAGAACGCACCAAGGGTTGTCACAGGTACGATTTCTCTATGCAACCATGATGTGTATGCTTTATTTTGATCCTGAGGTGTCACATTCTTTTATATCAAAACAGTTTGTTGAGTTGATTGGATTGGAACCGCAATTGCTTGATGTCGTGTTATGCGTAATGACTCCCTTGAATGATACGATGCAGGTTTCGTTGGGCTGTCCAAACTGTAAGATTGTGATTGGGGATAGGGAGGAAATGATTGATTTAGCGGTTCTAGATATGTACGATTTTGATGTGATAGTGGGTATGGATTGACTGTCCAAGCAGAGAGTCGTAATGGATTGCAATAATAGGGTGATCCAATTTAATCCTGTTGGACATCCGGAATTCAAATTTGTAGGAAGTTAAGGAGGACCCTCGATTACACGGATTTCGTCGCTAGAAGTGACAAAGTTACTGAGTGAAGGTTGTCAAGGGTTCTTAGCGACAGTAGTTGATTCAACGGCTAAGGAGCCGAGGCTAGAGAATATAACTGTGGTGTGCGAGTATCCCAATGTGTTCCCTCAGGAATTGCCGGGACTGCCACCAGCAAGGGAGGTAGAATTTGTAATCAAGTTGGCACCTGGAACCGAGCCAATCTCGAAAGCACCTTATAGAATGTCGTTATCGGAGTTAAAGGAATTAAAGGTGCAGATGCAAGAATTGTTAGATAAGGGATTTATTCGTCCCAGTGCGTCTCCGTGGGGAGCGCCGGTTTTATTTGTAAGGAAGAAGGATGAGTCACTAAGGTTATGTATCGATTATAGGCAGCTGAATCAGGTAACGATAAAAAATAAGTATCCCTTGCCGATGATTGATGATTTATTTGACCAGATACAAGGGGCTTCAATATTCTCTAAAATTAACCTGAGAACGAGGTATCATCAGTTGAGGATTAGAAAGGAGGATATACCAAAGATGGCATTTAGGACGAGATACGGACATTATGAATTTACGGTGATGCCGTTCGGATTGACGAATGCCCCTGCTGCCTTTATGGATTTGATGAATCGAGTGTTTAAGGAATTTTTAGACCAGCTCGTGATTGTGTTTATAGACGATATATTGGTGTACTCGAAAAGCCTAGAGAAGCACGAATTTCATTTGCATCGAGTGTTGCGGACTTTAAGGGAGAACGCGTTGTACGCTAAGTTTAGCAAGTGTAAATTTTAGCTCAGTTGAGTAGCATTTCTCGGTTATGTGATTTCCGAAGAGGGAATTTCTGTGGATCCATCGAAGATTGAGGCTGTGATGAAGTGGCCTAGACCGATGATAGTAATAGAGGTTTGGAGTTTTCTGAGTTTGGCTGAATACTACAATCGTTTTATGGAAGGATTTTTGGCAATAGCAATGTCGTTGACCCATTTATTGAAAAAAGAAATGAGGTTTGAATGGACAGATAAATGTGAGAAAAGTTTTTAGGAGTTGAATCATAGATTGACAACGGCACCGGTGTTGACGATTCCATCAGGACCCGGAGGTGATGAGATATATAGTGATGCATCGTTGAAAGGATTGGGATATGTACTCATGCAACATGGATAGATAATGGCCTATGCGTCAAGGCAGTTAAGGCCACAAGAGTTGAATTATCCGACGCATGACTTGGAATTGGCCGCCATAGTATTCGCCCTAAAAATTTGGCGACCTTATCTATGCGGAGAAAAATTTCGGATCTATACCGACCATTAGAGCCTCAAATATTTGTTTTCTCAAAAGGAATTAAACATGAGGTAGCGTCGGTGGATGGAGTTGTTGAAGGATTACGACTATGAAATTCTATATCATCCCGGGAAGGCTAACTAGGTAGCCGATGCTTTGAGCCGAAAGTCGAGTATAGCTCATTTGATGGTCAAGGAACGGACCTTGTTAGAAAAAGTGTGAGACTTGGAGTTTAGATTTAAAGTAAGTCAAGTCTCGAGCTTGCTGGCTACGCTTAGGATTGAACCAGAAATTCGAAGAATTTTATAATTGGAGGAAGCCAAGAGAAAGCTGGATTTTCAGGTATCCGAGGATGATATATTGAAATTCCGAGGACAGTTATGTGTGCCAGATGATGCGGAACTCAAGGAAGAGATCCTATCATAAGCGCATCGTAGCAGTTATAGTATTCACCCAGGCGGTACTAAAATGTATCAAAATTTGAGGTAATATTATTGTTGGAATGGTATGACGGTAGATATTGCTAAGCATGTGGCCAAATGCTTGACATGTCAGCAGGTGAAGGCGCAACACTGTAAACCCGGGGGATTGTTGCAACCCTTGGAAATTCCAGAGTGGAAATGGGAGCATATAACCATGGACTTTGTGTCAGGGTTGCCAAGGAGCCAAAGAGGCCATGATGCTATTTGAGTGATTGTCGACAGACTGACCAAGTCGGCACACTTTTTTGGCAGTGCGAAAGGATTTCGCATTAGAACGGTATGCTAAGTTGTACGAGCAGCAGATAGTCCGTCTACATGGGGTACCAATGTCGATAACCTCATATCGTGATCCTAGATTTATCGCCAATTTTTGGAAGAGTCTGCAGACGGCATTAGGATTCAAGTTATAGTTCAACACAGCGTATCATCCTCATACAGATGGCGAGTCTGAGAGGACGATTCAAACTCTAGAGGATATGATCAGGGCATGTGTACTGGATTTTCAGGGTAAATGGGAAGAGCAACTGCCCTTAGTAGAGTTTGCATATAATAATAGCTTCCAGCAGAGCATTAGAATGGCACCTTTTGAAGCGCTGTATGGCAGGGTTTGTAGAACGCCAATGTGTTGGGACGAAGTGGGAGAAAGATCTATAACCGGGCCAGAACTAGTCGAGCAATCGATTGAGGCAGTTAAGATTATTCGTGAAAGGCTGAAACAGCGCAGAGCCGTCAAAAGAATTATGCAGATAGAAGGCGAAGACCTTTAGAGTTTCAAGTAGGGGGTCACGTATTTCTTAAGGTATCGCCCATAAGGGGACTATCCAGGTTCGATAAGAAAGGGAGATTGAATTTGCGGTACGTGGGACCTTTCGAGGTTTTGGAAAAGGTTGGGGAATTAGCGTATCGTCTTGCACTTCTGCCGAGTCTATCGCAGGTGCATAATGTGTTCCACGTATCGATGTTGAGAAAATATGAACCAGACCCGACGCATGTGCTGAATTATGAAGAGATAGAAGTGGCTAATAAAGTGTCATATATTGAGAGACCGGTAAGAATCAAAGATCGTAAGGAGCGAATTTTGAGGAACAAGACAATCTCGATGGTCAAGGTTATTTGGAAGCACCACGGGACTGAAGGCGCAACTTGGGAAAGTGAAGAGATGATGCAACGTCAATACCCCCAGTTGTTTGAGCAGTAGTAGGATTTGCAAATTTTGGATAGTGGTGAGATATGTAAATTTTGAGGGTGAAATTTTTGTAAGGGGGAAGAGTTGTGACATCCTAAAAATTAGTCCATTTGGGATTTATAAAATATTGAGTTTTATGAAATGTACTCGTAGTAAATTCTCGCCCGGAACTTATCATTCTTGAGATACTAACCAATAGGGAAAGGCTAATAGGGGAATTAAATTCGCACGACTAAAAAAAATTCGATCGTGAATTGATTTTCGATCATGAAATCGTTGAGGTGATATTTTGAGCCACTATTGACCGATCCAAGGATAGTCAGGGATCAGTTCGCCACTGTCATAGTAGTGGATCGCTGGTGATTCCGCCGGATCACGAATGACTTGACGAATGATCCTGAACCTACACCAAACGATCGTGCCCCTCGGATCTAGTAATTGATCCTCGCGATTTTAATGACAACCGAAGTCGTCACAAGCCAAATAAATTTGCACGTGACCTGAATTATTGTCAGTCACGGGTCATATATGAGAATTTCCCCAACAAGCCGCCCGTTAGTTTGAGAAACACTCGAGTTGCGTTTAATGAAATTTAATTATTTAATTTAGCCCAAATTGGATACCAGAAAAATTTGGAAGTCATAACGGGACATTAAGACGACATTGCGGTTATAACATACAATTTTGGATGTGCCCGAATCCTTCAGAAAAATTCAATTTCGTCGAGAAACGGATAAAGTGACCATTTTACCCTTAAGAATTAATAAAGGGTTAGTTTTATGGGCAAAGGGCATTTTGGTCATTTTACCCTCAAATTTGGAAAAGACACTTTTGCCCTTGGACTTTTTGAGAAATTACAAGATTGCCCTTGGATATTTTGGATGAGATTCGATCTGGGCCGTCGATTTCAAGATAAGATCGAATCTGGACCGTCGGATGAAAAAGTTTAGAGAGGGGCATTTCGGTAATTTTCCAAAAATGGACTATTAAAAGAGATAAGCCTCTCTCTCTCTCCTCTCACTTCCTTTCTCTTTCCCCCCTCACCATCGAAAACTTCCCCTCCACCGTGAACCCCTTCCCCATCGAACGCTGCCCCTTGGTCGTCGATCGGCACCGTCTGTACACCCGTCGGACCGCCAGTGTGCCGTGCCATCCTCGCCACTTTGCCACTACCCCCAAGCCATCATCCCTCTCCCTCTCTCTCTATCTCCAGCCTGAGTGGCCGTGGGTCCCGTGAGGCAAAAGGCACCACCGGGCGTCGCCCGATCGCCACCTTTGTGTCAAGCCATGCCACCATTCACCGCGTTCCCGATCGATTTGCCGCCGCTTTCCGTTCTAGCCGATATAGTCTAGAACTAGGTAAGTTTCGCCTAAACCCGATTTAGGATATTGGGTATCGACGGATAGATTTGGTTGGAAACTGGATTTACTTGGGTGTGGGATTGTGTGGATTAGAAGTAAAGTCAATTGGCGGGCCTAGGATTGAATTTGGGAAAATTTTATTGGAAATTTTGAGGACAACAGTGGGCTGTGGATGACTATTCATTGGGCTATCATGGGCCGATCGGGACGCAAGTTGGATTTTTAGAACCGGCAATTAGCGGTGAGAAAGTGCCGTGAAGGGCCGGAATTGATTTGACGCCGTTTGGTTGGAGAAAAATGGCAAATTGTGTGTTTAATGTGTGTTGGAACTGCTACTGGGTGGGGATGATGAAATTGAGTGCGTGGTTGTGTAACTACATGATTGACATATGCTTGTTGTGTGAACGCTTGGGCCAAATTGATTTAATTATTAAAATTGGCCATGTCAAATGCTGAGTAAGTACTGTTTTGTGTGTGAATTGATACGTGCACGGGCCACGAGTGATTGGCCAGTTGGGTGTGGTAAATGCTTATTGAGCATGTGCATGAGTAAGAAAGAAATATGGTATGACATGTGATCGTGAAAATTGTGCTGTCGTGAGGCATGTACTTCAACACGGGTTGCGTAGTAGGTGGTAGATGTTGAGCCTGAGGCGTGTACTTTAACGTGGGCAAGAAACATGGACTGATGCGTGTACGTTAACGCGGGCCTTGGAGTGTTATGATAAGTTGGTCGCAGTGGACCTGAGGCATGTACTATAACGCGGGTCACTGGCGAGAGTTGTGGAAAAGATATGATTAAACCGGAACGAATGCGTGAAATGTGATTCGAACATGTCTGTGATTGTTTATGATGTAACTATAACTAACGTGCAGGTAGCACGCACGATAGACCCTGGTAAGAATATTTGATGTGCCTGCATTGCGCTAATTATGTGCATGAATGTGTGTGTTTTGCATGATTGTCTGGAGGTACGTGATAGACTATGTGGGGTTTAGGGGTATACTTACTGAGATGTAGTCTCATGGTTGTTCCAACCAATATTTTTAAGAACCCCGACCAAAATCATGAACCCTCCACCACCGCCACCAGAGTGTTTTGGGGTACCAGTGCACACCGATTATGACGTTGCAGAATTTCCTATGGGTGATGGCATGACCTAGATTAAGCACACTACAACCATTTTTGTAGATGTAGGACTACCCTTATGGAAGACCCATGTTTATACCGCCTGGTTCTTATGGGATGCAGCAGGGGATGAGTTCGGGTCCGTTAGAGGTTTTGATGTTCCGTTTGACTTAGTGGGGGATTGGGACCCGTCTGCCATACCCCAGATAGACGGAGAGTTGATTAGTGCAGAGACTAGTTTAGCTCAGTCTGGATTGCATCCAGTGCCTACTGCATAGGGATGTTCAGGGGTTGAACATGAACCCGAGCCCGAAGCATTGCAAGCTGAAGACGATCTAATGGACATAGACTTAGAACCGATCCCCAAGGAAGAACCAGAGGAAGTGGAGCTCGAGATAGAACCCGAGGACAAACCTGACGAGCCTGAGGAGCTCGAGGAGGAACTGGAGTATATACTCCCATATGAGCAATAAATGGATCCTAACTACGTGCCAGAATACAACTTCTTTGGTGGATTAGGGGAGAAAGATCATAATGAAGTTCCAGCCGAGTCGGGTGACATAAATTACCCGATTGAGATTGAAGCAGAGCTAGAATCCTCAGAGGAACAGACCGATCAAGAGAATTTAGATTCAGAAGACTAAGAGTTAGACTCAGAATGGACGCCAAGCAAGGGACGTAGGGGCTAGTATAGGGGTTAACAATAGTTTTTTTTGGAAGAGTACCATTTTTGAAGTTAGAATACCAGGTCATCGAACCCTTTTTGTTATCGGTGGTTGATAGTAAGGTGTGCTTATGTAAATGGTGGTTGTAAATTGTGAATATTTATAAGTTTGTTAATGGAATCGAATATGTATATATTCTCCCTAACTTTCCTCAGTTTTTCATTGCTCGGGTTAATTGTGGTTTCCGCTGTGGATTTAAATCTCTGATGATCATAATTGAGGTCGACGATAACCCTGGGATGTCGCATAAATCAACTAGTGGAGGGTGTCGTGCTCTCGATGGGTTCGGGGCATGACAATTGAAAAATGAACTTATGTTGTGTGCTCATCACTGACAAAAATACGAGATCTAATTATTGACCATCAATTATTTTGCTTGACAAATATATCATGTGGAACATCTGCTTAACCTTGTTGATGCTCTGTTGATCCTCGTTTTCTATATTTGGCATTGTTTTACAGTATTAAGAGCTTTGCTCTTTTTCGATTTGCTTTGCTATGAAGTTTATGTACTTTCCATGTTTCTTTTTAAGTAATGAATAGAATTTTCTTTCGATAAAAAAAAGTAATTTAATATATGTAACTAGGTTCATACACCATCAGGGCATCAAAATTTAATCAAACCAGCTCTGTCTACTATTAATCTGAAGATTATAACTATTCATTCTCTCGAATCAATTTGCTCTCTGGGGAAAGTGATATGGCGTCGAGGATATGATTGTGCTTACATGGTTCATAACAAATTTCTCTTACTACGTCAGGAAGCTCACTTAACCAAGATTAAGTTTTGGCTTCACCAAGAGCTTTTTTTAGTTCACTCTATAGCAACTGAGAGAGACTTTGTGGACTAAAATTGCACATGAACATCAGCCAAATTCGAAAGCACGAAAGGATTGTTGGTTCCATTTTTTTTTCTTTGGAAATGAAAAGGAAATTGAACCATTACACATGTGAAATCACATTTAATCAAATTAATATTAAACAATGCTGATGGACAACTGATATGGAAAAAAATTGAAAAAAAAATAATTGAATTTGAAACTGATCACCCCATTCAACGAAATCAATTATATGAGGAAGTAATAAAGTGCGCTGAGACCGATTTACAAAATCGGTTATGAACATCAATATCAGCCAACTTATATTAGCGTTGTTAAAGGAAGAAAATACTCAGCAAATATTTAGGGAATATTTGTTATTCTGTTACCTTCTGTATCTTATCTGTTAAGGGAAGAAAATATTTAGGGAATATTTGTTATGATATTATCTTAAGTATCTTATCTCTTAGAGTCCTTTATATACATTGTATTTGCAACACAATGATGTACGGAAAAAAAAAAAGAGCAATAAAATTTTCTTCTCTAAAACGCAATTCTTCTTTTCAAGTTGGTATCAGAGCGTCTTTGGTGAAAGCCTCACCGATCCATGTCTAAAGAAACATCATCTTCTGCACCGACGTTGTCATCAACAGCCTCGAATAACCCCACTCTCATGTCACCATCAAGTATTGGGGAGAAGCTAACCGAGAAGAACTTTCCGATCTGGAAAACACAGATCTCACCGTATTTATGTGCTGCCAGCTTGCTATCCATTTTGGATGGCACCGAACCTCAGCCGGAGGAGACTGTCAAGGAGATTGCACCAGGAGGGGCTGTTACGCAGATGACCAATCTAGCATTTGAAAACTGGAAATTTCGAGAGTCCATTGCCTTGGCTTGGATCCTTAATTCGTCGACCGCCTCGATAGTTGCCCAATTGACGAGTCACACATCCGCGGCAAGTGTTTGGAAGTATCTTGCGGACTCGTATGCTACTAAATCAACTGCTCGCGCGTCTGCTTTACGGCTCCAGCTTCAATCACTCTCAAAAGGCCACCGATCCGTCACAGAATTCCTACAAGAAGCAACCAGTCTCACGACCAGTTAGCTGCTATTGGTGAGCCTTTATCTATTAATGAATATCATACTCAATTGTTCCGTGGTTTGGGTGTTGAATTCCAGGGTCTCGACACCGCAATTTCCGTTTTAACTCAAACCGGGTCTTTGACAAAGGACCAACTTCATGCCTTAATTCTTAATCACGAGGGAAGGCTAGAGCTAGTGTCGATAACAAATAATCAACCCCCACCGACAGCTTTTCAGACCAGCCAAGGACCGCCTTCTTCTCGGCAGACCCCTCACGGTTCCAACAACTACCATGCAGATTTTAATCAATCTGGGAATTTTTCTGGAATATCCCATGGCCGTGGCTCACATCATGGAATTGGAAATCGCGGGAGACGCCGCAACGGAGGAGGCTCATTTTGTCAGCTTTGTGGCAAGCAAGGCCATAGGGCCAATACATGTTATCATTTTGTTGGATCAGGTCAGCCCGCACAAGCCCACTTGACGGGTCCGGATTCACCGCCACAAGTTTACCGCCATCAAGTCCGCCCTCTGCTCTCACATCTTCGGCATGGTTTGTTGATTCAGGTGCTACACATCACGTTATGGACAATTCTGCAGGACTTACAAGAGTCAATCCATATTCAGGTCAAACTCAGCTTGTTGTGGGTGACGGCATCTCCTTACTGATCACCAACACAGGTACACTCGTGTCCTCTTCTCCGTCATTTATACTTTGTCAAATTTTAGTCGTACTTGGAATCACTAAAAACTTACTTTCCATGTCTCGATTTGCACTTGATAATCATTGTGTTTTCCTATTCAATTCTAACTCTTTTATTGCCACGTCCATTAAAAATGGTTAGGAAATCCTCCGCGGGAGTACTTGATAATGGGCTTTACCGCATCATCCTTCCGTCCTGCCACTCTTCCACACCTTCTGCGTCAGTTGCTTCCCTCACTCTATGGCATAACCGCTTTGGACATGCCACCACCAACCGGCTTGTTCATCTTCTCAATTAATCCAACGTTAGCTTTAGTTGTCCTTTATCTTCAATTTGTACAGCGTGTGCTATGAATAAAAATCACCGCCATAGTCATTATCCTACTTTGTCTAGGTCAAATCATCCTTTGGAATTAATTCATTTTGATATTTGGGGTCCCTCTCCTGTTATTTCATTCAACGGCAATAAATACTATATTTGTTTTATTGACGATTTCTCGCATTTTACTTGGTTTTATTCATTCTCATCTCGCAGTCAATTTTGTTCCATTTTTAAAGCCTTTCACAAACTTGTTGAAAATCAACTTAACTGCAAAATTAAGTCTATACAGAGCGATGGAGCACCTGAATTTGTCACATCTGCCGAATTTGTCCAATACATTGGAGAGCATGGCATTCACCAATGGATTTCTTGTCCTTATGCACCATATCAAAACGGGACTACGAAATGAAAACATCGACATATAGTCGAAACTGGATTGACTCTTCTTCATCAACCTTCTGTTCCACCAGTATTTTGGGAGTTTGCTTTTGAAACAGCGGTTTACTTGATTAACCGCATGCCAACACTAGTCATTGATAATATTTCACCTTGGGAGGCTTTATTTCACACTAAACCCGATATTACGCATTTACGTGTTTTTGGTTGTGTAGTATATCCATTTATTCGCCCTTACTCGCCCCATAAGCTTGCACCAAGATCCAAGGTTTGCATCTTTATGGGCTATCCTCCAGGATATAAAGGATATCGCTGCTATTGCCCCAAGGATAAGCGTTTTTATGTTGTTGCGGATGCCATTTTTGATGAGGCCATCTATCCTCTTGCTGCCATGCCAAACTCCTCTCAAAATGTCTCAACACCAACAAGTGTGGAACTATTTTTGCTTGCTAATTTGTCCCTATCATCCTCGACACTTGCTGGACCACCCGAGTCTCCGAGGGTTTCCCCATCAAATTCGGATGTTCCGCTTGTTGACACCACCGACACTGCAACTGAACCCGTTGAGGTACCATAAGAAACTCCTGCCACGGTACCAGCATCATTTTCACATCCTATGATGACCCGCCTTCAAGATGGGACCATAACTCGTCGCACTTTTAAAAGAAATCACACCTCGGCTCTTATGGTTCAATCCAGTATTCCTGAAGAACCCACTTGTTTTTCCAAGGATGCAAAGGATGAGAAATGACAGCTCACAATGCAGTCCAAATACAAAGCACTAATGGAGAATGGCACATGGGATCTTGTTCCACTTCCCGCTCATGCTCGACCCATCAGATGCAAATGGGTGTATAAAATTAAAATCCACTCCGACGGAACTATTGACCGATATAAAGCAAGATTGGTCGCCAAGGGTTTTCATCAACAAGAGGGTATCGATTACACAGAGACGTTTAGTCCAATGGCCAAGCCCGTTACTATCTGCACGGTCTTATCTTTGGCATATTCTCAACATTGGTCCATTTGACAATTGGATGTCTCTAATGCGTTCCTACATGGATTACTTGAGGAGGAAGTTTATATGACTTAACCGCAAGGTTTCGTTGATGCGAGTAAGCCCGACTATGTTTGTCGCCTTCGGTGCTCGTTATATGGTCTTAAACAAGCACCTCGTGCTTGGTACACCCTCTTGAGTTCCTATTTGCACGACTTGGGATTTGTCATATCCAAGGCCGACACCACCTTGTTTGTCAAACACACGACTGATTTCACCATTTACCTATTGGTGTACGTTGACGACATTATTTTAACCGGTTCCCCGAATGCTCCATTACATGATCTCATGCAATCCCTTCAGTTGGAATTTGCTATTAAGGATTTAGGGGACATTCATTATTTTTTGGGGATTGAAGTGCTTCATACCAACGATGGGTTACATCTTCACCAGGGTCAATTTGTGAGGAAAATACTAAAAAATGCTAATATGTAATCTGCCAAACACGCTGCTACTCCTACCAATTTCGCGGAACCAGACACGGTTGCTTCTCATGAGCCACTTGCGGATCCATTTCAGTTTCGAAGCATTGTGGGAGCACTTCAATATCTCACTCTTAGGAGGCCCGATATTGCATATGCAGTGAATTCGGCTTGTCAACATCTTCATGCCCCCACTATGGCTGATTGGCAGGCCGTGAAACGCCTTCTACGTTACTTGGTTGGTACGGTCTCGCATGGTCTTCTTTTTACTCGAGCGGTAGCCACTAAGCTCCATGCATTTTCTGACGCCAGTTGGGCGGGTGACCGGACAGACCGTCGCTCCGTTGGTAGGTTCTGTGTCTATCACGGACCCAATCTCATCTCTTGGTCATCTCGCAAGCAACGGACCGTGGCTCGTTCCAGCACCAAAGCAGAATACAAATGTCTTGCGGATACAACGGTGGAGTTAATGTGGCTTGAATATCTTCTTCGGGATCTTCATGTGCAACCACCCGAGCCACCCACTCTTTGGTGTGATAACTTATCCGCCATCTACTTATCTGCAAATCCTGTGTTTCATGCTCGAACCAAACATGTGGAAATTGATTATCATTTCATTCAAGAGCGCATTACTCGGAAACAATTGGTAGTCCGCTACATTTCTACCGAAGAACAAAACGCCGATATCTTCACTAAAGGCTTGCCTACCTGCCGATTTCTTCAATTGCGGTCCAAGCTAATGGTTCACCCTCACCATTAGCTTGTGGGGGGATGTTAAAGGAAGAAAATACTCAGTAAATATTTAGGGAATATTTATTATTCTATTACCTTCTGTATCTTATCTGTTAAGGGAAGAAAATATTTAGGGAATATTTGTTATGATATTATCTTAAGTATCTTATCTCTTAGAGTCCTTTATATACATTGTATTTGCAACACAATGATGTACGGAAAAAAAAAAGAGCAATAAAACTTTCTTCTCTAAAACGCAATTCTTCTTTTCGAGTAGCGCTTTGTTGGAAAGAAAATTCAAGAATGAGCAGGCAATTGATTACAAGAATATAAAGATTGCTTTGCATGGAGATTCTAGGTATGAATAGAGATGTGGTAGAACATAAGTTGCCGATTAGAAAAGGATTTAGTCCATATAAACAGCCTCAAAGGCGATTTGATGTAGTGGTTGTTAAGGAAAATAAAAAACTGAGTCGATGAATCGTTACTTTTCATTGATATGTTGTATAGTGTAAATAGAGATATCATCACCTATAAATATGATATAAGTTAAAGATAAAAGACACAATTTGATTTTCAAAGAAATTAAATAAAAAAAAATTGGAAAAGATCTGCAAATGATCAACTCAATAATACTATGCTCGATATGCTATCTTTATGCTAATTTGTAGAAGATTTTGCTCTACAACCATTCTGATTTTGTGCTTTTTAATTTGTTACTTCGATACTCCCCTTCAAACCGATCAATGGGGAGGACCAAAGACCGTTTGATTCATAAACATACAAACCTATCTCGAGTCAATGGTTTGATAAAAACATCAGCAATTTGTGAGGAAGACGGAGTCGCAATGAACAAAGAGCGACATTTTCCCCAAAAAAATGACAATCAATCTTAATGTGTTTTGTTCAAGCAAGAAAAACTAAATAAGTTGTGAGATGTAATGCTGACATATTGTCCAAGAAAAGTAACAAAGGTTGATATTGGCAGATCCTAATGTCATGCAATATGTATGAAATCCAAGTGAGTTCTGTAGCTATAGAAGCAAGAGCCCGATATTCGGCTGCATCTGTTGAGCGAGCCACAATAAGTTGTTTCTTGGCACCCATGAAATACAATTTGAGCCGAGAAAAGTACAATAACCAGGGTTAGAACGTCGGGTGAATTTGCACCCAGCCTAGTCCGCATCAATAAAGCCAAATAAATGGAGAGAACTATGAGACCAAATGCAAAGCTCAAGACGTAAAGTACGGCGAGCATATCATAGAATACGTTTTACCATTTGATAGTGAGCAACAGTTGGAACATGCATATGTTGGCAAACCATATTGACCGCAAGAGAGAGATATGGACAAGTGAGGGTAAGGTACTAAAGAGTGCCTACAATACTTTGAAAGTGCAATGGATCAGCGTAGGGCTTTTCTCCATGTTTGAGTGGTGGTTGTTTGGTAGCTATTGGAGTATCAATCTGCTTACATTGCGCCACTAATGCTCAACTCAAAAGATCCAAGGCATATTTTGTTGTGAGAGAGTCCATCAGTGGAGCGATGGACTTCAATGCCCAAGAAATAATGAAGAGCGCCAAGGTCTTTCATGGAAAACACTTGACCAAATGCCTGCACAATTTGGTTTAGTAATTTTGGGAATCATGAGGACTATATCATTCACATAGAGCAGTGGAATGATAATATGACCATAATGACGATAAACAAATAGTGATGGATCAATGGTGTTGTAGAAGAATCCATATTCGAAAGAAAATCATTGAACTTATCAAACCATGCCTTGGGGGTTTGTTTGAGGTCATATAGCGCATGTCGAAGTAAGCAAACATGGTCATGATAAAATGAATCGTACAAACCCAATGGTTGTTCCATATAGACGGGAACATTGAGATCACCGTGTGGGAAGGCATTCTTGACATCTAATTGGCGAATTTCCCTATTCTAAACAGTAGCAACAGTTAGGACAATGTGAATTGTGGCTTGTTTGACTACCAAACTAAAAGTTTCTAAGAAGTCCATGCCCTCCTCTTGATGAAAGCCTTTTGCAACAAATCTTGCTTTTAATTGGTCAAGTGAACCATCGGCATGTAGCTTTGTCATGTACACCCATTTACATCCAACTACATTCATCAACGGATGATGGGGATCTAGTTCCCATGTTTTGTTGATTGCAAGAGCATCCAACTCCTCAAGCATAGTGACTGTCCAACCAAGGTATTTTAAGGCTGAATGGATAGTGTGTGGTTCGGGAGGAATAAATGATACTGCTATATTGACATACTTAGTGTTTGGCTTTTGAAACTCCATCCTTTGAACATGTAACCATGGAAGATATTGAGGATGTGGAAGCTTCAATTTGAGGTTGAACTAAAGATTGACTCTTTGCTGATTCTGTCACATAATTAGAGAGAGAGAGCAGATGAAGCATATGAGTTTGGTTCTATCTCAGCAAATAGACGTACACGTTCACTTGCAGAGTTAAGATCTATTGGTGAACAACCATTTTGACCAACTTCTGGACTAGGTTGGGGCATAGTCAAATGATCACCAGAAGTTTTTGTTTGTGATGAACTTAAAGTTGAATTTCATTGCAATAGCTCCCCCTCAGTCATAGTAGTAACCTGAGAAGAAGAGGCAAAAGAAAATAATGCTCATAAAAAACAACATGTTATATAAACACGAATGTTGGATTGATGAAGACAATGATATTCTTTGTGCTTTTCACTATATCCCAAAAATACACATGGTAAAGAGCGCTTGTCAAATTTGTTCATAATGTAGTTGCATAAGTATGGATAGCACCGAGAGCCAAACACTCGATGTAATGAGTAATTAGGGTCCTTCTTGAATAAATTCGAGTATGGACTTCGATTGCCTAAAGCAATCGAAGGAAACCAATTTGTCAAATAATTCACCATTGTAAATGCTTCCACCTAGTAGTTGAGTGGAATAGATGCCTCAAATAATGTAGCAAGCCCGAGTTCAACAATGTGTCGATGTTTCCCTCAGCAACACCATTTTGTTTCGATGTACCTGGACAAGAGAGTTATTGTTGTATGCTACATTCATGAAGATGCGTGAGAAAATTATTGCTTGTGAATTAACCTCCTCCATCATATTAAAAAACTTTAATTTTCCTATCAAGCCAATTTTCAAGTAACTTCTGAAATGATAGGAAAATCTCAAAGAAGTCTGACTTTCATTTCAATGGATACAACCAACAGTATCGGGGGAAATCATCAATAAATACCACATAATATTAAAATTTTTGCATAGAAGGATTTGGGCTCAATCCCTAAAGATAACAATGTATTTTCTCCAATGGATGGGAACATTGAAAATCACATAAAGAAAAAAACAATCTTGAAGTTTTACTAATCTGACAACTTGTACATATAGTGCTAGTGGATTTATTTATTAAAATAAAATCATCAGATCGCAAAAGCTGTAAAATACAACTATTTGGATGGCCTAATCGACGATGCCATGTAAGTTCATCAACAACCTTGTTTCTCTGGGAAAAGAATACATGGAATGCGGGTCCTTATTGTTATATAATCCTTGATGATTAGTTCCTGTCAGCAACACCTAATGTGTCGTGGAGTCCTTGATAGAAATACCAAACGCATCAAACTCAAAATAGCAAGAACAATCTCTTGTCAATGAAGAGACGAATAATAGATTTTTCTTAATTTGTGGAACAAACATAACATTTTTAAGTGAAAATTGATGAGTCTCGTTGTCGAATTTACTAGTCCCAACATGAGTAATTCGCAGTGATGTACCATTCCAAACTATCACATTATCATGGCCATGGTAAGGAACCACATTCACAAGATTACCTGGATCACAGTCATGAGTATTAGCAATGGTGTCCAGAAGCAATTCTTTGTCTTGCGAGTTTGAGATATGAAGAGCAGTCTAATAGTTTTGGTTTGCCAAGTAGTATAGTAGTTTCCTAAAAAGTGCCAACCATTTTGGTTTGTTTGAGAAAAGCCACGACCACTAGAATTAAATGTGGTTCCTCTGCCCCTTTCTTTGGGGTTGCTTTTGTAGTCACCATTGCGTCGCTGCGAGATAAACACCATTGAACTATTTTGGAGCATGGTTAAAGTGCACTTGTTGGGTAACGCATAACTTTGAATTTGTGTAACCACTTCAGCATGAGATAGAAGAGAAGGCCTAAACATAGTCATTTTGAACAACTCATAGCTATCATCGAGTCCTTCAAGTAATATGAAGACTTTATTAGCATTCGACACAGGTTCACTCATGGAATACAATTGATTGCAAATAGATTTAAAGTCACGAATATAAACAAATAAAGGCTTATTTTCTTTCCTAACGTGTTAAGGCTGTCCAAAGAGATCAAGTTCACGAGTCACCGAGCTTTGCTTGAAATGATCAGTGAGAGCCTTCCATACTTCTTTTGCTATTTAAAGGCCAACAGCACGTCCGAGAACCTCTTCTAAGAATGTGCCCACGATCCAAGACTTTACGAGTCGATCACTACGAACCCATGATGTATATTCTAGATTATTGACTTTGGTTTCATTTTCCAACATCTGAGTTTGGAATGGTACAACTATCTCTCCGGGAAGAAAACCAAGTAGGTCGTGGCTTTCAATAAAAAATAATGCATGTGTCTCCGAAAGTATAAAGTTGTTTTCGTTGGGCTTCAATGTAACAAAATTTGGCACATTGATGTTTGATAGAAATGGAAATCTCGGGTTTGACATGATTGTATTGATTTTTTTTTTACAAGAAAAGAGTAGTGTGTCCTTGCGTGGCTCTAATACCATAAAGAAAATAAGGAACTAAGTCGATGAAGCGTTACTTTTCATTGATATGTTGTACTCTATAAATAGAGATATCATCACCTATAAATATAGTATTAGTTAGAGATAAAGGATACAATTTGATTTTCATGGAAATTAAATAAAAGAAAAATAAAAAATGATCTCCAAATGATAATCTTGTTGATACTCTGCTTGATATACTATCTTCATGCTGAATTGTAGAAAATTCTACACTGCAACCATTCTGATGTTTTACTTTTTTGATTTGTTTCTTTGTGACATCTTGAAAATTTGTCATTTGGGATTTATAAATTATTGAGTTTTATAAATGTATTCGCAGTTGATTCTTGCCCGGAACTGATCATTCCTGGGATACTAACCATTGGGGAAAGGCTAATTAGGGAATTAAATTTGTACGATTATTAGAAAATTCGATTGTGAATTTAATTTCGACCATGAAATCGCCGAGGTGATATTTTGAGCCACTATTGGCCGATCTAAGGGTAGTCAAGGATTAGTTCGCCACTGTCACAGTAGTAGATTGCGGTTGATTCTGCCAGACCACGAAATGACTTGACGAATTATCCTGAACCTATATCGAATGATTGTACCCCACGGATCTAGTGACTGATCCTCGCGATTTTAATGACAACCGAAATTATCACAAACCGAACGGACTTGCACGTGACTTGATATATTATCAGTCACGAGTCGAATATGCGAATTTCCCCAACGAGCCATCCGTTAGTTTGAGAAACGCTCGAGTTACGTTTTATAGAATTTAATTATTTAATTTAGCCCAAATCGGACACCGCAAAATTTGGAAGTTACAACGGGACGTTAGAACGACGTTGCGGATGTAATGTGCAATTTTGGGTGCGCCTGAATCCTCTAGAAAAATTTATATTCGACGAGAAAATGAGAAAGTGATCATTTTGCCCTTGGGAATCAATAAAAGGTTAGTTTTATGGGCAAAGGGCATTTTGGTCATTTTGTACTTAGATATTTTGGGTCAAAATTCACTATTTGGTCCAAGCCTTATCCTCTCTCTTCTCTCTCTCCCCCCTCCCATTCGGTTCTTTTTTTTTCCCCCACCGTGAGAAGCCCCCCCTTCTGATCTCTCTCTCTCCCTTACGCCCAAGCTGCACCATCGCTGCCCAAGCCGATCGCCGCCCGGTGGGAGCCGTACACCGTTGCCCCCATCCCCGATTTAGTGCCGCCACTCTCCGTTCTAGCCGCGATAGTCTAGAACGTGGGTAAGTCGCGCTCTAAACCCAATTTAGGATTTCGGGTATTGACAAGCGATTTTGGGTGAAACCGGGTATAGGGTAGGTGTGGAATTGCATGATTTAGGAGTGGAATTATGCGGCGGGCCTTAGAATTGAACTCGAAAAATTTTTATTGGAAAATTCAGGATAATAGTGGGTTGTGGACTACTGTTCATGGGGCTATGATGGGCCGATCGAGTCGCAAGTTGGATTTTTAGAACCGAGAATTTATGGAGAGAAAGTCTCGTGAAGGACTGGATTCGATTTGACATCGTTTGGTGGGAGAAAAATAGCAATTTCCGTATTTCTCGTGCGTTGAAATTATAATTGAGTTGGGATGATGAAATTGAATGTATGATTATGCAATTGGTTGATTTAATTATGCCTGTTGGGTCACGCGTGGGCCAGATTATTTTAATTATTATTATTGGCCATGTCAAATGCTGAGTGTGCATGGATTTTATGTAATTAATGCGTGCACGGGCCGCGTGTGAAGGGTCAATTGTGTGTGACAAATGCTTGTTAAGCATGTGCATAAGTAAGAAAGTGAATATGAGATGGCATGGGTGATCGTGGAATTTGTGCCATCCTGAGGCGTGTACTTCAACGCGGGACAATGCCCCATTTTACCGGAAGATTGCCAGCCTGAGGCGTGTACTTCAATGCGAGTTGCGCAGTAGGTGGTAGATGTTGAGCCTGAGGCGTGTATGTTTACGCGGGCAAGAAACATGGCCTGAGGCGTGTACGGGTACGCGGGCCTGGAGTGTTGTGATAAGTTGATCGCAGTGGACCTGAGGCGTGTGCTATAATGCGGGTCACTGGGGAGAATGTGAAAAAGGATGAGGTTGGATCGGAACGAGTACGCAAGAATGAAAATTTATCATGCATGTGATTACTTATAATGTGAGTGTGACTAACGTGCAGGGCGCAAGCAGGATAAGCGCAGGTAAAATAATTGGTGTGCCTGCTATGTGATTATGTGGTGCATGTGTGTAATTATGTTTTATGAAATTGTCTGGAGGTACGTGACAGCCTAGGTGGGGTTTAGGCGTGAACTTACTGAGAAGTGTCTCACTGTTGTTTCAACCAATAATTTCAAAACCACGACCAGATCCATGAATATTCTGCTGCCGCTGCTGGAACTTTTTGGAGTACCTGTACATATCGAGTTTGAGGTTGTAGAATTTCCTATGCCCGATAACGTGACCTAGATTAAGCATACTACTACTATCTTTGTAAAGGTAGGACTACCCTTATGGGAGACTCATGTATATACTGCCTGGTTTTTCCGTGATACTGATGGGGATGAGTTCGGGCCCGTCAGGGGTTTTGATGTGCCTTTTGACTTAGTTGGGGATTGGGACCTGACTGCCGTACCCCTGATTGATGGAGGGGTGAACAGTACAGAAATAGTTTAGCACAATCCGGGATGCACCCTACACCCGCTGCTCAAGGATCTTCGGAGGCTAAGCATGATCTCGAACCCAAAGCATCACAAGCCGAGGATTACCCGATGGACATAGACTTAGAACCAATCCCCGAGGAGGAACCAGAGGAGGTAGAGCCCGAAGCGAAGCCCGAGGTAGAGCCTGATGACGAGTCTGAGGAGTTGGAAGAGTCTGTAGGAGATCCGAAGTATATACTCCCGTTTGAAGAGTATATGGATTCCAATTTCGTGCCTCAGTACAATTTCTTTGATTTTCTAGTGAGGAGAATCAGAACGGATTTCCAACTGAGTCGGGTGACATCAATCACTCGATCGAGATAGAGACGGGGTCAAGTTCTTCGGAGGAGCAGACCGATCAGGAGAGTTCGGGTTCAGAAAATTAGGAATCAGCCTCAGAATGGACGCCTAGTAAGGGGGTATATGGGTTAATGTAAGAGTTGGAATAGTAGAATTTTGGAAGGTACCATTTTTGGGTTTAGAATGCCAGGTCATCGATCTTTTGAGGATATTGATGGTTTGTAATACAGTGTACGAGTGTATGCGATGATTGTAAATTCTGGCGGTTGTAAGTTGTGAATATTTTATAAGTATGTTAATGGAACCGGATATGTATATATATTATCCCTTAATGGTTCCCCAGTTTTATATTGCAAGGGATTAATTATTGTATCCACTGTGGTTGTAAATCTCTGACGATTATTGAGGTCGGTGATATTCCTGGGATGTCGCATAAATCGACCAGTGGAGGATGCCGCGACCTCGATAGGGTTCGGGGCGTGACATCCCCGTTTGAATTGGTATCAGAGCGAGAACCGCTCGATCTAGACCGGTCGAAGCTTGGAGTAATAAGGAATAGAGATTTTGGGGTAGTAATTAGGGAGACCCTAGTGAGTTGCAGGGCGGAACAAGCTACGCGTGGCTCCAGATTGGTTGTTGTGATTGTTTGAGTAAGTTAATTGTTGTGTGATAATTAAAATGCAGGTGCGTCTGGACCTGAGGTAAGTGTTCAGACTCTTGCGATTGTGAATTCGTGATTGGTAGTGAGGGATTGCATGCTGCGTGAACTCTTGTGTCAATTCATTGCTTAGAATTAGATTTATCTAGTTATCCTAGATTGCTAATTCCTGAGTGGAATTATAGTAGGTAGGAGAGTAATAGAATTGTAGCGATGAGCAGTGAAGGAAGAGGCGTAGGAAGAGTCCCTAGAAGGGGCGCAGGTAGAACAGCAAGGGGTAGAGGCCGTGCTCGAGCTAGCGCAGTAGGAGACCTTGGAATGGGTGCCGGAGCAATAGAAAATCTTGGGGTTGATGCTGGAGCTGCAGTGGACCCCAGAGTGGAAGTTAGACCTGCTAAGGACCCTAGAACGGAAGCCATTATGAGGACCTTGGAACGAATTGGAAATCTATTAGAACAACAAACTCAGGAAAGAGCTGCTCCGTTTGCTTAAGCTGTCAAGGCCGCTGTGGCCGCTGCTGCTGTTAATGATAATGAGAATCAAGGGCAGGGGCAAGGAGTTGGGAATAGACCGATGCATCAGCTGGTAGAATAGTTTATAAAGCTTAAACCACCTAAGTTTGCTGGGAAAGGTGATCCTAAGACTGCACCTCAATGGGTAGAGGAACTCAAGAAAGCTTTTGAGGTGCTAGAGTGCAATGATCATGAAAGGGTAACTCTGGCGGTGTATCAACTGCAGGACAATGCAAATGACTGGTGAAAAGCCACCAAAAATAGGATTTTTCCGGAAGGTACAGCTCGAACTTGGATTGCCTTTACTGAAAGTTTTTATGACAAGTATTTCTCGGCCAGTGCTAGGGAAGAAAGCTTACGGAGTTTATGAGACTACGCCGGGGTCTGATGATGAGATCAAGATGAGGTGGAATTTGCGAGATTATCTAAGTTTGCGCCAAGAATGGTGGAACATCCTGATGACAAGGCGCGAAGATTTCGGGATGGATTAAGAGCTGAAATTTGTAGTCAGTTATTGCTGGTAAACCTGAGTACGTATGAGGAAATGTTTGATAGAGCCCAGATTCTGGAGCGAGATCAGGTGGATAGAGCTGCCGCCTCTGGGTCGAGGCTTGTCGAGGGTAGGGATAATCGTAATCCTGGGAAGAGGCCGATGATAGATAATAGGCGTTTTACTCCTTCAGTTAAAAGGAATATTGGGAAGTCAGCCCGGAATTTTAATGGTCCTTGTAGGATTTGTGGAGGCAAACATGGAAATGGACCTTGTCTAACCCGGGGTGGAGCGTGTTTTGGATGTGGAGGTTTTCGTCACCACTTAAGGAATTGCGCCAATCCCAGGCAGAACAGGCCGCCTGCATTGCCGCTACCTCAGAATGGGAATCAGGCTGGGATAGCCCAGACAACAAGTCAGAACAAACCACAGGCACAAGGACCAGTGTATGCTATAGCCAGAAGAGAGGCTGAGAACGCACCAGGGGTTGTCACAGGTACGATTTCTCTGTGCAACCATGCTGTGTATGCTTTATTTGACCCTGGAACGTTGTATTCCTTTATATCGAAATAGTTTGTTGAGTTGATTAGGATAGAACCACAATTGCTTGATGTTGTGTTATGCATTACAACTCCTTTGAATGATAAGATGCTGGTTTCGTTGGGATGCCCAAACTATAAGATCATGATTGAGGATAGGGAGGAAATGATTGATTTAGCAGTTATAGACATGTACGATTTTGATGTGATAGTAGGTATGGATTGGTTGTCTAAGCTGTCACATCCTCAATTTCAGTCCCTGGGAAATGTCTATGGTTTAAGCTTGATGGTTTTCCAATCGGAACAAAAATTTGTACTCTCGTTTTGGAAAAAAATCATATTTCGGATCCTTAGTACCCTTTCATTTTGTTATTTTTGGGGAGACTTTTTTGATTCGAATTTCCAAATGCTTTCTTCTGGAAAGTTGTTCCAAACATCATGAAGTTTTACATAATTTAATTTTAAAATTTTTGGAGTTGATATGAGTGGTATAATGGCCTAATTTTCGGACTATGTGAAATTGCCCAGAATGGATATTTTGGTAATGTTTACACTGTCTTTATTTTCTACAAGCTTTTCTGGGCTGAGTTTGGAAAAGTTTCCTTCACAAAAGTTGTTGAGAACTTCCTTTTCTATAACGTGTGTAAATTTGGAAATTTTCTGAGATGATTTGGATACTGGACAGAGCTTATTTTGAGAAATAAAAATGCTGTTCCAGTAAGCTGTTTTTAGTCTGTCTTTGAGTGACTGAAAATGGTATTTACATAGAGAATTAGAATTTGTGTTCTTCACGAGAAATGTTTGTTAAGGTCTTATTTATGACATATCCGAATTTGAGAATTTTTGGAGTTCATTTACTATATTTTCAAGTCTAATTTCGTGAACAGTACAAAACTGTTTGGTTTTTCCAGATTTCAAAGATTTAGCATTTTCTATACGAGAAAGTTGGAATTTCAACTTGTTGCCTTTTGGTGATATTTAAGGATATTCCCGTGCGAATCTCGGGTTGAATGAGATTTTTAAATGTATTTTGTTATGGAAAACCCTCGGGAAAAGTTTGAGATTTATTATAGTGCGGGGTTCGTTTTTTGGACGTTACGGGCGCATTTTTCGCGAGACTCGTTTGATCCGAACTAATTGGGATTTAATTCAGCCTATTTGAGAGAGTCCTAGAAGGTTTGACCTAGTCAAACCTTATCATCATCATCATTGTCCTCATTTATTGCATGGGCCTTCTTTTCCACAAGTCATTAATGGCCATTTATGAAGCAATTGATGGCCTTGCTCTTCTATTATTGACCAAAGAAAAGAGGGAGAGAGCTACGGTCAGCCAAGGAGAAGAGGAGAGGGTCACGGCCAATTAGAGAGGAGAGAGAAAAGAGAGTCATTATGACTATTCATCATTCTTTTGGACACTTGGCCTTGGATCATTAATGAAGGGGTGAGGTATGCGCTTACCTCATCGGTTTGATGACACATGCGCATACCTCAAGCCCCTGATGATACAGACGCACGCATCATCAAAGCCACTTTATCCCTCTATAAATAGCACTTTTAAGGATAGAGATTGGCTCACTTTCTCACGTGCAATAACCGAAATTAGAGAGATAGAGAGAGGGAGAGAGTGCCGAAAAATCAAGAGAGAAAGAAAGAAAACCCGAGAGAGAGACGCCATTCTCGAGAGTTGTTCCAAAACCGAGAAACGTCACCCTTCCCGCCATTCTCTTCTCTTAGTTCTTGTTTTATAAAGAGTAAGTGGGATTTTACTACCGGGAAATGACGTTGAAATGCGTCGTAACATGAGCTTTCCCCGTTCTCGGCTTTTGGTGCTCGATGTTATGTTCCCGATAACGAGTTTGCCTTTGTTTCGTGTTTTCTTTACATGTTATCTATTTCAAAATAGAAACCGAGGCGCGATTCGTGAGGTAAACCGTGACTTAGTCATGCTTGGGCTCCTTGTTTATGCTTTCTATGCCCGTCGTTGTTTGATCGGCCACGGAGGCCGGTACGGTAAGAATGTTTCGTAACGATGATTGATACGCCCTCGCCTTTGTTAGTAACGTTTTACTTATCGAGTCTCCTAAACTCATCCCCCGTTGTTTTCCCCTTTTTCAGGTCCGGAGCAATGGCATCTCCCCCAGCCCGCGTTGGCAATCCCGTGAAGCCGAGAGCTGAAATGCTCACCGTGGTAAATGTCAGAAAGACCGCACCTACCGTCAAATCACGATACTTGTGATGTTCGATGAGGGCCTAACGGACTTGGTGCCTCATCCGAGCGTAGGTTCAACGGTGCTTTGGCGGTGTAGGGCGGGCCGGCTCTAGGATAGAGCCACAAGTGGGATGAGAGGCGCCAAGCCGGACGAGACCGGGGTGAAGGTGAAGAAGCGAGAAACGAGAAGCCGTAGTGGGTATAGGTTAACCCAAATCAAAATTTGCTAATTATAGTTGGCAATGAAATATGTTTTGTTTGCCATGGCCCGAAGGGCTTGTAAAACATGTTTGCATGAATTATAAACATAAGGTTTGCTCATGATGCTGCTTGTCTTATTTCCGTTGGTTGTTCTTTTGTTGTGATCGTTCCGGATATGCTTCCGCGTGTGTGTAATGAAAAAGAATAATGAACGGGACGTCACGTTAATGGCCCCGAGGTCGGGGCGTTACATAAGCAGAGGGCTGTTATGGATTGCAATAGTAGGGTGATCCAATTTAATCCCATTAGACATCCAGAATTTAAATTTGTGGGAAGTCTAGGAGGACCCTCAATTCCGTGGATTTCGTCGCTAGAAATAACAAAGTTGTTGAGTAAAGATTGTCAAGGATTCTCAGCGACAGTAGTTGATTCGATGGCTGCGGAGCCGAGACTTGAGGACATAGCTAAGGTGTGCGAGTATCCCGATGTGTTCCCTCAAGAATTGTCGGGACTGCCACCAGCAAGGGAGGTGGAATTCGTGATCAAATTGGCACTAGGAACTGAGCCAATATCGAAAGCACCTTATAGGATGTTGTTGTCGGAGTTGAAGGAGCTACAGATGCAAGAGTTGTTAGACAAGGGATTTATCCATCCGAGTGCGTCTCCATGGGGAGCGCCGATTTTATTTGTAAGGAAGAAAGATGGATCGTTGAGGTTGTGTATTGATTATAGGCAGCTGAATCAGGTGACGATTAAAAATAAATATCCCTTACCGAGAATCGATGATTTGTTTGATCAGTTGCAAGGGGCTTCGGTGTTCTCTAAAATTGATTTGAGGATGGGATATCACTAGTTGAGAATTAGACAGGAGGATATACCAAAGACGGCATTTAGGACGAGGTATGGACATTATGAATTTACTGTAATGCCGTTTAGATTGACGAACGCCCCTGCTGCCTTTATGGATCTGATGAATCGGGTGTTTAAGGAATTCCTAGACCAGTTTGTAATCGTGTTTATAGACGATATACTGGTATACTCGAAGAGCCTAGAGGAGCATGAATTTCATTTGAATCAAGTGTTGCAGACTTTAAGGGAGAACGCTTTGTATGCTAAACTTAGCAAATGTGAATTCTGGCTCAGTCGAGTAGTATTTCTTGGACATGTGATTTCCGGAGAAGGAATCTCAGTGGACCCATCGAATATTGAGGCTGTGATGAAGTGGCCTAGACCAACAATAGTGACAGAGGTTCGGAGTTTTCTAGGTTTGGTCGGATACTACCGTCGTTTTGTGGAAGGATTTTTGGCAATAGCAACGCCGTTGACATGTCTGCTGAAAAAGGAAACGAGGTATGAATGGATAGACAAATGTGAGAGGAGTTTCCAAGAACTGAAGCATAGATTGACGACGGCACCGGTGTTGACAATTCCATCAGGACCCGGAGGACATGAGATATATAGTGACACATCATTGAAAGGATTGGGATGTGTACTCATGCAAAATGGGTGAGTAGTGGCTTATCGTCAAGACAGTTAAGGCCACATGAATTGAATTATCCGATATATGACTTGGAATTGGCCGTAATTGTATTCACCCCGAAGATTTGGTGACATTATTTATGCGGGGAGAAATTTCAAATTTGTACAGACCATCAGAGCCTCAAATATTTGTTTTCTCAAAAGGAGTTAAACATGAGGCAGCGTCGGTAGATGGAGTTATTGAAGGATTACGACTGTGAAATTTTATATCATCCCGAGAAGGCTAACCGGGTAGCCGATGCTTTGAGCCGAAAGTCGAGCATAGCTTATTTGATGGTCAGGGAGTGGACATTGTTAGAAAAAGTGCGAGACTCGGAGTTTAGATTTGAAATAAGTCAAGTCTCGAGTTTGTTGGCTACACTGAGAATTAAACCAGAAATCCAGACTAAAATTAAGATGTTGCAATCATTGGATCAGGAAATTCAAAAGGTTTTAGAGATGGAAGAGGTCAAGAGAAAACCAGATTTTAAAGTGTCTGAAGATGGAATACTGAAATTTCGTGGACGATTATGCGTGTCTAACAATGTGGAGCTTAAGGAAGAAATTTTATCAGAAGCGCATTGTAGCAGTTATAGCATCCACCCAGCAGTACTAAAATGTATTGAAATTTGAGGCAATATTATTGGCGAAACAGTATGAAGGCAGATATTGCTAAACACGTAGCCAAGTGCCTGACGTGTCAGCAGGTAAAAGCGCAACATTGTAAGCCCGGGGATTGTTACGGCCTTTAGAAATTCCAGAATGGAAATGGGAGCATGTAATTATGGACTTTGTATCGGGGTTGCCAAGGAGCCAAAGAGGCCATGACACTATTTGGGTGATTGTTGACAGACTGACCAAGTCGGCACACTTTTTGGCAGTGCGAAAGGATTTCGCCTTAGAATGGTATGCTGAGTTGTACGTACAGCAGATAGTTCATCTTCATGGGGTACCAGTGTCGATAACCTCATATCGTGATCCTTGATTTACTGCTAGTTTTTGGAAAAGTCTGCAGACGGCTTTAGGATCCAAGTTACAGTTCAGTATACCTTATCATCCTCAGACATATGGCCAGTCTGAGAGGACGATTCAGACTCTAGAGAATATGCTCAGGGCATGTGTACTGGATTTTCAGGATAAGTGGGAAGAGCAACTACCCTTTGTAGAGTTTGCTTATAACAATAGCTTCCAGTAGAGCATTGGAATGATGCCTTTTGAAGCGCTATATGGCAGGGCTTGTAGAATGCCTGTGTGCTGGGATGAAGTGGGAGAAAAGGCTATAACCGGACTAGAGTTAGTCGAATAATCGATTGAGGTAGTTAAGATTATTCGCAAAAGGCTAAGGACAGCGTAGAGCCGTCAAAAGAGTTATGTAGACAAAAGGCGAAGACCTTTGGAGTTTCAAGTCGAAGATCACGTTTTTCTTAAGGTATCGCCCATGAGGGGACTATCCAGGTTTGGTAAGAAAGGGAAGTTGAGTCCGCGGTATGTGGGACCATTTGAGATATTGGAAAGGATTGGAGAGTTAGCATATCGTCTTGCACTTCCGCCAAATTTATCGCAAGTGCACAATGTGTTCCACGTATCGATGTTAAGGAAATATGAACCGGACTCGACACATGTGCTCAACTATGAGGAAATAGAGATAAATGACAAAGTGTTATATGTTGAGAGATCGATAAGAATTGAAGATCGCAAAGAACGAGTTTCGAGGAACAAAACAATCCCAATGGTCAAAGTTAATTTGAGAGCACCACGGGACTGAAGGCGTAACTTGGGAAAGTGAAGAGATGATGCAATGTCAGTACCCCCAGTTATTTGAATAAGTTGTAGGAGTTGTAAATTTTTGGGTAGTGGGGAGATTTGTAAATTTCGCAGATGAAATTTCTGTAAGGAGGGAAGAATTGTAACATCCCGAAAATTTATCCATTTGGGATTTATAAATTATTGAGTTTTATAAATGTATTTGCAGTTGATTCTTGCCCGGAACTGATCATTCCTGGGATACTAACTATTGGGGAAAGGCTAATTAGGGAATTAAATTCGTACGACTATTAGAAAATTCGATCTTGAATTTGATTTTGATCATGAAACCGCCGAGGTGATATTTTGAGCCACTGTTGGCCGATCTAAGGATAGTCAAGGATCAGTTTGCCACTGTCATAGTAGTGGATTGCGGGTGATTCCGCCGGACCACGAAATGACTTGACAAATTATCCTGAACCTATACCGAACGATCGTACCCCACAGATCTTGTGATGGATCCTCGCAATTTTAATGATAACCGAAATTATCACGAATCGAACAGACTTGCACATGACTCGATATATTATCAGTCGCGAGTCGAATATGCGAATTTCTCCAACAAGCCGCCCGTTAGTTTGAGAAATGCTCGAGTTACGTTTAATAAAATTTAATTATTTAATTTAGCCCAAATCGGACACCGGAAAATTTGGAAGTCATAAAGGGACGTTAGAACGACTTTGCGGATGTAATGTGCAATTTTGGATGCGCCCAAAATCCTTTAGAAAAATTTATATTCGATGAGAAAATGAGAAAGTGACCATTTTGCCCTTAGGAATTAATAAAAGGTTAGTTTTATGGGCAAAGGGCATTTTGATCATTTTTGCACTTAGATATTTTAGGTCAAAATTCACTATTTGGTCCAAGCCTTATCCTCTCTCTCTTCTCTCTCTCCCCCCCTCCCATTGGGTTCTTTTTTTTCCCCTACCGTGAGCAGCCCCCCTTCCAATCTCTCTCTCTCCCTCACGCCCAAGCCGCGCCGTCGCCGCCCAAGCCAATTGCCGCCCGCCGGGAGCCGTATACCGTCGCCCCCATCCCCGATTTAGTGCCGCCGCTCTCCGTTCTAGCCGCGATAGTCTAGAATGCGGGTAAGTCGCGCTCTAAACCCAATTTAGGATTTTGGGTATCGACAGACGATTTTGGGTGAAACCGGGTATGGTTAGGTGTAGAATTGCATGATTTAGGAGTGGAATTATGCGGCGGGCCTTAGAATTGAACTCGGAAGATTTTTATTGGAAAATTCAAGATAATAGTGGGCTGCAGACTACTGTTCATGGGGTTGTGATGAGCCGATCGGGTCGCAAGTTGGATTTTTAGAACCGAAAATTTATGACGAGAAAGTCACGTGAAGGACCGGATTCGATTTGACGTCGTTTGGTGGGAGAAAAATAGCAATTTCCATATTTCTCGTGCATTGAAATTATAATTGAGTTGGGATGGTGAAATTGAATGTGTGATTGTGCAATTGGTTGATTTAATTATGCCTGTTGGGTGCACGCGTGGGCCAAATTATTTTAATTATTATTATTGGCCATGTCAAATGCTGAGTGTGCATGGATTTTGTGTAATTAATGCGTGCACGGGCCACGTGTGAAGGGTCAATTGTGTGTGACAAATACTTGTTGAGCATGTGCATAAATGAGAAAAGTGAATATGAGATGGCATGAATGATCGTGGAATTTGTGCCGTCCTGACGTGTGTACTTCAACGCGGGAGGATGCCCGATTTTACCAGAAGACCGCCAGCCTGAGGTGTGTACTTTAACGCGGGTTGCGCAGTAGATGGTAGATGTTGAGCCTGAGGCGTGTATGGGTACGCAGGCCTGGAGTATTATGACACTACAAAAAACACGGATTTTGGCGACGGAAAATATTCTACGTCGCAAATTTCATCGCAAATTTGCGACGGAAAAAATTTCGTCGCAAATTTCCGACAAATAATACGCTGTCGCAAAATCCGTCGCAAATTTGCGACGGCATTGTCAGTCCGTCGCAAATTTGCGACGAAAACACCCGTCCGTCGCAAAATTGCATACTTTATCAACCCGTGCTATCTCTCTCTCGCCGCTCTTGCGGTCTCTCGCTCTCTCTTGCTGTGTCTCTCTCTCGGTCTTTATCGCTTTTCTCCCGCTTTCATATATCTGAAATCAGCAAAATCCGCGCACGCACATATTAATCTCGGTGAAGCTTTTGTACCCGTAAGTGCAAAATTGCTAACTTCATAACTATTCGTCGTTGCATTGTAATTTTTATTTTAATATATGTTTATGTTTAATTTTTTTTCGTATCTGCATCACCGGTGTAATGACCGGTGACCGTGAGACCTCGCCGGCCTTCGGATGAGCAGAATGGCCATGCGGTTTTGCGACGGAACCGTTTTTCGGTCGCAAATTTGCGACGAAATTGTTTTTCCGTCGCAAAATTGCGACGGACAATTGAAAAGTACGTCGCAAATTTGCGACGGAGATCCGTTTCCGTCGCAAATTTGCGACGGAACCGTTTTTCTCCGTCGCAAATTCCGATGGAGAGGGGTTCGGCAAATTTGCGACGGAGTGCGGCTTCCGTCGCAAATTTGCGACGGAGATCCGTTTCCGTCGCAAATTTGCGACGGAACCGTTTTGTCCGTCGCAAATTTGCGACGGAAACCCTCTCCGTCGCAAATTTGCGACGGAGAAAACGGTTCCGTCGCAAA
The DNA here is from genome assembly GCA_024733475.1 of Syzygium grande. Taxonomy (NCBI): domain Eukaryota; kingdom Viridiplantae; phylum Streptophyta; class Magnoliopsida; order Myrtales; family Myrtaceae; genus Syzygium; species Syzygium grande. Next base: position 9,577,083 of record JAMXDD010000011.1, read on the forward strand.
TTTGCGACGGAGATCCGTTTCTGTCGCAAATTTGCGACGGAACAGTTTTCTCCGTCGCAAATTTGCGACGGAGAGGGTTTCCTTCGCAAAAACCGGTCTCCGTCGCAAATTTGCGACGGAGCACAATTTGCGGCCTATCCTATTTTCTGTCACAAATTTACGACGGAATTTTCATTTATTAAATCGCAAATTTGTGAGGGATGAATTCCGTTTCCATCGTTCATTAAAAATTAATAAAAAATATAGATTCTTATGTGATTAATCTTTTCTGGGTTTGTACCTAATTGAAGGTCTCGCAATCCAAGTGGACTTTGCAATTCTCATCAAATTGATCACTTTGTCCTACCAATATTTCAGTCAAATATTTAGGTAAGTCTTCTTTACATTGTAATTTTTTCTATTTTTGCAATTTCATATTAATTGTTGCGTGACTAAAAAAATTATAATTTTCAAAATTTTATAGTTTTAATTAAGAACAATAGATATGATATTTTAAATATTTTACCAGAATTTTATATTTTAATACAGACACAATGCAAAGAGAAAGGGCTTGGATGTATAATAAGAACTTACCTGGATGTCAAGGATTAACAGATGAGTTTCATACTGGGTTGGAACTATTTTTAGACTTTGCTAGTAGTAAATATGAGTTTATGGATGGAAATAAGTTAAGGTGTCCATGCAAAAAGTGCGGTAATGGTAAATTTCTTGTGTGTGATCAAGTTAGAGAACACCTTACTAGATTTGGGTTTACTCCGAACTATTATAATTGGACTTCCCATGGTGAACCATTTATATCTGATGAAGGATATGGAAGAAGTGACCAATTTTCAGTTAGGGAAGAATGTGGCTATTATGAGCAATTGAACCCATACGAGAGGATGGTGATTGATGCAGCTAGTTATAATTTTGTCCCAGAATCAAATCATGCAAGTACTAGTTTTACTCCTACACGTGAACAAGCGAGTACTAGTCATGCTTCACAATTGAAAGATATAGGAGTAACGGGTTTTGAGGAAAATGTGGATAATGAAACTTTTCAATCTAATCAGTTCTGGGATGTGTTGAAAGCAGCAGATGAACCTCTATGGGCAGGTTGTGAGGACCACACTAAGTTATCGGTGACAGCCCGACTATTAAATATCAAGGCAGAGCATAATGTGTTCATGGATTGCTTCAACTCTTTGTTGAAGTAATGCGGAATCATTGCCTCGTGATAACAATATGCCAAGTGATTTTTATGATATGAAAAAAACTAGTGGAAAACTTAGGGCTTCCGGTTGTAAGAATTGATGTATGTAGTAGGGGTTGTATGCTATATTGGAGAGATGATGAAAATGCAGAATCTTGCAAATTCTGTAGCCAACCTAGGCACAAGATTAACAGGAGGCTGGATCGTAATTAGAAGCGTAGACCATGCAAGCAAATGTTTTATCTGTCATTAATCTCCAGATTGCAAAGGCTTTATCGTCTAAAGCCATCACTGAACACATGACTTGGCATGCAAATCATGAAACAGAAGAAGGTCTAATGTGTCATCCTTCGATGCGGAGGCATGGCAATATTTTGATAGAACATACCCTGAGTTTGCAATGGAACCTCGAACATCAGGTTAGGTTTATGTGCTGATGGATTTGCTCCATTTGGGAAAACAGGAAAAAGTTATTCATGCTGGCTAGCTATCTTAACGCCGCACAATCTTCCACCTGGTATGTGCATGAAGACACCTTATATGTTTTTGACATTGATCGTGATGTGGCCGCAAAAATCCGAAGAAGTTGATAGATATTTATATGCAACCATTGATTGAGGAGTTACAACGACTATGGGTTGAAGGTGTCCCGACGTATGACGTTTCTACCGATCAAATGTTTGTAATGAAGGCTGCCCTTCTTTGGACGATAAATGACTTTCCAGCTTATGGAATGTTATCTGGATGGAGTACAGCTAGGATCTTAGGATGTCCGATATGTTTGGAGAGGTCAAAGTCATTTAGATTAAAACATGGAAAGAAGCCTTGCTATTTTGACTGTCACAGATAATTTTTGCCGCCAAGTCATCCTTTCAGAAGGAATAAGAAAGAGTTCACCAAGAATAGGACTGAAAGAACGCGTCCACCATTGAGGTTGACCGGCGATCAAATTTGGGAGCGTGTGCAGGACTTTCCAACCGTTGTTGAGAACCCGCATGGCACGACTCATTATTGCGTACGGAAGTTCACATAAGTGGACAAAACGCAGTATATTTTGGGATCTACCATATTGGAAGGCGCATCTTATTCATCATAATCTTGACGTCATGCACATAGAAAAGAATGTTTTCGACAATGTCATAAATACTGTGATGGATGTCGCTGGAAAAACAAAAGACAACTTGAACGCAAGAAAAGATATGACAGATATTTGCGATCGGCCAATACTAGCTGGCATGCAAGCAGCGGGGGACCAAAACCGAAAGCGGTTTATACATTGGATAAGGAGCAGAGGCAAGTTGTTTGTCAATGGTTGAAATCATGCGGTTTCCTCGATGGATATGCTTCAATCTCGGAGATGTGTTGATTTGAATGAATGCAAGTTGACAGGTTTGAAAAGTCATGATTGTCACATTCTGATGGAAAGACTAATTCCAATAGCTTTGAAGGAAGTTCTACCGAACTTTGTATGGGGCGCAATTACAGAATTAAGTAATTTCCTCCATGATATTTGCTCGACAGTGTTAAAAGCATCGCACATGGAGAAACTAGAGAGATATTCCAATTATTCTTTGCAACTTAGAAAGGATATTTCCTCCAGCGTTTTTTGATTCGATGGAGCATCTGTTAGTTCACTTGCCTTATGAGGCCAAAGTTGCAGGTCCCGTCCAATTTCGATGGATGTATCCATTTGAGAGGTAATATTTTTTTTTTAAATACAGTTCCAATTAGTTTATTATATAATATGTTCCGATAAGCTTCTTTCTATTTCAACTAGATTCTTATATCATTTGAAGAAAAAAGTGAAGAATAAGGCACGTGTTGAAGCTTCAATTTGTAATGCATATATTGTGGAAGAAGTGACAATATTTGCATCATACTATTTTTGAGCCGCACGCTCAAATGCAAGAGCCGGAGAACAGGCAGAAATGATGAGGGCCCCATTGATCCTAATTGCACGGCATTCTCTATTTTCAATTATCTAGGTCGACCATGCGGCGCATGTCGACCCGTATACTTATCAGCGAAGAATTTCATGCAGCCCATACTTATATTTTACTTGAACTGCCCGTAAGTCGAGCCATACTTCAAGTAAGTGTAAATTTGCAAATATATGTTTTATGCGTGTCAAATATTTTCTAATAATAATATGATTTTTAATATTAGGATTTTCCAAACTTCAATGGCTGGACTACAATCAAATGAGTTTGACCGTTTGTCACGATGATGAACAATTTGCAGCATGGTTCAAGACATATGTAAGTTGCCTATGGATCAAAACCAAGTTATTAAAATTATATACATTATACATCATTTAGTAAAATATATATTATTGACTTCACATGTATAACTTTAGGTTCACAGTAATTATGATGAATTTGGAGGGTAAGAATTGCTATATTATCTATCATAGGATCCACAGTTAAGAGTTCGAAGTTGGCCAGCATATTTCATAAATAGATATAATTTTCATACTCAAGAATATGGAATGGAAAAATCCACAATGAATAGTGGTGTGTCTGTTCGGTCATCCAATGGTGACAGTTGGAAAGATGATTTTTATGGCTTGTTGGATGAAATCATAGAGATAGAGTATCCTGGACCATTAATGATGCGGGTTGTGTTATTTAAGTGCATGTGGTTCGATCCCATCAAAGGAATGAAGGTGCATACGAAGTTCAATTTGATTGAAATAAATCACAAGAAAAGGTATATGAAGTATGAACCATTTGTCTTGGCACAACAAGCAATTCAAGTATGTTATGCATCATTTCCTAGTTTGAAACGTGACAAAGCTGATTGGTGGGCTGTATGTAAAATCAAAGCACGGAGGAAAATCGAGGAACACTGGAAGGATAGAGCCTACCAACAAGAGGAAGTGTGTAACACGGTTGAAATTGAGGAATATAACATACCAACTTTACGAGATCCGTGTGGAGCAATGATAGATGTGGATCCAACTGAAATTTGCGAATTAAATGTACAAGAATGTTCTGAATCTGATTTTCAGACAGATTCAGAAGACGAGGACGAAGACGAGGACGAAGACGAAGACGAAGATGAAGACGAAGATGAAGATTAAAATTTTTGTCACAACACACTACAGATGTGTAATTATTAATGCTAGAAGTGCTATTTTTTATGTTGTCATCATTATTGTTATTGTCGATTATTCTTTATATTTTAATTTATCGTCGGAAATTTTGTCCCTAAATGCCGACAAGTCAAATATTATTCACGTGCCGTAACATTTCCGATATTTCAATTTCCATTGCAAAATTTGAGATGCCAAAATTTTGGACTGAAAAAAAGACGTAGCAAATTTAGGACCCTAATCAATGAGACGATAAAATTTTTAACAGAAAAATACGCCACAAATTTACAACGATCATTTAATCAGGCAAAATTGCGACGGACTCGCAACCTCGTCCGTCACAAATTTTGTTAGGGAATATTTACCGTAAAAATTTACGCTGGACTTAGATTTGTCAATTGAAAATTTTGAAAATTTTAAGCCGTCCGAAACAATTATAGCTGATCGTCGCAAATTTGCGACGGATATACACGAATCCGTCGCAAAATTTTGCGACGGACGTGTTTTGTTCCGTCGCAAAATTTTGCGACGGACATACAGACGTCCGTCACAAATTTGCGACGGACGTATGTATGTCCGTCAGAAACGTCCGTCACAAATTTGCGACGGACGGATGACACGGGAGTGTCCGTCGCACTATCCGTCGACGCCGGCGGATAGTCCGTCGCAAATTTGCGACGGATACCGAAAATTTGCGGAAATTTTCGGAATTTAAACCGTTAACTAAGTAGGTCTATTTTCTAATCCGTAGTTAGTATATTTAGGTAATTAGTCGGATTTGGTACGGATTATTTAGGATTACTTTTGATTGGCTAAATTACGGGTCGATTTCGGGATTGCATATGACTTTGATCGATGGTCGACTGGTTAATTTGTTTATTATGTGGATGATTAAGCGTTAAATGACGATAGGATAATTGATTAAACGTTTTCGCAGAAAATACTTGAAAATTAAATAATTTTATAAAAAATTATGGAAAATTAAAAAAAAACGGTAAATACTGACAACATATATGAAATTTGACCATAAAAGTTTTTTAAACTTTTTAACAAACTAAAATTTCATCATAATACAAATTTGCAAAAATTATTAGTGCCAACCCATTTTCAATGAAATTTACATTTTTTAACGTTCCGGCGAAAAAATTATTAAAAAATTTAAAATTTCCATAACATGATAACATGGCTTAACATAAATGTGATCACCCATTATGAGGGAAATTTTTTTTTGTGAAGAAAAAGTAAAAAAATTTAAAATTTAAAAAATGCACAGAATTGCCTAGAAAACATATGGCCATCAACTTGCGATTAAATTTAAATTTCTTTAGATGGCAAAAAAAAATTAGAATTTAAAAATTTCCAAAATTTCACGAAATGGTTTATAATACCTGTGGCCACCCACTTTTAGTTATATTTAATTTTTGTAACCTGCTTTAAAAAATTGTAAAAATAAAGAGTGACTAAAATTTGGAAAAACTGTACCTAATAGTTTAGACGACTTGTGGCCACCCAATTTTAGTATGAAAATTTTTTTTTCACAAGAAAAAATTTATATTAAAATTAATAATATAAAAATTCTTAAAATTCTTAAAATTTCAAAACTTTACAGAATGTCTTAGAATATCGGTGGCTACCAACTTTTAGTGAAATTTTTTTTACCTCCAAAAAAAAATTTTAAGAATAACAATAATAATTTATTTCTTACAAAACTTTATAGAATGATTTAGAATATTTGTGGCCACCCACTTTCAGTGAAATATAAATTTTTGTACGTGGTAAAAAAAAATTAATGAAAATGCATGTGATTTATATAGTGATGTTTGATACCTCTGGCCACCCATATCGTGCTCATACATTGATGTTTCATATGAAAATGAATGGGATTCATAGTATATTTATTTGTAGGAAATTACACGTCATAAGCACTCGACATTGGCTTATTTGAAGGAAACATTTTCTCAGTCTTTTCATCAAAATGGTAAGTTTCGTCATGTACATCAATATGTGTTCGTAATACGTGTCAATAGTTCTTTACATATTCGTATAACCTTCCTACTTGACAGTTTAAACGTGGAGGATTTATGTCTAGAAGACGAGGCTCTTCCTCATCCTCGTCCTCGTCCCCGTCCCTTTCCTCTTCTCATGTCCCGGCATTGAACCCTCAACCACAATATGGTCCGTCACAATATGAGCACGTTGGCCCTTCCTCCCACAATCAACAACATGTTACAGGACTTCACCACATGCCAACTGAACATTCTCCAGTTCAATCTCCTCATAGCTCCCCTCCTTCCGTTCCACCCCATTATTCGGCGGAACAATCGAATATTGACGGAAACAGAGGGCAAGAAGATAACCGATTTTTTATATGTCCATATGGAGATTCGTAAGTACTTCATTTTTATTTTAGTATATGTCATATTTAGGGCTTTAAATATTGATGTTAACTGAATTATCCATGTTGCACAATATTTGTATAAATGCAGATTCACGGATGCTACGTCAGTTGTGAGAGAATTGAACAAAATAGTCAGAAACTTCTGGATGGGAGAGTATCTTAATTACAGAAGTGTTCCACAAGAAGTAAAAAGAAATGTGGTGGAATGAGTTCAAGGTAAGTTGTACATATTTTATTTTCTCAGAAATTAAGTTTGGTGTAGTATATTGATGGTCAAGAATGATGTAAAGGGACCAGAACAACTTTGTAGTTTTCGATATCTAAAGGATCAGATATTTTTCCCGACATGAACTTTACAAAATCTGTCTATATGTGTTTGGTGCATGGTTATGGATATGTGATCATCATAATAATTTTCAATTTGTGTTTTTATTTATTGCAGCGGAAGTTCACGTGGGACGAAACGGAAGACAATGAAGTGAGACGAATTTTCGATAAAAAAATAAGTGATTTTATGCGAAATGTCATGAATAGAGCGAAGAGCAAGCAAGCGAAGCCGTCTTTTTTTACAGCTGACAATTGGGTGGCAATTAACACATTTTGGGCATCTGAACAGAGTCGGCAACTCTGTGAGCAGAATAAGAAGAACCGATCTTCTAGTTCTAGTGATGGGTCAGCCACATATGCTTTGGGGCTCTATCAACATTATGAGCATCGTAAAACGATCGGTAAGTCTGTTAAATGACTTATAAGTTAATTTAATTCAGTTACTCAAGTTTACATTTTGTAGGCACATAAATTGGGGACGGAACCGACATTTGCAGCTACATTTGAACGCACATTCCAAAAAGAAAGATAAGACATGGATGGCGATCGAGCAAAAAGCTGTTAAGGTATGTAAGGTTATACTTTGACTTATATGTAAACTATAATGCAAAACCGTTAATGCTTTCAATATTTATGGTATATATATATATAGTGATTTTATTTTCATCTACATTGTTAATGTAGGAAAAATATGATGATCTGTTAATTGGTGCAAGTGGTAGTGCTAGTGGTAGTGATGATTGTCCTGAGTCCCGGCCACCAGTTGATAATATGGCATTATGGATGGAGGCATCGGGTGGGCCGAAAAAAGGGAAAATATTTGGGCTGGGATCGTTGTCAAGGATGTACATGCCAAATAATCCTGAAGTTCATCACCACTGGACCGGTCAAGGAAGTCACGAGTGGAGGAGCAATTGAACCAAGAAGTGGATCGTCTGAATAATTTACTTTTTAAGAAGGATGAACGAATATATAACTTGGAAGAACAAGTGAGAGTGATTATGGAACACCTTAACCTCCAACGCAATGCCGGGCCTCCTGTACCTCCAGCCAATCCAATAGGTGATGACCAACACATTGATGCCGAGAATGCTGATGCTGATGATGATGATGATGGTGATGATGATGATTTTCTCCGGTCTCCCTAGTTAAAATTTTGGGTAAGCTTGCTTCATAGTCTTGGTTTTTCATAATTTCACTCATATTCATATGTAAGAACATTTATGTTAGTCCCGAAACGATTTTTTTGTTATTTTTGTTACATTCGGACTGATTTTTGTATCGACATTTCCTCCAGTCTTGACGAAGGTGACTACTTTTGGTGTCCTGCCAAGCGCACCAAAGCCGCCTCTTCTTCTGTATGGTTTTTTTTTTTTTAGGCTTCTATGGTTGTCCTGTCTCTTAGTTCATGTTTTGAATGTATTGTAATATTGGATATCAAATAGCATCATGTCAGAATTTATAACTTTCGTTATGTTATTTATTTCAATTATATGTCATTGTGGCTGATTTGTCAGAATTTATGGTTTGTTCGCTTTTTTTGTTTCAATTATATGTCAGAATTTATGGTTTGCTATTATTAAAGTTTTTCGCTAACTTATGACGAAATTAAGCGACGAATTTTCCGACGAAATTCGCGACAAATTTTCCAATGATTTTGCGACCAATTTTGTACAGAAATAAATTAGCGACGGATCGTGTCCGTCGCAAATTTCTTGACGAAATTTGGGACGAATGTGCGACGGATTTTTGCGATGGACCAACACGTCCGTTTGCGCAAATTTGCGACGGGCGTGTGAAGGTCCGTCGCCAGATTTTGCGACGGGCGTGTGTTGGTTGCGACGGACGTCGCCGCAAATTTTGCGACGGGCGTGTGAATGTCCGTCGCAAAATTTGCGATGGGCGTGTGAATGTCCGTCGCAAATTTTGCGACGGACGTGTGTTGGTCCGTCGCAAAATTTGCAACGGACGTGTGAAAATCCGTCGCAAAATTTGCGACGGACGTGGTTGGTCCGTCGCAAATTTTGCGACTGATTTTTGCGACGAATTGTCCGTCGCAAATTTGCGACGGACTATTTGCGGTACGAAATTTGCGACGGATTGTATTCGTAGGCTAATTTGGCGACGGATTTTTTTGCGACGAATTTTGCGACGAATTTTTTCCATCGCAAATTTGGCGACGGATTTGTTAATTTTCCGTCGCAAAATTTTGCGACGCCCGATTAGCGACGGAATTTTTTCCGTCGCAAAATCCGTCAAGAATTCGATTTGCGACGGATTTTTCCAAAATTTCCGCCGCAAATTCCGTCCGCAAAAACAAGTTTTTTGTAGTGTGATAAGTTGATCGCAATGGACCTGAGGCGTGTACTGTAACGCGGGTCACTGGCGAGAATGTGAAAAAGGATGAGGTTGGATAGGAACGAGTACGCAAGAATGAAAATTTATCATGCATGTGATTGCTTATAATGTGAGTGTAACTAACGTGCATGGCTCAAGCAGGATAAGCGCAGGTAAAATAATTGATGTGCCTGCTATGTGATTATGTGGCGCATGTGTGTGATTATGTTTTATGAAATTATCTGGAGGTACGTGACAGCCTAGGTGGGGTTTAGAGGTGAACTTACTGAGAAGTGTCTCACGGTTGTTTCAACCAATAATTTCAGAACCCCGACTGGATCCATGAATATTCCGCCGTCGCCGCCGGAACGTTTTGGAGTACCTATACATACCGAGCTTGAGGTTGCAGAATTTTCTATGCCCGATAACGTGACCTGGATTAAGCATACTACTACTATCTTTGTAGAGGTAAGACTACCCTTATGGGAGACTCATGTATATACTGCCTGGTTTTTTCGTGATGCTGATGGGGTTGAGTTCAGGCCCATCGAGGGTTTTGATGTGCCTTTTGACTTAGTTGAGGATTGGGACCCGACTGCGGTACCCCCGATTGATTGAGAGTTGACTAGTACAGAGGTTAGTTTAGTACAATTCCGGGATGCACCCTACACCCGCTGCTCAAGGATCTTCGGAGGCTGAGTATGATCCCGAACCCGAAGCATCACAAGCCGAGGATGACCCGATGGACATAGACTTAGAACCAATCCTCGAGGAGGAACCAGAGGGGGTAGAGCCCGAAGCGGAGCCCGAGGTAGAGCCTGATGACGAGTCTGAGGAGTTGAAAGAGTCTGTAGGAGATCCGGAGTATATACTCCCGTTTAAAGAGTATATGGATCCCAATTTCGTGCCTTAGTACAATTTCTTTGATTTTCTAACTGAGGAGAATCAGAACGGAGTTCCAGCTGAGTCGGGTGACATCAATCACCCGATCGAGATAGAGACAGGGTCGAGTTCTTCGGAAGAGCAAACCGATCAAGAGAGTTCGGGTTCAGAAGATGAGAAATCAGCCTCAGAATGGACGCCTAGTAAGGGGGTATAGGGGTTAATGTAAGAGTTGGAATAGTAAAATTTTGGAAGGTACCATTTTTGGATTTAGAATGCCAGGTCATCGATCTTTTTGGGATATTGATGGTTTGTAATACAGTGTGAGAGTGTATGCGATGGTTGTAAATTCTGGCGGTTGTAAGTTGTGAATATTCTATAAGTATGTTAATGGAACCGGATATGTATATATATTCTCCCTTAATGCTTCCCCAGTTTTATATTGCAAGGGATTAATTGTAGTATCTGCTGTAGTTATAAATCTCTGACGATTATTGAGGTCAGCGATATTCCTGGGATGTCGCATAAATCGACCAGTGGAGGATGTCACGACCTCGATAGGGTTCGGGGGCGTGACATTCTTCAATTGTAATTATGAAAGCAAAGAAAGAAATCGAGTGCCTAATTAAAGCAGAATTCATGAGGACGACTAAATATGTTGAATGGGTGTCTAACATTGTCTCTGTTAAAAAGAAAAATAGGAAGTTGAGAGTGGCCATTGACTTCGGATATCTTAATTGGGCAACACTAGAGGACGAATATCCGCGCAAATCGTTGATATGTTAATTGACCCAGCCTCGACAAATGAAATTCTGTTGCTTATGGATGGATATGCAGGAACAAACAGAATTGTACAGTTAAAGAGGATGTGCCTGAAAAAGCCCTCAGCATTCCAGAAGCTGTTAATACATTTGAGTGGACGGTAATATCATTGGGATTAAAAATTGTTGAAGCCAATTGTCAATGGGCAATAAATTTCAACATTCATGTCATGAATGGTAAGTTCTCTGAGGTCTACATCGACGATGTGATTGTCAAATTCAACGAGGTAAACCATCTCAATTACTCGAAGCATGCATACTTGAGAATGCGGAAGTATTCTTTGAAAATGAATTATCTTAAGTGTGCATTTGGCGTGAGAGCCGTCAATTTTCTAGCATTTGGCGTGAGAGCTGCCAATTTTCTAGGATTTCTAGCATATCAAAGAGGTATAGTTGATAAGATTAAAGCGAAAGCTATTTTAAAATTGTCAGTACTGAATGCTAAGAAACAATTACTGATGGAAATTGGAAAAATAAATTTTTTATGTCGTTTTATTGCCAAATTGTCTGGTGAAATAGAAGTATTTTCTTATTTACTTAGATCAAAAGACCAAGAAGAATTTATTTGGGGAGAAAGACAACAATTTTCCTTTGATGAGACAAAACAATATTTAACTAATCTTCTTGTTTTGATTCCACCTAAAGCAGCTAGGTTGCCAGAATTATATATTTTGGCAGATGATACAACAATTAAAAGCATGCTAGCTCAGGAAAATGATGAAGGAAAGAATAAGCACTGCATTTGTCACACCCCAACTCTACAAGTATAGGGGCAATGACACGATTGTCCTTTCACCCAAAAGACATAGTTTCAGAGATAACTATCATCAACTTATTATCAAAATATACATCCATATATCGGATAAAAGAGTCATCTAGTTACAATATCAGAGTTTTTATAGTCCATCAAAAGAGTATGTACATCTTCATTTAGCAACTAAACTCATAAGTTCATCTTAGATATAAACAACTCATACCCAAAAATCTCTCTATCCAAATGTCCTTCTAATAACGTGAACACTCGTCTTACTTATGGCTAGCTTAAGAACTTGAAAAGTGAGTAAAATGAATGGAATGAGCAACTACAGCCTAGCGAGTAGTGCATCTATTCTAAGTAGATTGAATATTCACTATGCATCTTTATAAACTGATATCATAACTTATTAATCCCAAATCTAGAATACGATATACATAAGATATCAAAAGTGAGCTATATCTTTTCACAACAAAATTCTTTACATATTAGATCAATAATCGTCAATAACAAATCAATCTTTAATGGTCCATTCCATTGATCAATCTCTTCAAATCAAACATTAATGGTTCATTATATTGACTAATCTAATACTTACTTTCTAACTATGGTCACGCTTAACACCAGTAGCTGAGGCGACCAAGTTTCCTCTCTTGGTTAGGTCTCATCTATATCAACTAGTAATTCGACCTAGAAGGACATCCTGATAATAGTACTTACCTCCTCAATGGGTTCTAATTATAGTGACATAAGCATAATCCACTAATATCATTCTCCAATAACCCGCAAATCTAAATTCACAATCTAATCTCATAAGTCAGGTTCGCAACCCAAATCAAATAACCTTTCATAGTTCAATTCATCAAATAGAATACATCTCATAAAGCATTTCTCAAATCAATATGAATAATCTTTCACAATTCCTTTCACGAACACTTTTAAACCATTTCAAATAACAAATGAAATAGCAAATGCATATTCCAAAGTTATGCATCAAATATGCTATAAATATCATTTTTGCCTTCTAACCAAATCACACCTTGCACATAACATATCTAATATATATCACTTTCTAAAATGAGTTTAAAATTCAAAGATAACATAGCACCACTCACCTAGGAAATCTAAAAACCAATCTACAAAGGTTATTCGAGCCAATGCACTCGTAATCTTATAAATCATAAAACAATATCAAAATTAGAGTAATGCACTATTATAATGAATAACTTGACTAAACTATGTTTATTAGTCGATAAAACAACTTTTAAAAAAGAAAGGAGGGAAAAACTAGGGGGGTGGGGGTAGTCATGGCCACGGTTCAGGAACCGCCGGTTCCGGTTCGGTTACATATATGAACCGGAGCCGCAAGGGTGTGGTTCCGGTTCCGATTCCGACTGGTTCCGGTTCGTAATTTAAAAATTAATAAAATAAATTATAAAATAAAAATTACAGACCTGGTCGGCTGGTCCTCCGTCGGTTATCACTGGCTTTGTGGCCTTGGCCACGCAGGCGGCAGGCGGGGTTCAAGACGGTGAGGAGATGAAGGGGGGACGGGGGCAGGGGCGGGGGGGGAGGAGGGGGCCGGGAGGGGATGGGGATAGGGAGGAGGAGTTAGGGTCCTCCTCCTCCGGTCGGGAGGAGGGGAGGAGAAGGGGGCGTTGGCATCGGCACTGTGGCCATGGGTGGCGATGGTGGCGACGAGGGCCGATCCGGGAGACAGGGGCGGGTGAAGGAGAAAAGGGAGGAGGCGCAGGATAGTGAGGGGAAGGAGGAGGGGGGCCAAGGCCGGGCGCCGGTAGTTGCGGCCATGGGCGGGGCGACGGGCGACGGGGGGCGGGGCTCGATCTGAGAAGACAGGGGGCGGGCGGAGGAGAAGAAGAAGAAGAAGGAGAAGGAGAAGGAGAAGAAGAAGATGCAGACTTGCAGAGCACATGAGAGAGAGAGAGAGAGAGAGTTATTGCAGTTTTTTTTTTGAACCGAACTGAGCTCAGAGGGGCCACGGGCCGGTTCCAGCTCAACTGCGGGTTTGGTCAACGGGCTGGTCTCGGATTTGACCCGGGCCGGTCTCGGGCCAAAACCGGCCCATGGCCATGACTAGGTGGGGGTGGGGGGGGTGGCAAAGACAAGAATCAATTCAGGAGCGAAAGAAGACACGCCATATATGCAAACTCTTTAATCAATGGATTTATCCTCAAAACCGAAGAAAATAAGTATCTTGGCCTTTACTTATATGTAATTAAAACAAAGTTCAAACTAGGTAAGGCTACTAAAATAATACGCATAAATCAATATAAGTATCTAAAATTCTAAATAGTATCGAATAACTAAGCTAAATAACGAATCAAATCAGCAAGGTGGTTGGAGAATAATGTCAATCATGTCCAGCATTGCCGGTTACTTTGGAGGTCCCTTGTTCCATTACTCAATGATGGCAACAACCCATATTTCTCGGCCTCCATCATTAGTGGCGACCGAGATTCATCGCATCCATAACCTAATAATTATACCAGTTTCACTTCTTCACAGCTACATTGATGTGTCCTAGCGAATCGGGTCTAAAACTGTCCGCTCTGTCACTTAAATAACTACTTTACATCCAGCTCATCATAGCCTTTGTTAGTTCCGAGTTTCATTTACTGACGCCCATGCTCCAGGACTTGGTCACTTCTCTTCATATTTCTGTCGGTTAAAACTACTCACTTTGTCGACTAACTATACTTGCTGACTAAGAGCCTTCAACATTAAGTAGATTTGCCAGTTGGGATGTCGTTTTAGTAATCCAACTCCGGCTTGCGGGCATTCTGATTGCTTTTTGTTGATTTGAATGCTTCTCTCATATGAGCACTCCATTCAAATTTAGAATTGTGTCCTAAGCAGTTACAAAGTATGATGTTGTCATCTTAGTAAATGCAGTTTTATTGTTCTCTTTTCATTTTGTAGTTTTGTGCTTATTTGTGTTAAGACACTGGATTCTCGGGAAAGTGCTTGAAACTGAAGCAGTTTCTTTACTGTAATGTCTTGATTTGGCCCCATTATCTCAATTTCAAGAGTTCGTTGTTATATCTGGCGAAGCTTTGAGGTTGATGTGCTGTGAAACTGTGCAGATATGGTGAGATTAAGGAGGTGTGGTTAGACTGTGCCAAAGGGGAGAGAGGGAAGGATATGGACTATTGTTTCCAGAGTTGGTTTAGTCTAATCCGCAAGCTCCAGCCTGGGGCCAACATTTTTTCCAATGCGCGTCCGGACACCAGCTGGATCGGGGATGAGGCTGGTGTCACCGGGTCGACTTGCTGGTTTCTATTCAATAGGAGTAGCATCAAGATTGGTGGAACTGATCCTCAGTAAGTACTGTTTCTATCTCCTATTCTGTATCTCAATTTAATGGGGTACCATTCCAAAGGAAAGAAACAGAGTAGTGCTTACATTGTAGGTTACTAATTCAACATGCTTGCCATTATCCGGTTTAAAAGGCAAGAACGAAGGTCAAAGGACCAGTGAGAATTAGTTCTTTCCGCCAAAAAGAAAGCTTTTCCTTACTGGAGAGAAATTCCTCAACTCAAACGCCTTCTAAATTCCGCCGGCTTAAAATAGTAAAGCAAAGAGTGGGTTGAATTTATCAACTTTTGGAAAAGTGAATCATTTCTAGTATTTAAAACAGGAAAAAGGTACTATAAAAGGCCATTCTTTTCATGACGAACAATGGGAGTCTTTAACAAATTTCAGATTGTCTTTACATAGTGACTTCACATTGTGGAAGGTAGTTCCTTGACACCTAATTTCTGTTTCTTATGGATATTACAGAGATCCCATTCATCCTACTAGGTCCACCTTTCTTGCTCTCCATTGCTTTCGTTCTACAAAAAACCATCAAAAGGTTATAACTTCTTGGTGATGAATTGCTGATTACTTAAATCAAATACTAGTGGAGCCCCGGTCTGCCATGACTGGGTGTCGGCCATGACTGAGTACCAGCTGAGGGTGATGTCTCGATCAGCCCCAGTGGGTTGTCAAAGTAGTTTACAAGCCCATATATTAACCCACATATATTAAAGTGGGTTATATATGGTTAGCTCAAATTCTAAATACAGTTTTTCGTGGAATCTAAAATAAAGGCCTAAAACAGATGGATTTTTATGGATCTATTTTAAACCCATTTTCAATCCATATGAGAAATAAGTCCGGCTGAGCCCACCTCCTCCTTCGCTACGCCTTTGTTTTCGAGTTCGATCCATCATGTTCCATGCCTCAGATCAGGCTATTCTTTCTGTTCTTGGGTTTCCACCCTTGCCGTCTTCCATGTCTCAGATCCCCGGTAGTACTCCTACCTGCCTCCGAGTCCATAAACAATCGTCTCGAAATCCACGGGACCAATTTGGGTGACAAGTCCCTTCAGTTTGATGTAACATCGTTCGGCCCTTTTCGAGTCTCGAGAAGCTCTTCAGTGGCAGGTACAATTTCTCAGGTCTCCGATTCTGATTGTGCCTCTCTCGCAGCTTTCTATGGCAGCATTTTCATGCAGTTAGTCAATGAAGCGGCACTTCGCATTCGATACTCTTTTGCTGAATCTTCTGCTATGGACACGGTTGCCAATTTCAAACCAAAGCACATTGTGGCTTGTTGTTATGAGGTTACTGCCATGCTAAAGGTGGTGACTTAGCATTGTTCTTTGGAGCTGCGACCAATGAATATGCTTGCGTTGTATTTACAATTCTCTGTTGTCGACCGTCAGTTTGAGGTTACATACTCTACAAGGTTTCATAGTACAAATTGGACAATGTGCTGCTTGATGGGTCAGGCCGATGAACTTCTTGTCGTTCTGAATTATGTATTTGATGTTTTCTGCTTGTTAATTTCTATTTCTGAATCAATTCTGTGCATATTTAATGAACGCCTTTTTTAAATAATTTGGTTTGATTTTTCATTCTGGTAACGCAATCATGAGCATCCACCTCTAAGTTGTGTTAGACTGGCTTTGAGAATGGCTGAATAGAGTCCTGTTCTAGAGTCGTGTCATGTCCATCTTGCTCACAATATGTCCTTTGACACCGGCGGCTATGAGAAAAATCTCCCGAAAATCCTAGAATTGGAAGGAGAACTCGAGATTAGATTTTCTGATAGCATTAAGAAGTCCGGTGGTGAAGAGCTGATGTATATCCTCCATGTTTGCTACCTGCTCCTTGCTTGCTCACTTCGGTCCCATTGCAGAAACTTCTCATTACGCTTGGATGGAGTGCTTGCTTGTACCATGTATGGAGAACCAGAAATGAGAAGTTACATTCTCGAATGTCTTCATCCAGTTCTTCAGATTCGTGCATAATCATCTATATTTAACTCAAAACCAAAGCCCGATCCCATTTCATGATTAAGGATGGCTCGAGCCAAACTTTTACCACCACCTTCACGTCCGCATCCATAACTTTACCCTCGAGCTCTATCACTAGCTCAATAAGTTGGTCTATGGAACCATCCATTTTGCAAAGGCAATAATTTAAGGAGAAAAATTGCTAAAAACGGATCCCCCATCAGGTCGAGTATGGATTGCCAGTTTTGTCTTGCATGTAAGTGTCTCAAAATGGGCTAAATTATTTAGTTTGTTCGGACCATTTCAACCCAACCCACTAGTTTGACGGCTTCCAAACTTCTTAGGTCTTATATTAAAAGAAGACGTATAAGTGCTTAAATACAAAGGGAAATGACCAAGGTTAAATTGTTGGGCTTTGTATAAACCCGTACTTGACAATCTATGTAGGGCTTACTCCTACACAATATGCGTTGTCAAAGGTACACGTTATCACACATCCGCCATACATGCCGAACAAAATTTACTTACACAGCACAAAGATAGGCCATTCATGAGCTTCGGTGGCCAAATATAACGAACACACGACTCAAAACTTAGTCGACAACCTGCATACCTCGAAGAACCGGAGATACTAGAGATGAAACACTTGGACGGGTGTCCACGCACATTAGTCATCCATTTATAGCGCACCAGTTTTTGGTTTTAGGATTACTTTTTTTTTACCAATTAATACTTTTTGTTTGTTTGGATGAACGTTGTCTTTCACGTGGAACTCCCACGAGTTAATACATTTATAACAGGTGCGCCTGGCAATTTAGTCCCAAAACATAGCAATTTGATAGGTAAAAGTTGACAATGGGATAACATGTAGTTTACCAAAAGAGAGACAAGAAATTGCAGTCTAACAAAGGGTTGGAATAACGTTGCATTTGTAATTTAAAAAGGGTTAGAGCTTTTTTAAATGAGAAAAGAAAGCGTATTTCATTAAGTTGATCTCCAACAATGAATATGCATGTACGATTTAGCATTGTTGAAATGATAAAGCAACCTCTCTCTCGAAGCTGTTAATTGAGATGCACATAAGAAATTCTAGATCAAAAATTGGTGTTCTTTGAAATAATTAATATATCTTAACTAGCCCAAAATCCATTAGTTTAAGCTTTTGAATGAAAGTAGATTCAACTAAATATGTTGACAAGTTTGGACTTGGACTCTCTCTTGAAGAACTCTCTTGATTTTTGCTACACGCTCTCAATAAATAGTATCAGAGCCAATAATTGGTGTGGGGGTCCACTCCCAAAATGTATGGTGTTTGATGAATATTTCAAAGAAGGAATTCTGTGGCCAACACAGTTGTGGGTAGCCCTCATGTTTCGGCATGGAGAAAAAGAGCATGGATGAATGTGGGCACTGTTGCTGGTGCTATCCTGGCAAGGTAACAAGGAGATTTAAGTAGAGAAATGTTGGAGCAGAAATAAACCTAAAAATTAACGGGGAGTATACCTAATACAAAGCTCACATGTGTCACGCCCCGGACCCCACCGAGCCCGCGACATCCCCGCGACGATCGATAATTTAAATGCGACGTCCCAGATGCGTCGTCGACCCAACCCAAAATATCAGAGATTAAACACACGCGGAAGCACATAGAAATAACCCAGACAATTAAATACATGACTAAGGAATAGACATCGAGATTTAATAAATAACCAACATTAACAAGTATTCAATAATACAAATAGGTCACCCGGCTTCCAAAATCAAACCACGATTTTTCAAAAGAGGACGGTGGTTGATGCCTATCTTCTCTACAAAAAGGTACTCAAAATACAGGGGTGATTGGTCTATCCTTCGTTCCCCGTGATCCTCCGGCAGCCTCTCCCGAGTCGATCACGGTCGCGGATCCGAAAGTGGTTATGTAATAACCGTGAGAGGTAGTCTCAATAAGCAACAACCTAAACCTAACCTAGGCTAATGCGTGCCGGACCAGCCTAACATGCGAACTACCAGTCATAACAGTCAATTGCACACGAAAACTTACCTTGCCTCGAGCTGCGTGCCAACCACGCATATTAGTCCAAACATAATAATGCACGACAAATCAACATGCCACATCACAATCACTAGCACGCACACTTCCACTCGAAACCAAATAATCCAAACAAACACCCAATCCATCCCACCAATCATCCACACGCACCACCAGTCAATTCGGTCACACCCGGCCGGCCATTTCAATCACCTCAAATCACATGCGTGTCCGAACATCTTTCTCACAACTCGCTCTGCGCCTCAAATTCAATCTCACAAGCTCACAAGCCTCACATTTCAATCAATCTCAATGGCCGCCGTCCGCGTCCCAAGCCATATTATTCAATCAATTAATTCCGATGGCGCCGTCCGCGTCCCAAGCCACGGTAATCATACAATTCCAACGACCGGCGTAAATCGTCCCCGGTCCAATCACACCTTTAACGGGCCACCGTCCGCACGTCTCAAGCCCGCAATCCAATTGGCACCCTGGCCATTCATGCCTTTACACGGACCGCCGTCAACACGTCCCAAGTCCGTAGCCCTCCGATCGATCCGGGCTTACTCTCTCTCACAGACAAGCACACGCCACTCGATTCAATTAAATTCACGCCAAATAACTCACATTCACCACTCACTCCAATTCACACTTCGCCACTCCATTTCCGCAACCCGACATTCAAGTCGGTCACATACAATTATTCACTCAAACAGTCCACTCAAATCAGTCTAATTTAATTAAATTAGAATACCACATAATCTAATTAAAACATGAAATAATTAAACTAAATGTACGCCCTAGCCGTTCTAGCCCGAAACTGGTCAATTAAATACCCAAAATACTAAGTCGGGTCTAGGAAGTCGCTTACCAAAATTTGGCCCGAGAAAAGTCGGCTCGGGCCAAAAATTGCCCGGGGGAGAAGTTCTGATCGGGCGCGGGCGCGGGCCACACGGGCGCGCTGACCGGCCAAGGTGGGCACAATGGCGATCGGCGCGGCCGGTCTGTGGCCGTGTGCTTGGCGCTTGGGCGCGGATGTGGGCCACGTGCCCGCAACGTGCCGATGGCACGGGCGATGGGCACGCCCATCGGATGGGCGACGGCTTGGCGCTTGGCCGCGGGCCGGTTATCGGCCGGGGGAGGGAAAGAGAGAGAGGAGAGAGGAGAGAGGAGAGAGAGGAAGAGAGAGAGGAGAGAGAGAGGGGTGTGTCAGGGGGGAAACATGCAGAAGGGGGAGGGGACGTGAGGGCAGGGGCTTGCGTGCCCGGGAAAGGGGGAGGGGAAAGAGAGAGAGAGAGAGAGAGAGAGAGAGAGAGAGAGAGAGGGAGAAAGGAAGAGAGAGAGAAGGGGGGGTAACGTGCGCGGGGTGGGGGAAATCGGCAGAGGAGAGAGAGAGAGAGAGAGAGAGAGAGAGAAAGAGAGAGAAAATTTCAAAAATCTTAAATTTAAGCGCGAACCGTCGGACACGGTCCAAATCAAAAACCGACCTATCGGTCCCGATTAAATATCAGGAAAAGGCCTAATTAATCCATAATAAATCCCAACAATATCTAGGGCACTCGGTCAAAATAAAATAACCCAGACCACACTACGAGGGAGGTCTACCAGTCCAAATTTGGACCCGGTCCAAAAATCCACTTTCTCACTTTTCCTGATAACCTCGACACTGGCTGCAATAATATCGACACCGTCCAATTTATTTCATCCCGAAACTCCCGGAAATCGACTGCCAAGTTCGGGGTATAAATAACGACCAAATTCGATCGAGTGCGATTCTAGCAAAATTTCAAATTTTAAAAATAAGAACCCGAGAGTGATCAGTTCCGGGCGAAATTTTATTATAAAAGCGCCTTGTGAAAATACTCGTTTTATAATTCCCAAAAATGGGCCAAAATCCGGACTGTTACAACATGTGATAGAGAAGTTATTGCTATGCATGCATGACTTGTATTAGAAAATTCCCATGTCGAAAATTGGTGTAATGTGAAGTAGCTAATGTATTGCAGTTGGCCGACAACTAATGATTTTAAGCTTTTAAATAAAAGTAGATCCAATTAAATATGCTGATGGAAGCAGACTTGAGCTCCCTCTTAACAATTTCGTAGTTGGCCCAACACTGTTCATTCGCATTTAAACCAACTCTTGGAAAGTGGTCATGGCTGAAATCGACAAACCCAACACCATCCCAATGTCTCTGTCTTTCCCATTAGCCAAAAACACACAACCTACTCTCCACAGGTCACCAGTGCCAAACTGCCTCGGCTAACCCCACTCGACCAGCCCATCCACAAACTGAGCATTAGCGTGCCCATCAACAAAGGCTTGAATTCATACACATCCATAAAGTCAACACTCTAGGGGCATAGGGGTCCTAATAAACATTCAAATTATGCAATTAAATTACAAAATTTATCAAAATGGTGCAATAAAGTCTTTCAGCTCAATTAGTTTGTTTTGAGTGACGAAGAGATTTTTCATTACTATTGTGTTGATACTTAATTTTCGTATTTTAAACTCATTAAGTGCACTATGAAGTCACTAACTAATGATAGTTAGGTAGAAAGTTACTCCTTCTAGTCGTTCACCACATCCAAAATGCATAAGGGCGGGAAAAAGTATCAAAAAAGTCTTATACCTGTTACATTTATACAAATTCAATCATAAACCTTTTAATTGGATCAATTTAGTCCTAAACATTTTTACATTTGTGCCAATTGAATCCATCAAGCCAATTTAGGCCAGCAATTGCTGACGTAGATGTCGATCATACTACGTGGCACAGTCAATGTTGATATGGACAATTTTTTCAAATTTTTTTATTTTATTTATTCATCTATTTGTTTCCTTTTTTTTGTCCTTTTTCTTTGGCCAGTGGTTGGTGCTCGGCTACCCTCGCCACCTGGGCAAGGACGGCCTTCGTTGGATCTAGCAAGGGCGAACTTCGTCAAATTTGGCAATGGTTGCCCTTAGGGCCTCTGACAAGGACCCTCATCCAAGCGGTGAGAGCAAACGCCACGAGGGCAACCATTGCCTAGGCCACAACCTTTGCCCAGGTCGCAAGGGTCAAGCCCATGCCAAATCTGGCAAGAGCTATGATGCCGTCACCTCTAGCTAGTTGTTAGCCATAGGCCCAAAAAAAAAGAGAAAAACAAGGGAAATTTTTTTAAAAATTAATAAAAAAATTGAAATTTTATTGAAATATTATAAAAGAATTGTCCATGTTAGCACTAGTCATGCCGCATGTAGGAGGGCCAGTGTCCACTTTAGCAATTTTTTACCTAAATTGGCTGAATTGATTGAATTGGTACCAATATGAAAAGGTTTAGAACAAAATTGATCCAATTGATAGATTTATGACTAAATTAATATCAATATAATAGGTTTATGAGTTTTTGGGTATTGTTCCCTATAAGTGGGAACATGGCATTAACTAGTCCAATGTGAACTGAAGTCTATGCAGAACTTATTCAACAAATAATGTTGTTGAAGAAAGCCAAACAGAAAATATTAATACAAATTTCCAAATCATTATTAGAAAACAAAACATGTTCAGCTGTGCTGTTAGAAGGTTGCAACTTCTAATATATTTTGGATAGGATCTCCGTAGACAAGCTTTCCGAAAATTAGGGATTTGGAACGTGTTGACCAAACCAAACAAATTTAAGAATTAGCAATTTGTTGTTTGGGTGAATATTGACCTAGCTTCACATGAAGTTTTTTCAATTATGTTTATGGATTTATAATGTCATGCACCCCTGGCAGAATCTGCAAAACAAAGCAATCTAAAGCAATTGGCTGTATTAACAATGTTTTTTGGGTGACGTTCTTTTTTTTTTTTTGGTCAAATTTTTTGGTGACGTTCAGTTTCACATTTCCTTTCCTGTCCAATGGTACATCCATAACTTGCGCCGCTGTGATAGATTGTATTTTTATTTTGGTGACGTTGACGTGGATACCAAACCATTGGTTGATGGGGGATAGATTGTCCAATAAAAAAAGATGGACGAACTGGCTACAAGCTTGACAGATTGCAGCGTGAAAGTAATTGATTGACAATATGATGCTAATAGCTACAGAAATTATGAAAAACCAGATAAGTAATGGTTGAATTCACTCGTCAATGTAATCAATGTCATTATCTTTGAGGCGTTCAATATTTTGTGCAGCGTGCATATCTTTTTATGTCAATCGACATCAGCAGATAAATGAAAGAGTATAATTTAACTAAGTAAGTGGCTTTTAATTATAAAAAATAAAGCATACATCACTAATGTAAAAAATTCATGTACACAAACGGCTTTATATAATAGGGATGTCAACGATTCAAATTTCAATTAAACTAAACTTCAAAATGACATCAGCTTGACAAAAGTTTTCGGGTCTAAACCATGCCCATGAGAAGGAAGTGATAACATGACCAAGCTAATTTGTCGAATATGTTCTTTTCCTAGGAAATACCAATTCCTCCCTCTTACGAGAGAGAGAGAGAGAGAGAGAGAGAGAGAGCACTCTAGTTAATATGCGGGACACGCAATTCGATTGACCAGCATATAATATTGACCTTTGCCGCCGGTTGTGATATGCAAGGTGCAATTGACATGGCGTCGTGCTGAGCATCTGATACGAATGTGCTAACATTGATTCATAAAAAATTCCTATTTCTACGTCGGAAGCTTACTGAATTAAGATTGGCTTCATCAAGAACTTTTCTAGTTTTCTCTATAATAGCTAAGAGAGACTTTGTGGACTAAAATTGCGACTGAATGGCCTTTGAAACTACAAAATAGATCTAGATCAACCCATGAAAGGCATCAGTGTTTTTTCTATGCTGTAAAGCACTTGCCTAATTGCCTGATTGCGCACCAACGTTAGCCCCAATGGGAAAGCACCAAAATATCGGTGGTTCCATGAAATTTTCTTTGGAATAGAAAAGGAAATTGAACCATTCCACAAATAAAATCACGTTTAATCAAATTGATTTTAAACAACAAGGACCAAATGTAAGGAAAAAAAAATGAAAACAAGAGGTTGAAATTCATACTGATAATCGTATTCAATATAATCAATTGTAAGCGCAAGTAATAAGGTGCACTAAGACTGAATTACAAAAACTGATTCATAGATGATATGAAAGACGTTTATCGAGCGTTGAACACATTCAACTTACTTAGAAATTCCACTCATAGTTTGTCACACCAACACAAACTAATTCCGCACACCTCTCACTACTGATAGCAATGCTGGAACCATAAAGAAGCTCTCTTGAAGATGGTTTATTGTGGCTAGTGAGCTTAAACTTGGAGCAACTCTTGGAAGGTGTTCATGGCTGAAAATGGCAATTCCAACACCACCACAACGTCCTTATTATCTCTCCCTCCCTCAAAAACAGGCAGGACTTAGTCTGCAGGCCACCAGTCCCGAACTGCCTCGGCTCTCCCCATCCAAAGTCCGTGTTGCCAAAAGCCAGCTTCGTCCACGAACTTACTAGTAGTGTGCCTAGGGAAAACTCTTTAAATCCATACCTGTCCAAATAGTCGATCCTTGACCGCGCATAGTCCTCATTCACCCGCTCGATCGCCTTGATTATTCTCTCCAGCGGTGGAAGAGATCGGCTCATCAATCAGCTCTCCCGCGGTGCAAAGACAGCATGGGAAGACCACGGCATTTCCAAAATAACCGTCGGGCACGGGAGGGCTTAGCTTAGACCTGAAATCAACCGGTAAAGTGAGCATTGTTTGTTGGTGTGGTTTCATCTTGAGGGACATGCTTCGAGTTCGCCACACCAGGGCTGCGAGTGCTACGAAGCTGGTGATGCTGCGCTTCCCCTGTTGTTTATGAGGACTAGATAACATGAGTGCACTTCGAAAACACCAGTCTCTAGCGACCAAAAATAAGAGAAATTGTGAGAAGTCACTATTTAGTCGCTGGAATTTCTTGCGACCATATTTTCACGGCCATTTTCTTTTAGATCACTCATTGTCTGAAAGTTGTATTAAGTAACTTTGAATGTCATTCTGATACACTTGGAAGTATCTTTGAAATTTTTGTGTAAATAATTGTGAGTTGCTAAGCGCTCCTACAATAAGTAATGAAGGACCTACCAACTTACTTTTTTGGCATAGCATCGCCAAAGTTATTCTCGTGTTGTTAAGTACGTGTTATCGCCGATTGCCACCATTATAAGAAGACAACATTACCTGTCCACAAGCTGTTGCCATTTTTTTAACTGCTGCCAGCTTCTCAGAGTCAAAGTGGAAAGATCTACACACGAGTTGCTCCTTCTTGTAGAGGGCCGTCATGTTTGATTCATCACTTAGTTGAACAAAGTCATCGTAAGGACCGCAGATTTGAGGAGGAATCCTTGGCTTTAGAATAGTTCTGTCGTGATAAGGGACGACCGATAAGGGCTCACCTCTTGCAATTTCAGCCCAAGAATTAATGAATCTTATCGCAGAGATACCATCAGACATACAGTGGTTAAAAGCAATCCCCAGAATGAGACCTCCATTCTTTAACTTTGTTACCTGTTTTTACTCCAAGTTAATAAAATAGACATTAGATTTGGTAATCGTAAATTGTAAGAATGGTTGTTAAGTATTTTCGAGAATCGATAAGTACACAAATTATTGTTCACCTGTGCAGTTAGAAGGGGTGCAATTTCCGGCATATTTTGTGTTGTAGAATCAGTGTAAACAAGCTTTCCTAAAACATCAGGATGAAGAATTGACATATCGCCGAGACTGTCAAGGTCACAGTTGGCCACTGCCTCCACAAATGGCACTCCTAGTTTCTTTTCGCAATCAACAATCAACTTCCCTTCGGAGCTCTTTCCTAATCTCCCCACGAGTGGATAATAATGAACCAAAACTTTGGACAGAGCTTGTTTAACCACATCTACTGCATTCTCGGTGCTTCTCTCAAAACAATAAACGGTCGACACGAGTATGTGATCCACATGATCAATGCTAGTTAAGAAGATGGAACCTCCAGGCGTTTCGTGTTCCGGTTGCACCGCGATAGGGATGGACCTCTCAACTGTCAGGCTACTGCCGTCCCCGACTGTGAATGCCGCCACAGGCGAAGGCATATCTCGAACTTTATAGAAATGTCAGACTTTTCCCTGAGAAAAAGGCGCTACAGAGTTCAAACAGAGCTATTTGATGGCGGGACACTACATGCACACGTTAAGGCTAAATACTAATCGATTAAACCTCATACGCAAGCAAAGAGGGATACTCTAGCACCTTTCCTCTCACATGTAAACACGACTTGAGTTGTATGAGGAAGAACCATGATGAGTTAGACCAATGGAGCCAATAACATGAATAAAATCCACAAGCGAAGTAAAACTTTATATGGGCATGACGAGAAGGTTAATCGTGAAAAGGCTGCACACCTTCAGGAGCTTGAGAGAGGGATCAGGGAGAGAAGGAGATCCTTCGAAACTTGAATTATTGGGTTGCACAATTGAAATCCCTGCGGAGACGCTGCTTAAATAGACCCAAAATCTCTGTTCAATTGCCCAGAAGTTTGGTGACTTTGTCAAAGTTGTTGAAAAAATCAGCTTTTGATTGTTTAGATGTCGTTGACCTTCGCATGGCTTTTCTGTCTAGTTGATTATTGCATTTATGGCAAGTGGTCTTTGCCTTAGGCGAAAAGCTAAAGCAATCGATTTGTTTACCAAACAATAGAAAAATAGAAAAGAGGGTTTGGCTGAACGTTGACCTTAACGTGCCACTTCTGTAAATTATGATCTCTTAGCATGTTATTATGTAATGTAATGTAACCCAAGTATCATTCGAGTAGAGAAACGTGTGGTGTTGAGAAACGTGTGGTGTTGACCAAACCTAAACAGATTATGCAGAATCGTGTATGCTTAGAATAAGTTTCCAAGATTATGTAAATAACGTTAGGCGGAGTCGTACATGATATTTCATGAATTTTTTTTTACAACTTGAATGGTATATTTTATCTTTCAAATTTGGAAGAAAAAGTCTGAAAGTCAGACAAAAAGGGGGAAAGCAAACCAGTTGGCTTCTCGGATTCTGTTGTTTTGTTTAGTATATAGTCTTACGAAGGGTATGCACGATTGCACGTTAATCATCCACCTCTTGCGCCCCAGTTTTTGCCTAGGATTAATAGGAATCTATGATTTTCTAATAGACCAAGCGCTTGATTTGGAAAAATTGTCCAATCCGTCATGAACCTATTATATAAATACCAAGTCAGTCCTAAACTTTTTAATTTCATCAATTTAGTCCTAAATATGTGTGCGAAATTCCAATGTAGTTTTCTGGCCAATTTTCACTGAAAATCACTTACATGGCGATATGCCACGTGAGATGGGCAGCAATAACCGGACCACCACATCAGTGTTTTCCATTAAAAATTGACTAAAAGGACTAAGTTGGAATTTTGCGCAAAGATTTAGGATTAAATTGGCAAAATTGAAAATCTTAGGGCTGAATTGATATCCATATAATAGGTTTATGACTCATTAGGCAATCTTTCCCCCTTGATTTTCTCACGCGAATTTCTTTGACAACTAGCATGTTTGACTTGATAAAAGGTGAGATCTTATGACTTCAAGAAAGGAATTTTGAATTAGACATCGCTTTTCTTGAAGTGGAGATTGAGATCGGCCTCATCATCGAGACGATTGCTACAACAAAATCTCGAAAGTCACGCGTTTCGTCACTAGAAACTTTGAGAAAGCTAATAGAAGTGTGCCATATTATTGTTGGGTATAACATTGCCCTCTTCAATTCACCTCATAGATTTAAAAGATAGATAGATATATGATGAGTCTAATTATTATTGTAGGGTCATATTACCCTCTTTTTGCTGAATTGTTGGAGAGAGAGAGGGAGGTCGGTTTGATTTTGAGACTCTTAAATTATCATGTAGTCGTTAAGATTTTGAGCCTCTTAAATTATCATGTAGTTGTTGATATTAACGTTTTGCCGTGTCCTTTCCTTCTAGGAGAATTGGTCGGCTCGATTGTGATTTCAATAATATCTCGGGCCACTAAAGACAGCTGCTAGCCCAAAATCAAGGCGAAAGCATTGACTAAAGATAATTCTCTCTCTCTCTCTCTCCCTCTCTCTCTCTCTCTCTCTCCGCATACTTATCAATCTATATTTTTTTGTTCGATTGAACATTGACCTTCGCATGTGCCATTCGGAGAAGGTAGACATTCATAACATGAACAGACTGGCCTTATTCGCAGATTATAGTATAGTAGCAATTAACATACAGTTCACCGTGATTAAATCACATAGTTTACCAAAAGAGAAAAGAATTACAATATTACAAAGGATTGAATTGGATTTGTGGGGGACGGTTGATCTAATCTAGTGACGAGGGGCGATGGTGATCATCCTGGCTTCAACCGTGGGTTGGCGTTGCTACAAGATAGTGGCGAGACACTTTGTGGCTGAGGAGAAGAGGGATTTGTGAATAGAGTTACATATGTGTTGACTTTTTTTTCTTAAATTTGAGAGTACTGTTTTAACAAAATGAGGGTAAATCGTCTATGTGTCTAAATCTTAACCTCTATGATTCGATAGCAAATGATTTCATCATCTAGAGAAATGAATGTAAGATGTAAATTTACACCTTAAAACCGCTGTACAAGTAGTGCCACAGTCATCTACGGCATCTGCTTGCCCGACATTCGTTGAGAACACAGATGAGAATACTAATGTGGCGGCCAATTTGGGATAGGCTGGATGGAGAGAGAGAGAATGAATGATGAAAATCATTTGCTATCAAATAATAGATGTTTAGATTTATACAAATTAATGATTTACCCTAATTTTTTAAAGATATTCTCAAATTTAAGAAAAATCACACCTACTAAATACTATTCACAAATCCCTCTTCTCCTCAATCGCATAGTGTCTCGTCGTTATCCTCGAGTAACGCCAACCCATGTTGCGACCCTCCAGCGGGAGTTGAAGGACTGCCAAATGGGAGCTAACGTTTCTCCTTGCGAGTTGGCATTAGCACTTAGTTTAGGTTGTCCCCAACCTTACACAATATTCTAGCAATATTGCTCTTTGTGGATCCCACTTTCAATTTCCTTAATCTTCTTCCTTCTCTCTCTCTTGGTCGAACTCTATTT
This sequence comes from Syzygium grande, assembly GCA_024733475.1. Lineage (NCBI taxonomy): Eukaryota > Viridiplantae > Streptophyta > Magnoliopsida > Myrtales > Myrtaceae > Syzygium > Syzygium grande. The sequence continues at coordinate 9,606,345 of JAMXDD010000011.1, forward strand.
TCTCTCAAGAGGTAGAGAAATGGAGAATCATGAAGGTCACGTTCTTGTGCTCGCAAATCCTAGGCAGGGCTATGTCAACCCACCACCAGGACGTCGATGAAGCCCTCCTCCTTGACTACCTCCGTCTCCATAGCTATTGATATGACTCGCTCAATCTCAATGTACTTCATGTTCTTTGTGAGTGCAAATTGATTGGTGAATATTTTTGATAGCTAGATGGGGAGCAAGTGAGGAAATTGATTGTCAAGCTATGGGAGGTAATGAAATGCCAAGAGGATTTGCTTGTGAACAACACTATTTTTGCGAATTATATTGATTCCTTGTGCAGAGAAGGGTTTTTCAATGAAGTTTTTTAGATTGCGAGGGGTTTACCTTAAGGTTGTCGCCTTCAGCCTCCCCATCTTCCCAGCTCCTTCTCCTCATCGGTGCGAACTACTTCACTTTCATAGGGCTCATCAAATGCATAGTGTACAACCTCCTCATGTCCCACCAATATGCGCCACTTTTGGCGAACACCATCCCTTTGCTACCACAAGACACGTTGCAGAATGCCTTCACTCAGGCAGCTCGAAAATGGGCTATCGTGGGTCATGATGACCAATTCAGTTGCCTCTGACTACACAAGCGTGGAAATCTCCTTTCTTTCTACCTCTCTAGTGTTGTGAGTAGTTACATGAGAGAAGGAAAAAAGACAACAAAAGTGAAAGTAGAACCCACAAAAAAGGAAATAGAATATTAATAAAAGAAAGAGTTAATACTACGAAAACCCCAAACTAGTATTCCTATGACAAATTTATCCCGAACTATTTTTTTTACCACAAAAAATCCAAAACTGGTACATCCTTGATAATTTTATTTTGAACTATTTTTTTAATCACCAAAAACTCAACACTAGTACAAATGTGATAATTTTATCCCAAAGTAATTTTTTGACCATAAAAAATCTCAAACTGGTACACATGTGATAAATTTACCCTTCGTTAGTTTCCGTTAAATTTTACCATCAATTTGCTAAGTTTGATGACATGTGGTCGTTAACAAGTACACCAGTTTGGGGTTTTACCCCTATATTTATCATAAGTTTACCAATTCGTAATTTTTCGTAATATTAATATAATTTAACGGATATTAACTGTAATGATCTGAATTTTCGATCCTTTTCCCGAGATTTAAGAAACGAAATTGATCAATGCACTATAGTGAGATCTCACCGGGGACCCGCGCATTCTCGGGATGCTAACCTTAGGGGTAAGGCCAAGACAGATTGAGTTCGCACGACCAAAGAACTTGACCTTGGTTCGATCTTCACCATATGGATTGATTTAGGGAATGTTTTGAGCCAGCCAAGACCGGTCTATTTGATTGATCGTGTCCAAAGGGCACTAGTGATGCACCCTGCAATTATATGACAATCGAGGTCTCCTTGATTCGAGCAAACTTAAACGTGATTTGACTTAGTGTCGGTCACGGGTCGAGAGCACGTAATCCTAATGAGCCACCCGTTAGCAAGAGATAAGCTAAAGTCGCGATTGGTCAATTTTAGTCATTTCTTGGAATTCGGGCTCGGAATCGAGAATTTTGAAAGTGACAATTTTGGGCGGCCGATGACGTTTTTGGCTTGGCCAACCTTGGGGCCACCCATTTCTGCAAAAAAATGGATTTCGGTCCGGGGCCGGAAAAATTACGGTTTTGCCCCTGTGGGTACCGGGGCTGGATTCAAGGCCGTTTGAGGTTATTTTTCGCGGCCAAGGTCATTTTGGGGTGGCCACGCACATTTAGAGTGGTTTTGGACAAAAACGGAATTTCGACAAAAATTGGAAAAATAATATTATTTTATTCCCGGAACTTCGCAGTCGATTTTCGAGGACTTAGAAAGTGAATTTCGCGATTCGGACGCCATATTATGTTGGCCACGCATATATGGAACACGTATGTGCGAAAATTGAAATTTCACCCGGACCGAAAATTACCATTTTGCCCCGGACCTGTCTTTGAATTCCGAATTTTGGACAATTTTGGGCAATAATTGAGGACTAAAATAAGTGAAAAAGAAATTGAAATTATTGATTTACCACATTGCCCCTGAATTATTGGATAAAGACAAACGAGGACCGTCGGATCAAGGGCAAAATGGGAAATCGCGTAGGATCGCGACACGTGGCACTTTTGGGGCTGATATTTTTGACCAGCTGACCCTCTCTCTCTCTCTCCTCCCCATTCTGGCCAGAACTCCCACGATCACCACCCCCTCTCTCATTTTCTCCTCCTTTCTTCCTTAGCCATTTCCTCCCTTTGTTGCTGCTGCTGTTCCGGCCCGTTCGTCTCGCCTTTCTTAGGTAAGTGACCTCCCCAAATGTCGCCTAGGACCTCGGGTATTGTTAGGCTCGTTTAGGGCTCGGTTTAGGGTGAATTTCGTGGCTGGATGTGCTCGGTGGTGTGTGTTGGCTGATTCCAGTTAGGTTGCTACTGCGTCGCTGGTTTTTGTTATTTTTACTGTGACTTATGTGGCCCGAATTTGAGGAAGTGTTCTTCATGAAAGTTGTTCCTAATATCTTGAAGTATAACATAATTTAATTTGGGAATTTTTGGAGATAGTTTGATGCCATTCGAAGTCCATCTTTGGACCGAAATGGATCTGCCTGATTTACTGTTCATCCGACCTTCGGGTCTGTTCGAATTTTTATAAATTTTTTCAGGCATATTTTCAAAATACTTCCTTCACGACAATTATTGTGGACATTTGTGGCTATAACATATAAAAATTTCAAATATTTTCAAGGTGATTTGGGTGTTGAAATAAATGTATTTTGAGGACAAAATGGTCTGTTTGAGCGAACTAATTTTGGTCTGATTTTAAGGGACAAAAAGGCATGGTTACAGATTGAACCGGCTTTCGTGTTCTTCATAAGAAATGTTGATCAAGATGTTTTTTTATGACATATCCAAATTTCTAATTTTTGGAATTAGTTTACTATTTATTTCAACTGGATTTCTGTCCCTGCGCAATAGCCCAGTTTGGACCCGATTTTGTTCACTCTCGGTTTTATCTCTCTCTCGGACTGATTAGGCGATGGAATTTTGAGGTTTAGGGAGCTTGGATTAGGGCTGTGATGTTGGGGTTTGATCGGAATTAATTTGTGCGATTAATTAATGGGATTGTGCTTTGAATGGAAAATTGTGCGTGGTTATGTGATTGTGCTTGTTGGTTGGCTTGGAAATCGTCGTGGGCTGATTTGGTTTGTGCATTGGGCTGAATGTGGGGTGGTGGCGTGCCGTGTTTGTGTAGCCGTGAAGTGTGGTGATATGGTGATGTGGATGTGCATTGAATTTGGCGTGTCAAGAGCGTGTGGTTAAGTGGTGTGTGTTCGTGACGAGAATGCTAAATTATGGAATGTGCGTGAAGTGTGTATGTTTGGTAGTGTGTTTGTGTGATGGCGTGGTACGTGTGGGAGAGTATGGAACGAAGGTTTGGAAATGTGGGATTGGTTGGAAAGGATCCGCCCTGAGGCGCAGCCTGCTTTACGCTGGGACGATGCCGCCCCCGAACGAGGTGACGATGCCCGCCCGACGAGGTGTCGATGCCCCGACGTGGTCAAGACCGCTGGCCTGATGCGCTTTTACGCGGGCACGGTAGAAGGAAAGTGTGTGTAGGATTCCGCCCCGAGGCGTGTTCGCGCACGCGGACGATGCCCGCCCCGACGAGGTGACCGCCCCCCGACGGGTGACGATGCCCGCCCGACGGGTGACGATGCCCGACGAGGTCAAGACCGCTGGCCTGATGCGCTTTACGCTGGGCGCGGTAGTGGTGGAAAGGTTGAGAATGAGCAAGAATTGGCGGACGAGTGAAACTAAGAAAGTGACGGTGGTGTGAGTTCGGTGCGAGTGTGTTTGTATCGCGTGATGTGATGCTTAATTATGGGGTAAAACTGCTAGGCACGGTATGGGACGTGCCCAAGTGGGTTTTATTTTATAATTGAGACACGTGTGGCGTCTGTGATTCATTGCTGCAATATGTTGGCTGTGTTATTGTCTAACGTGCAGGGGCGTGTATGTTGGATTCCGGTAGGGTCGTGTGTGATTGTTAGTTTGTTTGATGGTCGTGTGTTACGCATGATTTCGTCTGGCGGTACGTGAGTGCCTATGTGGGGTTTGGGGTTGTACACTTATTGAGATTCGTCTCACGGTTGTTGTATAACCGCCATTTTCAGACCCCCAGCCTTAGACTCGGGAAGTCCGCCTCCTTTTTTTGAAATTTGAGGAACCGCTTTTGGTGCCGGTGGGACTGCAGGTGAGTGTCCGGAGGCTCAAGCCCGAAGAATCAGGCATAGATTGGAGGAGGGCGACCCTTAGGTTTTTCCCTAGGGCATTTTAGGGGTTGTATAGCTTGGGTTATCCGATAGTGAAGTTAAGATAACCAAGCCCCTGATATTTTGTTATAACGGTGATTGCTGATACTAGTTTGCTAAATATGTCTGTAATACGATGTTTGTATATTTGGTGCTGTATGAATATGTAGTTGCTGGATGGTTCTGCTATTCTACCCTGTTGTCGTCATTATTTGTCCGGGGTTTTATTATTCGCTTCCGCATGTGGCTCTGATGTTTGGATTGGGTCGGCGACGTTCCTGGAAAGTCGATCATTTCGACCGAGCATGGGGTGTCGCGAGCTCGATGGGGGTTCGGGCGTGACATTAACGAAGGGTAAATTTATCACAAATGTACCAGTTTTGAAATTTTAGTGGTCAAAAAGTTAGCTTGGGATAAAATTATCACAGATATACTAATTTGAGATTTTTTGTGGTAAAAAAATTAATTTGGGGTAAAATTGTCACAAGTGTACCAATGTGGAGGTTTTTGGTAATCAAAAAAATAATTTGGGTTAAATTTATCACGTGTACCAGTTTTGGGTTTTTGGTAATAAAAAAATTAGTTCGTGGTAAAATTATCACAGGTCTACCAATTTGGGGTTTTTCAAGGTATTAACTCTGAAAAAAAAAGGAACATGACTAAAAGAAACGTGACTAACACTTTCTTAAAACATTGGCAAAAGAGGGATGCTAAAAAGTGAGACCCATTAAAAGGCAATATACTCAGATTATTATGTTAAGGAGTATTTTAGTCAAAGAGGAAGTGGAAACAGCGTAACCCTTATTTTTATTTTTATTTTTGTTTATTTATTGTTCAGTTTTTTCTAGTTGGAATTTGGTATATTTTTTTTCTATTTTGATATTGGAAAATTGGATTATATAGTTTGAAAATTCATTATTTCACAAATTTCGATGCTTCAAATCAAATAATATATCGAATAACATAATCACAAAGTGAAAAAATTGATCTGAATAAATCTAAGTCCTCTTCATGTGCTTGCTTCTTCACTCGTCGATCCTACTTGGGCGTAAACGGTGTAAACGGTTAGCTACAATAACGGACATAAAAAAAGAATAACATGACTTTTGATCAGTAATTAAACATGCTTGAATGTTAAACCAAACAAAGGAACAACCAAACAATATTTTTTAGGGTAAATGACTCAAATAGTCTATTAACTTTGGTCTAATGTGCAATGTGAGTCATGAACTTTAAACTTATTGAATATGATCTCTGATCTATATTCTAATATGCAATGTGGTCCATGAACTTTTAATTTATTTAATGCAGTTCCTGGATTTTTTTGTATATATTCAATTTAGTCCCTAAACTGTATGAAAATACTCAATGTTGTCCCTAAACTTGAATTAATAGATGACAACATTGAACATTTTCATACAACCTAAGGACTAAATTGAATATGTACCAAATTCCCATTGGTTTAAGCCAAACAAACACAACCTACTCTCTACAGATCACCAACGCCTAACTGTCTCGGCTATTCCCATCTAAAGTCAGTCGAGTCATAATCTAGCCCCGTCCACGAACTTAGCATTAGCGTGCCCATCAACAAAGGCTCAAATTCATACACATTCATAGAGTCGATACTCTAGGGGCATAAGGGTCCTAATAAATGTTCATATTATGCAATTAATTTACAAAATCTGTCAAAACGATGCAATCAAGTTTCTCCGTTCACTTGATTTATTTTGAGTGACGAAGAGATTTTTCATTACTATTATGTCGATACTTACTTTTCCTAATTGAAACTCATTAATTACACCAATAAGTCACTAAAAAATGATAGCTAGGTTGAAAGTTACTCTTTCTGTATGTTCAGGTACTAAGGGTTCATTTGGTTCAACATTTTGAAAGCCTTATGGGGCTTGAAAGCCCTTTGGAAAAAATTTGAGGTGTTTGGCAATCATTTCCCAAGAGGCTTTAAGGTAAAAGCTGACCTTGAAAATGCTAAAAGTTCAATGCTAGTCCCTATTAGCATTAAGCTTTCAGCATTTTCGGAATGCTGAAACTCTTTATCAATGAAATTTAGTCATCTTCCTTTTTTGCCCTCAAAAACTCACTAAAAATCCAAACTCGCCCCTTTTAAAAAACAAAACCCTATAGTCTCCTGCAGCCCGTCGCTCTCTGCTCGCAACTGCTGCCTCGCGTTTGCTTCCTTCTCCCTCGCGGTCTGCTCTCTCACTCGACGACGCTTGCTCAATCGTGCTCCTTCGCTCGCTCTCTCCCTCGTGGCTGCTTCTCTGCAAGTTCAATCTTTCCTTCGCCACATTTTTGGGTTTTCTTTTTCACCTTTTTTTGGGATGAGTTGCTTGCTTTTGGGAGAATGTGTGAGCTAGGTCCGTTTGGGTGTTGCTGATTGTACCCTCTTGATTTTGTGCTTGGACTAAGTGGTTGTTGGAATTGTCGACCTGCATGTGGCTTTTATCACTAGATCGGCACTATTGTTTGGCTCGGCTGCAAGCATTTGGTGTGATGGTTTGCTGGTTCTTTGCTTTTATTGTTGTTGGAGTTGGACTGGACGTTGTGGCTGGGGTTTCAAGAATTGGACTTGCATAGGATGATTTTATGTATTGCAACAAAGAATTGATTGTTTTTGTCCTATTTTGAGTGGTTTGTCAATTGCGGTGGATCTGTCCCGATTGAATGTGAGGAGGGGATTGGTTAATTGTCTATTGCAATCGTATCTTACGTCCTTTGAGATTGCTTATTTGTGTGTCAACTTGATTGATGCTCTTCCATTATTTCCCATGGTTATCTGTGACAATTTTCTGCAGGTATCTTGGATTTAAGAGAATTGTTCCCTTAGATTGTAAGAGGCTTGTAATTTTACTGGATTTGGATCAGAATGGAATACTTTCACAGAATAATTTTGAAGTTGCTGTACATCTTGCACATAAGAAGAAGATGGCACAGCCAAGTCATCGTAGAGTTTTTGTCGATAAGCCCAAGGAGGAGGATTACTTGTACACAAATCCTCTGGAGTGCCTTTGTGAGCAGCCTAACTGTGATGATTTACAAGGCCCGAGCAAGTGGAACTCCAGTGAAGACTCCAGTTGATGGCCGGCAATGATAAACTTTCATCATTTGACTTGTTCCGCACAGTATGTTCATGGGCTTGAGATTCAAGTTGATCTCTCCAAAAGTTGCAGCGCACGGTACAGATGCTTTATTTTTCCTTACAAGTAGATACGAAGATGCTCTTGAATTTGATGCACGAGCTACTCCGCTTTCATCAATGTGAATATCTTTTTGTTTGTCCATGATAAGAGGCTAACAAGAAGCAGCAAGCAAAGAATACTTGCCTTCTTTTTAGGGCAGCTACAAAGATATATTTATCATTTTTTTTTGTTCATAGTTGAACGATTGTAATCTGTTCCTTACAAAAAAAAAAAACGATTGTAATCTGTTGGGAAGTCACTGAAAATGAGTGTACATTTTGCTCTTCTTGTGATAACAAAGAATGAAAGCTTATTTTGGTTCATGTCTATTATTTCGGGTAGTTGGTTAAGGATCGTTTGAAATGATGACTCGAGACATCTGCAAATTCATTTTAATTTTGGCAACTACAGAGATCGATTCTTCTGGTAAAACAGTGCCATGATCTTGGATACAAACATAAGACGGGAAGTTTGGTTCTTTGCCTACTCAATGAAAATTGGTTTATTTAATACAAATCCCTATAACATCTTTTATTCCCTCAGAACTTGATACGAATTGGAACTCACTCGCCAAAGTAAGGGACACAAATTGTCTAGAGGAGGATAGTGCTTCAAATGATGATGTAGCTTCTGACATGGCACGATAATAAAATTGTTTACACGATAACTTTAACATTGTTGTCAAAATTTAAATTAAAAAAGATGCAGAGTTTTTTTTTCAATTTTAAACAAATAAAAATTAAAAAAGCTTAAATTAATCACTCAAATAGGCTTTTCAAATGTGCTCTTTACCAAATAGCATTTCTCGCAAAATTGCTTCTCAAAGCAAATTTTACCAAACAATATTTGCATTTCCTCAAAACCCTTTAGGCTTAACTACTTTGCATTTTTCCAAAGCCCATTGAAAAAGCTTAACCAAACGTAGCCTAACCATGTCGCGACCTACCCCTCGAGGGCCGAACTCGAATGAGGCGGGTTTAGAGATAAGTGTTCATGAAACGGTTCATATGGCATATCATGAAAATGATTTTACTGAAGCATAAATCTTTTGGTTAACCATATGGCCCATTGATCATGAACATGGATTTTCCCTAAATCCATATCTCGCGTGACAGCGGATTGATTTTATCTTTTTTAGGAGTCGCCACTAGCCTAGGTCGGGGGTCGGCTAGAATATCCAACCGAAACGCGGGAATTTCGTTTCGGTTTCCACGAAAACCAGAGATCAAAGGTTCGGGGATTAGCTTACGTTAATATTTCTATTAACGCCCTTTCGGTACCGCTAAACTTAATATGGTTGTTATCTAAATTGTCATGCATTTATTCTTTACTATTTTCATGCAAAAATCTTAGTCCACTAGGTGATCATGCATCTTGTTTTTGTATTTTCATTTAAGATTCTAAACTAATCCTATCTTAGTCTAGAAAAAGAAAGAAACAATCAATTGTATTGAAAGACATTTCATAAAGTAAACACTCGAAGTATTGAAAAGACGGGCTAAATCTAAGTGCGAGAAAGTAAAAACCCGCAACTCTTCGGGTGTTTATTACAACACAAATTGAAAACTCGAGACATGATCGGGGATGAATGAATTGAGTATAAATTGAAACCGGATTAGACATCGGTCTATTGCCATCATCAAATGAGTACAAATTGAGACTAGATTGGACATCGGTCAACCACCTTGGCCTTTTTTCAATTTTGGATTACCTCCCATGGACCGCCTCTCGGGTGTCGGTGTTTACATTCATAACATTCATTCACAACAAACAACATATGAAAGAATAACCAAAGAAGAACAATGATGCAAACAATTCACTAATTAAGCACGGGCCTCGGGATCGGCCTTTGTTTTTCATGCGTTTCGATTCGTCACCCACCTAATCATCTAATATTATTTGATTAATGGTTAATGATAATGGGCTACCATTTGTATTCACAAAATAGCAACTTATATCAATTAACCCCTAAAGTCGGGTTCTAAGTGACCATAAATGGGCTACCCACCGAACATGCACCGGGCCTAACATTCATCTAACAAACACATGCATATCAATGAAATAAGCATGCATTCAAGCCCATGGGCCTTATTTCGAAATCAATCAAGCAATGAGACGTGGGCTTTATAAAAAGACCACTTATCCAGTTATTATCCAATTCGTATTGCTTCTGTTCAGATGTGATTGACTACCCTAATGACGTCCAAATGAAATGATTCAGGTGTCATTAGAAAGCTTATGAAATGAGGATCAAGAGTCAAGAAGACATTTTTCCTAAATCCTCACCGATTTTCCCGAAAATATCAAATTTGATCTCAGTGACAGGCTGGACTCTGTTCTGTTATGGATTTTAAAATAATGGCGGGAAAAATAACTAACCTTATCAAAACCACGTGAAAATTTTTGTGCAGTTAGGATTTCCCGTGTGTAACAACTTTCACGTTTTGAGTTTTTGCTAAAAGCCCTCCAAATTTTTATAAAATTCGGTTTCCGTGAAGGACTCAATTGCAAATGAAATTTTAACTCGTGAAGACCTTTTATGAAATTTTAAGCAAATTGACCCTCCAAAAATTGCTATTAGGCCGTCAAAATTTCCGGTTAATATAATGAGACCCTAATGAATAACTTTGTAATTTTTTATTTTTTGCAAAAAAGGACTCTAACTTTTTCAAATTCAAAGAAACATCTTTTGAACTCCAAAGGAGTGGAAATCAGATCTGGACACAAATACTGATCAGATTGTGAAAATTCCTTTTGAAAATTCAAATGACCTTCGATTTTGATGAAATTAGTATCAATAGAAAGATCTCGATCTCAGTGTGAACTTTTGTGAAGAAAACTTTTTCATATTTCGAACACACGAATTTATGAAAATCGAAGAACACACGAAGATCAGTCTGAAACTAGTTTGTCACCAGATTCATACAAAATTGACGTTGCAGATCGTATAGGGCTAACTTGCTTAGAATTTTGTGAAAATTTTATGATGGACAGATCAAGATGTTCTCTGCAACTTTCATGAAGAAAGTTTTTCCAAAAAATGATCGTAAAAAATCATAAAAAATCATCAAACAACGCGACGTCAATCAGGAAAATATCAGAACAGACTTGAACATCCTATTCCAGATTCTGATCCTAACTTCTAAAAGTGTTTTGACATAGCAAATCAAGTCCGATCGAGGCATATAATATATCAAATCGAAGCTTAAGACGCGCTCTACGATTCTCTAGTTTATCACTTTGCCAGATTTCGACGTTAACAAGCTCAAATCATCATCTCAAACCGACAGGTTTTCCTGGACACGAATTTGCAGAATCATGTTCAAGTGCACTCACCTTGTTTAACGATGCTCCAATGCGTAATCGAGCTATCCGGCCTTCGTATTCAGATCAGGAACAGCATGGAGAAGTCTCGAAAAGCTCGGCCAACCTATGATAATAGATTGCACAAACTATAGTGAGAATCAATCCGTTTTCTCACGAATAAACTGTAATGGAGAAATCGAATCAAAGAATGCGATCCGGTGGCTGTTCAACGAGCGAATGAACACCACAGCCACACGGAGATGTTGAAGAACGTCGCTAGAGGTTTGGGATTGCTGAGGAGGACACCGATCAGCCGGTTCAGCCGCTTGAACCGGCTGATCACATCACCAGCAGCAGCGCCGGTGATGTTGCCGAGAGGAAGAAGTCGCCGAAACAGTGAGCTCCGGCCACCGACACGGACAGCTGGTGTTGCGACCAGCCTTGGGCCATCGTGGGGGACAACGATGAGCTGCTGGTTCGCCGGAGAACAGCCGGTGAAGAGGCGGAGGGGCTGTCACCAAGAGAGAACACGAGAGAGAGAGAGATGGCGTGAGAGGGAGAGAGAGAGAGAGAGAGAGAGAGAGAGAGAGAGAGAGGGAAGAGAGAGAATTCAAATCTGGAAAATGATTCCCCCCTCTCAAATTTTGGAGGGAAAAAACATTATATACCCCCTTTAATTTTGGAATTTAACCCTTATATTAATCCAATAGCCCAAAATGCATTTTTAATGATTAAAAATATTCTTTAAGGGCTAAAGATTAGTGACATGGCATCATGTACGGACGCGATTGATTCTAAATGAATGGCCACTATTGATTTATTTATCCCCTAATTAATTTGTTTAATTCTTGAAGAAGGGCATTTTAGTAATTTCTCTTAGGGGCATTTTCGTAATTTTCAATTAAGGGCATTTTTGTCATTTTTGAGCTCAAAAGGATGTGGCCGGCCTAGATTAATCAGGATGGATCGTCAATCGCCGGATTTTCGATCGGAAAATAGCCAATTCGATCAAACCGTTTGAATTTGAATCAAACCAGGTTGAGCCGATTAATCCCGAATTTGGCCTGATTGAATCAGTTCAATCCTTGATTCCAATTTTGCACAATTTGATCTCTATCATGATTAATTAACTCCATTAATACTGAATTAGATCAAATTGGATTGAATCGATTTGTAATTCACGCACAAATTGACTCAATTTGACTTGTTTGTCTCAATTGATCTTGAATTTGGGTAATTGCATGGCCAAGCTAAACTAACAAATTTAATTGAAGTCCAATTAACCAAATTGAGTCTCAATTCATCAAATTGAATATTAGTCTAGAGTGGGTCAAAACTGACTGTACACGCTGACTCGTCCTCTGATGAGCCACGTCGGCGTCAGAAATTAATAAAAAATGCCATGTCAGATTTCTAGCCAAATTGACACTTAAGTGATCTCTTTTTCTTTGACTTGGCATCAAAGTAATTCGAAAAAAAAGTTATGGCATCAAAGTGTCCTCCGTACACAACTTATGGCACTTCTAGTGTCCTTTTGCCCAAAGAGAAAGTAGGTTAACTATTTTTAGTGACTATGTGGTTTATCTATAAGAGTAAAAAATTCACTTAGAAATTAATAATAATCCAGGATCATTTTCATAGGCTCTGGAATGTGATGATTCTACAAAATGATTTAATGCTATGGAAGAAGAGTTAGAATCTATGAATCAGAATCAAAACCAAATCTCGAATCTTGTTAAATTACCTGAAGCATGCAACAAGGTTAGGCATTAATGGGTCTTTAAGATCAAGCGCTACACAAAAGGTGATATCGAACGGTATAAAGCCAGACTTGTTGCTAAAGGTTTTACTTAGAAAGAAGGCATTGATTATAAGGAGACCTTTTCGCTAATCTCCAAGAAAGATTCACTTAAAATCATTTTGGCTTTAGTGACTTGTTACGATTTAGAGTTACACCAAATGAATGTCAAAACTGCATTTCTTAATGAAAATTTAGAGGAAAAGGTTTATATGAACCAACCTGAGAGCTTTTCATTTAAAGGAAATGAACACATGGTGTTTAAATTAAAGAAGTCAATAGATGGACTTAATCATGCTGCTCAACCACTGTATCTTAAGTTTAATGACACCATAACTTCTTTTAGATTTAGGGAAAATACTATTGATTGACGTGTATATATATATATATATATATATATATATATCTATGTTTATAAAGGTCAGTGGGAGCAAGTTTATTTTACTAGTTCAGTATGTTGATGACATTTTGCTTACTACTAATTATATTACTTTGTTACAAGAAACCCAGAAATTTCTCTCTAAGAATTTCAAAATTAAAAATATGGGAGAGGTAACTTATGTGATAGGAATAGAAATTTGTCATAATAGATTGTTAGGGTTATCTCAAAAAGCCCACATTAATAAAATTTAGAGAGATTCAATATGGGTAAATGTTCAACAGGAGTAATTCCAATTTAGAAAGGGGACAAATTTAGCCTTATGCAATGTCCAAAAAAATAAATGGAACAAGAGCAAATGAGAAATATTCCTTATGCATCTATTGTTGGGTGCTTAATGTATGCTCAAACTTGCACCATACCAGAGATCATATTTGTTGTTGGAATGTTAGGCAGGTATCAAAGTAACCCGGGATTGGATCATTGAAAAGTTACAACAGAAATTCTCAAATACCTTCAAGGAACTAAGAATTATATACTCGGTTATAAAAAGATATGATCATGTTGAGGAGATTAGATATTTGAATTCAGACTCAGCCGGATGTTTTGATACAAGAAAATCAATGTTTGGCTACTTGTTCCTTTTTGCTAAATAGGAAATTTTCATGAAAAAGTTTGAAGCATCAATCATTGTTGGATCCACTATCGAGGCTAAGTTTGTGGCATGCTTTGAGGCCACGATTCATGGGTTATGGCTGCGAAGCTTTATTTCAGAGCTTGTGATTGTTGACGGTTTTGCTAGGTTGCTGAAAATTTATTGTGATAACTCTACAGCAATTATCTTCTATAAGAACGACAAGTATTTTAATTGTGCTAAAAATATGGAAATTAACTACTTGCTCATTAATTCAGAAATAGAGAGTCTCAATTGAGCACATTAGCACCAATCCTAAGATTGCAACAAAAGGTATGTCGCCCAAAATATTTAATAAACATGTTGAAAGGATAGACATTTTTGGACGTCATTAATGATATTGTATTATGATTCCATTAAGTTTATTTATTTGACACTTTGAGCTCATATACGTGTTTATGATATTTCCTATTTTCTATTTAGTATACATGATGGAAATAGATGAAGGTTTAACACAATAATCTCTAATAAAGACATTATAGTTGGACGATACTTCTCATTTATGGATCATGTTAAATAGAAAACCATAGTTGTAGTACATTGAAGGGCCTATGTTGATTAATGACATAAAACCACTATGGCTCGCATTAATTTTCTTTACTTAATTATGATAGCCAATTTAAGAAAGGTTTTATCATAATGTTATTGCATACATTATGGTCTTCATTAAACCATGAAAGAAAGGTCATGTGGACGAAGTGGGAGAATGTAAGAATAATAATGGCCCACGTGATATTATTAATGGTTTAATAATTATTTAAATGCTAGAAAAACGTATTGGTTATCAAAAGTTGTAACTTTTATGAAGATAGAATATGATAATTTGCCTTGATGGAAGGTACTTGTTGAAAACACTTATTGATAGCCTGGCTTATATAAACAGTTTGGTCCTCTCTCCACCCACAGACAACGAAAGTTGTATTCTATTCTCCATCAGATAAAATAAGTTAAGAAAAAGTGAGTTAAGGGAGAGAAGTCAAATTTCTTTGTTTCTCCTAATTCTGCAACAATTTCTTTTTCTCAAAGTTATTGTTATGAATAAAGGTATGTATGTGTCTTCATCTCTACTGTCGTGAATAAATTATGAAGAGCTAAAATTCTTTGATATTGAATTTCCGCATAAAGGATTACATTATCGCTGATGGGCATGACGATTGTAATTTGGCTAAAATCGTACAATCATAGACCACCAAATGGATCCTGCTAAACAGCTTGAACTTAATGAATCGGTAAAAGGCTGCACACCTTCAAGAGCTTGAGAGAGAGAACAGTGAGAGAAAGATATCGTTCATCACTTCGCATTATTTGGTTGCACAACTGAAGTGCCTGCGGAGACTCCACTTAATTAGAACCAGAAATTTTTGTGATTTTTCAAAGATTTTGAAAAGTCTTCTGTATAAACAGCTTTCGATTGTTTAGATGTCGCGGACCTTCATAGAGATTTTCTGTCTAGTTGATTAATGCATTTAGGGCTCGTGACCCTTGCATTAGGCGAAAAGGCATCAATTTTCAGAAGTTTGTTTACCAAACAATAGAAAAATAGAAAAACAGGGCTAGGCAGAAATAGGGGTGGATCGAGTTGGGTCGAGTTTAGGTTGGATTGAAAATGGTCCAATCCAAATAGATCCATTTAATACGTTTTGACCCTTTTCAATATAATATGAATCTAATGACCCATACTCGACCTAACCCAAACCTAACCCATACCTCGACCCAACTCATATTACTAGAACACTTCCATATTTAACTCAATTTAGGACAACTGGTACCCAAATTGAGATAAAAGTATGGTGTAAGTGAACGCGAGAATAAGTGAGAACGAGAAATGAGTTGAGTTTAAATAAGTTGTAAATCCATTTTTGACTGGTGACACATAACGTAAATCTTGCAGTCAACACTTTCTCATGTCGAACTATGATCGACACAACAAAGAGGGCCAAAAAAAAAGTGCCCTCAATTTTCTCAATGCCCAAGGGGGTCGACCCCTATCGTTATGAATGGATTCCGATATCTTTATTTTTGTTTAAAATATGAACCCGGTTCACCTACCGCTTTAATGGGCGAACAGCCCAACCCTTGGAACATACTAGAGCCTTAGGAGGCGAAAGAAACTGCAAGACTCCCAAGTGGTGAGGAGACTATTAGAACTCTGACCGCGTGCCTATTGAAGAATGAATGGACGACTCATACGAAGAAAGAGAAAGAAACTAATTTTAAACACCTCCAATTGGTTGACTGATTACTTGATATTTTCTCACTAGAGGTAATGAAAAGAATAATAGGATGGATAGCAATTTATGCCTAGATCAAGTATAAATGGAAAGGAGTTGTATTGAGGGAATGGTAAATTGCTGCATGCAATAGTAGTAAAATGAGTAAACAAAGATAAACCACAGTTAGTTGAATTTGTCTTAATTAAACAGAGAACATCTGAGTATCAATTTTCGCGCTTGTCCAAAAAACATAAATTAATAAGTGGCATTATTGGAATGATACGGGAGCTCTCTTGAAGGTGTTCAAATCTCTGGTAATATGTTTATATTCGAACCAACTCTTGGAATGTGTTCATGGCCGAAAGTGGCAAACCCAACACCACCACAATACCCTTCTTATTCGCACTCCCTTCCCTCATAAACAAGCAGAGATTTGGTGGTGGGTTGCCGGTGCCGAGCTGCCATGGCGCTCCCCATCCGAAGTCTATGCAGCCATAATCCAGCCTCAACCATGAACTTATCAATAGTGAGCTCACTGAGTAAGGATCAAATTGATACATGTCCATGAAGTCGATTGATGACCGCACGTAGTCCTCAGTCACCCTCTCGACCACCTTCTTTATTTTTCCTGCAGTGGATGAGATCGGCTCATCGATCAACTCTCCAGCGGTGCAGAGACAGCAAGGTGCAATTATGGCATTCCCAAAGTATCCTTCGGGCAGCGATGTTCTTAGCATCGATCGGAAATCGACCGTTATGAGAAGCTTCGATAGTTGGTGTGGTTTCATCTTGAGTGCCATGCTTCGAGCCCGCCATACTAGAGACGCGAGCGCGACAAAGTTGGAGCAGTTGCTCATTAATTGTCCATCGGCCGTTGCCCTTTTCTTTAGGGTCGCCAGCTTCTCACAGTCAAAGTGGAAAGATTTAAATACAATTTGCTCTCTCTCGTATGATGCCGTGAGGTCCGATACATCACTCACGTGAACAAAGTCGTCATAAGGACCGCTGATCTGAGGTGGCACCCTTGGCTTCAAAATGGTTCTATCACGACAAGGGACAAGGGATAATGGTTTGCCTCGTGCTAACTCAGCCCACGAGCTCATGAAATTAATTGCGGCGATACCATCGACCATGCAGTGGTGAATTGCGATTCCTAAAGTGAAGCCTCCACATTTAAACCTTGTTACCTATTCACACAGTCTCTAGAGTTACTAATATCCCATTACAAATTGCAACAATGTAACTTATATGGATAAGTTCTTGCATGACCTTTTTTCATAAATTGACCGCATGCTCCTTGCATCCAAATAAATGTTGAATCTCATGAGTCTAATGTTACGGGGATAATTACCAAAAAAGTTATAAGCATATTGTACGACTGCCAATTGATTTTAACATTTTCAATTTGATCAATTTAATCCTAAACATTTTGAGAATTTGCCAATGTAGTCATTCTGAGTAGGAAATTATTGATGTGGACACTAGCTATCCTAAGTGGAGTGATCGGCGCTGACGTGAATAATTTTTTGCATAATTTTTTCAATTTTTCTAAATTTTTTATAATTTTTTTCTTTGCTTTCTTTTTTCTTTTTCCTTTGCCAGTTGCTAGGCCTTTTTGGCCATAGGCAAGGCCCAACAACTGGCAAAGGAAGAAGGAAAAAAAAGAAAAAAATTATAAAAACGTAAGAAAATTGTCTACGTCAGTGCCGGCCATCCGCTGTGCCATATAGAATGGTTAGCATCCATGTCAATGATTGCAGGCCAAAATTGGCCGGAATAACTACATAAGCTAATTTTTAAAATGTTCGAAACTAAATTGTCTAAATTGAAAATTTTAAAATTAAATTAGTATCCGTACAATAGGTTTAGCACTTTTTAAGTAATTTTCCCAAAGTTACCGAATTCAACAATGTTGGAGATGGACCCAAAGTAAATGCACCTAGTTTTTGTAATAACATCACATCATTTTTACTAGACAGACCTTAGCAAGGTGAGACTAATGAGATTTCTTACGGGAGGGAAAACATCCATGGAGTAATTTAATGGCGATAATTCGATAATCGATAGTTACTCTTTTCAGTGGAAAGGTATCAAGTTTATGGAATAGTTACAAAGCTTGTTGTAAGTCTTGAGAGTTATCATGATACATTAGAAATATTATTACGAGCTGTATTTAATTGCAAGTATTTTGGCAGTTATTATAATACAGAAAAAGTCTCATACCACATCTAGATAATAGTAGTAACTATACTAACATGCTGATGCTTAAATTTTCCACATAAAAGGTTGCTAAACATACTAGAGAGAAATTACTTATTGTAAAAACTGACAGGTTAATTTGACTTTTCAATTATGGAAAGTTATGAAGAAATTACTAGTTACTATAGTAACATGCTGATACTTAAATTTTCCACATAAAAGGTTGCTAAACACACTAGAGAGAAGTTTCTTCTTTTAGGTCGAACACTAGGGAGAAGTTATTTATAGTAAAAAGTGACAGGTCTAATTTACTTTTCCATAATGGAAAGTTATGAAGAAAATACCAGTTACTATACTAACGTGCTAATACTTGAATTTTCCACATAAAAGGTTGCTAAACACATTAGAGATAAGTTACTTATTATAAGAATTGACAGGTCAAATTTACTTTTCGATCATGCAAAGTTATGAAGAAATTTCGACTTTATAATAACTTGACTTTTCCTATATGAAAATTCATCAACAACATTGAGAAAAGTTACGCATTTATTATCAATAAATGGTAACTCCATCACAAACTACATCAAGGATGCATGTAAAATGTGACATTTTCTATGCTAGAAAACACCCCAAAGCAGATATTAGGTGGAGGGAAACCATAAGTATATAAAGAGGATATAAAAATCTTTATTAAGTGATGTAGGACAATATTTTAACAATCTAGTCTTGTGTGAAACTAAAGCTACCAAAACAAATTCACTGTTTAGTGGACAAGAAAGCCAAAGAAAATAGAACGTAAAGGGCAATCAATTATTACGAAAATTACCAAAAAAATCCTAAAACTAATGCATTTATATCAATTTAGTCCTAAACTTTTCAATTGCATCAATTGTGTTTTAAATCTTTTGACTTGTTGCTAATTTAATTTTAAACCTTATAATGATTTTTCCAATTTAGTCATTCTAGCTAATTTTGATTGGAAAAAACTGACATGGCTATCCAATTAGCATCGGTCATCCTAGTTGAAATGGCCAGTGTTGACATGGAAGAGTTTTGCAATTTTTTAAAATTTTCTAGATGTTTTTTCCTTTTTTCCTTTCTTTCTTATTTTTTTTCCTTTCTCTTTTATCTTGTTTCCTTATTTCCCTCCGCTACTCGCGGCCTTTAGTGATGCTCAAAAAAGTCACTGGCCGCTAGTGAGGGCAAGGGCTGGGATGCCCTTGCCAGATTTGGGGAGGGTTGACCTTGCTTGTGGTCGGCAAGGGTTGGGACGATGGCTGGTGACCTCCGTCGGCCGTCATCGAGTCTGGCGACTAGCGGAGGGAAATAAGGAAAATAGAAAAAAGATAAAGGAAGAGTAAAGGAAAGATAAAAGGAAAAAAGGAACAAAATTCAGGAAATTTTAAAAAAATTACAAAATCCTACTCCATCAATGCCGAAATAACTAAATTGGCAAATTGTCAAAAGGTTTAGGACTAAATTGGCAAATAATTAAAAGATTTAGGACTCAATTGGTATAATTAAAAGATTTAAGACTAAATTGACAAATTATCAAAAGCTTTAAGATTAAATTGGCCAAATTAAAAGGTTTATGAATGAATTGGCACAAATGCAATAGATTTTGGAGTTTTTTGTGTGTGTGTGTGTAATTTCCCCGTCAATTATTACCAGCAAAGAGAGAGGAAATGTTACCTGTGCTGTTAAAAGGGGTCCAACTTCCAGCATATTTTCAGTAGGCTCTCTGTAAACAAGCTTTCCTAGAATATCCGAATCAATAATTTGCATATCACCCAGATTTTCGATGTGACAATCGGCGCATGCCTCCACAAATGGGACTCCAAACTTCTTTTCGCAATCGACGGTCAGCTTCCCTTGAGAAGTTTTAGCTAACCTCCCCGCAAGCGGATAGTAATAAACCAAAACTTTGGAAAGAGCCTGCTTAATCACGCCCGCCACATTCGCGTCGCTCCTATCGAAAGTATAAACGGTCGATATGATGGACAAAGCCGCATTATCAATGCTACTTAAGAAGATGGAACCCCCAGGCGTGTCTTGTTCTGGTAGGACTGCGACGGGGACAGATCTTTCTATCGTCAGGAGATGGTTTGCAGCGGTGTTGAGGGCCTCCATTGGAGCAGTCCGGAACTCTATATATCCCGCTCTCGCGCTTGGCAAAGAAAATAGGTCTGAAAGTTCAAACAAAATCGTTAGAATGGAGGGATCCTATATGGAGGGCAAGTGTTATTGCAGCTTCACGGTATGTGTGGTCAAATGTAGGAATACCATGAGCAGATCGAGAGAGATATTAGAGATGAACGTACCAGATTGGGTTCTGTCCTCGGATGTTGGGAAGTGGAAGTTCTTTTGGGCGGTTTAAATAGACCTAAAGTTTCTGTTTACATGTGGTTTAATATGAAAATTAGTTGGTGGGTCGACCGCACCTTTTGTTTTTCTGAACATCAGGGTCGACCGCACCTTGAAGACCCAGAAACTCTAGGTCATTTTAAATTGTTAGAACGAGCCCATTGACCTTCACATTCCCTTTTGTGTGCACAAATTGCACGTTACTCATCCATGTCTTGCGCACCAAGTTTTGGCCAAGGATTTTCTCTCTCTCTATCCGCGTGGGTATTAACTTCTTTTCTTTTTGTTTGGATTGGACATTGACCTTCACAAGTGACAATTGGTGAAGGTACACATGACATGTTCGGGCTGGCATCATTGGCAGAAAAAAAAATAGTAGCAATTAACGTACCATTCCCGTTTCGACCAAACAAAAACATACCGTTCACATGGAAAAAAATCATATAGTTCACTAAAAGAGAAAAATTCCAAAGTTATGATCGGATTTGTCGGCCACAAGCATGTGTGATGGAGAATTCGTGGTGGTAGTGATCATTCTGGCTTTGACGGTAGGTTGTTAACACCTAAATTTTTGCCTAAACTCCTCTCATGTATTTCATAAAATTAGGCATCGAATTCAGTAAAAGCGATAGAATTTGACCCCTTAAAAATATCGACATTGCATTGTCTTGCATTCACATTCTTCACAATGGATGACCGAAAGCGTAAACGATGGACAAGCTGCGAATCTACGAGTACAACCACACCGTTAACATTGTTTTCTTGAAGAACGAAAGAAAAGGAAGGAAGAAATCCGGTGGAGGAGCTCAGCAAGACAAAAACAAAAGAAAAAGAAAACAGAGAAGAAACAGGGCATGGGCGCGCATGAAACGGGCAAGGAAGAAAAGGCAGATGGCTGGGCTATTTGCAGTGGATAAAAGGAGAGAAGCTCTCGACTGGAGGGACACCAGCAGACTCAGGCCAAAACAGACACAAATGAGAGAGGGAAGATAGAGGAAACAAAGAGAACATTCACCACCAGGTCGTTTCTCTCCGATTAATCACCAGCAGAGTTTCGACTCATTCTAGATGTGTTTCTTCATCTCTGCTCTGTTTTGTCGCTTTTCATTGGACTGCCTCATCGAGCCATCGCCAAGTCGCTACACCAAATTGCTAGACTTTCATGAGCAGCCATCACCAATGACAACATAACTCGCTGCGACTGTCAATTTGATGATTTTTGGCCGTGAACTTGAGGAAGTAAAGGCCCTGTTTGCTCTGGTCCGGCATCGCTGCTCAATACTGTCGTGCCGCTGCTCGTGTGGTACACTCCCGCAGTTGGGGACGTTGCCAAGTCTGTCGCTGTTTCATTGTGACAATGCCGCTGTCTGAGTCGAGGCTTTGATAGGGATTTGTTCGTCGCTGCCCAGTACGCTTACGGTAGTATTGATATGACTGTTCATGATTTGTTCATCTCTTGCCAAGTTCAATTGTTTTTTAGAGGTGGCGTGACTGTTCATGGGCAGTCTTAAGTTTAAATATGATTGTTCTAGTCTAAATTCGTTTTTTTTCCAATTTGAGCTTTGTTTTCCACGTTAAAGTCTTCATAAATCTGCATAATGCTTAGCTTCGTTAGATGGCTTCCCACATGGAATTTCATTTTTACATTGCATATAGACAGCACGTGGTGATGTCAGCATATCGCAAAGCAAATAAAGGCTTTTCATGAAAGTTTTTACCCAACTATTGTATCTGGATTTTGCATGTAGAAATTGCTCGTCATCATTTCATGTATTAAAACAAAGAAGAAGAAATGTTCATGTTTGCATAATTCGGTAACGTTTAGTATTTGAATATTGTTGCACATTAAGATGGGATTTCATGATTCTTTGCACACACGGTAGATTTAATTATCAGAAATTGCATCCACGTTTTGTTTGGGCTTGCGCATTTATATCATACATCGCTCATGGGGTCCTGTCTTAGGGCGTTGATAATAAAGGTTATGTGTGATGCTCCAGTTGCGTCACACGCTACACACATCATTTCCCAAGTTTGATTTATATTTTCCAATTAGCATGTGGAAGCGAAATAAAACATGACCAACATCACATATAGGAAGTCGCACGAGTTAAATATTACACACAAATCTCATATGTTGACATCAGTATTACTTTCGCAATACAACATTCCAAAATTTACCACAAAACATATAAGTCCTAGGAAGGGGTTAGGGTCACCTATCGCCACACTACTCTTATTCGCCCAAAAGCCTGCCTGTACAAAAGTATAGCTTTCCTCTACAGGTTGACAACCTCGCCTGTCGACTCATCGCCTTTGCCATTGAAGCCTCTCAATGGTCTAACACGCACCCTCAATGTTCATGTACTAAGCAACAAAATGATGGGGAATCCACTCTAGCAAGTCCACATCAACCAATACGATGGAATTACATTTAGTATATATCTCTTCTGACCCAGGTATAAACACATTCTCATAAACACACTCCTATTGCATGAGAGCTCCAAAAAGCAAAGGCAGTGGGCAATCTATTCTACATGTCTGAAAAATAAGGAATGAATCAAAGCCCAGTAAATAACGTGAGTTATGAGTCAAACAAGATGACCATGTAAAATAAGAGCACGAAAGATTGCATTATCTTTCTTGTTGTGATATGCCGATGGAAATCATTAACAAAGTGGCACGGAATTTACTCTTTTCGACACAAGCGGATGACCTAATATATTACAATTCATGGTTACCACTCATTCATGACTTGTGAATATATACACACGTATGAACATGCATTATATTCATTTTTACTTTTCATCCCGAACACTCCCAGACCATCCTGATCGCACAGCAGGGCTTGTCAACTCCCAAAGCATTCTCAAGACTCCACCATGGGGCATCCCAATTACACTGCAGGGCATCTCAACTCCGAGACATCGTCATACACCATCATATAGGTGAAAGAATTGCATTTCACATTACTCTTCAAGTTTGGTCATATGATGTCATGCACACGTCATTAATACCGAATGATTTTCCTTGCATCAAGAATGAAACCAATACTCATTTCAACAATCGACATCCAATTCATAACACATTTTCATTCATATCAGTACCCTGCTTACTTAATGATTACATACATCGATGGTGATACCACATGATTCTCTTTTCCATTATTCATGCTAACACATTCAATGATTCAAAAACTAGTATACTCGGCAGGTGAATCTAAATAGTAAATGATGATTTTGAACAGATGAATCTAAACATTAAGTATTCATACTCAACGAGTAAGTTTGAACAAAAGGTGATGATTCTGGACTGGTGAGTCTGAATATTAAGTATTGATACTCAACGGGTAAGTCTGAACATAACGTGATGATTCTGGACGGGAGAGTCTGAACATTAAGTAATGATACTAAATGGGTAAGTCTAAATAGAAGGTTATCAGATTCAAAAAGTAAAATCAAACTCATAGAGCAATTCTGATGCCTAAAGCAGTTAAGACTTGGAAAACGATTCAGACTTAGGGAGCAGTTTAGATTCAAAAAACGATTCAAACTTAGAGAGCAGTTCAGACTCATAAAGTAAATAAGTGTACTCCGACTCAGTAAGTAAATGTACCCAGAATCAATAAGTGAATATTACTAACCACGGATAAATCTGAAATTATAAAAATAACACTTCCAAGTTCAACATGTTACTACACCTTAAGAAAACCAATCAAACACCCTTTTAGGCATGTAAGCATCATCAAAACAAATCAAATCAACACATCTCGACACACCACTATTGCAAATACTAACACTTACCATCAACTTTACTAAGACTAAAATCACACAAATCAACCAACCAAGCCAAAGGTACTAGTGGATCAACCCAAATTATTGCCTAGGGTTTTCACTTACCTTGAAAATGAATTCAGACTCAGAGCTTTAAATCAACTTTAAGCAAAATAAACAAAACCGCAAATCAACAATGTTAAATTTTAAAAATAACAAAACCCATTGGTAGGAAGTAGTGAAATTATATGATTTACCTCGTTCAGACTCAAAAGATTGAGACAAAAAGTTTAATCAATTCGAGTGTGGGACTTTCATTTCTATTTGTGGGTTTTGAAAACGAAGGTTGGAAGAAGGAAGTTGGTGATTGATAGATGTTGAAGTAAATTTGTTTATCCTTGGATCTTGAGTATTCTCAAGGATCCTACTACACAGTAAAAATTAGAAGAGAATGAAAGGGAGTAACTAAGGTTAAAGTCATAATGACATTGGGTTAAATTGCCAAATGCTCCAATAGATGAACTTCAAGTTTCCCCTATGAAACTAGCTAGAGTGCAAATGGCCCAATAAAATTTTGCCACAAGAAGATATTTTGATGAAGAGGAAATGACCCTCTCTTCTTCGGCCAAGTAAGTGGGTCAATCATCAATAGCATTTATTCACTTAAGCTAAAATATATGATGTAAGGCATGATGTCAAGGTTGCCAAATTTAATGTCTCAACTAAAACATGGTTTAAAATATTGAGTAGAAGGTAAATGAGTAATGGGCGTGTCAATTGGAGAGAAATAGAGATTTAGGAAATCGACATTCAATCTGAACATTTGATTCTGAACATTGGCAAGTCTAAAAATATTTTCAATTCACTAAAATCATTAATGAAAAATATCAAAAATTAGGAAAATCTCAATTCAATAAATTGAATCAAATATGAATTTTAGAATATACCAGCCCTATTCTACAAATAATATGACGGTGAATTAAGTATAATCGCCCTACACCACTAACGTACACATCAGAATCTATCAACTTAACCTTAACGCCTCAGACTCCTAGCAATCCGGTTGTGAAAATTAATCCTAAATATTATTATTGAATATGAAAATTTCCATATGTCATATTATGTTCCTTTCCGTTATTTATTTTGGTTTATTATTTATTAATTTAATTTTTACTGCTTTGAGCATTTATGGATGGACATCTAGAAAGATTTTAAGGAATGAATTGGGAAGATTGCCTGAAATACGTTTTCATTGAAGAAATTGGTACCAATTTGGGCATTGGGTAGACATCTAGAAGAATCAAATCCTTAGATCCAAATCTATAGTTCGCAGATGTAAAATAGCATCCTGCATTTTACTTGGTCTCTAACCAGCCTCTAATAGATTAATAGTGGCTCTTAACATAAAAAGAATTTCCATAAGTTAGTCGAGAAAAACCAACTTCCAATTGGTAAGGTTGGGGACAACTTGAACCAAGCGCTAATGCCGTCTTGCAAGGAGAAACGTTTGCTCCCGCTTGGCAATCCTTCAACTCCATCGGGAGGGTCACAACGTTGGCGTCGCTAGAGGATAACGACGAGACACTATGTTGTTGAGGACGAGAGGGATTTGTGAATAGTACAAATATATTACAAGATATTTGTAGTTAATTTACTTTAAATAGACCACATGTGTGGAAATAGTTGACAAAATTGAAATTAATATTTAATCACCGTTGCAACTTATGTTAGGATTGCAGTGTTTCTCTATGGTTAATGACAAACACAATTAATTTAGTTATGACAACAAATTTAAATAATCTATTAGATAGCTAACCTATTAAGCCATTATAAAGAAACGTTTGAAGCTCAAAATCAACTTGTCAGTATAGTCAAGAGAATTTCATAAAGTCAATAAGTAAAAGATTTACGCAAATGATCTTTACCAAAAAAAAAAAAGATTTACGCAAATGATTGTACTAATTTCTAAATAACCTTCAAATTACTAGTTTATCTGACTTCTAAGCTCTGTTTGTTTCATGAAAAATATTTTCTTACATTTGGATCGTTTAGGAAAATGAGTCAACAGAAAATGTTTTCCTATCAAGTTTAAATTCAGAAAGATGATTTCCTCTTCAAAAAATCGAAAATCATTTTCCAAAATATGACTAGGTATCAGCGCTTGGACCAGAAACTCTACGCTTTGACATCAAAATCCCAACACTCATTCCCAGGCCTTTGGCAACGGGGCTGATTCCTCGGTGCCTAGGCCCAAGTCCATTGAGGCTAGGCCTCGGACCCTGGCGACTTGGCCAAGGGCCATCTAGGCCTAGCTTGACAGCCGCCATGCTCGAGTCCATCAAGGCTTGGCCCGAGACATCGATGCTCATGCCCAGGACACCGGTGCTCGGTAATATCAAGGCTAGGCCTAGGTCCTCGGTGTCTATGCTTGGGTTCGTCAAGGCCAATTTCCACATAGCCTAGGGGCCATGCCCAAGTTCCCCAACTTCTGAGCCCGGTCCATTGAAGCCAAGCCTAAGTCCCCTGCGCCCACACCTAGGTCCATCGATGACATGTATAGGCCCGAGTGCCGAGGACTGGGGCTTGGCCTCAATAGACTTCGGCATGGGCAGCCATGCCCAACCTCAATGGACATAGGTTCGGTTGGGCGTCGATTTGGGGGCCAGACTCAATTGACCCAAGCCCGGAGGCTTAAGAACCGGGGTTCCAAGCCCAAGTGCTAGGGTCCTGGCCCTAAGTCCAACTGAGGCCTAGGAGCTGAGGACCTGGGCGCAGCCTCTATAGATCAGGGCCGGAGCACCAGGGAGCTAGGCATAGGCATTAAGTTCTCGAGGTCGATTTCGTTGGATCCAAGACCAGTGCATGTGTTCATGCTTGGGAGTTGGGGATTTGGGCTTGAGACCCCAGTGCTTGTACCGGGTTTCTTATCATCGCCTTTGGGTGACTAATTCTTAGGGTCGGCCAAAGGGCATGAAACACTAATTTTTTTCACCTCAGGTCATACCCAAAGACGACGAAACAAGAATTTG
This sequence comes from Syzygium grande, assembly GCA_024733475.1. NCBI lineage: Eukaryota > Viridiplantae > Streptophyta > Magnoliopsida > Myrtales > Myrtaceae > Syzygium > Syzygium grande. The sequence continues at coordinate 9,633,646 of JAMXDD010000011.1, forward strand.
GTCACATGAACTTATACCCAAAGGTGACAATGAAAATGATTTTGTCGCTTCAGGTTTACCCAAGGCGACGATATTTTCATCTTTTCGCTATTGGCAATATTTTCTTTCCTCAACGGCGACGAGGTTTGAATTTTATCACATGGGTCTGATATTAGGGTGAAAAAGCCATGTTTTATTACCTTAGGTCTGAGCTAAGGCAACAAAACCATGATTTGTCCTGTTGGTCTCACCTAAGGTGACGAAATCTCATGTTTATCGCTGTAGGTTCAAAACCTAAGATGGCAACTAATTTTATCGTCGTCGGTTCAAAACTCAATGCGGGGAAACTCTGATTTTGTCTCCTTTAAGATATGAGCTACGGAAACAAACTTAAGAATTTATTACCTTTAGTCAACTCTACGACAACAAAATTAATGATTTGTTGCCTTTGGTCGACCCTTAGCTGATAAAAGCTATACTTTGTCGCATTTTCATATCCGAAGCCGAGGTCGAGTTCGAGGTAACTGTCCCCTTAGGGTGCTTTTCTTGTATTGCACGCCCTATTCCTACCATTGCCCCTCTTGCCGCATTGCCGTGTTTAGGGATGATCGGTTCCAAGGTGGGTGATTCCATCCTGAAACCGCGAACTGCTCACTAAGGAATGATTTCAAAATATTGAAACTAGGAATCGAATCGCCCGTTAACCAGATGGTATGTTTTTGGATGGGTCCATTGAACCGGCCCCATCAAGCTTTACGCTATCAGTGCTTGTTTTTCAGCGACTTTATTCAATTGTCTTGGTGAAAAAACTAATAATGTGCACTCTTCATTTTGGACAACAGGGCACACGACCACTTCACCAGAGGTCAATGCATAAAAGTTTTACGCAAAGGACAACAGACACAAGCTTAGTACAGAGAACAACACACATACACACTTTACCACACCATCAATCATGTCCAACCATCACCAAGTACACACCACCACTCGCCGGCTACCACACATACATGACCAAGACACTTTGTGCAAATCAGAGACAGAGAGAGGATAACAGGACAGAGCATACAAACCACAATTTGAATCACTCGACTTGAACTCGGGAGATCCACAAGCCGTGAGACACAATTGCATATTATACATCAAACAAACAAACGACTTATAGATTAGGGATTTTGGCATTTAATTTTTCTAGAGTTTTCGAGCTAGACCGACCATAATGAGGTTTCCTTGCAGCCCAAACCCAAAGAGTTTCCTCTTAAACACGTTCAAAGAATACTTCACTTTCCTCTTAGTACTTCGGACAGTGAGTAGATTGAAGATTAGGGATTCCAACTTACAACAAATGGAGATGACCGAGAGCGAAAGAGGGAGGCGACGAACGACCAAAGGTATGGCCGTGAGTCGATGGGAGTTGAGCTTGAAAGTCGAGGCCGTGAGTCAAGAGATAGAGAGACCAAGGGAGTTGCTTGAGAGAGTTGAGACGAGAGAGACAGAGATGAAAGTGAGATGGGACAAGCGAGCTTTCAAATTATAGATTTGTGGTTTCCATTTTTCTTAAGAATTAAATATATATTATCGATCCAGTCTGGGTGGGCAGTTTCAAATTATGGATTTAGGGTTTCCATTTTTCTTAAAAATTAAATATATTTTATCGATCCAGTCTGGATGGGCAATTCCAATAAATTGGAACTGGGAACCACTGGTTTTGGACCAGTCTGGTCTGGTTCCGGACAGTTACCTGTTCCTTTGCACACTCCTATGTCTCAACCAGATGCAATTAATCTCACCAACCCAAACTCCTAAGAAAGGCAGTAGTGGGGATTCTTGGAATGTTGATGCTACATAGAAGGATGCCGACATAGGCATTGCCATGACGTCGCCGGCCATTGAACCTCATGCCCACCAATGTCAAGCCCGCGTCTCTTCCTCCCTCTGTGTTTCTCTCTCTCTCTCTCTCTCTCTCTCTCTCTCTCTCTCTCTCTCTCTCTCTCTCTCTCTCTCTCTCTCTACACACACACTCATATATATATATATATATATATATATATGAGAGCGATCAGCTGATCTGAGGTTGATCATCGTCAGCAACCATATACAGGGTTGCGGTTGGTGTGTGACCTTTCCATGGTCGATCTTCAGTTTTGGTGCTTCCATGGAGGTGGATTTTGGTCAATTAGCTTGCATTGGACGTGTGCCATAATGGAGACATTGGCGGGCGCGGCAAGGCTGATTGCTGGAAACTGCTGGGACACGACAGTGGGGTGGAGCGGAATGGTGGTGCAGCGCAGCGGCCATGGGTTGAACAAGTAGAAAGAGGAAAATAGAGAGAAAGGGTGGCCTACTTCTCGTTATTTATTTTACCTGTTCTCATTCTTGGTGATGTGTTTTAGAGTTGCATGTGAGTTCTACTTCAAGAAATGTAACCCACCAAACAAGAAAAAATAAGAGTAGCATGATAAGCAGGAATATGAAAGAAAGAGATTATGACTTATTTTGGACCCTTTAGCGATGTAACACACTCTGTTTATCACTTCGTTAACGCATTAAATATGCCCGGACTTGGTGTGTCGAGCATTTATCACTCAAGTTGTATTGGCTTCTCGAATGTGTTCATGGCCAAAAGTGGCAAAACCAACACCGCCACAATGCCCCCCTTCTCACTGCCATCCGCCATAAATAGACAACCTGGCGGCAGGTCACCAGTGCCAAGAATCCTTGGCTTTCCCCATCCAAAGTCCGTGGAGCCATAATCAAACCTTTGCCACGAAACCAACACTAGCGAGGTCAACGAGAGAAGGTCGAATTGATTCACGTCCAAGGAGTGTATCCACGACCACACGTAGTCCTCGTTCACCCTCTCGATTGCCTCCTGTATCCTCCCTGCGGTGAAAGACAATGGCTCATCGATCAACTCTCCTGCGGTGCAGAGACAGCAAGCTTTGACAGCATTCCCGATGTATCCGGGCATTGGCGGTTTCATCTTAGACCGTAAATCAACAGGAAAAAGAAGCTTTGACAGTTGGTCCGGTTTCATCTTGAGTGCGATGGTTCGAGCCGGCCACACTAGGGCTGCAAGTGCTACGAAGCTGGAGCAGCTGCTTATGATCTGTTCTCCACATTCAATCGTTAGTGTTTTTCGATTTATTGAAGTAAATCTCTAATTCAATGTTTATGAAACAATATGATTATGTGTATTTTGGCTATAAATGTTTAAATAGATGAAATTCTTGTGGAACTGATTGTGAGTGATCCTACAATAAGTGATGGGGGATTGATGTACTCTTACTCATTTGCAACACAATCCCCAACTTTTAGTATCTTGTATCTTCACAATGTGTGTATGAAGTGCCACCACTCCATTACCACAAGACCTAATTTTGCTGAAAATAAAGGACAACATTTATATGTGTAGCAAAGAACGCAACGTCTACCTGTTCATCAGTTGTCGCCATTTTTTTAAGGGTTGCCAACTTTTGATTGTCAAAGTGAAAAGATTTCCACACAATTTGCTCTTCCTTGTATAATGCCTTCAAGTCTGGTACATCACTAATGTGAACAAAGCAGTCGGAAGTACCAGTGATTTGAGGAGGAGCCCTTGACTTCATAATGGCTCTATCATGACGAGGGATGAGGGATAAAGGTCTACCTCTTGCTATTTCAGCCCATGAGTTCATAAAATTCATTACGGAGGTACCATCAAACATGCAATGATTAAATGCGATTCCTACAGTGAAACCTCCACACCTAAACTTCGTTACCTGTTTAATTTGTCACCAGAGTTAGTAGCATCTTAAAATGAAATGCAACAAATGTAATGTACATGGATCAATTCTTGCATGGCAGTTTTCCATGAATTGTGTGTATATACGTTGCGTCAAATTGAAACATTGTGTCTGATAGGCCCAATGTTAAATATTTTGGGACCCAGTGAAATCAACAGGGGTAGCTAGAGATGGATTTCAAAGTGGATGAACCTAGTTTATGTAATAATGTCTTAACTTTTTATCAAAGAGATCATAGCAAGATATGACTAATGAGATTTCTTACATGAAGGATAAAATCCGTACGGCATTTTATTGTAAGAAGTTGATATCGATTGTTACTATCTATAAGAAGAAGTCATAATGTCTATAGGGAATCACAAACTAGTTCTAAGACTTGAAAGTTATCATAGTATAAAGAAAATTCACAGGAATTTTATCTTAATTGCAAAAGTTGACAAGTCAAAGTTGCCATTGATCATAGAAATCTGTTTTGATTATAGAAAGTCACATTGAAATTACTTGTTCACAATAAGTCGAACCTTACTTTTGCTATATGTTGAAAATTCAACTACTTAATTGAGAAGTTACCAACTAAGGGACAAAAAAGTCCCAAACCTTTTGCATTTGTGTCAATTCAGTCCTAAACCTTTTTTTGGTGCCAATTCAGTCCTAAACCTTTTTGCATTTGTACCAATTTAGTTATAATCCTTTTTTTGGTATCAATTCAATCATAAATCTTTTGTATTAATGTCAATTTAGTCATAAATATTTTGTATTGATGTTAATTCAGTTATAAACCTTTTTATCTTTGTGCCAATTCAATCTTTCCAGTCAATTTTGGCCGGATTTTGCTTAAGTGGATGCCGGCCAGGGGGCGGCCGATCACCGGCACTGACGTGGAACTCTTTGAGTGATATTTTAATATTTTTTGAATTTTTATTTATTTATTTTATTTTTTCTTTTTTTTGTCCCTCTCCTCACTCCTTCCTCCAACTGGTCGCTGGTCGGCCAAAGGCCAACGAGGACCTTGCTGGCCACTAGCGAGGTCGTGCCTCGCTGGCCCCTAACAAGGCTCGCCTTCGCTGTCGCCAATGAGGCCGAGCCTCACCGGCCTCTAGCATTTGGCAGGTTGTCGGTCCTGCAACCAGTTGGAGAAAGGAGGGAGGAAAAAAAAAAAAAAAAAAAAAAATTATTAAAATATTAGTAAAAGTTGTCTACGTCAGTGTCGATAACCAATCGGCGTCCACGTCAGTAAAATCCCTCCAAAATTGGCTAGAAAGACTGAATTGGCACAAAGACAAAAAGGTTTAGGACTAAATTAGTATCAATATAAAAGGTTTAGGATTGAATTGACACTAAAAAAGGTTTAGGACTAAATTGGCACTAATACAAAAAGTTTAGTACTTTTTTGACACTTTTCCCTACCAACTAATGATATAAAAAAGGCACCCTTTACTTACGCTGTCACCAACTACCTCTAGAATGCATGTGGAGCGTGACATTAACTAATCGAATGTAAATTTAAGTCTACCAAAATGATCTCACCATTATAATAGACAAGAAAACCAAAGAAAATAGAATAGAAAAGAAAAGTGTTAACCATTAGCAGAAGAGCAAGAAAGAGAAGCTCGTAACCTGTGCTGTCAAAAAGGGTGTGACTTCTAGCATATTTTCAGTAGGATCTGTATAAACAAGCCTTCGTAAAACATTACAATCGAGAAATCGCATGTCACCCAGATCTTCGATGTTGCAATTGGCCGACGCCTCCACAATTGGCACTCCTAACTTCTTCTCACAATCAACGGTCAACTTCCCCTGAGAGTTTTTAGCTAATCTCCCCGCAAACGGGTAATAATGAATCAAAACTCGGGACAAAGCTTTTCTTAATCACGTCTACCTTGTTGGCATCGCTCCTGTCGAAAGAATAAAGCATTGACATGTAAAAAACAGACGCTTGATCGATGCTACGTAAGAGAAGGGAACCCCCGGTTGTTTCTTGTTCTGGCAGGACGGCAAAAGGGACGGATCTTTCTACTATCGGGGCATTGATTGTCGTGGTTTCGAAGGCCTCCATCGGATTAGTTCGAAACTCTATAGTCCTGCTTTCTTGCTGAGAAAAATGGTGGGTTGGAAAAAGAATCATTAGGGGGAGGAAGGGGATCATATGCGAGTTAATAAGGATGTCATTAGGAATGGGACAATCAAGTTTCAAATGCATGTGAATTGACAATTTTCATCATATAATATCATACATCAGCAGATGACAAAAATGAGTATCAACCGCCATCAGTAGATGACGAAAAAGAGTATAATTTTAGATCACTCAATATAAGAATTAAATAAAAATTACTAGCCTTTAATTAAAAAAGATAGAGCATATACTGCCAGTGTAAAGAAAATTTTACACGACTGGCTCTATCTACCCTTAATAAGATTTTACAATCCTCTATATAAAATCAATGGTGTATAAGGCCGCTTGTGTGTATATATGTATCTCTTTTTTTCCACGAGGAGGGTATCATTAATTTTTTGCAAGTGGTGTTATTATTTTGTGTGTGTGAGAGAGATCATTAATCATTTGCAAATGGTGTTATTCTTTCAGGTTTGTGTGTGAGAGAGAGAGAGATTCCAACAGAACCAACTAAACTAAAGTACAAAATGACACCAAAACTAACAAATAAGTGAAGAGCCAGAACGGTTTACCTAGGTGAGGAGGAAAATGGAGATGGCCTTCAAGAGAATAGTCTATTCTATGGGACACTTTGGACTACAATAAAGAAGTGATAAGATGAGCAAGAAGATATTTGTGAGCAATGTTCTCTATAAAACACCACCGCCACCCTGTAATAGGCTGGCTCTCTCTCTCTCTCTCTCTCTCTCTCTCTCTCTCCCCCCCCCCCCCCAGAGGGTTCGCTAGTGATCAAACACTAGTATGTGGAACACAATTTAAAATACCACTATATATAGGGACCTTGCGGTTGTCTGTGATATGAAATATTCAATTGAATGTCCTTTGAATCTACAACAATAGGTCGACTCATAAAAAGGCGTCGCATTCAATATTATCAACTATAAAGAACAAATGATAAGGGCAAAAAGTGAAAAATAACAAGAGGTTGAAATTCACATGGATCATCCCAAACTTATACGGTGCACTAGTACTGATTTACGAAATTTGATTATAGATGAGCGTTGTACAAATCTTTCTTATTCAGAAAGTCCACTTTTACTCACTCATAAACTAGTTACAATGGGTTTTATCATTGTAGCTTCTTTCTTTCTGAAACTGCGATTTACAAGAAATGGCGCGCAGTTGAGTTTTTGTTTATTTTGCCCTTCTCTTGCATTTTACATAAGCCAGTCGCTGAATCATGTAAATTTTGGTATTGCTTTTGTCTCCTTGACCCTCTATCTTTTCCGTTTGTCGTGTTGGTTTGGCTTTCATACATACTTTGAAGTGTTTGAATTCCTCCAAACTCAAGATTCGATGAAACCAGTACTACCCTGTCCAGATGACACTTCCCTGAATGCAACAACAGAGTGAGCATCTCAGGGGCAGGCCAATGAATTAATTAACAGTGATTCCATTTCGGAATTATTGTGGGAATTGTTACTAATTAAACCAAATTCGTGAATGTCCTACTTACATGCATTGTGACTATTCGTATTTATATGTCTAATTAATGTTTTGTAAATTTTCAGGAATCTATCTCCTTAAAACGCTAGATATATTTATAAATCATTTAATAGTAAAAGTCATGTAACAAGACTATATATAGGCAAGTCTTATGATCATTTCTGATAAAGTTGTGTGAGCTGTGGGCGTTTTCACCTTTAAATTGTCCTATCAAATCGGTATTAACGCCATGCATCGACTCTCACATTATTGGTTCCGATGGTTTTCTGGGCAAACTTCCGGATCTTTTTTTTATGACTTGAAGCTTTCTTGTTGAAGTGCGTCAGTGGAGACTGATGGTGTACTCTTTGGTAACCACCTCTTCTCAAGCTCATGGAGAAAGAATCAAAAGAAACATGCATGAGTCGGTGGAGAAATGCTCCAAACTAGTTTGACGATCCGAGATGAGACGGACCAAAATAGAGGAGTCATTTCCGCCAGTTTAGAGGATTTGGCATCAGCTTGGTCGACATGGTTGAGAACACTAATGTGGCCACTAAGAGAGAGAGAGATTATTCATGTGTGTGGAGAAAATATTTAGTGGTTGCAAAGCGCCACGCCAATCGTTGATGTGGTGTGCGTTTTTTTTATATACCCAATAATAAATTGACATGTATCAGCTGAGTCGAAATAAAAAATAATTAGAGGTTGCGGTTAGCTACCATATACAAGGTTGCGGTTTGTGTGTGATCCTTCCATGGTCGATCTTCAGTTTTGATGCTTTCATGGGGGTGGATTTTGGTCTGTGATAGGGGAGGGTGGGTTCGGGTCGAGTAGCTTGCATTGGACGTGTGCCATAATAGAGACACTGGTGGGCGTGGCGAGGCTGAGCGCTGGAAACTGCAGGGACACGACAGTGGGGTGGAGCGAAATGGTGGTGCAGCGGCCATGGTTGAACAAGTAGAGAGAGCTAAAGAGAGAGAAGGGGTGGGCTGGTTCTCGTTATTTTCCTTATTATTTCTTATTCTTGGTACTGTGTGTTAGAGTTGCATGTGAGTTATACTTCAAGAAATGTAACCCACCAAACAAGAAACAATGAAAGGTGCTTGATACGCAAGAATATGAAAGAAAAAGATCCTGACTTATTTTGGACCCTTAGTGATGTGACAAACTCCAAATAAACGAATTTGATATGCCCGGACTTGGTGTGTCGAGCATCTATCACTCAAGTTGAACCAGCTTCTCGAAAGTGCTCATGGCCAAAAGTGGCAAACCCAACACTGCCACAATGCCCTTCTTCTCACTCCCATCCGCCATAAATAGACAACCTCCTGGCAGGTGACCAGTGCCAAGAGTCCTTGGCTTTCCCCATCCAAAGTCTGTGGAGACATAATCAAACCTTTGCCACGAAGCCAATGCAAGCGAGGACAATGAGAGAAGGTCGAATTGATACACGTCCAAGGAGTCTATCCACGACCACACGTAGTCCTCGTTCACCCTCTCAATTGCCTCCTGTATTCTCCTGGCGGTGAAAGAGATTGGCTCATTGATCAAATCTCCTGCGGTGCAGAGACAGCAAGCTTCGACCACAGCATTGCCGATGTATCTGGGCATTGGCGGTTTCATCTTAGACCGGAAATCAACAGGACAAAGAAGCCTTGACAGTTGGTGCAGTATCATCTTAAGCGCGATGGTTCGAGCCCCCCACACTAGGGTTGCAAGTGCTACGAAGCTGGAGCAGCTGCTTATGATCCGTTGTTCACATTGAATCGTGAGTGTTTTTAGATTTATTCGAGAGTATCTCTAATCGATGTTTATGAAATAATAGGGTTATGCTTATTTTGGCAATAAATATTTAAATAGATGAAATTCTTGTCGAGTTGATTGTGGATGATCTTACAATAAGTGATGGGGGATCGATGTACTCTTACTCATTTGCAACACAAACCCCAACTTTTAGGATCTTGTATTGTTAAAATATATCTCGAGTTTGAGCCCGAATATAAAAATTTCGTAATTCAAGTAGGTTTTTTTTTATTTTGAATAGATTTACTAATTGAATAGTTTCCTACTCGGAAATGTTTCCTAATTGGAGAAGGTTTCCTAATTTGGATCTAATTCTTGCCTATAAATAAGAATGGGATGTTATTTGTGAAGAGTATCAAAAAGGAGCTTCTGCTAGTAAATTACAGTATGAAGATATCCAAGTGTTTATAGCGATTAAATCTTATGGTAAGATTTGTATATAATTCCTTCATAAGGAATTACGAGGCTAAACACTATATAAGTTATTGGGTGTAATTGGGGCTTAGGAAATACTTAGAGTATTTGAATGACTCGAGTGTCATTGTAATCTCCATTGTATTGCTTGATTTACAGTGGAATTTCATGCTACTCTTATGGTGGACGTAGCTCACTACAATCGAATCACGTAAATCTGGTATTCGATTTGTTTTCTTGTTTTGTCAAATTTATTATTTGATCACTTGACTTCTGTAACAATTAGTATCAGAGCTAGGCTTGACTGAGTTGAAGCAAATTAATAGCGACAGAAGAAGGAAAAATGAAAATCGATAAATTTGATGGGAACGATTTTGATTTCTAGAAAATGCAAATTAAGGATCATCTACATTAGATGAAATTGTAGTTGCCCCTATCTGGGGAGAACCTTGAGATGATGAAGCAAGCTGACTGGTAGTTGCTGGATAGACAAGATTTGGATGTTATCCGACCAACGTTGGCTCGTAATGTTGCATTTAACATTGTGAAAGAGAAGACCACTGCGCGTTTGATGGAAGCTTTGTCGGACATGTTTGAGAAGCACTCTGTGATCAACAAGGTCTATATGATGCGATGTCTATTTAATTTGAAGATAAGTGAAGGTGCATCAGTTGCTAATCATATCAATGAATTCAATGTGATTGTTAGTCAATTGAATTCGATTGAGATTGACTTTGAAGATGAGGTATGTGCTTTGATTCTATTATCCTTATTGTCTGATAGTTGGAATACTATTGTTACTGCTGTTAGTAATTCCTCTTGGTCAATAAATTTGATGTTTGATTGTGTTCGAGATTTAATTCTAAGTTAAGACATCCGCAGAAGAGAATCTGGTAAAAATGTATATGTTGTTTTAGTAGGTGAAAATAGAGGAAGAAATGGTATATGTGTTAGTAGTTAACATAAATAGACGAAGTCAGTCTAGGACTGGTGGTGCTGTTTTTGAAACTGTGGCAAGAGAGGACATCTCAGAAGCAATTGTTTTAAGCTAAAAAATAATAAAGGTAACGGAATTAGAGTTGAGTCTATGGATAATATTACAGCTATAGCTAATGATAATTTGGATAATGCTGATTTTGTCTTGTCTGTCACTGATAATGCGTTGTTTAGCGGATGGATTATGGTTCTAGTTGCTCTTTTCCTGCTATACCAAATAGGAATCGGTTTACTACTTATCAATGCACGGATAGTAGTAAAGTGCAATAGTGAAACAACGCGAAGTGCGATGTTATAGGTGTTGGAGATGTTAGAATCAGAATGCATGATGGTATTGTGAGGACAATGACTGGAGTAAGGCATGTTCCAAAGTTGAAGAAAAATCTAATTTCCTTGAGTACCGTAGATTTAGTTGGGTGTCAGTATTCTTCAAAAGATGGAATTTAGAAAATTATTCGAGGTGCCTTAGTGATAATGAAAGGAATCAAGCAAAGTGGCCTATATGAACTTCATGGTGAGATAGTGACGAAATTCATTGTGGAGACATCGAATGCATCGGTTTGAGAGTCTGAATTGTGACATGTGCATTTGGGGCACATTAGTGAGAGAAGCCTAAAAGTTCTAAGTGAAAGGAATCTGCTATGTGGTTATGTTGCTGATGAATTGAATGTATGTAGGTGCTGTGATTTAGATCAATGGCAAAAAGTACAGTTTAGTACGGTTGTTAGTGAAACCATAGAGATTGCAGAATTAATTCACTCGAATATTCGTAGGTTGTTGGGATTTCCTTTAAGGAAGGGTGCTAGATTTATGCTAATAGTTGTGGTTGACTACTCGAGGAAGACTTGGGTATTTATACTAAGGCACAAGTTTCATGCTATTGTCAAGATCAGGCAGTTAAGAGCTTTGATCGAAAAGGTGATTAGCAGAACGATCAAGCAGATACGGACTGACAATAGTACGGAGTTTTGCTCGAAGCTTTTAATGAATTCTGCATGAAGGAAGGCATATTGAAACACCGCACTAGCGCCAAGGAACCACAACATGTTGCAGAGTTGATGAGCAGAACATTGTTAGAGTTAGCCCATAAAATGCTCTATAGTTCTGGTAGGGCTAGAAGATTCTTGGCGGATGCACTTAGTATGGCGAACTACCTAAAAAATAGATCCCCTTCAACTGTGATTGGATGTCGGACTCCCGAAGAAGTATGGTCAAGTAAGGTTGCTAATTATTCTGTTATTAGAATAATTGGTTGCCCATGTTATGTTCAAGCTAGTGATGGTAAGCTCAATAGAAGGGCAAGGAAATGCATGTTCCTAGGTTATGCATAAGGTGAGCAGAGCTATTGGTTGTGGTGCCCAGAATTATATTCATATGTTATCAGCAGAGAAATTACATTTGACGAGTCTCTAGTACTTCTGGCTAGGAGTGTCTGTGGCAGTGTTCATACAAATCTGAACGATGTTTAGCTTGAGGTGGAGTTGCAACAAGAAACTCCTAAGGTAGTGTGTACTAGCTAAGTAATCGACATAAATGGTACTTGTAGTAAGGTGTAGCCTAAAGAGTCAACAGTTGTTGTAACTGCTGATATTGACAAGGTGTGTATTCTATCTCCTGATATATATGGATGCAATGATGGTTTTGCTTTATCTGCGATTGATGAAGTTGTGTCAAAAAAATCCTTGTGGAGTAGTTAAAGGTGCATGTGGAGTTAGTGCTCTAATGAGATCTACAGTTATGGAGAAGTTCAAGTGCTGCTTGTACTTGAAAGACGTATGTGGCAGTTGAGCCCATTGGGAGCTGTGGGAGAGTAATAGCGAATGTCACGCCCCGAATCCCAATGGCCTCATAACACCCCTCTGACAGTCGTAAAGAACGCGACGTCTCAGGATACGTCGCCGACCCAAACAAAACACCCAAACTAAATTACAAGCGGAAGCAAATTTAAATCAACCCAGACAACAACTAATGACGACAGGATAGCACTTGCATAAATCAAGCAGTTGCTTACAACATCCATAAACATAATATTAAATCACGTTGATCAAAAGGGGCAGTGGTTGGGTAACCTCTTTCACTATACAAAAAGGGAACATCCACAAAAGGGATAAAGCATCAATATTGAACACCACTCCCAATCACCGAACCACACGTGACGACCATTCATCACTCCAAACCTAAAAATGTTTAACAATGGGGGACGAGATAAATGTCAATAAGTAGACAATCTAAACTACACATAAGCCAATGCGTACCCAGACGAGTCTCAACATGCAATCTAACAATCGACATACTAGAACTCACATAAACATACATACCTCGCCTCTGTTTACACGACAACTCTGCATATCATTCAAACACTATAACACATCCAGCATAACACGTATCCAAAACAAGCAAAGAGATTTTTCATGCGTAATGCATCTATACTCGCGCATGTTCCGATTATAAAGTAAAACCACTTGGGTACGTCCCATACCATACCTAGTAGTGTTCACCCCATAATCAAACACTATGCAACATGCGTGGTCCATCCAACTCTCTACGACACGTGTTAACACGCCTCAAATCCGTCCTTCGATCAATTCGAGCTTTGTCCCTCACCGAACATTTCACACTTTCTTACAATCCGCATAAACACATCTCAGGTCAGTCCTACGATCAATTCGGGCTCAGTCCATCACCGGACATTTCACACTCTTTCACGGCCCGCATAAACACGCCTCAGGTCTAACTTTCCTTTTACGGACCACTGTCAACACATCTCAAGTCCGTTCTCACATGCACACATGCCACACAATTCAATCAATTTCCAATGACTGGCGTCAACACATCCCAAGTCTGACTTTTCTTTCACGAACCACCGTTAACACATCTCAAGTCTGTACTCACATGCACACATGCCACACAATTCAATCAATTTCCAATGACTGCCATCAACACATTCGAAGTCTGACTTTCCTTTCACGAACCACCGTTAACACGTCTCAAGTCCGTTCTCACATGCACACATGCCACACAATTCAATCAATTTCCTATGACGACTGTCAACACGTCCCAGGTCTAACTTTCCTTTCACAGACCACCATTAATATGTCTCAAGTCCGTTCTCAAATGCACACATGCCACACAATTCAATCAATTTTCAATGACCGCTGTCAACATATCTCATGTCTAACTTTCCTTTCATGGACCACCGTCAACACGTCTTAAGTCTGTTCTCACATGCACACAAGCCACACAATTCAATCAATTTCCAATGACCGCCGTCAATACGTCCTAAGTCTAACTTTCCTTTCACAAACCACCGTCAATACGTTTCAAGTCCGTTCTCACATACACACAAGCCACACAATTCAAGTCACGAGCTCATCATACTAGCCCACTAATCCAACATTCGAGTTGGCCACATTTCAAACATCAATTTCATTTACAAACGCCATGACAATCCGGTCATTACACTCACATAAATCCACCACTAATTATGCCACATAATCATCACAATTTAATCTAACAATTACGCACATACAAATATTGACCCTAATCCACGTTTAGCCCCTAAACCGGTACTAATCACACCCTAAACAAGTCTAAAAATACCCATTATACTAAGTAGGGTTTAGGAAGTTACTTACCTAAATTTGACCCAGAAAAAATCCACATGAGCACAAAATGGCCCGGGTGAACAATGACGACTTGGCACGGGCGAAGGCGCGATGGGCAAAATAGTCGGCCAAGCTCGACGCGACACTCGACCATGAGCAAGGGCATGCTCGAGCACAGCCGAGCAACGGGCTAGGCGACGGGTAGCGGCTAGGCAGTGTGTGATGCCCCTACCTCGGGGCCATTAACGTGACGTCCCGTTCATTATTATCTTTCATAACACACACGCAGAAGCATACTCGGGACGATCACAATCAATACATAGCGGAAATAGGACAAGCAGCATCATGAGCAAATCTTATGTTTATAATTCATGCAAACATATTTTACAAGCCCTTTGGGCCATGGCAAACAACACCTATCTCATTGCTGACTATAATTAGCAAATTTTGATTTGGGTTGTCCTATACCCACTATAGCTTCTCGTTCTCGCTTCTTCACCTTCACCCTGGTCCCGTCCGCCTGGCCATCTCACATCCCACCCGTGGCTCTATCCTAGAGCCGGCCTGCCCACACCGCCAAAGCACCGTTGAACCTATGCTCGAATGAGGCACCAAGTCCGTTAGGCCCTCATCGAACATCACAAGTTTCGTGATTGGACGGTAGGCGCGGTCTTTCTGACATTAACCACAGTGAGCATTTTAGCTCTCGGCTTCGCGGGATTGCTAATGCGGGCTGGGGGAGATGCCATTGCTTCGGACCTGATAAAAAAGGGAAACAACTGGGGATGAGTCGGGGAGACTCAGCAAGTAAAATTTTACTAACAGGCGAGGACATATTAATCGTCATTACACGGAACATTTCTTACCGCACCGGCCTCCGTAGCCGATCAAACAACGACAGACATAGCAAGCATAAAACAAGGACTCCAGGCATGACTAAGTTACGGTTTACCTCATGTGTCGCGCCTCGGTTTCTAATTCGTATTAGATACATGAAAAACACGAAACAAAGCAAACTTGTTATAGCAAACACAACATCGGAACACCAAGAATCGAGAACGGGGAAAGCTCGTGATACAATATATTTCAACGTCATTTCCCGGTAGTAAAATCTCACTTACACTTAATAAAACAAGAACTTAAAGAGTAGAGAACGGCGAAAAAGCGACGGTCTCGGTTTCGAACAACTCTCAATAATGGCTTTTCTTTCTCTCTCTCTCGGGTTTTCTTTCTCTCTTTTGGCTCTCGGTTTCTTTTCTTTCTCTCTAAATTTCGGCACTCTCTCTCTCTCTATATTTCTTGGCCGGTTGGTTCACGTGGGAAGAGTGAGCCAAATCCCTCCTACAAGATTCTATTTATAGAGGAATAAAGTGAGCTTCGATGATGCGTGCGCATATGTCATAGGGGGTATGAGGTATGCGCACGTGTCATCAAAACGATGAGGTAAGCGCATACCTCATCCCTTCATTAATGATCCAAGGCTAAAATGTCAAGATTATGATGAAATGGCCATAAAGTCTCTCTTTTCTCTCTCCTCTCCAAGCTTGCCGTGGCCTCTCCTTTTCCCCTTGGCTGGCCGTGAGTCTCTCCCCCTCTCCTTTGGTCAATAATTGAAGGGGCAAGGTCATAATGGTTCCATAAATGGCCATAATGGCTTGTGGAAAAAGAGGACCTATGCAATTAATGAAGGAAATGATGATGAAGATAAGGTCAAACCTTCTAGGACTCTCTCTAATTGGCTGAATTCGATCCCAATTTATTCGGACAAAACGGATCTCGCGAAAATACGCACATAACGTCCAAAACGAACCCCGCACTATAATAAATCTCAAACTTTTCCCGAGGGTTTTCCATAACAAAATACGTCTAAAAATCTCATTCAACCCGAGATTCGGCATGGGAATGTCCTTAAATATCACTAAAAGACAACAAGTCGAAATTCCAACGTTTTTTCATATAATAATTGATAAATATTTGAAATCTGACAAAACCGGATAGTTTTGCACTGTTTACGAAATCGGACTTGAAAATATAGTAAATGAACTCCGAAAATTCTCAAATTTGGATATGTCATAAATAAGACCTTAACAAACATTTCTCGTGAAGAACACAAATTCGGAATCTTTCTGTAAACACCATTTTCAGTCACTCAAAGACGGACTAAAAATAGTTTGCCGAAACAAAATATTTACTTCTCAAAGTAAGCTCTTTTCATAATTCAAATCATCTCAGAAAATTCCCAAATTTGTACACGTTATAAAAAAGGACGTTCTCAACAACTTTTGTGAAGGAAATATTTCCAAAATCGACCCAGAAAAGCTCGTAGAAAATAAAGACGGTGTAAACGTCATTGAAATACTCATTCTGGGCAGTTTCTTACAGTTTGAAAATCAGACCATCGTACCACTCATATCAACTCCAACAATTCTGAAATTAAATCATGTAAAACTTCAATATATTTGGAATAACTTTCCAGAAGAAAGCGTTTGGAATTTCAGATCACAAAAGTCTCTCCAAAAATAACAAAACGAAGGGGTACCAAGGATCCGAAATACAGTTTTCCAAAACAAGAGTAGAAATTTTTGTTCCGATTGGAAAATCATCAAGCTTAAACCATAGACATTTCCCAGGGATTGAAATTGAAGATGTGACACAGTGGCCTGGGCTGAGCAGTCAATGGCTCAGCCACGGCCTGGGTGACTTGGCTGCGGGCTAGGGGTGGCTGGCCGGATGGCAAGGTGGCGGCGGTAACGAGTAGCGGCGACGGTGACTAGCTCGGCGATGGCGACATGGAGGCGAGCTAGCTCGGCTAGAACGGGGAAGATAAAGCTAGGGCAACTGCATCATCGCCAAAGCGGCAAGGGTGACGGCAACTTGGAAGGGGAAGTTGGGGCGGTGGTGGCTAGTTGAGGGGAGGGGCGACAGTGTCTGGGACGGCGACATACGGCGGTGAGCGGAGCTGGGTAGGGGTGATCTCGGCCCAGCGAGCTGTGGGCTGCGCGCTAGGCTTGCGACAGTGACGGGCGGCACGAAGGCGTCACAGGCGACGGGCGAGGCCGGACAAGCTGGCCGGCGGCTCGACGAAGCCTGGCCGTGGCGGTGAGTTGCAGCTGTGCCCAAATAGCGTTTGGTGGCTGTGTGTGCGACGGCACGAGGTGGACAACTCACGGGCGACGGGACGAACAACATGGTGGTTGGCGGGGCGGCGGCGCCAAACGGATGGCAAGTGGTGGTCGGCGGTCGAACAAGCAGAAGAAAGCAAAAGTAGAAGCAACAGCGAAGGAAAGAGGAAGAAGAGAAGAAGAAGAAAGAAGGAAACAAGAAGAGGAAGGAGGAGAGAGAGAGAGAGAGAGAGAGAGAGAGAGAGAGAGAAAGGGTTTGCAAGGGGAAGGGGGTCTGACATGCAGGGGAAGAACGTGTGCGAGGGGACGTGCGCACGCGCAGCAGAGGGAGAGAGAGAAAGAGAGAGAGAGGGAAAAAGTCAACGTACTCGATCGCAATCCAACGACTCACGTTCGAATCCGAAAAGGATCTAGCGGTCCTCGAAAATCTTAATTAATAATTAAGGAAAAAGGGCCAAAAGATAATCAAATAAAATACACTACGAGGAAGGTCTACTAATCCAACTCCGCACCCAGTCAACAATTCACTTTTCACATATCCTAGGTAATATCAAGGCTGGCCACAATAATATCAACACCATCCAATTAAATTCGTCTCAGAACTCCGAGAAATTCGACACTAAGTTCGGGCTATAAATAACGGTTAAATTTGATCGATGCGATTCTAGCGAATCTCTAATTTAAAAATAATAATCCAATAGTGATTAGTTCTGGGCGAGATTTGATTATAAGTGCACTGATGAAATATACGTTTTACAAATCTCAAAAATGAGCCGAAATTCAGAATGTCACAACTCTTCCTCCCTTACAAAAATTTCGTCCTCGAAATTTACAATTCAACACAACTATTTAAACAAATGAGGGTATTGGTGTCGCATCAACTCTTCGCTTTCCCATATCACACCTTCAATTCCATGATGCTCCCAAATTACTTTAACCATTAGAATTGTCTCGTTCTGCAGCACTCGTTCTATTTTGTTCTAGATCGTTACTGGCCTTTCACGTACGATACTCTGTCGTCCAAGTTTATTTCTTCATAATTCAACACATGGGTCGAATCCAATTCGTATTTCCTTAACATAGATAAGTGGAATATATTGTGAACTTGGGATAAATTCCGCGGTAGTGCGAGACGATAGGCCAAAGTGCCAATTCTTTCTAAAATCACGAATGGACCCACGTACCTTGGGCTTAACTTCTCTTTCTTGCTAAACCGTGACAATCCTCTCATAGGCGATACTTTGAGGAAAACATGATCCCCCACTTGAAATTCTAAAGACTTACGTCTCCAGTCCGTATAATTATTTTAGCGGCTTTGAATGGTCTTAAGTTTATCCCGAATCACCTTGACTGTTGAACCAACTCAGGACCCATGATGCTCCTCTCACCAACTTCATCCCAACAAATTGGTTTTGTGCAAGCTCTGCCATACAGCGCCTCAAATGGTGCCATTCTGATACTTTGCTGGTAGCTATTATTATAGGCAAACTTAATCAAATACAACTATTCCTCCCAACTACCTTTAAAATCCAATACACATGCTCGTAACATGTCTTCTAAAGTCTAAATCGTCTTTTCAGACTAGGCATATGTTTGAGAGTGATAGGCCGTGCTAAATTGTAACTTCGTTCCTAATGCCGTATGAAGACTTTTCCAAAAAGCAACAATAAACTTAGGATCATGGTTTGAAGTGATTGTCACTAGCACTCCATACAAACGGATTATTTGTCGCACGTATATCTCGACATACCTTTCCAAGGCAAAGTCCTTTCGCACTGGCAGAAAATGTGCTTACCTTGTCAATCGATTGACTACAAGCCAAATCGAATCGTGACCCCTCTGGCTCCTCAGTAATCCCATTACAAAGTCCATCGTAATGTGCTCCCATTTTCATTCGGGGATTTTCACCCGGCTGCAACATTCCACCCGGCTTCCAATGTTGCGTCTTCACTTGTTGACATGTTAAATACTTAACCACATCTACTTTCATGCCGTTCCACCAATAATGTTATTGCAAGTTCTGATACATCTTCATACTACCCAGGTGAATACTATAATTACTACGGTGTGCTTCAAACAAAATTTCCTCCTTAAGTTCTGCATCATTGGGCACACACAACCGTTCGCGGAACTTCAGAATCCTATTCTCGAAGACCTGAAATTCCGATTTCCTTTTTTTGTGACATCCATACCTAGAATCTTTTGAATCTCCTAATCCATCGATTGTAAAGCCTTAATCTTAGCATGGATTTTCGGTTCAATCCTCAATACCGCAAGTAGGCTAGATACATGACTCATTTCAAACTTAAATTCCGAATTCCGAACTTCCTCCAATAGAGTCCACTCCTTGACCATTATATGCGCGATGCTTAATTTCCGGCTCAATGCATCCTCTACTTTATTAGCTCTTCCAGGATGATACATAATCTCGCAGTCCTAGTCCTCAAGGAGTTTTATCCAATGACGATGTCACATCCCGATTTGTGGGCCTGGGAAGCCGTAGGGTAAATGGTAATATCCTCAATTTCAGTCCCGGAAAATGGCTATGGTTTAAGTTTGGTGGTTTTCCAATCAGAATAAAATGGTTTTCTCTTGTTTTGGAAAACCGAGTTTTTGGATCATCTGTACCCTTTTGTTTTGTTATTTTTGGGAAGACTTGTGTGATCCGAATTTCCAAATGCTGTCTTTTGGAAAGTTGTTCCAAATATTTTGAAGTTTTACATGATTTAATTTCAGAATTTTTGGAGTTGATATGAGTGGTACGATGGCCTGATTTTCGGACCGTGTGAAACTGCCAAGAATGGGAATTTCGGTGATGTTTACACCGTCTTTATTTTCTACAAGCTTTTCTTGACCGAGTTTGGAAACGTTTCCTTCATAAAAGTTGTTGAGAATTTCCTTTTCTATAACGTGTACAAATTTGGGAATTTTCTGAGATGATTTGGATACTGGACAGAGCTTATTTTGAGAAATAAAAATGCTGTTCTAGTAAGCTATTTTTAGTCTGCCTTTGAGTGACTAAAAATGGTGTTTACAGAGAGATTTAGACTTTGTGTTCTTCACGAAAAATGTTTATTAAGGTCTTGTTTATGACATATCCGAAATTAAGAATTTTCAAAGTTCATTTACTATGATTTTAAGTCCGATTTCGTGAACAGTGCAAAACTGTTCGGTTTCTCCAGATTTCAAAAGATTTAGCGTTTTCTATATGAAAACGTTGGAATTTGGACTTGGTGTCTTCTGGTGATTTAAACTACGCGTTCTGAGCTTTCAAATGAGATATTTTATGCATTTTTCGAAGGTCCGACCATGGGAAAAACGAAATTTGAAATGAGTGGCCAAGGAGGAAGCTTGCTCAAGAAGCAATTAATGGCTTGCATTTATGATTCTTGACTTTGGAGTCCCTTCATGATGACATGCATTTATGAAGCCATTATTGTCTTGACTTTGGTGGCCACCTTCATGATGGCTTGTGAGGTAAGCGATGACCTCATCGCCTCGCTGACACGCGCGCTTACCTCACGCGCCCCGATGACACGCCTCACATCATCAAACTTTGGCCCCAAGTTTCCCCCCTATAAATAGAGAAGGGCCATTCGGCCAAGAGAGAGAGAGAGAGAGTAGCCGTGAGGGAGAGAGAGAAAGAGAAAGAGAGATAGAAAACTAAGAGAGAGAAAGCCGTGGGAGAAAAAAAAAGGGCCACCGAGACCCCAAGGCCGTTGTTTTCACCATCCGTTCTTCTCTCTCTAGTCCTTGTTTCAGTTTTGAGTAAGTAAACTTCTTAATATCGGGAAAGGAAGTTGTGATACGTTGTGACACGGTTTGCTTGGACCGTTTCTCGGTCATTTGGTTGGTTATGGTTGGTTCATTTCTCGATTTACTCATGTTTCGTGTTTGAAGTTTGTTTCAGAGGTAGAATCGAGAGTTGACTGATAAAGTGCACATGTTATAGCCATGTTTGATGTTCTCTTGTATGAACTTTGCTATTGATCTGCCTTTGATGCGGGTGCGGTAAGGGCCGACTTGTGCTAACGGCGATCCCCTCGTCCTCGCTTGGTATTAGTAGGTTTACTTACTGGGTCTCCCCGACTCACCCCACATTTTTCCCACCCTCAGGTTCATAGGATGGTCGAACGGACGGCGACGTCAGGAGGAGTTCGAGCCATGTTGCAATTCGGGGAAAGCGAGGAGCGAGAAGTCATAGTGGGGATAGGAAAAACCCAAACCACAAGTTTATTGTGTAAATGGCTATGAAAATATGTGTTGTTGCCATGGCCGAAGGGGGGCCTGTTAAAATATATTTGCATGCACTTGTAATAATAAGGTTTGCTCATGATGCTTGTCTTAATCTCGCAAGTTGTTGTGAATGTGATCGTCCCGAGTATGCTTCCGCGTGTGTGTTTAATAAAAAGAATAATGAACGGGACATCACGTTAATGGCCCAGAGGTGCGGGGGCATCACAGGGCGATGTCTCATGTTGAATTCCTTTTAGAAGAACAAGTACCTTAGACTTTGATGGTCTGTATAAATTTGAAATCTCTCTCCACACAAGTAGTATATCAAAATCTTAAAAGCAAAAATAATTGCAGCCAATTCCAAGTTATTCATCGGATGATTTTGCTCATGCGGTCTAAGTTGTCATGATGCGTATGCCACCACTCTTCCATGTTACATTAGCATGCATCTCAATCGTCTTAGCGACGCATCATTGTAAATCTCATATCCTCTCGAACCTGACGGGATTGTCAATAATGGTGCAATCATCAACCTCTGCTTTAACTCTTGGAAATTCCTTTCACATTTATCCGTCCAATTAAACCTTATTTTCTTCTTTAGTAATTGCGTCAACGGTGAAGCTACTGCCGAAAACCTTTCCACGAAATGTCTGTAACAACCTGCTAAACCCAAAAAGCTCCGAACCTTGGTTATTGTTATCGGTTTCGACCAATTTGTGAAGTGCATGTTCTCTTAAAGTTCATAGAACCTTTTTCCAAATGTAGCTTATGCTCAGCAGAACTCTTTGAGTATACCAAGATATCGTCTATGAAAACTATAACGAACTGATCCAAAAATTCCTTGAATACCCGATTCATTAAATCCATAAAGCAGCAGGGGTATTAGTCAATCCAAATGGCATCACTGTAAACTCATAGTACACATATATCGTCCTAAATGCTATCTTCGGCACATCCTCCTTCTTTAGCTGATCCAACAGGTCATCTATTCTTGGTAATGGATACTTATTCTTAATGGTAATCTGATTCAGCTATTTGTAGTCAATGCATAACCTTAACGATCTGTCCTTCTTCCTCATAAATAAAACTAGCGCTCCACATGGAGATGCACTCGGACGAATGAAGCCTTTATTCAATAACTCCTGCATTTGGACCTTCAATTGCTTCAATTCCAATAGTGATATCCTATAGGGCACTTTTAAGAATGGTTCTGTCCCTAAGGCTAATTCAACCACAAACTCCACTTCCCTTTCAGGTAGCAATCCTGGCAATTTTTAAGGAAAAACATTGAGAAGATTACACATCTCGGCTATGTCCTTTAGCCTTGGTTCCTCAATCAACTAGTCAGCCACAAAATAATTATCTTTCTATACCTCAAAGACAAAGCTCAATCCATCCAATTTTAATCCAACAGTCTCCCAAAAACAAATCACATCGGTTCTTTACAAAATCTAAAATTTCTAAGCAATACTCATCTTTCCAAACCCGTCCAAGAATATCATTAGTAATCCATAAATCCTTAAACCAATTGCGCCTATTCACCATAAAATTGATTATAAGTCTTACATGACCACTCAAGCAATAACTTCAAAATCATCTCCTATTACACCCAATATCATCTCATAATGCATCTAAACTTTCAAGGCATATCATCTGCTTCCTTCTCAGCCACAACATACACTTTTCCTTATATCCTTAACCGATTCTAATTAATCTGCGGGGCAGCTCTCACTTAATGTCCTACCTGCGGTCTCTGCGATTGCATCAGTGATCTAATCTGTCAGTTCAACAATTTCTCACTTGGTGACCTTGCTGTTCACATCACAACATGCTCCACTTCTACCTTGGCAATGGCCATTCCTATGCCTGTAACATCCTGAATTTCGACCTATTTCTGGAATCAATGAAATAGATGTTATTTCTCATTTCATTTTAGTAAGTATCGCCCGGAACTGATCATTCTCGGGATACTAACCTTTAAGGAATGATTACCTAGGAAAATGTACGTGGACCTAAGAACTCGATTATGAGTCAACCTTCGGTGATGATCGAGGTCGCCATGACTCGAATAACCCTAGGTCGATACGCGTAATCCCTAAACAGCCGCCCGTTAGTGAAAGACCTTAAAATTGAGATTGGGCGATTTTGATCGCGAAATTAGATCCGGACTTAGATGTCGATTTTCAGGGTCATGCGCGAATATTTTTACGAGGATGACGTCATTTTAGTGTGGCCAATGATATTTATGGTTGGTATGATCAAAAAAATGGAAATTCGGCCTGAGACCGGAAAATTACGACTTTGTCTCTAGGCCTATTTTTGGGTATTCCGAATTTTAGGGGGAATTAATGGAAAATTATTTTGAGAAATTAAGAGGATAAGATCAGCCCAATAATGCAAGGATGAAAATACTAGAATGCCCTTAGATATTTTGGCTTGGATTAATGTAGACCAAGTGAGAGAGGGGCAAAATGGGCATTTTGGAAAAATTGATCAAAATTTGACTATTTAAGTCAAATCTCTCTCTCTCCTCACTCATTTCCCTTCCCCCACGGCAGCCCCCTCCCCACCAAATTCTTCCTCTCTCTCCCTCCCGAACTCTCCCCCACCGTGAAGCCCCCATTGTCGGACCGCCACCATCGCCGCTTGCCTTCGCCACCGCCAAGCCGTGCCGCCGTCCACCGCCATCCCCGCCATTCGCCGCCGCGCTACGTCTAGCCGCTTTAGTCTAGAACCAAGTAGGTCGCGATCTAATCCTTATTTTGGACGTCGGGTATTTTCGGACTCGTTTGGGTATGGTTTAGAGGATTTAGAGGTTGATTAAGGTGTCGATAATGATTTTTTGTGGTTGATCGTGGTTGTTGATGGCTGATCATAACTATTAGCGGTTTGTTGCGGGTTGGATTAGACGTTGGGAAATGAGTTTAGGCGGTTGGAATTCGGTAGAAATCGGTTCGGGTTTGAATTCGTGAGGTTCGGGGTGAATCGCGGATTCGTGGTTACTGTACCTGCCCGGTTTACTATTTTTGTAGAAAATTTTGTGGGCCGAATTTGAGAAAGTTTTCTTCATGAAAGTTGTGCCCAACATCTTGAGGTATAACATAATTTAATTTGGGAATTTTTGGAAATCATTTGAGGCCATTCGAAAGTCCATCTTTGGACCGAAATGGGTCTACCCGATTTACTGTTCACCCGACCTTCGGGTCTGTTCGAATTTTTATAAATTTCTTCAAGCCTATTTTCAAAATACTTTCTTCACAAAAATTGTTGGGACCATTTATGGCTATAACATATAAAAATTTCAAAACTTTTCAAGGTGATTTGGATATTGAAAGAAATGTATTTTGAGGACAAAATAGTATGTTAGAGCGAACAGATTTTAGTCTGACTTCGAGGGACAAAAAGGCATGGTTATAAATTGAACCGGATTTCGTGTTCTTCATAAGAAATGTTGATAAAGATGTTTTTTATGACATATCCAAAATTTAGAATTTTTGGAGTTGTTTTACTATTTATTTCAAATGGATTTCTGTCACTGCACAACTGCCCAGTTTGGACCCGATTTTACATATTCTCGGTTTTTCTCTCTCTCGAGAATTATTCGGTGTTATCGTGGCATTTTGAAGGGTAGTTTGATGCTTGAATGAGCTCGCATGTGTGATTATGTGGCTATGAGGTGTGGTGACGTGATTGCGCATTGAGTTCGCGTGCCAAGCTTGGGTGTTTGTGTGGTGTTCGCGTGATGAGGGTGGGTAATTGTGAAAAGTATGTGCAAGATGTGAATTTGTGTGTGATCGTGTGTATGTGTGGCCTTGTGATACGTGTGGAGAGTGTGGAACAAAGGTACGGAAATGTAGGATTGATGGGAAAAGTAATGCCCTGAGGCGTGTTCGTTTACGCGGGGGGTAAGGTCCGTCCTGAGACGTGTTCGTCTATGCGGGACGATGCTATCCCTGACGAGGTGACGATGCCCGGCCCGATGGGGTGACAATGCCTGATATGGTCAGAAGATTGTTGGCCTGATGCGTTTTACGCGGGCGCGGTAGAAGGAAAGTGTGTGTAGGATTCTGTCCTGAGGCGTGTTCGTTTACGCGGGATGATGCCGTCCCAACGAGGTGACGATGCCCGGCCCGACGAGGTGTCGATGCCTGACGAGGTCAGAAAACCATTAGCCTGATGCATTTTACGTGGGCGCGGTAGTGGTGGAAAGGTTGAGAGCGAGCGGGATTTGGCTTGACATGTGAGGATTGTGAAAGTGATGCATGGTGTGAGTTAGTGTACGAGTGTGTTTGTATTGCGTGATGCAGTGCGCGATTATGGGGTAAACTTTGCTAGGCATGGTATGGGAAGTGCCCAAGTGGATTTTGCTTTATAATCGAGGTACGCGCGCAGCTGTGATGTATTGCTATGGTATGATTGGCGTGTGTATTGATATGTAGAAAGTGTGTGATAGCATGTGTGCAAGAATTGTATGTTGGGATTGTGGGCTAACGTGCATGGTGCGTATGCAGAGAGTCTGGGTATGTGTGAATGTTTGATTGCTGGTTGTGTGGTTGTTTGGTTGCGCGTTTGGATATGTCTGGAATTACGTGATAGCCTAGGTGGAGCTTAGGTTGTGACTTATTGAGATGTGATCTCATGGTTGTTTCAACCAAACCATTTCAAAGCTCCCGTCTGAATGTCGTGATTGAGGTCGACTCGGAGTCGTCAGGTGAGCAGATAGCTACGAAGGATTCAGGTGGTGATGCCGAGGATAGTGAGTCAGAGTGGACATCTTTAAGAGGGCGTATGGATAGTTCTGGGAGGAGGATGCGCCCCATTTTTGGATAGTGCTAACCTAGAGTATTGATTTTGATATTTTGGTGGTTTGGAGTTTATAGTTCGGTATACTTATAAATTATTTTGTGATTTGTATTGGCGGATGATGTAAATATTTGGAAGTGTAATATATGCTTGGTGGTTTAACGATTTGTTCCTTCCTGGTGTTCTCCAATTTTAATGTTCGGGATTTTTTATTGCTTCCGGTGCGATTTAACTCTGATGGATCGTTGGGTCGGTGACGTTATTCCTGGGACGTCGCACTCTTTCGACTGAGGAGAGGGATGTCGCGGGCTTGATGAGGTTTGAGACGTGACAATGCCTCTTCCACAAAATCGACATACGGTGTTGGAGTAGTAGTTCGGCTTTTCAAAGTTCTTTCTTATCGGAGGGACAAGTCTCATATTCTCTATCATAGACTTATTCCCAAGTTCCTATTGTCCCTAATCGGCGTATACCGTGATTCAGAATCGGCAGCCCTTTCACTCATATCCATTTCAACCATCGAGCCCTTTCATACAGCTCATTGTAATTCTTTAAGACTCAAGAGTACTAACTAACTGTGTCACACTCCAACTCAAATCTAATGCTTTCCACACCTCACTTCCATGAGTCGAACGATGCGACATCCCAGGAGTATGTCGCCGACTCAATGGTTTCGCATCAGAGTCAATTGTAGCGGAAACAAATAATTAAACCCAAATAAATAAATTGGAGAACACCAGAATTAAACTTGCACGTCCAACCGCCAACACTTACAAACCTTACATTATCCACATATAAACATACTTACACCTTCCCGACATTTCTAGGTCCATAAATTTTTCATGCACATCCACTGCGATTACGTAAAAAAAATCATACATCAAAAGAGACAAATTCCTTATCTACCAAAAGCGGTACTACACGAACACTAGCTGTCACATCCTCAATTTTAGTCCCTGGGAAATGTCTATGGTTTAAATTTGATGGTTTTCCAATTGGAACAAAAATTTCTACTCTTGTTTTGGAAAACCGTATTTCGGATCCTTGGTACCCCTTCGTTTTGTTATTTTGGGGAGACTTTTGTGATCTGAAATTCTAAACGCTTTCTTCTGGAAAGTTGTTCCAAATATCTTGAAATTTTACATGATTTAATTTCAGAATTTTTGGAGTTGATATGAGTGGTACGATGGTCTGATTTTCAAAACTGTATGAAACTGCCCAGAATGGGTATTTCAATGATGTTTACACCGTCTTTATTTTCTACGAGCTTTTCTGGGTCGATTTTGGAAACGTTTCCTTCACAAAAGTTGTTGAGAACTTCCTTTTCTATAACGTGTGTAAATTTGGGAATTTTCTGAGATGACTTGGAATTTGGACGAGCTTATTTCGAGAAGTAAATATTATGTTCCAGCGAACTGTTTTTAGTCTGTTTTTGAGTGACTGAAAACAGTGTTTATAGAAAGATTTCGAAATTGTGTTCTTCACGAGAAATGTTTGTTAAGGTCTTGTTTATGACATATCCGAAATTGAGAATTTTTAGAGTTCATTTACTATATTATCAAATCCAATTTCGTGAACAGTGCAAACCAGTCCGATTTTGTTAGATTTCAAAGATTTATCAATTGTTATATGAAAAACGTTGGAATCTCGACTTGAAGTCTTTTGGTGATATTTGAGACATATTTAGAGGTTTCCCGTGCCGAATTTCGGGTTGAATGAGATTTTCAAATATATTTTGTTGCGGAAAAACCTTGGGAGAAGTTGAGATTTATTACGATGTGGAGTTCGTTTTGCACGTTACGTGCGTATTTTTGTGAAATCCGTTTTGTCCGAATTAATTGGGATTAAATTCAGCACATTTGAGAGAGTCCTAGAAGGTTTGACTTAATCAAACCTTATCACCATCATCATTTCTTGCATTAATGGCATGGGTCATCTTTTCTACAAGTCATTAATGGCCATTTATGAAGCTTAATGAGACTTGCTCTTCAAGTATTGACCCAAGGAGAAGAAGAGAAGCCACGGCCAGCCAAGGGGGGAAGGGAAAAGCCACGCCAAAGACAAGAGAGGAGAGAGAAAAGAGAGAATTTATGGCTATGTCATCATTTCTTGGACTTTGGCCTTGGGTCATTATGATGGGGTGAGGTATGCGCTTACCTCATCGCATGGATGACACGTGCGCATACCTCACACCCTTGATGACCCAGGCGCACGTGTCACCTAGTCACTTTATCCCCTCTATAAATAGCCCTCCTTAGGATAGAATTGGGGGCACTTCCTCACACGCATCAACCAAATTAGAGAGAGAAAGAGAGAGAGAGAGAGAGAGAGGGCCGAAAATTGAGAGAAAAGAAAAGAAATCGAGAGCTAAAAAGGAGAGAAAGAAAACCCGAGAGAGAGAAAAGCCATTCTCGAGAATTATTCTAAAAACCGAGACCCGTCACCCTTCCCGCCAATCTCTACTCTTGTTCTTGTTTTATAAAAGAGTAAGTGGGATTTTATTACGGGAAATGACGTTGAAATACGTCGTATCACGAGCTTTCCCCGTTCTCGGTTCTTGGTGTTCCGATGTTGTGTTTTCTATAACAAGTTTGCCTTATTTCGTGTTTTTGCATGTTATCTAACACGAATTAGAAATCGAGATGCGACACACGAGGTAAACCGTGACTTAGCCATGCCTGGAACCCTTGTTTTATGCTTGCTATGCCTGTCGTTGTTTGATCGGCCACGGAGGCCGGTACGGTAAGAAATGTTTCGTGTAATGACGATTGATATGTCATCGCCTGTTAGTAAAGTTTTACTTACATGTCTCATCGACTAATCCCCGTTGTTTCCTCTTTTTCAGGTCCGTAGCAATGGCATCTCCCCAGCTCACGTTGGCAATCCCGTGAAACCGAGGGCGACGCTGATGATGAGGACCTAACGGACTTGGTGCCTCGAGCAAGCCGGCCGGGATAGAGCCACGGGTGGGATGTGAGATGGCCAGGGGACGGGACCGGGGTGGAGATGAAGAAGCGAGGAGCCGAGAAGCCGTGAGTGGGAATAGGAAAGCCCAAGCCACGTCGGCCTGTAAATAGAAAAGCCTTCGGAATAGGCTTGTAGAATATGTGTGATGTTTGCCATGACCCACGAAAAGAGCTGTTTAAATATGTTTGCATGTTTCGTAAACATAAAGTTGCTCATAATGCTTGTCTTATTTCCGTTGATTGTTCTTTTGTTGTGATCGTCCCGAGTATGCTTCCGCATGTGTAATAAATGAATGAATGAACGGGACGTCACGTTAATGGCCCCTAGATCGGGCGTCACACTAGCTCATCGCCTCCTCACTAGTCCTTGCGTCCTTGGTACAGCATCCATTCAGGTGTCCTCCACGAAATTATCCTCGGTATGCATGACTGTACCAAAACATTCTTACGGTGGCGGTGGTGACTGATTCCTTGTTCATGCGGGTTATCTGAAATGGTTTGGTTTATACAACCATGAGACACTTCTCAACAAGTTGCAACCTAAGCTATCACGTACCTCCAGACAATTACGCAATCACACACATTCACGTACATCAAGTAATCACAAAGCAGGCACATCAATTAATATGGTCAAGCTCAATCATGCATACACCCGCACTCAATCACAATTACATCATATGCAAACACGTGCATGTACCATTCTCATCCTACTGTTCCTTCCATCCTCATTTCTCTTTCATATTCCTCGTCAGTGACCCGCGTTGAAGTACACGCCTCAGGCACACTGCGACCATTCATTTTCCACAACACTTGCCAGTGATCCGCGTTAAAGTACATGCCTCAGGCACACTGCGATCATTCATCACATCCGGCCCGCGTACCCGTTCACGCCTCAGGCCCCAATCGTGACCTGAGCATCACACGCCCCAGGCCCGATCCCAACTCAGCCAGCGCCGTCGACAGGCCTACATGATTGGAACCCGAGCTTATGATGCCTCGGTCCAATCCGGTCTCACCAGGCTAATCGTACCTCGGACCGATTCTCAGACTTACTTTTTCAAGCCTCAGCCTGTGCCAAATGCAACAAACCTACGTGATCGTTGCACGAGCTTATGATACTCGGCCCGATCCCATTCTCGCACTTACACACCTTCACATAACTTGCACAATCATATGCCACACCACTTTCTTTCTTGCTCATGCACATGCTCATCAAGCATTTACCACACTCAACTGGCCCATCACACGTGGCCCGTGCACGCATCAATTAACACGTAAAACATGTTCACTCAGCATTCGACATGGCCAATTTCAACAATTAATTCAATCTGGCCCACACGTGCACGTAATCAAGCACATTTCAATCCATCAAATCACGGTTCAATAAACACACAAGGCCGCTCATGGGCCCACAAACACAGCCACGTTCATAGGCATAATTTCGACATTTCCAAGTCTATTAAACACCACAATTCAGCCATACTACCACACACCAAACCGACACCACTTGTCCTTAAATCGAGCCCTAAGCTCGCCAATTCCATCCCACAACATCCGACACTCTATTCAGTCTCACTCCAGTCTCGAAACATCCTCATTTCATTCTCAAGTTACCTCATATAACATACAAATAAACGCTTAATTAAATCAACCCCATCCAGAATAATTCAAACATGCCCAAAACACGTAAATTGCCAATTTTCTTGAACCAAATGGCATCGGATTAATTCCTATCTTTTACGACACTTTCTCGCCATTAAATAATGGTTCTAAAAATCCATCTTGCGTCCCGAACAAATCATCACAGCCCTGTGAACAGTAATTCGCAGCTTATGAACAGTAACTCACAGCTTATAATTCACCTCAAATTGTCCTCCAAAAAGTCCAGAAATAATCCTCAAGGCCCGCCAAACATTTCCAATCATAAACCCCAATATTTCGCACCCACATATTTTCAATTTCACCATCCCATCTCAATTATAATTTCAACACACGAAAACACGGAAATTGCTATTTTTCTCTAACTAAATGGTCTCAAATTGATTCGGGTCCTTCACGAGACTTTCTCGCCATAAATTCTCGATTCTAAAAATCCAACTTGCGACCCGATCGACCCATCACAATCCCATGAAGAGTAAATCACGGCTCGTGAACAGTAATTCGTAGACTCTATTATTCTGAATTTTCCAATAAAAATTTTCTGATTTCAATTCTAAGGCCTGCCACCTAATCCCACCTCTAAATCATGCCATTCCGCACCTAATCTATTCCCGGTTTCGCCCAAAATCGCCTGTCGATACCTGAAATCCTAAATTGGGTTTAGATTGCGATTTACCCGCGTTCTAGACTATCGCGACTAGAACGGAGAGCGGTGGCACTTAATCGGGGACGGCAACGACGGTGTACGCCTCCAAGGTGGCGGCGATTGACTTGGGCGGCGACGGTGCAGCGGCGATCGGCAAGAAAAGAGAGAGAGAGAATCTACGGTGAGGGGGGGCTTCACGGCCAAAAGGGGAAAATTCACGATGGAGAGGGGAAGAGAGAAGATAAGGTCTAGACTTGAATAGTAACTTTTGACCAAAAATATCCAAGGCACAAATGACCAAAATGCCCCTTGCCTCTAAAACTAATCATTTATAAATCCTTAAGGGCAAAATCGTCACTTTCTCCATTTCTCGTCGAAATCAAATTTTTCCGAAGGATTTAAGCGCACCAAAAATTCGCATGTGTCCCCTGCAACGTCGTCCTAATGTTCCGCCGTGACTTCCTAATTTTTCGGGTGTCCAATTTGAGCAAAATTCCATAATTAAATTCTATTAAACGCAACTCGAGCGTTTCTCGAGCTAACGGGCGGTTTGCTGGGGAAATTCGCAGAATCGATTCATGACTGATACTGAATCGAGTCACGTGCAAGTCCGTTTGGTGCGTGACGACCTTAGTTGTTATTAAAATCGCGAAGATCAATCACTTGATCCGAGGGGTACAATCGTTTGGTATAATTTCGGGGAATCATTCGTCAACTCGTTTCGTGGTCCAACGGAATCACCCGCGATCCACTACTAGGACAGTGGCGAACTGACCCTAACTATCCTTAGATGGGCCAATAGTGGCTTAAAATATCACTTTTCCGATTTAATGGTCGAAATCCATTCACGATCGAATTTTCTTTAATCGTGCGAATTTAATTCCCCTATTAACATTTCCCTAATGGTTAGCATTCCTAGGAATGATAAGTTCCGGGCAAGAATTTATTGCGAGCACATTTCATAAAACTCAATTATTTCAATAAATTCCAATTGGCGGAAATTTCGGAATGTCACAAACTGCAGAGTTCCGATTTCAATCCATCCCGGAATCTCCTTTCCTATCCACATGGTTTTTGACCATCCTTGATGCGTACTTAGACAACGTTACAAACTTGACCTCGTACTGATCGACTAACATCCAATTTTAGCGAAGCCAAAGAAACTCTATCTTTTTCTGTTCTCGCGTAGTCTCCGAAAATACTTCCCATTGAAAGCCTCGACCAAAGCACCCCAATACTTCAAAGCCTTTTTTTCCAACTCTTATATCCAAAGTGATGTAGCCTCGGGGTCACTTTTCCCATCAAACTTCGAAGGTTTAAATTTCAAAAATTGCTCAACCAGTTATTGCATATGTCTGACTACATTAACTTACCCTTAACCTCGGCTCCCATCATTCCCATTAAAATTCCCACTTCTTCCGAGTGCCTTCAGAATTCCATCCACTCTAGGATCCTCTGCAACTCCAACTTGTGGACCTACATGACCTCGATTTCGACCTCGATTTCGACCTCGACCTCGACCTCGACCTCGACTACTCAAACTCACAGGGTTCACACCACTCATTTACTTGCTATAATTTCCCTTAGGAATTAAAGACCTAGGCCAACTACACAAGTTTAAAGCCCTAGGCAATGAATCACAATAATAATTCACTAAGAAGGCAGCCAATCACAAACAACACCCAATTACAACCAATAGAGCTCGCGCACTTACCTCAAGTCCTGACGCACCTACACCTCACATATTATTGTATAAAATCACTCAGCAACCACAATCACAAAATCTGGGGTACGCATGGCACACGAATCTCCCTAACTAGCTACCGCAAAATCATCGCTCCTTATCACTCCAGACTTTAACCAACTTGAATCGAGTTAACCTTGCTTTAATACTAAATCAACAGGGGATGTCACGCCCCGAACCCCAACGGGCTCGCGACACCCCTCTGACAGTCATAAAGAACGTGATGTCCCAGGACGCGTCGTCGACCCAAACGAAACACCCAAATTAAATTACAAGCAAAAGCAAATTTAAATCAACCCAGACAACAACCAATGACGACGGGATAACACTTGCATAAATCAAGCAGTTGCTTACAACATCCATAAACATAACATTAAATCACATTCATCAAAAGGGGCAGTAGTTGGGTAGCCTATTTCACTATACAAAAAGGGGGACATCCACAAAAGGGATGAAGCATCAATATCTAATATCACTCCCGGTAATCGAACTGCACATGATGACTATCCATCACTTCAAACCTGAAAATGTTTAACAACGGGGGATGAGATAAATCTCAATAAGTAGACAACCTAAACCCTACGTAGGCCAATGCGTACCCAGACGAGTCTCAACATGCAATCTAACAATCAACATACTAGAACTCACATAAACATACATACCTCGCCTCCGTTTACATGCCAACTCTGCATATCATTCAAACACTATAACACATCCAGCATAACAAGTACCCAAAACATGCAAAGAGATTTCCCATGCGTAATGCATCCACACTCACGCGTGTTCGATTATAAGGTAAAACCACTTGGGCACGTCCCATACTATACCTAGCAATAGTCACCCCATAATCAAACACTATGCAACATGCGTGGTCCAGCCAACTTTTCACGACCCGTGTCAACACGCCTCGAGTCTGTCCTCCGATCAATCCGAGCTCCGTCCCTCATTGGACATTTCACACTTTCTCATGACCCGCATAAACACGCCTCAGGTCAGCCCTTCGATCAATCCGAGCTCAATGCCTCACTGGACATTTCACACTCTCTCACGACCTGCATAAACACACCTCAGGTCTAACTTTCTTTTCACGGACCAACGTCAATAATTCTCAAGTCCGTTCTCATATGCACACATGCCACACAATTCAATCAATTTTCAATGACCGCCGTCAACATGTCCCAGGTCTGACTTTCCTTTCACGGACCACCTTCAATACGTCTCAAGTCCGTTCTCAAATGCACACATGCCACACAATTTAATCAATTTCCAATGACCGCCGTCAACACGTTTCAAGTCTAACTTTCCTTTCACGGACCACCGTCAATGTGTCTCAAGTCCGTTCTCACATGCACACATGCCACATAATTCAATCAATTTCCAATGACCGCCGTCAACACGTCCCAGGTCTAACTTTCCTTTCACAAATCACCGTCAACACGTCTCAAGTCCGTTCTCAAATGCACACATGCCACACAATTCAATCAATTTCCAATGACCGTCGTCAACACGTTCCAAGTCTAACTTTCCTTTCACGGATCACCGTCAACGTGTCTCAAGTCCGTTCTCACATGCACACATGCCACATAATTTAATCAATTTTCAATGACCGCCGTCAACACGTCCCAGATCTAACTTTCCTTTGACTGACCACTGTCAACACGTCTCAAATCCGTTCTCATATGCACCAAGCCACACAATTCAATCAATTTCCAATGACCGCCGCCAACACGTCTCAGGTCTAACTTTCCTTTCACAGACCATTGTCAACACATCTCAAGTCCATTCTCACATGCACATAAGCCATACAATTCAAGTCACGAGCTTATCGCACTAGCCCACCAATCCAACATTCAAGTCGGCCATATTCAAACATCAATTTCATCTACAAACGCCACGGCAATCCAGTTATCACACTCACATAAATCCACCATTAATCATACCACATAATCATCACAATTTAATCTAACAATTACGCACATACAAATATTGACCCTAATCCATGTTTAGCCCCTAAATCGATACTAATTACACCCTAAACAAGTCTAAAAATACCCATTATACTAAGTGGGGTTTAGAAAATCACTTACCTAAATTTGACTCGGGAAAAATCCACACAGGCCTAAAATGGCCCGAGTGAACAGTGACGACTCTGCTCAGGCAAGGGCGCGATGGGAAAAATGGCTGGCCAAGCTCAATGTGGCACTCAGCCATGAGCAAGGGCACGCTCAGGCACGGCTGGATAGCGGGTTAGGCGACGAGCAGCGGCTAGGCAGTGGCTTGGGCTGAGCGGGCAATGGCTCGCCATGTACGACTTGGCCGTGGGCTGGGGCTAGCTTGTCGGCGAGCTGATTAGCTAGCTGCCAAGCTTGCTGGCTGGCTGGTTGGGTGGCAGGGCAGCGGTGACAAGTAGCAGTGACGTCGAGCTGGCTCGGCCAGAATAGGGAAGACAAAGTAGAGGCAGCCACGTCATCACCAGAGCGGTAGGGGTGACAGTGGCTTGAGAGGGGAAGCTAGGGTGGTGGTGGCCAGCTAAGGGGAGGGATGACAGTGTTCGGGATGGCGACGCGCGGTGGCGAGCGGAGCTGGGCATGGGCGAGCTTAACCTGGCGAGCTATGGGTGGCGAGCTGGGCTCACGGCAACGATGGGTGGCATGATGGCGTCTTAGGTGGCGGGTCAAGGCCGAACAAGCTGGTTGGTGGCTTGGCGGAGCTTGGCCGCGGCGAATGCGGCGGTGAGCTTTAGCTGTGCGCGAACGACTTCCGATGGCTGTGCGTGCGACGGCGTGAGGTGGACGGGCCGATAGGGGCTGTGATTTAATAGCGTGGCGGCTGGCGAGGCGGCGGCACCAGGCGAACGACAAGTGATGTTCGGCGGTCAAGCGAGCAGAAGAAAGCATATGCAGAAGTAACAACGAAGGAAAGAGGAAGAAGAAAGAAGGAAAAAGAAAGAGGTAAGAGGAGAGAGAGAGAGAGAGAGAGAGAGAGAGAGGGTTTGCATGGGGAAGGGGGGTCCGACATGCAGAACGAGAAGAAGGGGGACGAAAAAAGCAGAGGGAGAGAGAGAAAGAGAGAGAGAGAGGGAAAAAGTTAACGTACTCGATCATGATCCAATGGCTCACGGTCAAATCCGAAAATGATCTAACGGTCCCCGAAAATCCTAATTAATAATTAGGAAAAAGGGCCAAAAGATAATAAAATAAAATACACTACGAGGAAGGTTTACTAGGCTAAATCCGCATCCAGTCAAAAATTCACTTTTCACATATCTCGAATAATATTGAGGCTGGCCACAATAATATCGACACCATCCAATTAAATTTATCCCGAAACTCCGAGAAATTCGACACCAAGTTCAGGTTATAAATAACAGCCAAATTCAATCGAATGCGATTCTAGCGAAATCTATAATTTAAAAATAATAACCCAAGAGTGATCAGTTCTGAGCGAAATTTTATTATAAGCACACTGACGAAATACATGTTTTATAAATCCCAAAAATGGGCCGAAATTCGGAATGTCACAACGAAGTTTTGACGAAGCAATTGTGACTTGGCTCAAACGTCGAGCCAAGGTAGAGATTGTTGAAATATGTCTTGACTTTGAGCCCGAATATGAAAGTTTTCTAATTCAAATAGGTTTCCTATTTTGAATAGGTCTCCTAATTACATGGTTTCCTAATTGGAAAGATTTCTTAAGTGGAGAAGATTTCCTAAAAGGAGGTCTCCTAATGTGGATCCAATTCTTGCCTATAAATAAAAAGGGGATGTCATTTGTGAAGTGCATAAAAAAAGGAGCTTTTGCTAGCGAATTACACTCTGAAAATATTTGAGTGTTTGTAGCGATTAAATATTGTGGTAAGATTTGTATACAATTTCTTCGTAAGATTGAGAAATTGTTTTCGTAAGATATTGTAGAACTAAACACTACGTGAGTTATTAGGTGTAATTGGAACTTGGGAAACACTTAGAGAAAAAGTAGGATCAATAGATCACAAAACTCGATTTGATGGATACCCATACGCCAATGACATAGTTAGATGTTAAGCCTTTATCCTAGCTAGCAACCAAAACTATACTTGAAAAATCAAGAGCGTATGGCCCCTTTTGAAACCGACCTTCACCAATCTTCCTCCCTATGGCTATGTCCTGAAAGATAACCTTATCACAGGAAAATGTAATATCGCAATTTAGATCCCTGGAAATTTTGCTAACATGTAACAAGCAAGAAGATAATGAAGGCACAAATAACACATTAGAAGAGTTGGAAAATAAATCCAGTTTCCTAACCCCTTGAACATGACCTTTTCACCATTGGCAACTGTAACAGGAGAGTGGAAACTAGCAAGAACCTCACACAGATGAGTTATCAAACGAGAACTACCACACATGTGGTCAGTTGCTCTCGAATCAATTATAAAACGGTTCAGAAAGGATGCATATAGGGCAAAGACATTACTAGAAGTTTGGGCCATGTTTCCTGAGTCGGAACTTGGCTAAGACACACCACTAGAGGACATTAATTGTTGAAGTTCCAAGGCATTAGCCCCAGAGATGTTTGAAGATATGTAGTAGTGACCTAACTTGCAACTTTAGGATCTTTAGTCTTGTCTGTAGCCTTGTCTTTACTGGGTCGCAAGTGAGGGTGTAAATGCCAACAATGATCGAGTGTATGCCCATCTTTACTGCAATGGTAACAATGAAACTTGGTATTACAGCCGCGAACTTTCCCTTGCTACCATTAAAAGGAGTGCAACTACTAGTTTGGTTGCCAGCATTAATTGCATTAACTGAACTCTCTACCAGTTCTCCCCCCTAATTTAGGTTCAATATTGATCACCCTTCGACGAGTTTCTTCTTGTTGAATAATGGCACAAACAGTAGCAAATGATGGTAGACTAGCACTTATAAGAAGATGTTGTATGTCTCGACATCTTCATATTCAGGTTGAATACTAGCAAGGAACTGAAATATGCGAACTAGTTCTTCTTGTTGAGTATACACATCGACATATTGAACTGGGGGATGATACTGTTGGAGTTCATCCCATTTTTATTAGAGATTGCCAAGATGTTTAGTAAAAGACTGGCCAGAGGCTTGCTTAGTATGAGCAATCTCATGTTGCAACTCAAAAATCCGGGAAGCATTATCTTGATGTCTATACATATCACAAAGAAAGTCCATGGGGCCTTCGCAATCTCAGAATATGCAAACATCTCATAGATCTAAGGATCCATGGAATTAAAAGCCCATGACATGACAAGACTGTCAACAGCTTGCCACTCGGTATATTTTAGGATCAGTGATATGTAACATCTCGAATTTTGACCCGTTATCGAGTCCAATAAAGTGTATGTGAATTCTCGTGTGATTTTAGTAAGTCTCGCCCAGAATTGATCAATCACGGGATACTAACCAAAAGGGAAAGGTTAAATAGGAACAGGTACGTGGACCGAGAACTCGATCGCGATTGAGCGCCGATTTCGACAAACGTCGAGGAAATATTTTGAACCAATATAGGCCGATCTTAGGAAAATGACGGGTCGATATTTTCAGTAACGTGCGATCGGATCGCGAGTGATTTCGCACGATCGAAAGTACGCTTGACAAATGAACCTCGATTTTAATCCAAACTATCGCGATCCCGGTACTAGTGATAATTCCTCTCGTTCTCTCGAAATCGAGGCCATCACGACTCGGACAATCTTAGGTCGATACGCGTAACACCTAAACAGCCACCCGTTAGTGAGAGACCCTAAAACTTCAAAATGAGCTATTTTGATCGCGATATTGGGCCCGAACTACGACATCAAAATTTCAAGGGTAATTACGACTATTTTGCAAGACGGACGTCATTTAAGAGTGGCCATTCATGTTTGGGACTAATGCGGTTGAAAACTGAAAATTTGACAGAAATTGGGAAAATTTTGCAATTTAGTCCCTGAGGACCTCAATGTTTGTTTCCAAGGCCCAAACGACATTATTTTTCGAAATCGATGCCATTTTGGGGCAACCACACACGTCCGGAGTGCATTCGATCAAAAACTGGAATTTTGACAAAAATTGGAAAATAATATTATTTTATTCCCGAGACTTCGCGGGCGATTTTCGAGGGCTCAGAAAGCGAATTTCGCGAATCCGACACCGGATTATGTCTCCCAAGAATATTTAGGACCGGTATGGGCAAAAATTGAAATTTTGATCCGGGACCGGAAAATTACGAAAATGCCCCTAGAGTGCTTTATTTAATTCCGAATTTTAAACCAATTTTTGGGGTCTAACTAGGGTTAGTTAGGACCAAACCAGATCTGGTTAGCCTTAGTTAGGGGTGTTTTACCAAATTGCCCTTGCATTATTGGTGGGCATTGAACCTAAGCCCTTAGATCAAAGGGCAAATTGTCCTAGGCCCTTGGATGTGTGACAAGTGGACTCCACTCACCCAAGTGTTGACTACTTTTTGACTTGCTTTTCTCTCTCCTCAGCCCTCTCTCTGTTCACGTCTCTCTCTCCCCTGATCGTTCTTCACGGTCGCTTCTTCCTCGCCGATTCTGCTCCGCCGGTTTTGTTCTCATGAGCCACCGTCCATTGTTGGGCTGCCGAGCTCGGGCGCCATACCGCCCTGGCGCCCACCCCCAAAGACCATCGACCAGCTTCCCCTCGGTTCCGCCGCCCCTCAGCCGATGTTCTGTTCCAGGCGGAAGGGGGCCTTGTCATCGCCGGACTCGCTCGCCGGTGCCGCGCCGCCGTCCGCCCGCCGTGCATCCCCCCCCGACCGCCTCGCCTTCTCAGTCCCTCTCTTCCCGTCCACATCCCCCTCACCTCAACCCCTCCCCTGTTTTGGCCGAATTGAACCGTGAGTCCGCCAGAGTCGCTGTGACAGCCGGCTTGCCCTCGGAGCGCCGCCATCGATTCTCACCACTTGCTGGTGATCGACCACCCGCTCCCGTCGCCTCAAGACAATTTTAGGCGAGTATTAAACCCCTAATCCCAATTTAGTCCTAAATGCACTTTGAGTGGGTGAATTAGGGTGTAATTAGACTAAATTATTGTCTAAACTTTGGGTAAATGTCTAGGGGATGATTAGGGGTTATAATTAGAGCCTAATGGAATGATTTAGGTGCGAATTGGTGACTAATTGTGGGCTGTTGGGTACTGTTCATAACAGATCCGAATTTGGGATGATTTGCCTAAGTTGAGATTAATTGGGCTCTCGTATGATTGCTTAAGTCGGGTGATCTAATGCTTAATTTGGGATTTAATAAGGTCATTTAGGGATGATGTAAGGCTGGAATTGTGTGATGTTGAGTATTATTCATGGAGGTCCGAAATGGCGCTAAATTGCCTACTTGAGCATCAAGTGGTCTATAGGGTAATGGCTCGAGAACTTGGCATTTTAGAGACAATGTAGGACTTGTTGGGATCCCGTGGGGTGATACTATATTTTGGGTTTAGTGGTTGAGTTTGGTTGATTATGTCGAGTCCTAAATGGATCGAATTTTTGTAATGCTAAGTCGTGCCTTAAGTGCCGAGAGTAAATGGACTAAATTGAAATGAGTTGGGCGTGCCGATAATGTCTTGAATCGGTCAAATGGTGGATAATCTTACTTGGCACATGTCGGCATTAATGATTAACTTGGGTTCCCTTGGCTTGTGATTCGCGTATTATGTTGAGGTACGACTGAAATTGGGTACATTGATGTACATGTCTGACATCTTTCAAACTGTGGGCCTACGGGTCGTTTTAAACTGTGACCTTCGGGTCGGGCCTTCGGGTCAGGTGAACTGTTGTTGGCCTTCGAGTCGGGCCTTCGGGTAGGAACAAATTGTTGACCTTCGGGTCGGGCCTTCGGGTTGGAACAAATTGTGGCCTTCGGGTCAGGCTTTCAGGTCGAAACAAATTGTGACCTTCGGGTCGAGTCTTCGAGTTGGAACAAACTGTTATTGACCTTAGGGTCATGGCCCTCGGGTCGATATGACTGCCTACTCTTTTTATATTGATATTGAAAGTCTAATTTGCCGGGCGATGTAGTGAATTTGGCTATGGGCCGGGTGGATTTATATTGATAGATATACTGGTTCATTTAATTATGTATTTTATTTACCTTCTGGAGGTGCACTTTAGCCTAGTTTGAGATTAGTGATTTCATACCTGCTGAGTTTTCTCACGGTTGTAGTAAAACCGAATTTTCAGACCCCCATCTGTAAGATGCCGAGGAAAACCCCTCTTTTTGGATTCCCGCAGCGAATTCAGCGAACATCTAGTGTGCACCATTGCGGCGGGGATGGAATGGCGTATGTTAGATACCATTTGGTTTTATTTGTAAATGTGGGAGAGGACTACAGCCACACCCAAGAGTACGTAGCCCGGTGTTATAGGGGAGCGGATGGCGTGATAGGACCCCCGATCAGGACTTTTGATGTTCCGGTGGATGTAAACGGCGTTATGATCCCTCAAATGGCGAGTGGTGAAGTATCGGACCCTCCATCTTCCCTCAGCGTGAGTTTTCAAGAATGAGACCGTGGATGGACCGGCAGCTATGGATGAGGAGGAAGAGGAAGAGCAGCAAGATATAATCGTAGATGTAGATCCGACGGACGACGAAGAGTTGGATCTTGAGGCAATGGACATTGATATTGATGCAGCCGGAGAAATTGCTGAGGTTGGATCGGACGAGGAGATAAGAACTGAGGAGTCTTCGGAGTCATCTGATCCAGACTGGCAGCCTTAGATTAGATTAGGTCTCAGTATAGGAGCGAGGGCCGCCACTTTTTGACTGTAGCCCTTCCCGATAGTTAGTTTGAAATCCCTAGGCCACCGA
The DNA here is from genome assembly GCA_024733475.1 of Syzygium grande. Classification (NCBI taxonomy): domain Eukaryota; kingdom Viridiplantae; phylum Streptophyta; class Magnoliopsida; order Myrtales; family Myrtaceae; genus Syzygium; species Syzygium grande. Next base: position 9,675,817 of record JAMXDD010000011.1, read on the forward strand.
TCCCTTTTTGCTTCGCGGCCCTTTTGGTGTACCTTTCTGTTGATAAAGGGATATTGTATGTAAGTTCGTTGTATAACGTATATTATGGTTTAGTGGATCGGAACATTGGTTATCTCGTGCTATCCATGGTCATGTTCTAATTCGTCCGGGTGTATATGTATATTTAATTTATATGTATACGTTGTTTCCGCGTGCAATGTACTCTCTTTCTTCTACGGCAATCGGGTCGGTGACGCAATCCTGGGAGCGTCGCACTCTTCTCGACCTATACGCGGATGTCCATGACTCGAGGGGTGCGGGTCGTGACATGATAGGAAGGGTTTGATCAAGCTATCAATATGCTCCAACTTTGATCTGCCTTCAAGAGTGATTGCAACCACTCGAGACAAGGGGAGGTAATCGCAACCATTAAAAAGATAGAGGTGAGTCGAGTGCTCATTTAATTCAAGCTAGAACGACCCAAATCGGTGGTAATAGAGGTGATGGTCATTGTGCAAAAGTGAACAAAAAACTTTTTAAATGAACAGATTATAAACACAAGGCGTAACAACCAATGAAGCAACAAGAAGTGCAAGAACTTGATATCAATCTTGTCATGATTTGGCGAAGATCGATATCGAGCTATTCCATACTGATTATAAACATAGCCCATGATTTTTATGGTAAATACAGGTATTACATATTGAACTTTGATCCTCGATCTTATCATGATTTGGCAAGCATATCTCGCCAACAAATTAGATTGATCGTTCACAAGGAGAAGGGAAACACATGGAAAGGCACAAGCTGCTCAGATTACAACAGAATAATAACTACGACAAAACAAGAAAACACCAGAGTTGCATAATACGGAGAGAGAGAAGATTATGACTTTTTCTGGGCTCTTAGTGATGTCACAAACTCCATTTATCACTTCATAAATGCATTTGATATGCTGGACTTGGTGTGTCAAGCATTTATCACTCAAGTTGGACCAGCTTCTCGAAAGTGTTCATGGCCGAAAGTGGCAAACCCATAACCACCACAATGCCCTTCCTCTCACTCTCATCCCTCATAAATAGACAACCTGTCGGCACGTCACCGGTGCAAAAATTCCTTGGCTTCCCCCATCCAAAGTCCGTGGAGCCATAATCCAACCTTTGCCATGAAACCAAAAAAAACGTGTTCAAGGACAACAAATCGAATTGATACACGTCCAAGCAGTCTATGCATGACCGCACGAAGTCCTCGTTCACCCTCTCAATTGCCTTCTTAATTCTCCCCGCGGTGGAAGAGAAGGGCTGATCGATCAACTCTCCAGCGGTGCAGAGACAGCAAGCTTGGACCAAAGCATTCCCAAAGTATCTGGGTATCGGTGGTTTCAGCTTAGACCTGATATCAATCGGAACAAGAAGTTTTGACAGTTGGTGCGGTTTTAAATCGAGTGCCTTGCTTCGAGCCCGCCAAACTAGGGCTCCAAGCGCAACGAAGCTGGAACAGCTGCTTATTCCCTGTTGTCCACGTTCAATTGTGAGTATTTTTCAATTTTTTCAAGCAATTCTCTAATCGATGTTCCAGAAATAATAAGATTGTGTATATTTTGGTAATAAATTTTTAAATACTATTTTTTTTTATCTATATACAGTTTCTATTTTGAAATATAATTATATAATCGAGAATGATATATATATGCCAAGTGTAATTCCATCTACTTCACAATTGATCTAAACAAATTCAAAAAAAAAAATTTATCTTCCGTTAGCTTCCATCAAATTTTATCTTGAAATTGTTAAGCTAGATGACACTCGGCAATAACTCAATTGATATGGCCAGTCTACGTGGAAATCCATGTAAGTTTAGGACAAATTTATCATAGGTGTATCGGTTTAGAGTTTTTGATGACCCAAAAGTTAGTTTTGCATAAATTTATCACAAGTGTACCGGTTTGAAATTTTTGTGGTATTAATCCAAAGAAATATTAATTTAAAAGGGATCTATAACATTATACTGCATATTTCATACATGATGATAGAAGACCGATAGAAAATGATATAACATGATATCTTCTATTTGAAAAGTAAATGATATTAGAGAATCAATAAAAGTTTTCATCATACTATAGCTCACTTTTTTTTTATAGATAAATGGATTCTATAAATGAACGAAATAGCTGCTATTAAGTAAATTAAAAAACCAGTTATAAAAAAATTTTACGGTGTATTTTTAAAGGGTCATATTACATAATTATACATATTTCATGAATGAATACGACTAACGACTTGATGATACTTAAAAGTTAAGTGCATAATTGGAAAAAAAAACTCTTATCACTTTGCAATTTAGATGTTTTTGAAAGATTTGAAAAATATATGGATACAAATTACAAAAAAAAATATTCACTAATATATAATGTTTGAAGATCTTTCAAAAACTAAACATAATATGATAGCCCATTTTGACGTATAAATGAGATTATGGAATTATTAAAATATATTGAGCATCATTTAAAAAAAAATGAAACACTAGAATACGAATAAGAATAAATGTCATCAAATAGAAAAACCCTCAGACATAATGTGTACAGAAGATGCATATATCTATTTTTTGATATATTACACAATTTCCCATATTTCATTAATAAGTATGACAAAATGTTTATATAGTGACGACTCTTATGATTAAATGCATAATTAGACATAACATGTGAGATAACTTTTTAATATTTAAATTTTAAAATTAGACAACAACATGTGCACAAAATAAAATTAAGGGCTATGTGCGCAAGGGTTGCCTCACCAAGAAAGATGATATAAATAAATATAAAGATTGGCATCTTAATTAACTTAACTACAATTAGTAATGCTAGCTAAAGACTTCGTTCTAAGTGTATGTTCGTTTTGCTGAAAATGAGTGATTTGAAAAATATTTTCTGAAAAATAATCTTTTGTATCACTTACAAAAATAAGTGAATGGAAAATTTTCTTTCATTGTCCACAAAAATAATTGGGCATAAATTGTTATCGATAATGAAAATATTTTCCTTTGACTAATTTTTCTAAATGATACAAGCACCCGTTTTTTAGAAAATGTTTTCCAATTCACTCATTTTCCGTAAAACGAATGCACCCTAAATTTTAATCACATGTTTGCCTCACCAGAAAGATCAAAAAAAAGGATTTGTCTTTGGACTTTAAAAAAAAAATCGGTGAACTTTATAAAACAATCAAGATAGTACCAATTAAGAGTAAGTGTATCCAATTATAAATTGAAGTATAAATAGATTTAAAAAGAATGGGCAAGTAACATTTAAATATTCTAGGAAGTATAGTCTGACCCCCCGTGCAGTATATGAACGGGCATCTTGTGAGCCAGTGTATTGTCAATTACAACTAATTAAAATGGCAGTCAACATCAATTTAATTAAATGAAATGTGCTGCTGTATTTGAAATTGTTAGGAATTATTTATGAGTGATCTTCCGATAAGGGGTGAACGGCCAACCCTCCATTATCACAAGACAATTTAGCTGATGATAAAGGACAACGTTTGTATATGTAGCAAAGAACACGCAACATCTACCTGTCCATCGGTTGTTGCCATATTTTTAAGGGTTGCCAGCTTCTCACTGTCGAAGTGGAAAGATTTCCACACAATTTGCTCTTTCTCGTATAATGCCGTCAAGTTTGATACGTCACTCACTTGAACAAAGTTGTCGGAAGCATCGGTGATTTGAGGAGGAACCCTTGACTTCAGAATGGTTCTGTCGTGAAAAGGGATGAGGGATAAAGGTCTACCTCTTGCTATTTCGGCCCATGAGTTCATGAAATTCATTCCCGAGGAACCATCCACCATGCAATGGTTGATTGCGATCCCTAAAGTGAAACCTCCACATCTAAACCTTGTTACCTGGTTAAATTGCCTCCATAGTTACTTCTATCCTAGAATAAAATGCAACAAATGGAATGTACATGTGTTAATTCTCGCATGGCCATTTTCCATGGACTGATTGCCTGCATCCGGCATCCATTTGAAACATTCTATATGATCGGCCCAATGTTGAATATTGTTGGACCCACCAAATTTAACAATGGTAAGCAAAAGTGGATGCACCTATCTTCGTTATAACATCGCAAATTTTTAATCAAAGAGACCCTAGCAAGACAAGACTAAGTAGATTTCTTATGCGGCGGATAAAATCTGTGGGGTATTTTGATGATGATAAGGTTGATATCGATGGATACTATCTATGAGGAGAAGTCATAACGTCTATGGAAAAACTACAAGCTTGTTGGAAGACTTGAATGTTATCATAGTATATGGAAAATTATGGCAAATTTATCTAGGTTGTAAATAAATCACTAGTCATTATTCTCCAGAAAAAAGAAAACGTACCACATTGAGAAAACAGTAGTCACTAAAATATTACTACTTCCTTTTTTTTTCGAAAAAAGTTGCTAACTACATTGAAAAAGGTTAATTATTGTAAAAAACTCACAAGTCAAAGTCGCTGCTGATTATAGAAAACTACTTCGATTATAGAAAGTCACATTGAAATTACTAGTTATAAATAAGTTGGCACTTATGCTATATGAGGAATACTCATCAATTAAGTTGAGAAAGTTGTCAGCTAATGATAAACATAAAGTTATCATTTCTTACGGTAGAGTCACTAACTACATCTAGAACTCATGTGGAATATAAAATTAACTAATCGAACAATAATCTAAGTCTACCAAAACGGTTTCACCATTATAACAGACGAGAAAGCCAAAGAGAATAAAACTGTAAAGTGTTAACCAATACCAGAAAAGGAAGAAAGAGATTGTTCCTAACCTGTGCTGTTAAAAGAGGTGCAACTTCTAGCGTATTCTCTGGAAAATCCCTATAAAGAAGCTTTTGTAAAACATTAGAATCGAGAAGCCGCTCATCACCCAGATTTACGATGTCGCAATTGGCCGATGCCGCCACGAATGGCACGCCTAACTTCTTCTGGCAATCAACTGCCAACTTTCCCTCAGAGTTTCTAGCTATCCTCCCAGCAAGCGGATAGTAATGAACCAAAACTTTGGACAGAGCTCGCTTAATCACGTCTACTGTGTTGGCATCGCTCCAGTCGAAAGAATAAACCCAGGGGATGAAAAAATCCCCTTGGTCGAGGTTACTCAAGAAAAGGGAACCGCCAGGCGTCTCTTGCTCGGGCAGGACAGTGACAGGGACGGATCTTTCTACCATTAGGGCATCTTTCGTCTCAGTTTCGAAGGCCTCCATGAGAGAAGTCCGATACTTCAGCCCCTATGCTATTGCTAACTCCTAAATACCAAAGATTTGAACGTGTCGGGTCAAACACAAGAATATCATGAAAATGGTGGAGAGAGATATTAGAGATGAACGTACCCTTAAATTCGATTGGCTTCTCTCTTCCGATCTTGGAAAGTTGCTGCTCCTGCCGGCCGTTTAAATAGAGATGAACGTACCCGAAGTCTCTATTTTCGGTCTTTAATATATGAGAAATTTTGTTGGTCGGGTCTATGATTCCTCGGATGCTTCTTGGAAGTTGCAAGTGCCTGCATTAGCAATTTTCATTGTATAACTTCTCATAAGATGAGGATCCAGCTGGCAATCTGAAATGGTCCTCCATTGGACATGCTTTCTGTCAATTGCTATATAATGGACAAGCTTTTAAGAGTTTTTCCCTTTAAATATTTCTTTTTCCTGGAAGAAATCTACAACTTTTATTTATGTATTTGTATTTAGATTTAGATCAGGTGTTTTTTCCCCTTACTTATTTTTCTGAAAAAATCTAAGGATTTTATACGGAAATAAGATGATACTTTCGTCAAATTGAATGCATTTACTGATAAAAGTCACTTTTACTACAATATATTAATTTGATTAGCTACTAACCCGAATTTGGACCGTTGAAGATGGCAGGTTCTACGTGGGTTCCACTTGCTCGGCATTAGGTGTAAAAAAATAGATATTTAAAATGTGTTGCTGACCAAACTGAACGGATATAAAAGTCACCAATTTGTTGTTTGGATGAACGTTGACCTAGCTTTTATATTTTTTTGGTCGAAAAAGGTTGACCTAGCTATACTTGCCGTTTTGTCAATTCTGTTAAAGGATTCATAATTATGTACCCCTAGCGCCATTGGGTGACATTGATTACAAGATTCACAGAGGACACTGCTTGTGTGACAGATTAGGACAGTGTTGCTATGAGTCGTAGAAATTATGGAAACTCAGATGTAGTAAGTGAAGTTACATGTCACGGAAGCAACGACCTTATTATTGAGGCATTGGATATTTTACGTATAGAGTCAACAAAAGAGCAGAGCGCGTGCTTAGAGGGTGTGTATTCGATATGGCCCCATATAAAGATTACCTTATCCAGTGTTGGTGATGCTCTTTCAGATCAAGATTAACCCAGATCAAAATCAGGATTATTTAAGAACATTAGCATGAATTTTCTACATCATCGGTGGCGTGCTGTTAGTAGCGTACATGTCGCTCTTTTGGAAATGTTTCTTCAAGTGCAGATTCCGCCCAAACATGATAAGTTTTTTCTTTATACCGATGTACGTATCAACTTGTGAAGAAATGTGGTCCCGAGCCAATAGAGCTAAAAACAATATGGGAAAGGTGTAAGCAAAGCTGGTGTTGAATACGTCCTCGAGAAGCACGTGCTCGTCTGTGATGAAATAAAAGGTCAATGGGATCGCAGACAGAGCCGGGATCGTCGGGATGGCTGCTGTGCCATTCTTGAATAAACAAACGAGCTCCACAATTTCTGCCAACAGGGGCGAAAAGGAAGTGATTTTTCTAATCGCCTTGTTATGTGGAGAAGCTTTTTGCAGTCGCAGACCAAGTTTAGGAATCAATAAGGAGAGCCTGTTGCTAAGTTTGTCAAGTTAACCATCCTCTTCCCGAGCTTTGATTCCTTGTGGTGTCTTTTTTGTCCTTCCCCGACATTTAAATCAATTGACAAGTTGTTCATTTTTTTAGAGCCCTGTCTGCGTGGACTCCTTAAAAAACATGATGTTGTTGTGGTTGCTCTTTCAGATCAAGATTAACCCGGGTCAAAAGCAGGATTATTTAAGAACATTCGCATCAATTTTTCTACGTCATCGGTGGCGTGTGGTTAGTAGCGTACATGTCGCTTTTTTGGCAATGTTTCTTTAAGTGCAGATTCCGCCCAAACATGATTTTTCTTTATGCTGATATATGTTCCAACTAGTGAAGAAATGTGGTCGCTAGCCAATAGAGCTAAGAACAATATGAGAAAGTTGTGGCAAAGCTGGCGTTGAATATGTCCTCGAGAAGCACATGCTCGTCTGTGATGAAATAGAAGGTCAATGGGATCGCAGAGAGAGCCGGGATCGTCGGGATGGCTGCTGTGCCATTCTTGAATAAACAAACGAGCCCCACAATTTCTGCCAACAGGGATGAAAGGGAAGTGATTTTTCTAATCGACTTGTTATGTGGAGAAGCTTTTTGCAGTCGCAGACCAAGTTTAGGAATCAATAAGGAGAGCCTGTTGCTAAGTTCGTCAAGTTAACCATCCTCTTCCCGAGCTTTGATTCCTTGGGGTGTCCTTTTCGTCCTTCCCCGACATTTAAATCAACTGACAAGTTGTTCATATTTTTAGAGCCCTGTCTGCGTGGACTCCTTAAAAAACATGATGTTGTGGTTGCTCTTTCAGATCAAGATTAACCCGGGTCAAAAGCAGGATTATGTAAGAACATTAACATCAATTTTTCTACGTCATCGGTGGCGTGCTGTTAGTAGCGTACATGTCGCTTTTTTGGCAATGTTTTTTTAAGTGCAGATTCCGCCCAAACATGATAAGTTTTTTCTTTATGCTGATATATGTTCTCTGACATCCGAAAAAATTGTTCATTTGAGATTTATAAAATACTGAGTTTTATGAATATACTCGTAGTTAATTCTCGCTCAGAATTGATCATTCCTGGGATACTAACCATTGGGGAAAGGTTAATCTAGGATTTAGATTCGTACGACTAAGAGAAAATTCGATCGTGAATAGATTTTCAACCATAAAATCGCCGAGGTGATATTTTGAGCTATTGTTGGCCGATCCGCGGATAACTAGGGATCAGTTTGCCACTGTCATAGTAGTGGATTGCGGGTAATTCCGCTGGACCACGAAATAAATTGACGAATGATCCTGAACCTATATCAAACGATCGTGCCCCTCGGATCTAGCAATCGATTCTCGCAATTTAAATGACAACCAAAGTCAGCACGAACCGAATGAACTTGTACGTGACTTGAATTATTATCAGTCACGAGTCGAATATGCGAATTTCCCTAAAAAGCTACCCGTTAGTTTGAGAAACGCTTGAGTTGCATTTAATAAAATTTAATCATTTAATTGAGCCCAATTTGGACATCGGAAAATTTGGAAGTTACAACGGAACGTTAGGACGATGTTGTGAATGAAACATGTAATTTTGGATTGTCCCGAATCCTTCAAAAAAATTCAAATTTGGCAAGAAAGTGGAAAAGTAACCATTTTACCCTTGGGATTTAATAAAGGGCATGTTTTATGAGGGAAGGGCATTTTGGTCATTTTGCCCTAACTTTTTGGTTGGACATTTTTGCCCTTGGAATTTTATAAAATTCCCAAATTGCCTTTGGATATTTTTTAGAAAGATTCGATCTCGGCCGTCGATTTCAAGATAAGATCGAATCTGGACCGTCGATTTGGATTGAGAGACAAGGGCATGATGGTAATTTGCCGATTTAGTCAAAATTGGACTATTTTAGTCCAATTTCTCTCTCTCTCTCCCTCATTCCCTCACTCTCTCTCTCTCTCTCGGCTCCATCTCCCTCTCCCCTCACCGATTGAACCAGCCGCCCCCCCTTGCCATCCGCCGTGTCGCCGCCGACCGGCCACTGCCCGTCATGCCGCGCCGTCCATCTTGCATACCACCACCACCCCGTCTTGCGCTCTCTCTCTCTCTCTCTCTCTCTCTCTCTCTCTCTCTCTCTCTCTCTCTCTCTCTCTCTCTCTCTCTCTCTCTCTCTCTCTCTCTCTCTCTCTCTCTCTCTCTCACTCTCTCTCTCTCATGGAAGTCACGCCAAGGAAGCTTGCCCGCCAATCGCCAATCGCCACCGAGCCGGCGCCACCGCTCCCGTCCTTGCTGATCGTTGCCGCTTTTCACTCTAACCGCATTAGTCTAGAATGTCGGTAAGTCGCGCCCTAAACCTTAATTAGGACGTCGAGTATCGACGAACAATTTTCAGGTGAAATCGGGTTTAATTAGGTGCGGAATTGTACGATTTAGGAGCGGAATCGATTAGTGGACCTTAGGGTTGAATTTGGGAAATTTTGGTGGAAAATTTGAGGTCGAAAGTGGACTGTGGGTGGCTGATTTGAGTGCTGCGATGCTCGGTTCGATACGGAAATTGGATATTTAGAACCAGCGAGTAATTAGGGGAAAATGTCGTGATGGGCCGGAAATGATTTGACATAGTCTGGATATGGAAAAATGCCAATTTATATGTTAGTTGTGCGTTTGAACTGTGTTTGAATTGTGGTGAGGAAATTGGGTGCATTAGTGTGCAATTGATTGATTTAAAAAATGCTTGTTGAGTGCACACTCGGGCCAGATTGAATTAATTATCAAATTGGCCATGTTGAATGCTTAGCGAGCATGAAAAATGCATGTGAATTGTTGCGTGCACAGGCCACGTGTAATTGGCCAATTGAGTGGCAAGTGATTGTTGAGCATGTGAATGAGCAAGAGAGTGTATGTGGTATGGCATGTGTGATCGTGGAAATTCCAGAGGCGGTATCACTACGCGGGAATATTTCTGTCCTAAGGCTTGTGCTTTAACGCGGGACGATGCTCGATATTACCGAAAGACTGTTAACCTGAGGCGTGTACTTCAACACAGGTTGTGCCGTAGGTGGTAAATGTTGAGCCTGAGGCGTGTACTATAATGCAGGCGAGAGACATGGCCTGAGGCATGTACTGTAACGAGGGCCTTGGAGTGTTGTGATGAGTTGGTCACAGTGGACCTGAGGCATGCATTGTAATGTGGGTCACTGGCGAGTGATGTGGAAAAGATATGATGAAAACGAAACGAATGCGCGAAATGAGATTTGAGCATGCATGTGATTGCCTATGGTGTGGTTGCGACTAACGTGCAGGATACAAGCAGGATAGGCCCAAGTAAGTATAATTGATGTGCCTGCTATGTGATGATTGTGTGTGTGATTGTGTTTTGTGATTGTTTGGAGGTACGTGAAAGCCTAGGTGGGATTTAGGGGTGTACTTACTGAGATATAATCTCACGGTTGTTTCGACCAAACATTTTAGAACCACGGCAGAAATAAAGAATCCCCAGCCATCGCCACCTGATCGTTTTGGAGTACCGATGCACACCGAACATGAAGTTTTAGAGTTTCCCATGGCTGACCATATGACCTGGATTAAACACACTACTGTAGTTTTTGTAGACGTAGGATTACCTTTGTGGGAGCCCCATACATACACCGCTTGGTTCTTCTGAGACGGAGTAGATGAATTCGGTCCCGTTCAAGGATTTGACGGCTCTTTTAATTTAATTGGGGACTGGGACCTGTCTGTTATACCCCCTCCTGACGGCGAGTTAATTAGTGTGGAAACTAGTCTGGTGCAGTCTAGACTCTGGACTGCATCTAGCGCCTGCGGCACAGGAATCTTCGGGGGCTGAGCACGAGCCGAGGCCAGAAGAGTCTCTAGCGAGAGACGATCCAATGGACGTAGATCTTGAGCCAATTCCCGAGGAAGTAGAACCCGAGGCGGAACCCGAGAATGAGCCTGCTGAGTCTACATAGCCTGAGGAAGAACCGGAGTATATACTCCCGTATGAGCAGTGGATGGACCCTAATTTCATGCCTGATGATGATTTCTTTGAGGAGCCGGTCGATGGGGATCAAGATGAAGTTCCAGCTGAATCGAATGATATAAATCACCCAATCGAGATTGAGGCCGAGCTAGAGTCCTCAGAGGAGCAGACCGTCTAGGGGGACTCAGATTCAGATGATGAAGAGTCTGATTCAGAGTGGACGCCGAGTAAGGGGTGTAGAGGCTAGCATAGAGGTTTCGAAATAGGTTTTCGGAGGTGTATCATTTTTGGAAGATAGGGTACTAGGTCATCGATCCTTTTTGTTATTGGTGATTTATAGTATGGTGTGCGTATGTATATGGTGGATGTAAATTGTGAATATTGTATAAGTTTGATAGTTAGAGATGAATATGTATATTCTCCTTGATTTTCCCCAGTTTTAATTGTCTGAGTATTTTGTGGTTTTTGCTGATTATTCAAAATTTCTGATCATGTTAAGTGAGGTCGGCGATACCTTGGGATGTCGCATTAATCGGCCAGTAAGAGGGTGTCATGTGCTCAATGGGGTTCGAGGTGTGACATCCCCTAGTGGAATTGGTATTAGAACAAGATCAGCTCGATCTAAACTGGTCGAAGTTGGAGTGATAAGGAGCGGAGATCCTAGGGTAGCAATCTAGGGAGACTTTAGTGAGTTATAGGGCGGAATGAGCTACACGTACCTCCAAATTGTTTGTTGTGGTTGATTGAGTGAGTTGATTGTTGCGATGAATGAAATACAGGTGCGTCTGGACCGGAGGTGAGTGTTCAGACTCTATTGATTGTGACTTGTGCTCATAGTGATTGAGTGCCTACTGAGTGAATTCTTGTGTTAATGGTTACTAATTCCTGAGTGGAATTATAGCAGATAAGAGAGTGGTAGGAAGCTGATATAATGAGCAGCAAAGGAAGATGTGTAGGAAGAGTCCCAAGAAGGGGCGCAGGAAGAGGAACAAGAGGTGGAGGTTGTGCTCGAGCTAGAGCTATAGAGGACCTCGGAATGGTGGTTAGAGCGATAAACCCTAAAATTGGTGCTGGAGCTACAGTGGGCCCAGAGTCGATATTAGACCTGCCAAGGACCCTAGAATGAAAGCGGTCATGAGAACCTTAGAATAGATCGGTAATCTAATAGGACAGCAGACTCAGGAACGAGCTACTACGATTGCCCAAGCTGCCGAGGCCACTGTGGCCACTGCTGTTAATAATAATAGAAATCAAGGGCAAGGGCAAGTGAATGTGAATAGACCAATGGACCAACTGGTCGAGTAGTTTATGAAGTTAAGACCGCCTAAGTTATCTTGAAAAGGTGACCCTAAGGCTGTACCCCGATGGGTAGAAGAACTTGAGAAAGCCTTTGAGGTGTTAGAGTGCACTGATAATGAGAAAGTAACCCTGGCGGTATACCAATTGCAGGATAATGCGAATGATTGGTGGAAAGCCATCAGAGATAGAATATTTTCCGAAGGTATCGCCAAAACTTAGACTACTTTTACCGAGAGTTTTTATGAGAAGTATTTCTCGGCCAGTGCTAGGGAGAGAAAGTTAGCAGAATTTATGAGACTTCGCCAAGCCTAGATGACGATAGATCAATATGAGGCAGAATTTGCTAGATTGTCTAAGTTTGCGCCGAGAATGGTAGAGCATCCCGATGATAAGGCGCGAAGGTTTCAGGACGGATTGAAAGCTGATATTCGCAGTCAGTTATTGCTGGTAAATCTGAGGACTTATGAGAAAATATTTGATAGAGCTCAAGTCCTTGAGCGTGATCAGGTAGACAGGACAGCCACATCTGGATCGCGGTTTGTCCAGGGTAGGGACAATCGTAGTCTTGGAAAGAGGCCGATATCGGGTAATAGACGTTTTGTCCCTCCTATTAGAAGGAATATCGGGAAGCTGGTCCGTAATCAAAATGGTCCATGTAGGGTATGTGGGGAAAGGCATGGAAATAGACCTTGTCCAACCCGAGGCGGAGCATGTTTTTGGGTGTGGTGGATTTGGTCACCACATAAGAACTTGCCCCAATCTCAGGCAGAATAGATCGCCTGTATTGCCGCCACCTCGGAATGGGAATCAGATTGGAGCGGCCTAGGCAACAAATCAAAATAAGCCACAGGCACAAGGACGAGTGTATACTATGGCTAGAAGAGAGGCTGAGAACGCACCCGGGGTTGTCACAGGTACGGTTTCTCCGTGCAACCATGCTACATATGCTTTATTTGACCCTGGGGTGTCACATTCTTTCATATCTAAGCAGTTTGTTGAGTTGATTGGAACAGAATCGCAATTGCTTGATGTTATGCTATGTGTGACAACTCCCTTAAATGATAAGATGTTAGTATCAATGGAGTGTCCAAATTGTAAGATTGTGATTGGAGATAGGCAGGAAAAGATTGATTTAGCGGTTCTAGTCATGTATGATTTCGATGTAGTAGTAGGTATCGACTGGCTGTCTAAGCAGAGGGCTGTAATGGATTACAATAATAGGGTGATCCAATTTAATCCTGTTGGATATCCGGAATTCAAATTTGTGGAAGTCGATGAGGACTCTCGATTCCATGGATTTCATCGCTGGAAATGACAAAGTTGCTAAGTGAAAGGTGTCAAGGATTTCTAGCGGCAGTAGTTGATTCGACGATTGAAGAGCTGAGGCTTGAGGACATAGCGGTAGTGTGCAAGTATCCCGATGTGTTTCCTCAGGAATTGTCTGGATTATTGCCGAAAAGAAAAGTAGAGTTTGTAATCAAGCTGGCACTTGGAACTGAGCCAATCTCGAAGGCACCTTATAGAATGTCGGTGTCGGAGTTAAAGGAATTGAAGGTGCAGATGCAAGAATTGTTAAACAAGGGATTTATTCGTCCAAGTGCGTCTCCGTGGGGAGCGCCGGTTTTATTTGTGAGGGAGAAAGATGGATCATTGAGGTTATGCATTGATTATAGGCAGCTGAATCAGGTGACGATAAAAAATAAATATCCCTTTCCGAGAATTGATGACCTGTTTAATCAATTACAAGGGGCTTTGGTGTTCTCTAAAATTGATTTGAGAACAGGATATCATCAGTTGAGAATTAGGAATGAGGATATACTGAAGACGGCATTTAAAACGAGATATAGACATTATGAATTTACAGTAATACCGTTCGGATTAACAAACGCCCCCTACTGCCTTTATGGATTTGATGAATCGAGTGTTAAGGAATTCTTAAATCAGTTCGTGATTGTTTTTATAGATGATGTATTGGTATACTCGAAGAGCCTAGAGGAGTATGAATTTCATTTGAGTCGAGTATTGCAGACTTTAAGAGAGAACGCGCTGTATGCTAAGTTTAGCAAGTGCGAATTCTAGCTAAATCGAGTAGCATTTCTCGGACATGTGATCTCTGGGGAAGGAATCTCAGTGGACCCATCGAAAATTGAGGCAGTAATAAAATGGCCTAGATCGACGACGGTAACAAAGGTTCGAAGTTTTCTGGGTTTGGCTGGATATTATCGTCGTTTCGTGGAAGGATTTTCGGCGATAGCAACACCGCTGACACATGTTGAAAAAGAAAACAAAATTTGAATGGACTGATAAATGTGAAAGGAGTTTTCAGAAGTTGAAGCATAGGTTGACGACGGTACCGGTGTTGAAACTCACATATCAAAGAATTGATATGATGTTAAGGAGTTAATATATCATAATTAGCCCATAAGTTATGGGTAGCAAAGATGGGTCAAATTGAATATGTTGATGGCCTTGGACTCAAGCTCTCTCTTGGCAATCTTCCCCGGATGAAAGTATTGGACTTCTCATGTGCGCTCCCAACAAAGGGGTCACTGTTTTTTCCCATTTTTATTGTTGGTCATGTGTTTTAGAGTTACCTGTGAGTAATTTTCTAGAAACGTCACCCACCAATCAAGGGCTAGTAGGAGGAAATGGCATTTAGATTTTGAGGTTGGGTCCCTATTCTATTATGGCCTCGATTCTTTACGCCAAACCATGCTTAAGATGTCTTATAATTTCGTCGTATAGCTTGCTTTTTGATTGAGTGAATAAAATTTGGCGTCTATGCATTTGACAATTTAGTGTCAGTTAAGTTGCTAGATGAATTGTTGTGATTGTTTTTTTTAAAGACTCTCTTGCTGGACAGTGAATCAAGTTCTTTTTTTGTCATCAGAAAAGGGAGAATTGTCCAAGCCCATGTCAAGCCATGGATGGGCAGCATGAAGGCGCTAAAGTGGCGCCCTTAGAAATTGGAATCAAAAGGAACCCGAAGTTTCACGACAAGAACCACAAATACGTTGTTTTATTAGATTGATCTTACACAAGGAGAAGGGAAACACATGAAAAGGCACAAACTGCTCAGATTACAACAGACTAATAAGTTCGACAAAACAAGAAAACATCAGAGTTGCTGGATGCGAAAAGAGAGAGATAAGGTTATAACTTATTTTGGACTCTTAGTGACGTCACAAACTCCATTTGTCACTTCATAAATGCATTTGATATGCTGGACTTGGTGTATCAAGCATTTATCACTCAAGTTGGACCAGCTTCTCGAAAGTGTTCATGGCCGAAAGTGGCAAACCTATCACCACCACAATGCCCTTCCTCTCACTCTCATCCCTCATAAATAGACAACCTGTCGGCACGTCACCGGTGCAAAAATTCCTTGGCTTTCCCCATCCAAAGTCCGTGGAACCATAATCCAACCTTTGCCATGAAACCAAACATAACGAGCTCAACGAAAAAAGGTCGGGTTGATACACGTCCAAGCAGTCTATGTATGACCGCACGTAGTCCTCGTTCACCTTCTCGATCGCCTTCTTAATTCTCCACGTGGTGGAAGAAAAGGGCTCATTGATCAACTCTCCCGCGGTGCCGAGACAGCAAGCTTGGACCAAAGCATTCCCAAAGTATGTGGCTATCGGCGGTTTCAGCTTAGACCTGATATCAACCAAAACAAGAAGTTTTGATAGTTGGTGCGGTTTTAAATCGAGTGCCTTGCTTCGAGCCCTCCAAACTAGGGCTCCAAGTGCAACGAAGCTGGAGCAGCTGCCTATTCCCTGTTGTTCATGTTCAATGGTGAGTATTTTTCAATTTTTTGAAGTAAATCTCTTATCGATGATATTCAAGAAAAAATAAGATTGTGTATATTTTGGTAATAAATGTTTAAATACTATTTTTTATCTATATACAGATTCTATTTTGAAATATATTTCTACAATTAGAGAATGATAAAAAAATTATGCCAAGTATAATTCCTTCTACTTCACAATTGATCTAAACAAATTCCTAAAAAGATATATTTACCCTCCAATAGCTTCTTTCAAATTTTACCTTGAAATTATTGCCAGATGACACTCGGTAATAACTCAATTGACATGGCAAGTCTGCATGGAAATCCATATAAGTTTGGAGTAAATTTATCACAGGCAAATAAATTTGAAAATTTTTCGTGACCCAAAAATTAGTTTGGATTAAATTTATCACAAGTATACCGGTTTGGGATTTTTTGTGGTATTAGCCCAAAGAAATATACTTTAAAAGGGATCTATAACATTAAACTGCAAATTTCATACATGATGATAGAGGACCGTTAGCACATTACATAATGTGATATCTTCTATTCAAAAAGTATATGATATTTTTAAGAATCAATGAAAGTTTTCATCATACTATGACTCATTTTTTTACAGATAAATGGATTTATAAAAGAACGAAATAACTGCTATTAAGTAAATTAAAAAAGCCAGTTATTAAAATATTTTACGGTATATTTTTAAAGGGTCATATTACATAATTGTTCAATTTCATGAATGAATATGACTAATGATTTGATGATACTTAGAAGTTAAGTGCATAATTGGAAAAAAACTCTTATCACTTTGCAATTTAGATGTTTTTGAAAGATTTGAAAAATAAATGGAAACAAATCACAAAAAAATTCACTAATATATGATGTTTGAAGATCATTTAAAAGCTAAACATAATACGATAGCCCATTTTGATGTATAAATGAGATTATGGAATTATTGAAATATATTGAGCATCATTTTAAAAAAAATTGAAACACTAGAATACGAATAAGAATAAATGTCATCAAATGTAAAAACCCTCATACATAATGTGTACAGAAGATACATGTATATATTTTGAATATATTACACAATTTCCCATATTTCATTAATAAGTACGACAAAATGTATATTTGGTGACGACTCATGTGATTAAATGCATAATTAGATATAACACGTGAGATAAATTTTAATATTTAAATTTTAAAATTAGACAACAACATTGCACAAAATAAAATTAAGGGCTATGTGTGCAAGGGTTGCCTCGCCAAGAAAGATGATATAAATAAATATAAGATTGGCATCTTACTTAACTTAGCTAAAATTAGTAATGCTAGCTAAAGACTTCATTGTTAATTTGAATCAAATGTTTGCCTCGTCAAGAAATATCAGAAAAACGGATTTGTCTTTGGACTTTTTTTAATAAAAAAATTGGGTATACTTTGTAAAACAATCAAGAAAATACCAATTAAGAGTAAGTGTATCCAATTATAAAATGAAGTATAAATAGATTCAAAAAGAATGAGCAAGCAACATTTAAATATTCTAGGAAGTATAGTCAGACCCCCGTGCAGTATATGAACGGGCATCTTGTTAGCTAGTGGATCTGTATTGTCATTTAAAACTAATTAACACGGCAGTCAAAATCAATTTAGTTAAATTGAATGTGCTGCTGTATATGAAAATGTTATAGAGTTATTTATGAGTGATCTTCCGGTAAGTGATAAGGGGACCGAAGTACTCTTGCTCATTTGCAACACAATCCCCAGCTTTTAGTATCTTGTATTTACATGATGTGTGTATGAACTGCCACCCCTCCATTATCACAATACAATTTAGCTGATGATAAAGGACAGCATTTGTATATGCAGCAAAGAACTTGCAACATCTACCTGGCCATCGGTTGTTGCCATATTTTTAAGGGTTGCCAGCTTCTCACCGTCGAAGTGGAAAGATTTCCACACGATTTGCTCTTCCTTGTATAATGCCGTCAAGTTTGATACATCATTCACGTGAACAAAGTTGTCGGAAGCATCGGTGATTTGAGGAGGAACCCTTGACTTCATAATGATTCTATCGTGACAAGGGATAAGGGATAAAGGTCTACCTCTTGCTATTTCAGCCCATGAGTTCATGAAATTCATTCCCGAGGAAGCATCCACCATGCAATGGTTGATTGCAATCCCTAAAGTGAAACCTCCACATCTAAACCTTGTTACCTGTTTAAATTGCATCCATAGTTACTACTATCCTAGAACCAAATGCAAGAAAATGGAATGTACGTGTGTTAATTCTCGCATGGCCATTTTCTATGGACCAATTGCATGCATCCGGCATCCATTTGAAACATTCTATTTGATGGGCCCAATGTTGAATATTGTTGGACCCAACAAATTTAACAATGGTGAGCCGAAGTGGATGCACCAATCCACGTTATAACATCTTAAATTTTTTAATCAAAGAGACCCTAGCAAGACGAGATTAAGAAGATTCCTTATGCGGCGGATAAAATCTTTGGCGTAATTCGACGATGATAAGTTGATAGCGATGGATAACATCTATAAGTAGAAGTCATAACATCTACGGAAAAACCACAAGCTTTGTTGGAAGACTTGAAAGTTATAATAGTATATAGAAAATTATGGCAATTGCTAACTACATTGGGAAAAGTTAATTATTGTAAACACTGAAAAGATAAAGCTTCTTTTCTTGACCAAAAAAAAAAAGATAAAGCTTCTTTTGATTATAGAAAACTATTTTGATTATAGAAAGTCGCATTGAAATTACTAAATAAATATGTTGACACTTACTTATGCTATATGAGGAAAACTCATTAAATAAGTTGAGAAAGTTGTCAGCTAATGATAAACAAAAAGTTATCTATTCTTACAGCAAGTCACTAACTACATCTAGAATGCATGCGGAACATAATTGTTCGAAACAAATGCGAAAAAATAAATACAGAACATAAGGATTTACGTAATTCGATCACAAAGTAATCGACGTCCACAGGCGAGGCAAAACAAAATTCCACTATAATCAAAGAGAATACTATTTTCAGAAGTCAAAAAACGACTTAACAAAACCTCACAGTTCACAAACCTCTCCCAAAACAAAAATCTCTTTTTTTTTCAATGAAAAAACCTAGCCACAGTATAAATAGAGCTCTCCAAAAAATTTCCTCTAGAGCATAGCCCCTAAACTCCCCGAAACATTTGTACGCTTACTCTTGCTTGGGCAGACCGCCATAGAAATTTGTTCGCTTGCTCCCGGGTTGGGCCGACATCACAAACCAAATCTCAATTTTTTCTTCACTTTTGGGTCAGACAAAAAATATTTCGAGTCGGGTGATGAACCAGACCGAGTACATAAAATTCAAGACATATTTAATAATAACATTAACAAATCGAACGAGATTCTAAGTCTACGAAAACGGTTTCACCGTTATGACAGACGAGAAAGCCAAAGAGAATAAAATTGTAAAGTTTTAACCATTACCAGAAAAGGAAGAAAGAGATTGTTCCTAACCTGTGCTGTTAAAAGGGGTGCAACTTCTCGCACATCCTCTGGAAAATCCCTATAAACAAGCTTTTGTAAAACATTGGAATCGAGAAGCCGCTTATCACCCAGATTTACGATGTCGCAATTGGCCGATGCCTCCACAAATGGCACGCCTAACTTCTTCTGGCAATCAACTTCCAACTTCCCCTCAGAGTTTCTAGCTAACCTCCCCGCAAGCGGATAGTAATGAACCAAAACTTTGGACAGAGCTTGCTTAATCACGTCAACCACATTGGCACCACTCCTGTCAAAAGAATAAACCGAGGGGAGCAAAAAATCCGCTTGATCGAGGTTACTCAAGAAAAGGGAACCGCCAGGTGTCTCATGCTCGGGCAGGACGGCAACAGGGGCAGATCTTTCTACTATTAGGGCGTCTTTCGTCTCGATTTCGAAGGACTCCATCGAAGAAGTCCGATACTTCAGCACCTGTGCTATTGCTCACTCCTAAATACCAAAGATTTGAACATGTGCCGGGTCAAACATAAGAATACCATGAAAATGGTGGAGAGAGCTATCAGAGATGAATGTACCCTTAAATTCGATTGGCTTCTCTCTTCCGATCTTGGAAAGTTGCTGTTCCTGCCTGCCGTTTAAATAGACCCGAAGTCTCTATTTTTGGTCTTTAATATATGAGAAATTTTGTTGGTCGGGTCTATGATTGCTCGGATGCTCCTTGGAAGTTATAAGTGCCTGCATTAGCAATTTTCATTGTATAACTTCTCATAAGATGAGGATCCAGCCGGCAAGCTGAAAGGGACCTCCATTTGGACATGCTTTCTGTCAATTGCTATATAATGGACATGCTTTTAAGAGTTTTTCCCTTTAAATATTTCTTTTTCCTTGGAATAAATCTATAACTTTTATTTATGTATTTGTATTTAGATTGAGATCAGGTGTTTTTTCCTTTACTTACTTATTTTTCTTGAAAAAATCTGAGGATTTTATTTGGAAATAAGATGATACTTTAGTCAAATTGAATGTATTTACTGATCAAAGTCACTTTTACTATATTATATTAATTCGATTAGCTACCAACCCGAATTTGGACCGTTGAAGATGGCGGGTTCTACGTGGGTTCCACTTGCTCGGCATTAGGTTTAAAAAATCGAAATTTAAAATGTGTTCCTGACCAAACTGAACGGATATAAAAGTCACCAATTTGTTGTTTGGATGAACGTTGACCTAGCCTTTTTTTTTTTGGTCGAAAAACGTTGGCCTAGCTTCACTTGTCGTTTTGTCAATTTTATTAAAGGATTCATAATCATGTACCCTTAGCACCATTGGGTGACATTGATTACAAATGCTTGAGTGACGAGATCAGGACAGTGTTGTTAAGAGTCGTAAAAATTATGGAAAATCTGATGAGTAGTAAGTGAAGTTACTTGTCACGGAAGCAACGACCTTATTATTGAGGCAATGGATATTTTACGTAGAGTCAACAAAAGAGCAGCGGGCGTGCCTGTAGGGTGCGTATTCGATGTAGCCCCACTATAAAGATTGCCTTATCCAGTGTTTGGTGATGCTCTTTCAGGTCAAGATTAACCCGGATCAAAAGCAGGATTATTTAAGAACATTAGCATCAAATTTTCTACATCATCGGTGGCATGCTGTTAGTAGCGTACATGTCGCTTTTTTGGCAATGTTTCTTCAAGTGCAGATTCCGCCCAAACATGATAATTTTTTTCTTTATGCTGATAGACGTATCAACTAGTGAAGAAATGTGGTCCCAAGCCAATAGAGCTAAGAACAATATAAGAAAGGTGTAGGCAAAGCTGGCGTTGAATATGTCCTCGAGAAGCACATGCTCGTCTGTGATGATATAAAAGGTCAATGGGATCGCAGAGAGAGCCGGGATCGTCGGGATGGCTGCTGTGCCATTCTTTGAATAAACAAACGAGCTCCACAATTTCTGCCAACAGGGACGAAAGGGAAGTGATTTTTCTAATCGCCTTGTTTTGTGGAGATGCTTTTTTGCAGTCGCAGACCGTGTCTAGGAATCAATAAGGAAAGCCTGTTGCTAAGTTCGTCGTGTTAACCATCCTCTTCCCGAGCATTGATTCCTTGGGGTGTCATTTTCGTCCTTCCCCGACATTGTAAATCAATTGACAAGTTGTTCATTTTTTTTTAGAGCCCTGTCTGCGTGGACTTCTTAAAAAAACATAATGTTGTTGTGGTTGCTCTTAGTTAATGATTGGGGAAAAAAGAAAAACAAGTAGAGGTTGAGATTCCCACTGATCATGCCATTCAAAATAGTCAACTTTAAGTGATTGGAGAGGAGATCCCATTAGAACAAGGAATATAATCCATCATTCCAAACTTTAAGTAGAAAAGCTAATTACAGGATAAGTCAAATTGAAGAGTAATAGGAAAGGGGGTGAAATAAGACAGCGTAGGGACAAAATGTGGGGGCGTGGATGTGTAGTGGCCCATGGAGGCTCCGATGGCCATTGAGATAAATCAAGGGGCGGAGTTTTTGTTAGGGAAGAGAAAAGATGAGAAATTGCATTGGATTTCTAAAAGTGGAGGCATCAACTAGGGAAGAGAGAAGATAAGAAAGCATTGATTCCAAAAGTTTAAGAGCCTACTTGGAATAATTGATGGAAGAGAGAAGATAAAGAAAGCATTTATTCTGGAAGTTTAGGAGTCCACTTCGAATAGTTGTTGGAAGAGAATTTGGTTTAACCGGAGTATTATTAACCAATTTCATGAATATTTAATTTACAATTGCAACCTATGTTAGGATAGCCATGTTTCCCTATAATTTAATGACAAGCACAATTAATTTACTCACAATAACAACGTTAATTAATTTATCTCACACACGCATATACATAGAAACTTGATAGCTAATCTATTAGCTAATGCAAAGAAATGTTTGAAGCTCATAATCAACTTGCTGGTATAGTTTAAAGAACTCTATCAAGTCAATAAATAAAAGGTTTATGTAATTGAATGCAGTGGTGTCTAAGGTACCGCATGATAACCATTCTGGTTCTGTCCAAAACTGGTTTTTTGCTCCCGAAATCAGTTTTGGACCAGAAACCCGTTTGTTAACGCAATTTAATTTTTCTATTTCTGGGACAAGTTTTTGTCCCAAAACTCGTTTTGGACCAGAAACGAGAATCAGAAAAAACCAAGTTTTTCGTTTCTGGACCAAAAGTGAGAACTCATTCCCGAGGAAATCGTTTTTCTTCAACACATCTCTCTCTCGTCTCCTTCGAGCTCTCTCTTCTGCAAGCTCTCTCTTATGCCCATCTCTCTCTCTACTCTCTTCTGTTGCCGTCGAGAGGAAGCCAGGCTGCTCGTTCGCTCGCTCCAACCGAGAGGAAGCCAGGGCCGCTCGCTCCTGCTCCACGTAAGCTCCGATCGTGCGCAAATCTCCTCTCATCTCTCTCTTTTCTGGATTTGGAAGTCGCCGTGATCGAGGGGTCAACTCGACCTCCCCTCGACCGCTGGCATTTCACCATTTCCATGGAGGTTTTTTCCCTTTTTTTTTTTGTTCGTTGAATTTCGAATTCCTTAATTTTTACGGAATGGGTGCGTGCGAACGAGGTTGACGTCTCGAAAAGTCTCCGACTTTTTTATGTGGTGGGTTTTTGCTCGTGCGCAGGGCCTTCATATCTCCTACAAGAAGAAAGATCGTGAAAGAGATAGTCGCCACTCCTACAAGGTTGTCGAGATCACCCCTCCTCCCAGGAGTTTGGCATTGGTTGCTTTCCCTCGGTCAGTTTGGGAAAAATTTGGTTGTTTTTAGTGTTTGATTCGAGGGTTGATGCTGTCGTGATTGCTTTGTATGCGTCCCTTGTTTTGTCAGTTGATTGAATTGCTGTCGTGGGATTTGAGAGTGTAACATGATCTGTTGGGTGTTCGCATAGGGCCTAATTGTGATTATTTACTTGTAATTCTCTGAACTGTCATGCTTCAAAAGTGAACAATTGCTTCGTGGCCTGATTGCAATCTTAAAGTTTTAGAAGAATTGAGCTTTCAAATTTGACCAAGCAGTGGCTGATCTAGACATTCTTTCCTCGCCCATTCTCTTCTTTTCCTCAGCCTCTGCTAGAAATTTGTATTGTACGTCGAGAATTAGTTGCCAGTGCAAAACTCTATTTGCCACTGTAACTTTCATATGGTGCTGTTCTTATGGCATGCGAACCTTATTAAATTTCAAGAATGTTGAAATATGATTGATGACTAGTACTATGCCATTTTCTCTCTTATACTTTTCTGCCATAGTGCAAGTGTAGCTTCATACTATAATTAAGCACAACAGAGGAGAGGAAAAAAGCAAACTTCATTTCTTGATCATATACGAAAATTTCCAGTGATTATTCTTATTAATGAGCTATATACTTATCCCTTTTCATATACTATCCGGTTTCTTTGTGCAAATATTTTTATTTCTTCCCCCCTTAGGGACATTACTGACAATCATTATGATGCTAATCATGTTGCTCATGTGGAAAACCACTGGCAGTGGTCACTGTTTGGTTTTCTAGTTTCCTATCCTTCTGTTCTGGTCTTGTACTTTCAGTTTTGAGTTCGTCGAGATTAGTTGCCTGTCTGAAATTTTAACTAAATATTTCTTTCAAGTACAAGCTGCTGCACCTATAAGTAAAGGAGAACTTCGGAGGGCTACCTGGACTTCTCTCCACACTCTAGCTGCTCAGGTTTTCTTAGCAAATAAAGTCTAGTTTTTTACTTTCCTTTTCGTTTTCCATTTATGAAATTTTACCTGAATATATCAGTGTACTCCTACATCATTTGCACTTCTGCTGAGTTCTTCTGAATTTCTCAAACAATAAAGTTAGCACTAATTATCTATTAGAACACTCAACATTAAAGCACATGTACATCGAATGGTTCAAATTATAGATGATATGGCTCTTTACATCAAATCTTCCGCATTTGAATTGGTACACCATATGATGTGCTTCATTTGTTGTTCAACCAATTAAGGGTAAATGGCATCCCAAAAAGAGGCATTTGTGGCAAAGTGGACTGAGCCTTTAACCAATTTGCTTGTAAGCTTATTGGTTAAAGAGGTAAAAAGGGGAAATCGCACCACTACTACCTATAACAAAGTAGGGTGGAATAACATAGTTACCGAGTTCAATAAACAAACAACACTCTGGTTTACTGTAGTTCAGTTGAAGAACAAGACAAGCAAATTGAGGAGACAGTATGGGAGTTATAAGAAGCTTCTTTCATAATCTGGATTTGGATGGGATCATATTAACAAAACGATTATTGTGGAGGATCTAAGTGTATGGGATGATCACATCAAGGTATCAGTTTACATGGGTCACTTTGTTCTAATTGTGGATGTATGTTTCGATGATGTCGCTCACGTATGTCACTATTTTTTTGTAATTGCAGGATAACATCGAATGGGCTAAATTCCGAAAGGATGGGTTTCCTCAATATCCCGATCTGTGTATCGTGTTTGGCGATACATATGCTACTGGGGATTACGTAGTAGGAAATGCAGAATACTTGGTGGTGTCGGAGGCGGAAGACAATGGTAGTGGTGGTGACAATGGTGGTGGTGCTTTGGATGGTGATCCAAACGAACTTAGTGATGGAGTCTTCACACCTGACGTGAGTGCCACGCAAGTTCGTGAGAAGCATAAGTTGGATAGGACTCCAAATTCCAAGAGGAGGAGAAAGAGTAGCACATGTGATATTGCTAGCACCTGCAAAGCCATTCAAGATATGATCAAGTCCAAGGCGAGTCAATCAACAAGTGGCTCCATCACCTCACATGCCCCTCCACCCGAGAACCCTTACTCCATGGGAGCCGTGGTTGCCATTTTAAATGGCATGCCTGACTTAGAGCAGAATCTTTACAACAAAGCTATGAACCAAGCATGCCTTAGTGCCAACTGGAGAGAGGGTTTCGTCCTATCTTTACCTGAAAGGAGACGCGGTCTTCTTGAATCTCTTTGAATAGATGTTGAGAACTACGATGACTTTTTCATGTTTGTTTTATTTTCACTCAATGACTTGTGTCCTTGAGATACTTTGGTTTGTTTTTATTTATGGAACTATGATGTCTTTGGTTTGTTTTTAATTATGCAACTATGATGTCGTGGCTATTGTTAATTATGGAACTATGATGATGTTGCGGCTGCTGTTGATTCCTGACTTATTTGTTATGTTTGTGTTTTTCGTGCGGAGGCATAGGTAATATGGAGGGGGGTGAAAGTAGCAGCATTAATGGTCCAGTAGCATCAGTTGAACCAATTGAACAGGTTTTCGATGATTTTGAACTTAATATACTGAAAGCATGGATGTGTACTATTTTGATGAACATGTCTATGCACACCAGAGAACCTATTAGGTACAGTAAATTGTCAGGGCCTGAATGGATAAGAGAGACTCTTTATGGACATTCAGATAGGATATATGAAGCTTTTCGAATGGAGAGGCATGTTTTTCTCAACCTTTGTGATTTAATGAAGGAAAGGGTTGGTTGGCAGATAGTCGATATATTAGGGTAGACGAATAAGTTGGGATATTTTTATCTATGATTTGTCACAAGAACTCGAATAGAGATTTATATGAGAAGTTCCAACATTCGGGACAAACTATCAGCAAGTACTTTGCTAAAGTGTTGCAAGCAGTTCTAAATTTGGCAAGAGAAATTATCGTACCACCTTCATTTGATGTTGTCCCAGAAAAAATTCTTATCAATCCTAAATATAATCCTTACTTCAAGGTACGATTTGCATACATTCCTTTACATCGTCAGTTACATTTTGTTGATAATCTTGTATAATGCTAGTCTTTGCTGAAATGATAGGGCTGCATAGGCGCTATTGATGGCACTCACATTCATGCTTCTGTACCAGTGTCGAAACAGATCCCATTTAGAGGCAGGAAAGGAATTACCACTCAGAATGTGATGTGTGTTTGTTCATTTGATATGAAATTTACATTTGTGTATGTTGGTTGGGAAGGCTCTGGCAACGATTGTCGGGTGCTCTCGGCAGCACTCGAGACACATCGCTTACAATTTCCTCGACCTCCACCAGGGAATTTGCTTGTTTTTCAAGGGATAATTTTCTTTATAATTGTATTGCATTTGTGAATCATGATCCATATATGAATACCTTTTGCTAGGCAAATACTACGTGGTAGATTCTGGTTATGCTGCAGCTCCGGGATTTTTGACTCCTTTCAAAGGGGAACGGTATCATATTAATGATTTTAGGGGTAGAGTGAGGCAGGCAACAACAGCAAGAGAATTATTCAACGATAGGCATTCTTCACTAAGGAATATTATTGAGAGATCATTTGCGGTGTTAAAGAATCGCTTTCTCATTTTGAAACACATGCCTTCATTTTCAATTCAAAAGCAGTCATGTATTGTAATTACATGTTGTGCTATTCATAATTACATCCGTAATCAAGACAAGATGGATAAGAACTTTTCCCAATATGGTGATTTAGAGTACTCGTTTGGAAGTGCACAAGATGAGGTTATTGACGATACATCAACAGAGGAGGATATCGAGATCAACATGCTTAGGAAAAGAATTGCCAATCAATTGGCAATTGATAATAATATGGCGGAGATTCCATGAAAATGTGTTTCCGACTTTTCTAATGTTTTTCCATTATTTTGTATTTGAGGATTTTTTATGTTGGCTCTTGTAATGTGACGTGGCATTTTGGGATCTCCTATATTGGCTCTTGTAATGTGATGTGCTTGGTTTACTTTTCTCCATAAGCTTTTGCGATATTATGCGAAACGATGCATACTCACAAATATTGAGAGCAAATATCGAGAACGATGGTGGTTGAATGCTGAAGACCCGTTCCAATGCTTGGCCATTTGCATTAATTTGACTGGAATTTGTGTGCGGGCGTACGTAACGTTACGAATCTAACGTAAAATTTAATTTCAAAACTTCACAATTTGTGGCCACCCGCTTTGAGCAAAATTTAATTTTTTTTAGGTGTCGAAAAAAATTAAAAAATTAAAAACATCAAAATTTCATAGAATGGCTTAGAATATCTGTGGTCACCCATTTCGAGAGAAATAAGTTTTTTTTAGATTCCCCAAAAAAATTTAAAAAATCAGAAATTTTAAAACTTCATAGAATGGCTTAGAATACTTGTAGTCACCTACTTTGAGGGAAATTTAAATTTTTTAGCTATCGAAAAAAAATTAAAAAAAATGAAAATTTTGAAAATTTCTCAAAATGGCTTAGAATACCTGTGGCCACCAACTTTGAGTGAAATTTAATGTTTTTTTAGGTGATGAAATAAAAAAGCAAAAAATAAAAAATACCATTTGGGCACCTCAAAAATTTTATATTTTACTCAAAGTGAGTGGCTAGAAGTATTCTAAGCCATTATGTGAAGTTTTTGAATTTTTGATTTTTAATATTTTTTTGTAACTAAAAAAATTTAAATTTCGCTCAAAGTGGGTGGCTACAGGTATTCTAAGTCATTCTGTGAAGTTTGAAATTTTTCATTTTTTTCACTTTTTGATTTTTTTTCGGCACCTAAAAAAATTTAAATTTCTCTCAAAGTGGGTGGCCACGGGTATTCTATAAGCCATTTTATGAAGTTTTGAAATTTCTAACATTTTTATTTTTTTTGGAAATCTCAAAAAAATTAAATTTCTCTTGAAATGGTTGGCCACGTGTATTCTAAGCCATTCTGTGAAGTTTTGAAATTTTTAATTTTTTTTAATTTTTTTGGGCATCTAAAAAAATTAAAATTTACTCAAAAAGTGGGTGGCCACAGCTATTCTAAGCCATTTTGTGAATTTTTGAAATTTTTTTTATTTTTTATTTTTTATTTTATTGGGTACCTCAAAAAATTTAAATTTCACTCAAAGTGGGTGGTCACATATATTTTAAACTATTCTGTGAAGTTTTAAAATTTTTCATTTTTTTTGGAACCTAAAAAAGTTTAAATTTCACTTTTAGTAGATGGCCACAGGTATTCTAAGCAATTCCGTGAAGTTTTGAAATTTTTTATTTCTTAATTTTTTTGAAAAATTTCAACAAATTTCCTATTTTCTCAAAATCTGAATTTTTTTTATTTTCTCGACATTTTGATGATTTTTTCTAGAATTTTTCAAAATGTTGGGATTTTCTGAATTTTTTTTAAAGATTTTTATGAATTTTTCAGATTTTTTTATTATTTTTATTCCATTTCTAAAAAAATGGATTTCTATTCCTGGAAATAGAATTTTATGTTGTTTATCAAACGGGTTTTTGTTTCAGGAAATAGAAATTTCGTGCTGTTATCAAACGGGTTTCTGTTCTAGAAACAGAAATTTTTTGTCGTTATCAAACGGGTTTTTTTTCCCCAGAAACTCATCCAGGAACCAGAAATAGAAAAATCTATTTCTGATTCAGGAACTCATTTCGGAACAGAATGGTTATCATTCGCTACCTAAATGACCTTGAAATTATTGGTTTGTCTTACTTCTAATGGTTAAAATTTACTAGTATTTTATTTTATACAAATTAATAGGTGTTCCAGCTTTACTTAATGGATTAATGGCACAAAAAATCATAAACTATACCCACTGTGACACAAATATCCTAAACTTATTTTGTGTCATTGAAAAACTTAAATTTGCCCATTGTGATACAAATACCCCAAATCCTGAATTTATACCACTGTGACAAATATACCCTGAATGGAACTGTAATAGATGGTGTATATCTCACACATCTATAGATTTGGATTTTTTCGTGACATAAAAAAAGTTGAGGATATTTGTGTTATGGTGGGTAAGTTTAGGATTTTTTATGATACAAAAAAAATTTAGGGTATTTATATTACAGTGGGCATAATTTGGGATTTTTTGCAATATTTGCCCTTACTTAATATATGTACACAACTAATTAAACCATCTCTAATGATTACTCTTGTGACATATCGAATCATACTATAAAATACTTACATTCACTGGTTATCCCACAGTGTGTCGTCAATTTCCATTAGCAACTTATATATTAGCGTCAAATGTTCATCAGTGATCACCGCCCCAATTTGTTGCTCTTATATCGATTATATATGAAAATTTTGATATTATTTCTATCCTATTCAAAAGAAAATTTTCTTCGCTTTAGGGTATAACAAAGACGATAAAATATTGATTTTGTTGCAAATTGAATAGTTTGTCGCCTTAATTTGCAGTCAGTGGCAACGAAACTTACTTCTGTAGCCTTTGTAGCCTTAGGCATATCCAAAGATGACGAAAAAATGAATTGTGTTGCCTTAGGTAAACCAAACAACACAAATTCACAAGTTTGTCATAGGCCTTGCCATGACG
This sequence comes from Syzygium grande, assembly GCA_024733475.1. Classification (NCBI taxonomy): domain Eukaryota; kingdom Viridiplantae; phylum Streptophyta; class Magnoliopsida; order Myrtales; family Myrtaceae; genus Syzygium; species Syzygium grande. The sequence continues at coordinate 9,705,609 of JAMXDD010000011.1, forward strand.
TCATTGCTGCCATCGAATCCCATGCCTACCATCGTCGAGCTTGCCTACCACTCCTCCATCTGTATGGCTCTCTCTCTCTCTCTGCAAAACCTTAGATCAGTCGATCTAGGTTCAATCGAGGTCGGTGACCATATATTGGGCTGCGATTGGTGCGTGACCCTTCATGGTTGATCTTCAGTTGTGATGCTTCCCATGGAGGTAGGTTTTGGTCTGCGACAAGGTAGGGTGGGCTCCAGTCGAGTGGTCGACAATTAGCCTGTGCCAGACGAGTGCCACAATAGAGACACCGGTCGGTGTAGCAAGGCTGAGTGCTGGAAACTAAACAAACACGACAGCGGGGTGGATGGCAATGGTGGTGTAGCTGCCATGGTTAAAATAGTAGAGAGAGGGGTGTTAAGTTGCATGTAAGAGTTGTATTAGAAAAGTTTCACATTAGAAATATAATATATTGTGGAGTAGCTGATATATCATAATTGGCTTATAACTCATTGGCCTAGACTTTTAAATGAATGTGAATCTAACTAAACATGTTGACGAGCTTGGACTTAGCTCTCTCTTGGCAATCTCCATAAGTTAAGATATCGAGCTTTTGTTATACGCTTCCAACAAATAACATTAAAGCTAATGGTTGATCGGTGGCCTACTTCCATAATGTATTGTTTTTTTTTTTTCTGATAACCCAGGGAACCCCCGCACGGCCAACAGCCTGGTGTATTGTTATTTAGTGGATATCTCAAGGAATGAATCTCATAACCAACTCAATTTTCGGGCAACCTTCATCGATTCGATTTGGCAAAAAAAATCCCAATTTGAAGGTGGGCATTGTAGTGTAGTGATGCACTTTCGATGGCAGTCTTCATAGTTTGGTCTGGAAAAGAAAAAACCATGGGTGAAAATGAGCGTTGTTGTTGTAGTCCTCGTAAAGTAGTAAGGTGGAGACTTAACTTGACACATGTTAGTGCAAAAGGTAATCTAAATTAAAGGAGAGCAGACCTAATATTGAACTCACACAGAGGGGGAGATTATTGAAATACATGTATAAGTTGTGTTAGAGAAATCTCACGTCGAAGAATTATTGTGGTGTTGAATAGTTGATATATTATAATTGATCTATAATTTATTGACTTAAGTTTTTTAGCAAATATGGGTCCAATTGGATATGTTTATGAGCTTAGACTCTGGCTTTCTTGGCGATCTACCTAGATAAAGGTATCGAACTTCTCATGTGCCCTTCCAATGAAGGGGTGGCTGATTCTCGTTATTTCTTTCCTATTTTTACCTTTTGTCATGTTTTTTTAGAGTTACATGTGAGTAACTTTCCTGGAATGTCACCCACCAATCAAGGGCTAGTGGGAGGAAATTGCATTTATATTTTGAGGTTGGGTGGCGATTCTATTATGGCCTCAATTCTTTACGCCAAACCACGCTTATGATCATTTCGTAATTTCATCGGCTCGCTTTTTGATAGAGTCAATAACTTTGGCGTCTATGCATTTGACAATTAGTGTCAGTTTTTTTTTTTTTTGGTCAATAATGCATGAAATTTCGTTAACACAGCATAAGTCTGTTTACATCAAAAACTAAGACATCCAACATAGATTTCAGAAGATAAAGCAACCAATTCGGGGGAAGTTCTTTTTTTCCGTTTTGACTTAACCACCCAATCTGCAAGTTGATTTGCTTCTCTCAGACGGTAGGACAAACTCATCCAATGCAAAATCCATGGAACATACGGGCCTGGATGGGCAAATGCAGATCAAAGCTGGCCCAGCTAGGCTCCGTTCGTTTGACAGAAAATATTCTCCTTTTGAAAAATATTTTCCCGAAAGTCATTTTCCTGGAAAATGTTTTCCCGGAACATAATTTTCTAGTGTTCGGTGACCAATATGAAAAAGTTTCGGAAAATATTTTTCACCGGCGGCGGCAGCCGACGACCGGCGGTATGTACAGTTGGTGTGTACTTCCACTTTGCTTCCATGTGGGATTCTCTTCCCAGCTTTTCTTCCACAAAGCGCAAGCCATGGAGAAGAGCCAGGGCTTCAGTTGCTTCGGCCAATCCAGCATGAACGGAGTGCACAAACCTATCGATCACCGTTCCTCTATAGTCGCAAACTACCCCAGCCACCGCTGAATCCAACGATCCTTCCGATTTTGAGCCATCCAGGTTAAGCTTTAGATATCCCCTTGCCTACGGCTTCTAGGTAAGATCTGAACCGTTTCTGTGTTCGGTTCTATTCATTTTGCGTGAATTCCATCTCTGAAAGCTTGCCTACTCTGTGAGTGCGATGTCTATAGTTCGGTTTGGTTCTGGCTGTCGCGAGTTGAAGACGAAGGCATTTTGCGATTTCCAAATCGACCATAGTATTCCGACTATCTCCTAGGCTGTCACCAAGTATGTGTTTGATTCCAAAACTTGTGAGACCCATTTCCAGGCGTGTGATTGGTAGGCTCGAATATTACAGATTTAGCATTGGATCTGCCCAAATGGAAGCTATCCATGGGCAAAGGAGTAGGATATGCTTGACTGTTTCCGGTACCTATTTGCACAAGGGGCAGAAGGGGTCACCTACGATCTTTCTCTTGTACAAATTTTCTCAGGTTGGTAAGGCATTTTGGCATGCACTACATAGGAATAACTAATCTTGGGGGGAGTGTTTAATTTCCATTGAGTATTCCAGAAAGATCTTGGTACTTGGAATGAGGTGGAGGGTAACGCTAATTGTTGTTGTGGGCTTACTGGACGTAGTTTGTTGTAAGCACTTTTAACTGTGTATTCCCCAGTTTTGTTCCCCGTCTAGATCATCCTGTCCTCCTCGATATTACTGTTGAGGGGAATAGCTAAGATTTCGCTAACAACATCCTCTTCAAATAAAGACTTCAATTTTTGTTCATTCCATGTTCTATTTTCCTAGTTGATCAGTTCATCCACTTTTTGGGGTTCGCCATGGTTCACCGATCCATTAATAGTTCCCATTTCCAGCCACCTGTCTTGTCTTATTTTGATCGATTTTTCATTTCCCACAATCCATCTCATGTCCCCCTGAATAGAATTCCTTCCAACTAGCATACTTTACCATCTCCACGACAGACGTGACCCCTTTTTTGCACTCCTAAAATCAACTTCAGGGAAGTATAAGCCTTTGAACAGCCTGCTCCAAAGAGCCGAAGAGGATTGAGAAAGCCACCATGCCTGTTTTCACAGCATCGCCTTATTGAATGATATAAGGTCATGAAAGCCCATACCACCACTATCTTTCCTTGTCTTGAGGATGTCCCATTTCTTCCATTGTAGCCCGCTAGTCAATTCATTCTGTTTCCACCAAAAGGATGCTATCCTTTGCTCAATCACTCTACATGCCGAGCATGGAACTTTGAATATGGACATGGTATATTGCAGCAAGACTTGTACTACAGTGTCAGTTAAATTGTTAGATGAATTGCTGTGATTATTCTTTTAAAGGCTCTCTTGCTCATCAGTGAATCAAGTTCTTTTTTTAACGACAGAAAAAGGGAGAATTTTCTAAGCCCATTTCAAGCCATGGATCGGCAGCGTGAAGGCGCTAAAGTAGCGCTTAGAAATTAGAATTAAAAGGAACTCGAAGTTTCACGACAAGAACCACATGCACATTGTTTTATTAGATTGATCTTACACAAGGACAAGGAAAACACATGAAAAGGCACCAGCTGCTCAGATTACAACAGATTGATAACTTCGACAGAACAAGAAAACATCACAGTTGCAGGATACGGAGAAAGAGAGAGAGAGAGAGAGAAAGAGAGAGTGAGAGAGAAGATTATGACTTATTCTGGGCTCTTAGTGATGTCACAAACTCCATTTATCACTTTATAAACGCATTTGATATGCTGGACTTGGTGTGTCAAGCATTTATCACTCAAGTTGGACCAGCTTCTCGAAAGTGTTCATGGCCGAAAGTGGCAAACCCAGCACCACCACAATGCCCTTCCTCTCACTCTCATCCCTCATAAATAGACAACCCGGCGGCAGGTCACCGGTGCCAAAATTCCTTGGCTTCCCCCATCCAAAGTCCGTGGAGCCATAATCCAACCTTTGCCATGAAACCAAAACTAGCGAGCTCAACGAGAAAAGGTCAAATTGATGCACGTCCAAGGAGTCTATGCATGACCACACGTAGTCCTCGTTCACCCTCTCGATCGCCTTCTTTATTCTCCCCGCGGTGGAAGAGAAGGGCTCATCGATTAACTCTCCTGCGGTGCAGAGACAGCAAGCTTCGACCAAAGCATTCCCAAAGTATCTGGGTATCGGCGGTTTCAGCTTAGACCTGAAATCAACCGGAACAAGAAGTTTTGACAGTTGGTGCGGTTTTAAATCGAGTGCCTTGCTTCGAGCCCGCCAAACTAGGGCTCCAAGTGCAACGAAGCTGGAGCAACTGCTTATTACCTGTTGTTCATGTTCAATTGCGAGTATTTTCAATATTTTGAAGTAAATCTCTAATCGATGTTCAAGAAATAATATGATTGTGTATATTTTAGTAATAAATGTTTAAATACAATTGTATATCTCTATATACAGATTCTATATTGAAATATCTTTATATAATTAGAGAATGAAAAAAAAAAAATTGTGGCAAGTATAATTCCATCTACTTCACAATTGATCTGAACAAAGTCCTATATATTATTTTGAGTTGAGAATTATGACCAAGTTTTTTAAAGGTTTAAGGGTTAATATCACAAAAAAAACTCCAAACTGGTATACTCATGTCACATTTACCCAAAATTAACTTATGTGTCACAAAAACTCCTAAATCGATACACATGTACCATATTTATCTCAAATTAATTTTTGTGTTACAAAAAATTTCAAACTGGTAGATTTGTACCACATTTACCCCAAACTAATATATACCCATGTCACATTAACTTGAATTGCAATAAATATGGGATTTTTGAGGGGTAAATATAGCACAGGTGCACCAATTTAGCGTAAATGTGGCTCAAGTATATCAATTTAAGATTTTTTGTAAATCAGTATTAGTTTGGAGTAAATGTGGCATATGTGTACCAATTTGGGATAAATGTGGCACATGTGTATCAATTCAAGAATTGTGACATAAAAATTAGTTAGGGCTAAATATAGCACAGGTGTACCAATTTATGATTTTTTATGATATAAACCCAAAGTGTAAAGTGTAGGAGTACCTATTATGGCATACTATCTCCCATTTGACTAATATTTGACAAATCAACAATATAAAAGGATAAAACAAAATCCATCATCACAAAATGTATGGGAAAATTACTAAAAAAAGTCCTAAACAAGTTATACTTATGCCAATTTAATCCTAAATCTTTCAATTATGCCAATTTAGTCTTAAACATTTCCTGTTTTGCAAATTGATTCAATCGGCCAATTTTGGCTAGAAATCACTATCGTGGCCACTGACCATCCTATGTGGCACGGTTAGCGCTGACATTGACAGTGTTTTCAAATTTTTTAATTTTTTTTGGATGTTTTTATTTTTCTTTTTTTTGTACTTTTATATTTTCTTTTCTTCACTTTTCCTTCATTCTTTTCTTTTTCTTCTTTTTTTTGTTTCCCACTATGGCCAATGAGGCTTGCAACCCTCGTACAAATCTAGGCAAGGCCATTGCGGCAGAGGGCGAGGCCATGGTCGCCTCGGCCTGCGGCCAATGAGGCGACCTGCCTGCAGCCACGCATGGCTTGCCCAAACCATCTCAAGGTGTGGTCGCAGGTGAAGATGGCCATGGCCTTGCCAACCACAAGAGAGGCTTACTTCACCCACAACCACGATGGCCTCGCTCAATGGCTGACGAGCTCCAACAATCCTCATTGGCCAGAATGGGATACAAAAGACGAAAAGAAGGAAGGAAGGAAAAGTGAGAAAAGGAAAAATAAAAGAAAAATAAAAATAAAAATATATTAAAATATTGTCAACGTCGGCACGATTGTGCCACATAGAATGGTTGATGTTCACCTTAACAATTTTCAAGCAAAATTGACCAGATAGACTCAATTGGCAAAACATGAAAATGTTTAGAGCTAAATTGGCACAATTAAAAAATTTACGACTGCACCAATAAATAGTGTGTCCAATAATTAACTTGAAGTGTAAATAGATTCAAAAAGAATGAGCAACCAACATTTAAATATTCTAGGAAGTATAGTCTGACCCCCGTGTGGTACATGAACGGGCATCTTGTTAGTAAGTGGATCTGTATTGTCATTTAAAACTAATTAACACGGCAGTCAAAATCAATTTAGTTAAATTGAATGTGCTGCTGTATATGAAAATGTTATAGAGTTATTTATGAGTGATCTTCCGGTAAGTGATAAGGGGACCGAAGTACTCTTGCTCATTTGCAACACAATCCCCAGCTTTTAGTATCTTGTATTTACATGATGTGTGTATGAACTGCCACCCCTCCATTATCACAAGACAATTTAGCTGATGATAAAGGATAACTTTTGTATATGTAGCAAAGAACACGCAACATCTACCTGTCCATCGGTTGTTGCCATGTTTTTAAGGGTTGCCAGCTTCTCACTGTCGAAGTGGAAAGATTTCCACACGATTTGCTCTTCCTCGTATAATGCCGTCAAGTTTGATACATCACTCACGTGAACAAAGTTGCCGGAAGCATCGGTGATTTGAGGAGGAACCCTTGACTTCATAATGGTTCTATCGTGACAAGGGACAAGGGATAAAGGTCTACCTCTTGCTATTTCAGCCCATGAGTTCATGAAATTCATTCCCGAGGAAGCATCCACCATGCAATGGTTGATTGCGATCCCTAAAGTGAAACCTCCACATCTAAATTTTGTTACCTGTTTAAATTGTCTCCATAGTTACTACTATCCTAGAACCAAATGCAAGAAAATGGAATGTACATGTGTTAATTCTCACATGGCCAATTTCCATGGACCGATTGCATGCATCCAGCATCCAATGGAAACATTCTATATGATGGTCCCGATGTTGAACATTGTTGGACCCATCAAATTTAACAATGGTGAGCCAAAGTGGATGCACCTATCTTCGTTATAATGTGACATTCCAAAATTCCGCCAATTGGAATTTATTTAATAATTGAGTTTTATGAGATGTGCTTTCAGATAAATTCTCGCCTAACTAATCATTCCTGGGAATGCTAACCATTAGGGAAAGGCTAATAGGGGAATTAAATTTACGCCGACTAAACGAAATTCGATCGTGAATGGATTTCGACCATTAAATCGCGTAAGTGATATTTTGAGCCACTGTTGGCCGATCCAAGGATAGTTAGGGGTCAGTTCGCCATTGTCCTAGTAGTGGATCGCGGGTGATTCCGTTAGACCACGAAACGATTTGACGAATGATTCCGAAATTATACCGAACGATCGTACCCCTCGGATCAAGTGATTGATCTTCGCGATTTTAATGACAACCGAGGTCGTCACGCACGGATGGACTTGCACGTGACTCGATTTAGTATCAGTCATGAGTCGATTTAGCGAATTTCCCCAGCAAGCCGCCCGTTAGCTCGAGAAACGCTCGAGTCGCGTTTAATAGAATTTAATTATGGAAATTTTGCCTAAATTGGACACCGGAAAATTAGGAAATCACACCGGAACATTAGGACGACGTTGCACGTGTCACGTGTGAATTTTTGGTGCGCTCAAATCCTTTGGAAAAATTCGATTTGGGCAAGAAACGGAGAAGTGGACCATTTTACCCTTGGGAATGTTGTGTGAGAGAAGGGCAATTTGGTAAATTGCCAAAAGTGGTCAAAATTGATGTTTAAAACCCTTGACCCCTTTCTCTCTCTCCTCTCTCTTCTTTCTTCCCCTCCCCATCGTGAAATTCCCCTTTTCTTGCCGTGAAGCCCCCACCATGGACACTCTCTCCCTCTCTTGGCTTCTTTTCCTTTAAGCCGTGAGCCAAGCCACCGCCGCTCGCCGCCGCTTGCCACCACCGTCCGGACCGCCCCCAAGCCACCACCACCAGCCGCCGTCCCTCTCTTCCTCTCCCTTTTTCTCTCTTTCTCACGTGAGGCAAGACCCACGGCCGTGCAAGACCCACGCCGCCCAAGCCGCGTCGTCGCCACCCAAGCCTATCGCCGCCACCCGGAAGTCATACGTTGTCGCCGTCATCCCCGATTGAGGGCCGCCGCTTTCCGTTCTAGCCGCGGAAGTCTAGAACGCGGGTAAGTCGCGCCTAAACCTAATTTAGGATTTCGAGTATCGCGGATGATTTTGGACAAAATCAATATGGAATTAGGTGCGGAATGGCATGAATAGGGAGTGAAAATTTTATGGCGGGCATCGGGAATTAATTCGGACAATATTTATTAGAAATTCAGAAAATTGGGGCTGCGAGTTACTGTTCATTTGCCTCGAAACACTGTTCATATGCCTTGAAACACTGTTCACCAGCTGTAAATTACTGTTCCCGGGGCTACGAGGGTCCGATTGAGACGCAAGTTGAATTTTTGGAACCTAGAAATGATGGGGAGAAAGTTCCGTGAAGGCTCGGAATTAATCCGACGCCATTTGATTAGAGAAAAATGAGAATTATCGTGTTGGATGTATATTTAAATTTTTAGTGAATTGTGGTAATTAAATTGAGTATACTATTGTGTAATTAAGTGACCGAATATGCTTGTTTGGTGCACACGTGAGCTAAACTGAATTAATTATTGACATTGGTCGTGTGATTTGCTGAGTGAGCAAGTTTTATGTGTGAGATGATGCGTGCACGAACCCCTTGTGTTGGGTCACCATGTATGGTAAACGTGTGTTGGGCGTGTACTTGAGAAAAAAAAAAGAAATGGTGATGTGGTGAAGTGTCGGGTGCAAGTGTGTGCACGGAATTTGAGGCAATGGCATGAGAAAGTGAGTTGGGATCGGGCCGAGTATCATAAACTCGGGCAGCGATCATGTAGGTCTGTTGCATTTGGCACAAAATGAGGCCGAAAAGAGCATAATTGAGTTCGTCCGAGGCACGATCACGGGTGAGACCGGGATTGGACCGAGGCATTATAAGCTCGGGTTCGATCATGTAGGCCTTCGCATTTGGCGTGGGCTGAGGATAGTGTGAAAGTGGGATCGGACCGAGGTGTGTGATGCTCGGGCGCGATCGAGGGCCGAGGCGTGTTTTACGTGGGCGAAAGTGTGGTCGCAGTACCGAGGCGCAGACGCTTACGCTGGTCGCCGGCGAGTGATGTGGAAAGTGATTAGTGGTCGCAGTGCACCGAGGCGGTACGCCACGCCGTCACCGCTATGAGTGATGTGGGAAGGAGGAAATGAGAACGGATGGATACGTGGATTGAGAATTGAACTTGCGCGTGTTTGCATACGACATTATTATGGTTGAGTGCAGGTTGAACGCATGATTGAGTCTGGCAAGAGTGATTGATGTGCCTGCTATGTGATGATTTGATGCGTGCAAATGTGTATGTTTGTGTATTTTGTAAAATTGTCCTGCGGAAGTGCGTGATAGCCTAGGTTGGGTTTAGGGGTGTACTTACATCGAGAAGTGTCTCACGGTTGTTTTCAACCAAACAATTTCAGAACCCCGACAGGATCCATAAATCTTTCGCTATCGCCACCAGAACGTTTTGGAGTCCTCGGTGGATGGGACGGTACATGGGAACTCGACTCTCAGGACACAGGAATCAAGCTCAGAGTGGGTTTTTCATGAGCACCATTTTTGGAGTAGTAGTTATAAACCCAAGTCTTCATCCTTGAGTATCGGTTTTTGAGAAAGGCGGTGTGCATGTACATATATGGGACAGTTTATAAATGTAAATATTATGGTATAAGAAGGAAATGAAAAAGATATGTACATTCTCCCGATTATTCTCCCCAGTTTTAATTGTCCGGGTTTATTTGTTAATATCCGCTGTGGTAGTAAATCTCTGATGGCGATTTGAGGTCAGCGACATTCCTGGGACGTCGCTTGAATCGACCAGAGGCGGATGTCGCGTGCCCTGCTAGGGTTCGGGGCGTGACATATAACTTCTCAAATTTTTAATCAAGGAGACCCTATCAAGACGAGACTAAGAAGATTTCTTATGCGGCGGATAAAATCTGTGGGATATTTTGATGATGATAAGGTTGATATCGATGAATACTATCTATAAGAAGAAGTCATAACGTCTATGGAAAAACCACAAGCTTGTAGGAAGACTTGAAAGTTATCATAGTATATAGAAAATTATGGCAATTTTATATTGATTGTAAATAAATCGCTAGTTATTATTTGTCCAGAAAAAGAAAACGTACTACATTGAGAAAAAGTAGTCACTAAAATATTACTACTTCCTTTGTTTACGAAAAAAGATGCTAACTACATTGAAAAAATTTAATTATTGTAAAAACTGACGAGTCAAAGTTTCTGTTGATTATAGAAAGCTGTTTTGATTACAGAAAGTCACATTGAAATTACTAGTTATAAATAAGTTGACACTTTCTTATGCGGAAAACTCATTAATTAAGTTGAGAAAGTTGTCAACCAATGATAAACAAAAAGTTATCTTTTCTTACAGTAAAGTCACTAACTACAACTAGAATGCATGTGGAACATAACATTAACAAATCAAACGAGATTCTAAGTCTACCAAAACGGAATCGCCATTATATTAGACGACAAAGCCAAAGAAAATAAAAGGGAAAGTCCTAAAACTTGTCAGAAAAATGTAATTGAGTTATAAAACTTTCAAAAATGCAATCAAGTCCTAAAACTTTCAACTATCACGAAAGTGTAATCAAATCCTGAAACTTTCAAAAAGTACAATCAATGGAAGGACTTGATTAGATCAATTTTATATGTTTTAGGACTTAATTATACTTTTTGAAAGTTTTAGAACTCAATTGCACTTTCATGATAAGTTTTAAGATTTCTAATGCACTTGTCCCAAAATAGAATTGTAAAGTGTTAGCCATAACCAGAAAAGGAAGAAAGCGATTGTTCCTAACCTGTGCTGTTAAAAGGGGTGCAACTTCTCGCATATCCTCTGGAAAATCCCTATAAACAAGCTTTTGTAAAACATTAGAATCGAGAAGCCGCTTATCACCCAGATTTACAATGTCGCAATTGGCCGATGCCTCCACAAATGGCACTCCTAACTTCTTCTGGCAATCAACTGCCAACTTCCCCTCAGAGTTTCTAGTTAACCTCCCCGCAAGCGGATAGTAATGAACCAAAACTTTGGACAGAGCTTGCTTAATCACGTCAACAGTGTTCGCCTCGCTCCTATCGAAAGAATAAACCGAGGGGATGAAAAAATCTGCTTGGTCGAGATTACTCAAGAAGAGGGAACCGCCCGGTGTCTCTTGCTCGGGCAGGACGGCGACAGGGACTGATCTTTCTACCATTAGGGCGTTTTTGGTCTCGGTTTCGAAGGCCACCATCGGAGAAGTCCGATACTTCAGCACCTATGCTATTGCCCCCTCTTAAATATCAAAGATTTGAACGTGTGTCGGGTCAAACATAAGAATACCATGAAAATGGTGGAGAGAGATATTAGAGATGAACATACCCTTAAATTTGATTGGCTTCTCTCTTCCGATCTTGGAAGGTTGCCGTTCCTGCGGGCCGTTTAAATAGACCCGAAGTTTCTATTTTCAGCCTTTAGCATATGAAAAATTTTGTAGGTCGATCGATAGCACCTGAGGAACCCAGAAAAGCTAGTAATATAATTTCCCGAGTCTATGATTGCTCGGATGCTTCTTGGAAGTCGCAAGCGCCTGCATTAGCAACGGTGACGAAAGGGTAGTGATTTTTCTAATCGTCGTGCTATGTGGACATGCTTTTTAAGTTTGTCGTGTTAACCATCCTCTTCCCGAGCTTTGATTCCTTGGGATGTCTTTTACCGTCCTTCCCCGACGTTCAATTTACTTGATAAGTTGTTCATTTCATTTTTTAGATCCTTGTCAGCGTGGACTCCTTAAAAAACGTAACGTTGTTGTTATTGCTCTTAATTAATGATAAGGAAAAAAATGAACAACAAGAAGAGGCTGAGAGAGTAAGGACAAAATGTGGGGGTGTGATGTGTAGTGGCCCATGGAGGCTCCCATGGCCAATGAAATAAATCAAGGGGCGGAGTTTTTGATAGGGAAGAGGGAAGATAAGGAATTGCATTGATTGCTAAAAGTGGAGGCATCAACCTTGAGTTGAGACTCTATTGCCGTTACACGAAACATGGCTAGAGACGACCCGATTGTCATGTCAGATTAATTCAGTGAGACTAGGCCAAAAAAATCTAATTGCATTTTTTTTCAAAGATTACATTGGTTCAATTGAAAGGTTCCGGACTTGATTGATTTTCACACAATAGATTTAGAGCCAATAGTGCAATTGTTCTTAAGAAAACTCTCTCTTTGTCCACAACTAATTGAGTAGCATGTGGAAATGTTAAATTGCACTTATTCGCCCTAACGGAAACAACATCAAACCTTAAACTCCATGTCTCTTGTCTATCTCCTCTAGGGCCATTGCCAGCGCACCTCTAGCCACCATATATTTGCCGAGCATATCTATACATAGTGCCATTGTCAATTGTGTCATCGCCGGCCCCAACCTTGGACATTACTGTGGAGCTAGTGCCCAAGTCTTACCAAAGGCGACAAACGATAGCTTTTGTCTCCATGGGGTTATAAGATTGCCTTGCTTAAAGGTGACGATAATCTAACTAGATCCACCCAAAGTTCTCTCGGCATGCTTGCCCCTCCACGTGTTATTCTCATCCGCTGTAAACACTTTATTGTCACCAAAGGGGAAAAGTACTAAAAAAGTTATAAATCTATTATATTAATACCAATTCAATCTAAACTTTTTCATTGGACTAATCTAGTCCTAAACCTTTTGACATTTGTCAATGTAGTAATCCAGCCAATTTGACATTGACATCGGCCATCCTATGTGGCATGATCGACGCTGACGTGGATAATTTTTAAATTTTTCTGAATTTTTATTGCTTTTTTCCCTTTTTCCTTTTATTCCTTTTTCTTTTCTTTCCTTCCTTTTATTTCCCACTTGTGGGCTGATGATGTCACCAACCAACCATTGCTGATCACAAGTGAGGGCCAGCAACCCCTAATCAGTATGGTCGCGTGTGTCGCAGCACTCACCGGCCATAGGCGAGGGCCTCCACACCTTTGCCGGCCACAGGCGAAGGCATCAGGCCCTCACCCATATCCAAGCAAGGGCATTGGGCCCTCGCTGGCCAAAGTTGTTAAAAAAAATTAAAAAATTGTAATATTTGTCTACATCAATTCCGGTCATGCTACGTAGGACAGTGAACATTCATGTTAGTGATTTCCGGCAAAAATTGACCAGATAGATTATATTGACAAATTATCAATAGTTTTATGACTAAATTGATCTATTGAAAGGTTTAGGACTGAATTGGTACCAATTCAATAGGTTTAAGATATTTTTTTATACTTTTCCCGTAACAAAAGACATAAAACAATATTTTAAAGTCAAATGGTCAAAATAAGGACTTCATGGGCTGCAAAACATAACGGGCTTTTCTCCAAATAGGAGGGGACCCTACCCCACACATGCAACGTTTTAACTAGCTGTTTGAACAACAATATGAAAATATAAGAAAAGTAAGATCAATTCGCAAATATTGATGTGAATTACTGAAAAAGAAAAAGTTTGATCGTTAAGGAACTAAGAGTAACGCCACCAATTTACAATCTAATCAAATATATCATTATAAAGTTGGATATGCTCTCTTACAATCACGCCATTTTGCATGACACGTGTGCATATGAATCATGACGTCTCCCCCGACTCAAACGACGTTGCACCATGTGGATGATATTTGCCATGCCACTATATAGCCATTCATATATTAACTTTAGATATTAATCTATGATGATTGCTTTAACTTTGTAACTGACCATTTTCAATTGCACAATGACCAATTAAATTTGGTAACATAACAGTAGAAGTTTTTTTTGTTGAACTTTCTAACAATAATATTGACAACAAATTATGTCTCCGTCAAATTGTTCGGTCCTTCCTTATTCTCAACACGGCCATATTGAAAACTATGAGTAACATAAAGGCAAGATGATAGTAATAGAGATGCTTTTAATTGATTTTTGTCAAATTTCTTTTTTATTTTGCGGGATCAGCATAAGTTTATGTGACCACGGAGAACAACGATGTGCATCACTTCTCGGGTACTAATAATGAAGAAAATACTTATTCGATGAAGAAACCTTTTTATTATCGGCAACATGGATATATTTACAAGGTTTATCTTTGCAATGGAATACTTTTATTTTTATCTAGATCAAATGCTATACATTCATAGTTTTTATGAGGGGTTAATACAAGAAAACCCCAAATCGATACACATGTGACAAATATATTCCCAATTAATTTTTTGATCAATAAAAATCCCAAACTGGTACACCTGTGACAAATTTATCCTCTGTTAGTTTCTGTTAAATTTTACCGTCAAATTGCGAAGTTTAATGACACGTGGCAATTGAAGAGTGCATTAGTTTGAGGTTTTACCCATCCGTTTGTCTCAGATTTATCAATTTGTAATTTTTCGTGGTATGAATCTAATTTCACTGAGAGTAAATTTGCCACAAGTATGTCAGTTTGTGGTTTTTTGTTGTAAAAAAATTAGTTTGGGGTAAATTTGTCACAGATATACCAGTTTGAGATTTTTTGTAGTCAAAAATTAACCCGGAATAAATTTATTACAGATATATCAATTTAGGGTTTTTCGTAGTATTAACCCTTTTTATGACAATAAAGCATCTGCCCTTGAATGGGGTAGTCAATATATAAGTGAAAGTGAACCAAGAAACGTGGGTTATCGAGATGATTTATCAATGATGTAATTATATTTATCTAGGTTTTTTTTTTATATTATGTCAAGCTATGTGGATCGGCATCATGAAAGGCTGAAAAAGTGCCCTGATCTCACATGGACAGGGAAGAAACATGAAAAGGCACAAGATATTTAGATTCCAACTGAGTAATAACTTCGACAAAACAAGAAAACATCACAGTTGCTTGATACGAATGAAAAAGATTATGGCAAACTCAAATTATCACTTGGTAAACTCATTTGACATGCGGGGATTTAGTGTGTCGGAGCATCACTCCAATCACAGACGAACTTTAGATCTCATGGAATGCGTCTCGGGCTCGCAAGTTGAGAACTGGACCAGCTTCTCGAAAGCGTGCATGGCCGAAAGTGGCCAACCCAACAACATGACAATGCCCTTCCTCATACTCCCTTCCATCGTAAAAACACAAGCTGTCCTTGGCTGGTCACCGGTGCCAAAAAACCTCGGCTTTCCCCATCCAAAGTCCGCGGAGCCATGATCCAACCCTTGCCATGAAGTAAATACTAGTGAGCTCAACGAGAAGAAGTCATATTCATACATGTCAAAAGAGTATGCACGACCGCACGTAGTCGTCATCCGCCCTCCTGATAGCCTTCTTTATTCTCCCCACTGTGGAAGAGATCGGCTCAGCGACTAATTCTCCTGTGGTGCAGAGACAACAAGCTCCGACCCAAGCGTTCCCGCAGTACTTGGGAACTGGCGGTTTCAGCTTAGCCCTGCAGTCAACCAAAAGAAGAAGCTTCGACAGTTGGTGTGGTTTCATGTTGAGCGCCATGCTTCGAGCCCGCGACACTAGGGCTGCAAACGCCACAAAGCTGGAGCAGCTGCTCATTACCTGTTGTTCGGGGGGAATCAAAACCGTTTTTCAATTCTTTTGTTCTTTCAAAATTCATAGCATCCCAATTTTACGAAGCCATAAATGCGTGATGAAAGAACTTCGGGTGATGATTGAAAGGTGACTCTACAATTGTTGCGGAAAACAAGTGATAGAGCAATAAATTTAAAGAACAAAAAAATAAATCAGACACCGGATTTACGTGATTTCGTCAGTACAACTTACATCCACAGGAAAAATAGCACGAAATTTAATTATAGATCAAACGATACAACGGAGATTATAACCACATTCAAGTCACTCAAACATTTTCAGTATTTTCCAGCTTTCAATTACACTCAATAATTTACATAGTACTTAGCCCAACAATTACTCATGAAATAATCTCTCAATTTCACATAGGAATTCACAAATATTACCCATAAGATTTAATTGGCTTCAACACTACTGGATTACTTCAAAGTGTAATTCATGAAGAAGTCACCTCTTGCATGCTTTTCCTAAAGAAAACACACTCTTACATAGAAGACAATTGAATTCAAAATAGGAAATCCCAGATTAGGAAACCAATTCAAATTATAAAACCACTCAAATAAGAAAGTTTCCTTTTTAGTATTAAACTCAAGACATGTCTTCAACAATCTCACCTTAACTCGATGTTTGAGCTAAATCATAATCATTTTGCTGGAACCGAACTTTGTTACTACTCTCTCACATAGCCCGTCATGGGCTCAATTACCATAGACACCTTCCAAGTCCAAGCCGTATTTGACCTTCGCCAAAATAGTGGACCTCATCAGAATAACAACTCCTCTTGCACCTTTAACTACTCCACATAAATTCACAAACACAATCTCCTCTATTTTAAATAAAGCAAAATTATTGTTGCATCAAAATTTGTTAGGAGATGGAATATACATCTTATGAAACTCAGCAGTTATAACAACTATTTGCTCTATAGGTTCCACCTCGCTACAAGCACTATATGTATTGCTTGCTCTACTAGTACCAACTACTTCAAGAGTTTCTAGTTACAATTCCACCTTAAATTGAACACCATCCAAATCTGTATAAACACTGCCACAATCACTCCTACTCAAAAGTATAGAGACTTGTCAAATGTAACTTCTATGCCAATAACAAATGAATTTAATTTCGGACACCAAAAACGAAAAAATCCACTCACCTTGTGCATAGCCTAGGAATATGCACTTTCTTTCCCTCCCTTTGAGCTTATCATCAGTTGCTCGAGCATAACACGAGCAACCAAATACTCTAAGAACATAATAATCAACAACATTACTTGACCACACCCCTTCGAGAGTCCAATATCGAATTGCAGTTGATGGGGATATATTCATCAAGTAGCTCGTCGTATGAAGCACACTCGCCAAGAATTTCCTAGCCATGCTAGCACTAGAGTACTTTATGAGCTGGATCTAGTTATGTTCTGCTCATAAACTCTGCGACCCATTGTGGTTTATTGGCACTAGTGTGGTGTCTCACTATACCTTCATTCATGCACAATTCTTTTAAGGGTTAATATCATGAAAAACCCTAAACTGGTACACGTATAATAAATTTAACCCAAACCAATTTTTGATCACCAAAAATCCCAAACTAGTACACTCATGATAAATTAATCTCAAACTAATTTTTTAACCACAAAAAACCCCCCAAACTGATACATTTGTGATAAATTTACCCTCCGTTAAATTGAATTAATACCACGAAAAATTACAAACTATTACACCTATAACAAACGAAGGGTAAAACCCTGAACCAGTACACCCGTCAACTGCCATGTGTCATTTAACTCAAAAATTTAACAGTAAAATTTTACGCAAACTGACAGAGGGTAAATTTATCACGGATGTATCAGTTTAGAGTTTTTTGTGGTCAAAAAATTAGTTTGGGGTTAATTTATCACAGGTGTACTAATTTGGATTTTTTCATGGTATTAAACAGTGCTAAACAGAATTCCATGCAACTGTCAGTTCGCACATGCTTGATCATCTTATCGATCACCTTTTCAATCAAAGCTTTTAATTGCTTGATCTTGACAACAATTTCAAACTTGTGTCTCAACACAAATATCCAGGCCTCCTCGAGTAGTCATCCACAACGTTAGCATAAATCTATTACTCTTTCTCGAATAAAATCGTAATAGCCTGTGAACATTCAAGTGAATCAACTCTGCAACCTCCGTGGCTTTTTTGACAGCTGTACTAGACTGCACTTTCGATATAACTTGGCCTCCGCGGCCTCTCTAATTAATACTTGCAAGTTTCAACTACACTAAACAGATTATACCAATTTGACATAACTTGGCATACGTGAAATTTCAAAGAAATTGTTAGTCTGTGGAGCGAAAATGCGTTACTCAAAACTCAAAACCCGATTACTTCTCGGGGGGCAAGGTGAAGGAAGAAAGGAATCAGTATAGACAGAACATCAGGTTTCCATGATGAATTCCCAAGCATCAAAGTTTGTGTTGGGATATTTCAAGCCGTTGAGGGTCATGCTCAGATGCAAAATTGGGAATGGTTAAGAATAAGAAATTACAGCCAACACCCCCGTAGTTAGCCTTTCTTTCTTCAAATGTCTCTTCACAGGAAAGATCGTTCCAGATCTGATAAAAGTCTAAGCTGGCCTTTCTTCTTCTGATCCTCTCGTCTGTGCAGAGTTGGCTTCTCAATTGCAGAAACCGGGTAAAGAGCGCAAATTCGAAGAGTGCGAAGTGGTTCATCAACGTAGTCCTTAGGTCTTTTTAGTATATATATGACTAGGTAAAGTGCTTTTTTCTCATAGACGTGGACAAACAGGAATAGCACTTTTCCATCCCACCTTAGTATGCCGAAGGGAAGCAGTTGACAACGTTACGCTTGTGCGTGCCATAGATGATAGGTTGGTCCTACTCCTATTGCCATTGTCGTATGAACGGAAGCAGTTGTTCCCAAAATCAAATGACTTGACGGAACAGAGTGTGAGTTGATTAAGATCCTGAAAATCAAATGGCTAATAACTACATAAAGGGTCAAAAAAATATTCATGGGCTGGCCGAACAGTTGAATGTGCAACCTTCTGTGATTATCCTTCTCTTCCTCTTAGCCCTCTGGCTGTTTTGAAAAAATAAAATGGTGCGAGCACGCATGTGAGTGAGAGAGAGAGAGAGAGAGAGCGCATCAAGGCAAGCTCTAAGCTTTGACCATGCAAGCCAAATGATGGTGGTCATCTCTCAAGAGACGCAGAAGGCATTCTACCCTATGCTAGGACTCTCGTCGCATTTGGGTATGCCCCTGTCCAGATCAAACCTAAGAAAAGAAAAGCTGTCCAGCAAAATCGCACGATTTCAGGGGATAAATAACTTCAAGAAAGATGAAGCTCTATATAACCATTAAACCCATAGCATTTTATAAAAATAAGAAAACAGTCCCGAGCTCGATGACCATAGCTTAAGTAGCAACTGACATTTACAGCATCCCTAGTGGGCTCCCTAGAGGGCCTAAAGCGAATAACAGAGTTTTTATGTTTGCCAAATTCTTCCAACCGATCACACTTACTAGGCAACCCCCTTGATATGCCCATCCACCTCATATTCGTTTGTGAGAACCTGACCTTGATCAACATCCTTCCGGGGCCCATCAACCTCGTCAAAGAAATCCTCACGGGTGTTGTCCGCTAGCATAAGGGCAACAAGCCAGAAGAGAGCCGAATCGAGTGACAGAAATGCTCCACCACCGAATAGACCGGTCTTGGCCGTGGGGCATGTGTAGCTGAGGTTCTTGTGAACATTGTGCGCCTGGTGCAGTTGCTCAGTAATTGTCGGCCATAACAGCAGAGCCGCTGCCAACCCCCCCACGAACCTGTGTGGATATGTAAAAATTGACCATTATAAGGAATAGGCAATGAATTGAAACTGATAATATGAATGAATCTGTGAGCCCACTGGTTGACCAAATATCACTAGTAGATACGTTGCTTACTTCTGTACAAAATACATGGGTTGACAGAAAGTAAATTTAGATCAATATTTGGAGTAAGGTCGTGTCAACTAACTTGGTGTTCAATTCATGTTTTAAGTATTCCATAGAGTAAAATCAGTCTTCAACAAGTGCCTATGCCTTTGCTACTTACAACACCCGCATGAAAACCCCCAAAAATAAACAAAATCCTCATACTGATGGAACATTCACAAGTCATACGAAGCATTACATGTGAACACCAAAAATTGCAAGAAGTTGATAAAGAACTGGAATGGGGTAAATCATAAATCCGAGATTCAGACAGAGCGGGTCATAACTGTTCTTTTAAATGAAATTACATTTAAAAGCAGCGGCAATAACATGGTAGTTTCGAACAGCGACTAGCCTCGACAGCAGAAGCATCTATAAGAGAAGGTAGCTGCTATAAGATATAGGAGGCAGATGTGTGCACCCTCATTTACAACTTCCCTCGCTTTCCTCGGCATGTCCTCAAATTACAGAATAAAGGTCAGTGTGCACAACGTAATCCACTTCCGAGTTAAAGGTTTTCACTCTGCAGGTGTTATGCTATCCCAGTAGTATTGTGTCCCGGTTTCAATCAAAGTGGTTCTATTAAGAAACATTAAAAAGAACAGGCAGGCAAATTATACTGGAAAAAGTTACTTACAAGGCAATGTTGAAGAAGACGACGAAGCTAGTATTCTGGAAAAAAGCTGATTGAGGGACAGACCTTCCCTTGTATGGGTAAAACAGAGACCAGTAGCCCGCCACGGTGCACAACACAAGGAATGCAAAGGACAGATACCCAAGAGCAACGGTAGGGTCAGATGGATACTTGCAAATTACAACATCTTTACCGGTAATCACAGTTCCAGCTGCAGGCTGTGGATAGATAGACGACAAGAAGCATAGATAGAAATTAGAAAGAAAAAAAAAAAAGGAAAGCGAATTGACATATGAATTCCAGGCAAAATTTGAAAACTGTGGATGCAGGGATTATAAGATGTCTGAGAGCTATTACTTCCTTCTTGCTTGACGTAAAACATCCTTTCAGATACCAAGCAGACTGGAAAAAAACAAACACATACCCCCCTATATCTCTATCAAATTAAGACAAGGAAAAATCTTATGATTGCAACCAATCATATCGCGATAATTTATACTAAAGTACCTATTTAAATTAGGACAACAAAAAACCAAATTAATATAACAGTAGTGGGAAATAGGAATCTGAAAAGAAGATAAAATGATAAACCAATGTCCACCAAGAACAGAACAAAATCAACAATGTCGAGAACTATGAACATGACAATGTCATAAAGACGGAGACAAAAAAACACATCAACCTTTATTCATAGTGCAAAATCTGGAAAATTCATATCTCTGAACTTAAACATAATCAAAAACACGGAACGTAAATACATCCAGAGCCTCAAACTGACAAGATAAGCTACCATTCAAGCAGAATAAAATTACTCTAATGACAGATAGACGGGGTAATGAGTTGGTTGGTCCTCAAAATTTACTTCAATATTCAATGTGGTCCTTGAAATTCTTTTTTGTTCAATCTATTCCCTAAACTTTCAAAAATCAGTTTAATGCAGTCGTTCCATTAAGTATATCGCCACGTCATGTGCAGTTTTTTTTTACGTGGACTGCCATGTTATCTTTTATTAAGACAAAATAATGACGTCAACTGCCCCGTCTCCCCAAATTAACAAATCTTCCTTTTTCCCTTTCTCTTTGGCCAAAACTAGTGAGAGAGATATGACACAAAAGCCACATGTCAACCACATAGACACCAGCATGGCAATCAAGTTCAGAAAAATCACAGCCACATTAGAAAACGGTAGAATTTAATGGAAGGACTTCATTGATTGTGTTTTAAAAAGTTCAAGGACTAGATTGAAAGCAAAAAAGTACAAGACTATATCGAACATTGAAGAAAAGTTCAAGAACCATCCATGTTATTTTCCCCGGACATAAACAATTCAAGGGAAACAAAAAATCAATCAGATGCTGGATGAATCACCTTCTTATTCTCAGCAATCACTCCCAAGATGAAGGACAGAACACCGAAAGTGGCCACAATCAGGGCCATCTGCTTCACCGAAACAGCCATTCTGCTGCAACAGAACTGCAACATTAGTAAACGAATACCACCAACTAATCTATCTCGCTCACGGGAAAAGATTGAGGAACAAATTGCAAAAGATCTCGCACACTAGTCACGGTGAGGTGACAGATTTTGATTGGGCTTCACTTTCGACTCAGTCCGGCGCGCAAAATCCATCCCAGACAGCATAATGAGAAAAAAGAAAAGATTTTGATAGGATTTCAGAACCCAAAAACGAAAAAACTTCCATAATTCAGCAAACCCATCATCCATTTCTCAGAGGAAAAACTTCGGTCGATCAATTGAAAACAAACAAACAAAACAAAGAACCGACCCAAATTCTGAGCAAAAGAAAAAAATACAACCAACCCAACAAGGAACAAGACCCATCTCCAAATTTCCAGAATTCACGAAACCGACAAGAAATCCAAACACAATTCGACAGCCTCGTAGGATCAACAAGTACAAATTTGAACCAAAACAGTCCGAATCAAAAGAGAAAAAAAACAACAAAAGAAAGAACCATCGAAAGAGCACCAACATCTCACCTCGAAACTGTGACTCAGATGGATTGATTCCACACGCAACGCCACAGGTTCAAGACTCAACGAGAGAGAGAGTGTATGAACAACTTGGGCGAGTCAAACAGTCGGAATCCCCGGCCAAATGATCTGAAGATTACGTTAGGTGGGTAGGAATTGACGTAAATGTCCTTGAGTTAGTAACGCGAGCATTCACGAGATCCTGGGTAGATTCAGGCGTTCGCCGAGGGGCAAATGTGTAAAAAGGATAGGGCCTACTGGAATCTCTTCAGATACTGCCAAATCACAAATCCTAATTTTCTCTAGGTGATTATCTTCCTTTTCAAGGTTTATAATCCCAATTTTCTCATATAATTACGGTGAGGAAGTTACAAAGTTACCCCCGAAATGACCCTTTGCTTATTGAAATAAATTTTTCAACCACAATTGCTTATATAGAGATAGATCGGAGATCACGTGAATAATCGAAATTCTGCGCGCGAGGCCGTATATCTTTATTGATCATAATCGAATTAAAATTCGGGGCGATGTTGCACGATACCATTACAATTTCTTCCATAATGATTTCCTGAAGATAGAGAAAAAAAAATTTATCAAAGGTTCTCGTTTTTGAAATTATATCTCTCTATATGATAAACAAAGGATAGAATCGTAATTCCAGAAGTAAAACAAATCTTATCACTTTCGATTAAATTCTTTATATGTTCCCGACTTAAAATTAAGTAGTTCTTATTGGTAAGTCAGGACTATTTTGTTTCACGCGAATTTAAACTAGTTCTTTACGCATACGTAGCGCACAACTACATAATATTGTAAATTCTATATATATGTTAGTTTTCTTCTTTTTAGTGATACTTATATCTAAAACTTCATATTAGAAACTTATGTAATTACTTTAGCCAATGGTGAAAAGTAAGATATAATGGTGGCTATGCAAAGAAAAAAGCGGGTGGTTGCCCGGTAAATCGGTGCTGCAACCGCAAGGGTAAAAGTCTAATTGAAAAGTGGGGAGGCAAAACGCATTTGTGGCTAGATTCATCTCTCCAATTTGAACAAAAATTTGGAGATTCAATTTCTTTTTTGGGTAATCATTTTTTTTTGTAAGTATGAACAGAAGATTGACCCTGTCCACAGCTTGAGTGCTGTGCTGTGCTGTGCTGTGCTGTGCTCTATATTGGTTAAAGGCGGAATTAGCCATTATAGAAATTTTTGGCAAAGAAGATATGTAATTTCCCCTTCTGCAAAAATCGACCAAATTAAGGTTAGAAATGGATTGATAATACATCAAATGTCTAAGTGCAGAGATAATGCCATAAAATGAAATGGAAAGTAGGATCAAGAGGTTTCTTCGAATTAAGCATCAGATAAATGAAATCAAAATTTCTTTTCAAAGATAGAAACAGACCTGCCAGCAGCCAACTAATTTGTCCTCCCTTTCTTTTTTCTTTCTTGGGGTTGGGAAAAAGGTGAAAAAGCAGTCCTTGTCCTTGATGTGCATCTTAATAATTCAAAATTATATGAAATTTTTTATTAGTGAAATAAACTAGGCTTCAATCCAAAAATGTCGATGAATGATGAGTTCAAAAAATTGACGTCGTGATCAAGTTAACTGAACAGTCTCCTCCCTTATTAATTTTGTCTATTGATGTTTGGCATTGTCAAAATTGATTGGGTGGTGTCAATATATTTCTTCTGTTAATCCCTGATTCAGTAACGTTACGGCATAAACTATATAGGGATTACTAAGTTTATCGACATGTACCAAGTTCGATAAGGACAAAGGGCAATCACGAGGGTAAGAGAGTTCAAACAAGGAGTAGATCCCGACTTTCAAGATGACAAACGGGATAAGAGTAAGTCGAATTGAATATCAAATGTGTGAGAACATTTCACAATTATATATGTGAAACTTGAATTAACTCAAAAAGATGCACCTTTTGACACAGCCACTCATTGTAACTCTAATATTATGCGTGCTCACCAGAACGGGTGATAGATTCGTAAGATTCAGTATGAGATAGGTCAAAGCAGATAATATATCTAGTGAGTTATTAAATAACCTATAAGAGAAATTACTTGCTTTACTTGAAAAGTGCCGGTCACATCAACCGGTGTGTTTGCTTTCAAGCACAAAGACGCAGAATGTGTTACCCGGTACGATACTAATCGGTACCAATGATCCTTAAGGCAGCTTCTGTTTTCATCTTTTGTCTGCGGCATAAGGTTCTCTTCTTATGTCTTGTATTAAAACCAGCCTTGTGTCTACCGTCTTGGATGGTTGCTAGTGTACTCATATGATATTTCTCAGTCCCGTCCCATGGCGGCTGCATTCGAAGGGTTAACTTAAACATTTGGAGAAGTTGACACGCAATCTCAAGTTTTTGCTTGACGATTCGTGAATGGATCATCAAGAAGAGAGGAAGAAGCTTGATCGCATGCCTGAAACTTTCTTGGATGGATGTTGGATGCTGCTGTTTTATCTGATTCAGAATAGGATCTTCTTCGTGGTCCTGTCCTTTTTCAGTTACCATTTTAATTACAATCACTTGAAGCTGCATACGAGAGATTCAGGACGGCAAACGGTCATCCAGTTAAGGCCGGACAGATAAGAGCTAGGACAGCGTAAAATTCTATGTTTAATGCTTTTGTACTATCTAACAATTCAGCAACAGATGACAGAGCAAAATAGAATGACCCCAGAATAAAATAAAGATACCATCTTGTCGGGCGGCTAATCAAGATAGTTTCGCAAGTTTATACTGCCGATCAATTTTTTCCGCAGCCACCACTCCGATGAGAATGTTGTCTTGGAAAGCTGCTAAAGAGTGGATATTGGATTTAACAGCATTTCCTCATTGACAACGTTTTTTACAATGTTGACATAACCCAGTTGTACATATATCTGATACAGAAGGATTAAAAGGTCAAAAAGAATGTCTTTTTTGGACGATTCAAATCGACTTGAAACCACCTATGCTTGAGAAATTGCCCGCCAAAGATGCTTTAGTGTTTTCTGATAGTTCAAGAATCCCATGAACCAGAAATCGAAATTATCTACAGTTACAATCTGTATGTACTTCTGCGATGGCTTCTCCACATTCTCTGTCTCATTTGCCTTCTTTATCTTTCCAGTGGGGATCATCACCTGGAATAGATACTCAAAAAGGCAATTAGAACGCGGTTCGACATAGCAACAGACTGGCAAATAGATTATTGAAAGAAATATAGTGATTTTACAACATGAGCGAAGTTACCTTGTAATGGACTTTGGTTGTTTCTCCATCTGGAGAAACCAGTTTTACACATCTCTCGCTGCAAAAGGCCACTCTCTCGGTGGAGATAAAGAGGAGACCTCCTATAGGACCGATTGAAGTCGACAAATAGCATTGGAAGGTCTTCATTAGCCTTTCGCCATCTCCGACATTAAATAAGTCCATGAACACCTTATCCATTCCTCCAAGTTGAAGAACTCTCGCGCCCATTCTCAACTTTCCTTTCACTGTTTTCGTAATCTTGGGACTCAGTCTCACTGCAGTTCCATAACAAAACTATGTGAAAACCAGTTAAGCACATATGTCATGAACATTTTTGCACTAAATTGACCTCAAAAGGTGTAATGTTTCTTGATCCTCCGAAATAAAGGGCCTTGAATTCTAGAAGCACCTATACCTATTACGTGAATACCCAAAATTGTGGTCATAAGAAAAGAATTGTTAGTACCATGTTCTCGAACGCCATGTGCAAGAATATCTGCTTTCTTCCCAAGCTTGTTCATCCTATGAAGCACTAAATTCACCTTATCTGCAATGTCAGAACCAGACAGATCAGAGTTCAGATCAATGCTTCGAATTAAATGAATGTTGGAAAAGGAGAGCTAGCTGCTTTGATATGAACACCCACTTTTTTTCAACTTTTGGGACGATCCATCGAATGGACAGAACATTTCATTGCATTGATAAGAATTCTCCGACAAAGGTGCCTCCAAGGACAGGAAAGGAACTCCAATGACATGACCCTGGAGTTGGTTTTTCATATTTGATGGTCTGATGATAAAACTGTGTACTATCTCTCAAAAGGTGTTGGAAACAAGGAAGAAGAGCTTACCCAGTATGATCAATCCTCTGAGTCCTGGGAATGTATTTAAAGGGATAATGTCCAAGGGAAATGCTGAATCCTGACACTGTTTCAATTTAGTGTCGTATGAGTCAGGAATGGATCAGCAAGGAATAAAGGAGCAGAAGGGGACGCGTAAAAGAAGCTTTCTAAGATGGCTGATGTGTCATCGCTTTTTGAAAAAAAATGCACTGTGATTGATTCATGATCACATCCTTTTGTGCATCCTTTAGAATTTTCTGATACTAAAAAGTGGATTCCTGATTTAGGATCTGGTTTGCTTTGCCCCACAGATAACTGTGAGGATAATATTAGACTAAGCAACCGTCCGAGCAATTAGGAATTTTGGCAAAAAATTGGAATCTGCACGACACAAAAAAAAAACCTTCTTCGCATCAATCGTCAATCATTATGGATCGATTGCATGCACTGAAAGGATAATATAATACTGCATATGTATTAGCTTTAATAATTGGAGAATTGGCTGTTATATTCTGTGTTGAAATGTGCTGCTCATGTTTAATAAGTTGTTTACGTCCTTACTGGCCCTTCATTTGTGGGTACTAGGTTCTTGACACTGTCCTCTCCTTGCTGCACTAAGATTTTTCTATTGAAGGGTTGATTTCTTTATGTTTTTATGTCCAGTTTGTAATTTAGGACAGATTATTTGGATTAGATATCACATTTGAACTTGGTCCTTGGGCAAATTGCTTCTCTTTTGCTTCTTGGTCCTTGGGCTAATTGGTCTAGAGATTCTTTTCCAAAATCAATGTCTTTAATAAGAAGTAACAAGACCGCTGACCCAAGAAAGTCAAAAGTTAGCCAATCGATCAACCTCAATTAAAAAAAATAAAGAAAAAAGAAAGAGCAAAAGAACAAAGGAAGAGTCATCACAAAGGAAAAGTTTTGAATAGGTTGAAGTGCAATTTGTTTGTGGAACTGAATCTTCATGGCAAAGCTTTTGCCCTCTTCCTTAGCTGTACATGAGTGTGCAAAAAGCCAAAGGCCATTCACAGATAAAAGTTGCTTCTCCTGCTTTTTCTATTCCAGATCTCAGAGTCCCACCAGGATGGAGGATCTAATTGTTTGTGGGAAAGACTAAGGAGAACTGAATCATAGCCTCATCAGCTCCATCACATACAGGTTGACCAAAAACTTTTTCCCTGGTGAGACATGTTGATCAAACACTTGCGCTTTTAGTTTTCAACACAGTATGAGGATTCGATCGAGAAAGGTTGAAAGATAGTACAAAGATTTACTAGGTCACTTCGTGGAAAAAGGAATTCAAACAATCATCTTTGAAATGGGAGGCATGCGTGTCAACAAATTTTCACGCATTTTCGGCAGCTTAATTGCAAGAACTTCTCTATAGATTTGTCCACGAATTAATGAACAATATTTAGGCGCCACTTGAATTTATATAGGCTTGGTGTATTCTGTACCTTCTACTGAAAATGCTTCTTTTGAAGGGCTGTTTAGATTTCAAAAACCATGAGTTGGACAAAAATGCATACAGGAGTAACATGGATTGTCTGTCTTCCTAAAATAGCCATTGAGGTGTTGTCAGTTATTCACTGGTCCATGTTTGCATTCTGACACAGATGCGTCCAGGGACAGGACAGGAATTCCAATGACAAGACCCTGAAATTGGTTTTTCATATTTAATCCACAGCCAGAGTTTCTTCTGTATGATGGTCTGCGAAGAAATCGGTGTAGTGTCTCTTGCAAGAGGTCGGAAGCAACGAAGATGTGCTTGCTCAGGAAGATCAATTCTCTACGTCCTGCGAGTGTATTTTCAGAAATAGAGAGAGAGAGAGGGAAAAGGTTGTATTGTATTCACAACAAGTGTCCAATACATATACCAAAAATAAGACCTAAAGGTCCTAAGGACCACTTTACCCTTTTACTACTACTAACACTCCCCCTCAAGCTGGAACATAGATATTAATCATGCCCAGCTTGTTACAAATATGTTCTATCCTCTCATTACCCAAAGGTTTAGTAAAAATGTCTGCAAGTTGTTCACTGGTTCGAATATGATTGGGAATGATCATTCCACTTTGCAACTTTTCCCGAATAAAGTGACAATCAACCTCAATGTGTTTTGTTCTCTCATGAAACACAGGGTTGGAAGCTATATGCACTGCAGCTTTATTGTCACACCATAAAGTCATGGGTACTGAAGCTTTGAAGCCTATCTCGGTCAATAACTGTTGAATCCACACTAATTCACATGTCACTTGTGCCATGGCTCTATATTCTGACTCGGCACTCGAGCGTGCAACAACATTTTATTTCTTACTCTTCTATGATACTAGATTTCCTCCAACCAAGGTACAATAGCTAGTAGTTGATCTTCTATCATTTGGAGTCCCTGCCCAATCAGCATCAGAGAATCCTTCGACTTTTCTATGACCATAATTTTGGTAAATAATTCCTTTTCCTGAAGTCTTTTTCAAGTACCTCAATATCCGAATAATTGCATTCCAATGAGATGTACGAGGAGAAGATAGAAAATGGTTTACCACACTAACTGAAAAGGCAATATCTGGTCAAGTGACTGTGAGATATTTCAGTTTTCCTGCCAATCTCCTGTATCTCTCCGGGTTATCAAGAGTTTCACCCCCCTCAGCAGCTAGTTTGACCCCTTGTTCCATGGGTGAATCAAGGGGTTTTGATCTTAACATACCTGTCTCATTAAACAAATCTAGCACATATTTTCTTTGTGATAGAACAATACCTTTATGTGACTGAGCAACTTCAATTCCTAGGAAATACTTCAATTTTCCTAAATCCTTAGTCTGAAACTGTTGCTGAAGATAAATCTTTAGTTCAGCTATACCAGTCAAATCATCTCCCGTGATGATAATATCATCAACATATACAATCAAGAACAATTTGCCTCCTCGTGACTGTTTATAAAAGAAAGAATGATCATTTTCACTTCTAAATAGTCCAAAAGAAAGTACAGCATCAGAAAATCTTCCAAACCATGCTTGTGGGGATTGCTTCAAACCATATAAAGACTTTCTTAATTTGCAAACCATAACCCCAGACTCCCCCTGAGCTACAAACCCCGGAGGTTGCTCCATATAAACTTCCTCATGGAGAGTACCATGCAAGAAGGCATTCTTAACATCAAGCTGAAATAAAGGCCAGTTATATATGTGGCAGCAAGGATATCAAAATACGAACAGAAGCAAGTTTGGCAACAGGAGAAAAAGTGTTTAGATAGTCAACTCCATAAAACTGAGCATACCCTTTTGCAACAAGTCGTGCTTTTAAACGAGCCAGAAAACCATCAAGATTGACTTTCACAGCAAATATCCAACGACAACCAATAGCAGTTTTGTCTGAAGGAAGAGGTACCAAGTCCCAAGTTTGATTAAACTGGAGAGCCATTAGTTCTTCTTCCATTGCTGTCCTCCAGCCAGAATTTTGTAATGCTTCAGACACAGATTTGGGAATAGGATATTGGTCCACAGTAGATAGAAAGTATCGAAAAGAAGGAGAGACAGAAGAATATGAGACGAAGTTTGCAATAGAGTGCTGAGTACAAGTACGTGTACCTTTGCAATGAGCAATAAGAAGATCAAGATCAGATACAAGAGGAGGGTCAACTAATGGCGGATCTGGAGCTGAAGATGACGTAGTAGTGTCATGAGTAAGGGGGGGGAAGTAGTAGCTACTCGAGGACATCGAGTGTAAACCTGGAGAGGAGGTAGTTCCTATGTAGAGACTGGTGAAGTAGTAGGAGCAGGTGGCCGAAAGGTAGTCACATAGAAGTTTTCATCAAACTCAGAAACAGAAATTGGAACATCATGATAAGGCGTGGGTTTGAAGAATAAAACATCAGCATTTATAAAGTATTTTCCCAGTAATGGAAAATAACAACGATATCACTTTTGAGTACAAGAGTAACCCAAAAACATACACTTGATAGCCTTGGGATCAAGTTTTGATACTCGAGATCGATGATCACGAATAAAACAAACACAACAAAAAATACAGGGTAGTAAGACAAACAATGACACATTTGGAAATAGAGTAGAAAAAGGAATACCACCTCACAAAACAAAAGAAGGCATGCGATTGATGAGATAGCATACAGTTAGAACAGCATCACACCAAAAGGTTTTGGGAACCTTCATTTCAAACAACATGAATCTAGTAACATCCAATAAGTGTATATTCTTTCTTTCAGCAACACCATTCTGTTGTGGTGTATCAGGATAGGAAGATTCATGGATCATACCATGTTGAGTCATAAAATCAGAAAAAGGTGCAGAAAAGTACTCTTTAGCGTTATCAGAATGCAAAACTTTAACCTACACACCAAACTGAGTATGAATTTCATATACAAATGCACGAAATATAGAAAACAATTCTGAACGATTTTCATTAGATATAACCATGTTACCCTGGAATAGTCATCAACAAAAGTACAAAATATTTGAAATCCAAATTAAAAGCCACATGACAAGGATCCCAAACATCTTAATGAACTAACAAAAAAGGGAACACTATTCGTTTAATAACTCGTGGCAGGTAACTAATACGATGTAATTTGCCCAGTTGGCATGACTCACACTCTAAACTAGAAAGGGATCTAAAACTAGAATCTAACTTCTGAAGGCTATGTAGAGAAGGATGACCAAGTCGACAATGGATCTGATGTAAGGATGCAACACTAGGACATGCAATTGGAGGAGCGTCTTCAAGTACATACAACCCCTGCCTCATGTCCTCTACCAATCGTCCTCTTTGTAGCCAGATCCTGAAAAATACAAGAATCAGGGTAGAATGTTACTAAACACTGAAAGTTTTTGGTTAATTTACTGATAGATATGAGGTTAAACGGAAATTGAGGAAGACAAAGCACTGAAAATAATGGCAAAGAAGGAGTTGGATAAACTGTGCCAACCCCCTTAACATGTGTAGATGATCCATTGGCTATGGTTACCTTGGATGAAGATGAAGTAAGAGAAGAAAATATACCTGAAAGACCTGACATATGGTCAGAAGCCCCTAAATCAATGATCCAAGGATGAGAAGCAGCTGATAGGCATGTAGTTGCATTACCTGTCTGTACCAAAGTAGCAGTGAAAGAAGCAGGTTGTGAAATCTGAGACTGGGTGTACCATGCAAACTCCTCATCAGACATAACAACTACCTTGCCTTCAGAAGACTGTGCAAAAGAATCAGTACCGGAAGCAGTATGTGCAAACTGTTGTTGTTGCACTGATCTTCCATGTAACTTGTAACAAAATTTTTTTAATATGACCAGCTTTCCCACAGTAATGACACGTCTGTATGGCCTCTGAGTTGTTAGTAGACGAGTGCTGTTGGCCTTTGCCTCTCCCTGGTCCTTCACCTCGGCCTCCTCCTCGGCCACCACGTCCACTATATCCTCCACAATTTTCTCCGTCACTCCTGCTACCGCTACCCGATCAAGATTGGAACACAAGAGCTGAACTATCTGCCATAGGTGTAACATCCTTAGGAGACTCACGAGATACCCGAAGTACCCGAGCAAACGTATCCGTGAGTGATGCGACAGCCTCTCCTCCAAGAATTTGAGACCTAACAGTTTCATATTCAGGACCAATGCCTGCTAGATACACCATTACAGCCAATTGTTCTCTTTGAAGTTGCATTTGCTGAATATTGGCTGAAATGGGAAGAATAGCATTCAACTCCTCATACATTCTCTTAAACTCGGCAAAGTATTGCGTCATAGGATGTCCCTTCCTTTCATATCGATAAAACTCCTGCGATAACTCATAAACTCGTGATAGGTTATTTTGGCCAGAATATAATACATTCAAATACTCCCACATTTCTTTGACTATGTCAATATGAATTACTAGATCAACTATATTATTTTCCATAGAGTTTAACATCTGACCA
Organism: Syzygium grande; assembly: GCA_024733475.1. Taxonomy (NCBI): domain Eukaryota; kingdom Viridiplantae; phylum Streptophyta; class Magnoliopsida; order Myrtales; family Myrtaceae; genus Syzygium; species Syzygium grande. Next base: position 9,737,980 of record JAMXDD010000011.1, read on the forward strand.
AGAATGCATGCATCAACAATATCCCAATTTGCATCATCTTCGGGTTTCGGCTCAGTTAAATGTTTAATCTAATTCTTGCCTGTCAAAGTAAGCTTCACAATTTTTTTCCATTGATGGAAGTTAGAACTACCCACAAGCTTCTTATCAGTAATTCGATTAGACGAAGAGGACATCACCTCAGTCATCACAGGATTATTCCTCTCAGAATCACCCATCCTTCAATATTCCAGCAAACCGTATACTGGCACAACAGTTCAATACTTCAACAGACCATATATCACAACAATTTAGCAATCCAGTAGATTGTATACTAGCACCCAAGCCTCATCAACGTTACCAGTCTTCCTCCACAACTCCACCAATCGATAAACCATAACCCGATTGATCAAACATCCATAATCTAAGATCTAACAACCAAGCAATCTAACCTGACCAATATTGAAAAGCGACAAAAGCAAGCAAGACAACAACGACAGCATAGTCCAGCAACAAAACCACTGTAGGCAACTATGAAAAGGCTAAGAACACCTTCTTGCCAGCTTGAAGTCCATCTTGAAGAATGTTCATTTGCTTGTCATTACATCAAGGGACAAAAGAACAAAGGAGGAACAGAGAGGGAGAGACCTTCAGTTCACAGAGCCAAGGAGACCTTCACTTCACATCAATGGCGAGGAAACCTCCAATCACCAGGCTTGCGTTACTCGCACAACCTGAATCGCGTGAGCTGGGTCACGCGAGCTGGGTAGCGCGGCTGGAGCCCCGCGCGAGCTGGGTCACAGGGCTAGGTTGCCGGCAACGAGTTGTTCCGGCGACAGGTTGTTCCGGCGGCAGCCGGCTAGGGTCGGGGCTCTGATACCATGAGAAATAGAGAGAGAGAGAGAGAGAGAGACAGGGAAAAGGTTGTATTGTATTCACAATAAGTGTCCAATACATATACAAAAAATTAGACCTAAAGGTCTTAAGGACCACTTCACCCTTTTACTACTACTAGCATATTTAAACAACACAGTATCATTGTCCAATGTAAATCCTGACATTTTTAAATATAGCGTCACGGGAGTAGGAATGGATCCGCAAGGGACTAAGGGTGCCGATACCATGAGAAATATTTTTTTGAGAAACAATTTCTGAGACTAGAAAAGAATAGAAATGATACTAGGGTTTAAATTTTTGTGTTGTATTGTATTCACAATAAGTGTCAAATACATATACAAAAATTAGACCTAAAGGTCTTAAGGACCACTTCACCCTTTTACTACTACTAGCATATTTAAACAACACAGTATCATTGTCCAATGTAAATCCTGACATTTTTAAATATAGCGTCACGGGAGTCAGGAATGGATCCGCAAGAGGACTAAAAACGACCTAAACTAGAACAAAAGAACAGAAATTTTACTATTTGGCACGGAAAAAGACCTTTAGAACTAAGACGGCTGACGTATCCTCAGTTCAGGAAAAGACACTGATTGATTCATGATCATATCCCTTTGTATCGTCTACAGAATTTTCTGATACTGAAAGTGGATTCTTAGTGCAGGCTCTGGTTTGGTATGCCTCAGAGACAGCCGTTAGCATAATACTAGACTAAGTGACCATCCGAGTATTTAGGAACTTTGGCAATTATCGGAATCTGCTCGACAAAGAAAATTCTTTCATGTCAATGGCCATGCGTTATGGTTCTAGTGAATACATTGAGATAATATAATACTGCCTTCGTTTTAGCTGTAAGAATTGGAAAATGACTGTTATATTCTGTTTAAATATACTGCTCATGCATAATTAGTGTTTAACGGCCTCCACTGTTCATTAAGGTTCTCGGCATTGTCCTTTTCTTGCAGCTTTAAAATTTTTCTATAAAAGGGTGGTGAATTTCTGTACGTCAATTTCAACTTGGAAAAACTTTTGCTCCGTGATATGAAAGTCCAACTAAATTGCACAGTGCATAATTTGGGACAGGGTACTTGGATTAGGTATAGAGACTTGAACTTGGTCCTAGAGCTCATTGGTCCAGAGATTCAATCTATTTCCTTATTTCGAAATGAATGTCTTAGATAAGAAATTACAAGACCCCTGACCTGAAGGAGTCAAATATTGGTTAACTAATCAGCCTGGAAACCCAAATAAAGAGAAAAGCTAAAGAACAAAGGAAGAATCATCACAAAGGCAAAGTTTTGCTTATGTGGAAGTGCAGCATCATAGCAAGCTTTTGCCCTCATCCTTAGGTGGACATGAGTGTGCAAAAGCCACAAAGGCCATTCACACAAACACCTAAAAAAGAACCCTGTCTTGCTTTTCTAATGCTCATCTCGGAATCACACACCAAACTGGAGGCTCTAATTGCTTGTGGGAAAGAGAATGGACCCATCAGAGCCTTTTCAGCTCCATCACACACATGTTGACCAAGTACTTTTTCCCTTTTTCTGGTGAGACATGTTGATCAAACACTTGCGCTTTCTGTTCTCAACGTAGTACAGGTCATTTCATTAAGTCACTTCAAGGAAGAATGAACTTTAATAATCGCCATTGGAGTGGGCCACATAGAAACGAACTCTCGGACACTCGTGTCATGCATTAAATGGTGTATGCACAAAAACTTCTTTTTTCTACATTTGTCCACAAATCCAATGAACAATGCACATGGTTTGGGTGGCACCAGAATATATTTAGAGGCCTGGTACAACATTGTGTACCTTCTATTCAAAATGCTTCTTTCCAGGGGCTGTGTATATTCTGAAAAGCATAATATCAAGCAAATACGTAGAAGAGTAACATTGTCTATCTTCCACCTATAATCATTGAAGTGTCTTGAGTTATTCTTCCTGGTCCATGTTTGCATTGCCGGCATCATCATTCCTCATTCTTTTAGAATATTGCCCCTCCTCAACAGAGCCTTGACCAGGACTAGCCTCAAGATTACTAAGGCCTCTTTTCGCATTCACTTTGGCCTGAGACATGTTGATCAAAAGCTTGCGCTTTAAGTTTTCAACACAGTATGAGGATTCGATCGAGAAAGGATGAAAGATAGTACAAAGATTTACTAGGTCACTTCATGGAAAAAGGAATTCAAACAATCATCATTGAAATGGGAGGCATGCGTGCCAACAAATTTTCACATATTTTCGGCAGCTTAATTGCAAGAACTTCTCTATAGATTTGTCCATGAATTAATGAATAATATTTAGGCGCCGCTTGAATTTATGTAGGCTTGGTGTATTCTGTACCTTCTATTCAAAATGCTTCTTTTGAAGGGCTGTTTAGATTTCAGAAACCATGAGTTGGACAAAAACGCATACAGGAGTAACATGCATTTTCTGTCTTCATAAAATAGGTATTGAGGTGTTGTCAGTTATTCACTGGTCCATGTTTGCATTCTGACACAGATGCGTCCAGGGACAGGACAGGGATTCCAATGACAAGACCCTAAAATTGGTTTTTCATACTTAATCCACAGCCAGAGTTTCTTCTGTATGATGGTCTGCGAAGAAATCGGTGTAGTGTCTCTTGCAAGAGGTTGGAAGCACCGAAGATTTGCTTGCTCAGGACGATCAATTCTCTACGTCCTGCGAGTGTATTTAAAACAACACAGTATCATTGTCCAATGTAAATCCTGACATTTTTAAATATGGCGTCACAGGAGTCAGGAATGGATCCGCAAGAGGAATCAAAGACCAGAATAGAACGTGAAAAGGAAGCTTTCTAAGATGGCTGATGTATCCTCAGTTTGGGAAAAGACCCTGTGATTGATTCATCATCACATCCTTTTGTATCTTCAACAGAATTTTCTGATACTGAAAAGTGGATTCTTAGTGCAGGCTCTGGTTTGGCATGCCTCAGAGACAACCGTTAGCATAATATTAGACTTAAGTGACCATCCAAGTATTTAGGAACTTTGGCAAATATTGGAATAGGCTCGACAAAGAAAATTTTCTTTCGTATCAATCGCCATGCATTATGGTTCTAGTGAATACATTGAGATAATATAATACCGCCTTCGTATTAGCTGTAAGAACTGCAAAATGACTTCTATATTCTATTTTTAAATATACTGCTCTTGTATAATAAGTGTTTAATGTCCTCCACTGTTCATTAAGGTTCTCGGCATTGTCCTTTTCTTGCAGATTTAAGATTTTTCTATAAAAGGGTCGTGGATTTCTGTATGTCAATTGCACAATGCATAATGTGGGACAGGGTACTTGGATTAGGTATGACACTTGAACTTGTTCCGAGGGTTAATTGGTCCAAAGATTTAATTTATTTATTTCCTTTTTTTGAAATGAATGTCTTAGATAAGAACTTACAAGACCCCTGACCTGATGGAGTCAAAGATTGGTTAACTGATCGGCCTGGCAACCCAAATAAAGAGAAAAGCAAAAGAACAAAAGAAGAACCATCACAAAGGAAAAGTTTTGCTTATGTGAAAGTGCGGCTTCATAGCAAGCTTTGGCCCTCATCCTTAGGTGGAAATGAGTGTGCAAAAGCCACAAAGGCCATCCACACTAACATCTAAAACAGAAGCTTGTCTTGCTTTTCTAATGCTCGTCTCGGAATCACACACCAAACTGGAGGCTCTAATTGCTTGTGAGAAAGCGAACGGACACATCATAGCCTTATCAGCTCTATCACACATATGTTGACCATGTACTTTTTCCCTTTTTCTGGTGAGACATGTTGATCAAACACTTGCGCTTTCTGTTCTCAACGTAGTACAGGTGATTTCATTAGGTCACTTCATGGAAGAATGAACTTTAATAATCCCCATTGGAGTGGGCCACGTAGAAACGAACTCTCAGACACTCGTGTCATGCATTAAATTGTGTTTACGCAAAAACTTCTTTTTTCTAGATTTGTCCACCAATCCAATGGACGATATACATAGTTTGGGTGACATCTGGATATATTTAGAGACCAGGTATAACATTGTGCATTGTGTACTTTCTATTCAAAATGCTTCTTTCCGGGGGCTGTCTATATTCCTAAAAGCATAAATTCAAGTAAATGCATAGAAGAGTAACATTGTCTGTCTTCCACCTATAGCCATTTAAATGTCCTGAGTTATTCTTCCTGGTCCATGATTGCATTGCTGGTATCATCATACCTCGTTCTTTTAGAATGTTGCCCCTCAACAGGGCCTTGGCCAGGACTAGCCTCAAGATCATTAAGGCCTCTTTTCGCATTCACATTGGCCTGACTGTAGTTACTCTCTGTAATATCAAGTTGACTATCTATCGTTTGAGTATTTGTCAACCGTGAAGCTCTACCATAAGCTAATGTATCGCCAGAACACGACAGACGACAATGAGGACAGATCTGATTCCCAAAATGAACACCAAGCCTCTTCAATTCCAGTCTGCCACCTAAATCTACTGTCAATTCCACTGGGTTCTCACTTCCAAGCTGTTTGTTGATCATGAAAGGTGGCAAATGGAACATCCACATGTGATCTTCAACCGTGACTGGAATGTTTTCATAGGTCACAGCGTAATGAGTAAAGATGGATTGGTTGGGGTTATTTATTATGGTGACTATTGGGAACAGCTGCGGCTCCTTGGTGTCGCTCTTGGATGAATAGACGATACATACCGTGAAACCTTGTAGCTTACAGCCTTGAAATGGAGGCATCTGAAAAGATAGCGAAGGACTCTCGCTCTGATAGCTAAACCAATCAGGAATGTCCCTTCCAGGTAGAAAAATTTCTCCATAACCATGCCCGCACCAGTCCTGTACAATGACAGGAAATTGCACAATGATTCAATCAAGCATTCTAAAAGGTGGAAAATTGTCTAACAGTGTGCATGGACCGCATTAGAGGAAGAGAGAGAGAGTGTGTGAACCTGAAAAAGGAACTCTTTGAAGTTGCTCGATAAACTGTAGCACCACGTCACATGTATTGTTCCTGCGGATCGCAACTTGTCCAAGCCAGAAATCTCTTCTATTTTGCTGCAGTTAGTGAGAAATAACCTTGGTACATGGCGGAATTTGGACACAGATACACTTTTCAGCAATGTACGGTTAGCTGCAGACAGAGTGAATAAATTTGTCGGCATATCGGGAAGCAATTCAAGCTCCACGCAATCATCCAATTTAAGGTTTTTGAGTTTCGAGAGATCACTGACTGTATCTGGTAAGCTGAAAAAGTTGTTCTTTCTCAGGTCTAAGTCTTCTAGGAAGAGCAAGCTTCCGATGTCCCTCGGGATTGCATCGTCTGATAGATTGCAGTCCATCAATTTCGGTGATGCTAGTGAAGTTAACCCCGACAACGATGTGATCAGCATACAATTTTTGTGCAGATCTTCCCTTCTTGTCACCCATGACCAAATGAATGAAGACATGGAGCTGGGCTTCAAAATCTTCCATCCGCATATAGATAACTTTTTCAGATTCGTTAAGCATATAATGGACAAAGGGACTTGGGTGATAGCAGCTCCATCAGCAACAAACTTCATCAAAGACTCCATCTCTCCGAGATTTTCGGGTAACTTATCAATCTTTGAGCAACCTGCAATATTGAGGACTTTCAGGGACTTTACTCTGCGGATGCTTCCAGGAAAGTTCTTGAGCTCTTTGCAGCCATTGATATTCACCAGAACAAGGCTCTCTAGCTGTTCAATGGACTGATGGATCTCTACGAGCTTTATGCAATCATGCAGGACCAATTCCTTGAGATTGGGGAGCCTCGAAAAATCAGGATTTTTTTCAGGAAATGCGAATGATTGAGATTAAGGACTTTCAACTTTGACAGGAACTGTGACAAAGTAAAGATTTGAGTGTGAAGTTGCTAGTAAAGCATTTTATCTCAGTCTGGGAGAAGAGTTAGCCTACCATACCTTGTTATCTTTCCAAGCTACTTTGAGATTGCTATGTTGCATGTCGAGACAAACCAGGTGTTCCATGTGAAAGTCAACCGGGATAAAACTTAAAGGAAATTTGTGCCAGCAAATCCATCTCAACTTTTTAGAAAACACTCCATATTTTCCGTTGAGATGTGTATGTTTTGAGTTGGAGTAGTCTTAATCGATTCATCCTCACAAAAGCTTCAGCATTCACTTGCACTGCAATTGATTCTGGCAAATTCAACATGATTCCTTCGATTTCTTCTGTTCCCTGAACGATAGGAATGTTTCTTAAAGTCTATGTGCAAGCGGTTCCAATGAATATAGTCATTTCAAAGGCTCATGGATGGACTTATCCAAATGATTGACACTCACCAGGTTACTTGTCAATGACATGAGGATGTCCTCGTGATGCCACAACCTGCTGCGTTTGCCAGGATTTCAAGGAGATTCTTCCTGGACGATTTCTCTCCCCATGTCACAAAGCAAGTCATGCATCACCAACTTTTCATTTTCAACTTTCGTGAGGCACCTTCTGGTGAGAACACTGATTCCAATCTCCGCAAAGAAACCACAACCATCCAACACTTTGACCGCATAATCTTTATCCAATGCCCACGAAGAAGCAAGCAATGTCAAGGAATATATCCTTCTCTTGGTCGTGACTGAGTGCTTCAAAGCTTACTTGGAGTTGTGCCTGTATGTGGAAGTGTGGAATTCTTTTTATTTTCTCTAGTGCACTTCTCCATTCAACTGTACTGTGATCGAGCAGAAATGAGCCAAGGACTTCAATAGCTAATGGTATTCCTTTAGAATGACTCACAATTTCTTTTGAGAGTACAATGAATTCTTCTTTAGGACGAGGACTACCAAATGCGTGCCAACTAAAAAGCTGAAGAGATTCATCATTATTCAGTTCCTCTACCATATATGTGTCATCCGCATCTATCACCTTCAGCAACCTTTCATCTCGGTGGTTATTATGATTCTACTGCCTGAGACGAACCAATCACGCTCTCTCGCTAATGTCTCTAGTTGGGTAAGACTGGTCACATCATCGAGCACAATGAGGACCGCTCTGTTGCGTAATCTTTCCCTAATGATGCTGATTCCCCTGTGAGTGTTGCTTGGTTTTATCTTTTCATGCTTCAGAATATCAGAGAGAAGTTGCTCTTGCAAGCGAACTTGGTCATTAGATTGCTTGGAATTTTCTCCCACGTCAGCAAGAAAGCTTTTACCTTTGAAATAGTGAAAGAACCGGTTATAGATGGCTTTAGCTATCATCATTTTGCCAATCCCTCCTATCCCGCAAATTCCTAGGAAGAGCACATCATTGGAGCCAGCCTGTAGCAGCGACACTACTTCCTCTAAGTGTGGACCAAGGCCCGCTAGGAATCTTGCGACATTTAGGTATGTGTCCTTCAATTCATTCAATGCCACGCCAATGATTTTCCTGATAAACTTCCCTTCATGCCTGTAGTGCTAAAACTTGTTATAGGATTGACGCCCAGACTGCATAGGAATGTAATAGATCGTTGAGAAATTTATAAAAATCTCTCCAGCCATTACTTTTGACAACAAAAGCATAAAAATGCCTAAAGTGAGTTTCTAAGGAATTAGGAAAATCTAGATTTCATGTACCGTGCTTTCTTTGATCTTGATCTGAAGATATCAAAGCTAATTACGCCAAATCAAGGACTGCCATAGTCCCAAGTTCAACATTATGCCTTTGAAAGTTTTGTCAAATTCACATTAATTGACGATTACACAAATGTATTGGATTGTACTTTCTTGATGTCATTTTAGAATCAATTCTAATCTTAAACTGTAGTCGAATTCTTAGATGATTGATAGACTAGGATATAATATTCTTGAACCCCAATTTACAAAGGTCAAATAGAATTACCCATCTGCAACATTTCTGAGATCCTAGCCTGATAAATTTCCCACTTGTGTGAGAGCCGCCTTCCACTGAGCAACTTTGTCCTTCTCTCCCTTGAATCGCTCTTCATGATTAACAAATGCCTCTGCAAAACTGCCTGTCTATTTCCACAGATCCGAAGGATCGATGTCATAGAACACAGGAAGAACCAACTGCCCCAGCTCCTGCCTGCACTCCATTATCTTCATGAGCTCCTCGAGACACCATCTTGAATGAGCATAGTTCCTCGAGAAAACAATCACTGATATCCTTGACCTTTGTATGGCTTTTCCAAGTTCAGATGAAATTACTTTTCCTCAGGGAAGAGCATCATCGTCTCTAAAAGTGTTGACTCCGGCATCTTTAAACGCGTGATAAAGGTGGTCGGTAAAGTTTCTCCGGGTGTCTTCGCCTCTAAAGCTCAAGAACACATCTTACATCCACGGACGAGAAGTGGAGAGATCGGAAGATGAGCCCTCCATCAACTAAAAGAAGAAATTACAGATTGTTCTTAAGTCGAGAAAGAAGACACTGGAGATGTAGAATGTGTGCATCGGAGAAGATGATCACTAGGCAAAGAGCTGAAACTCCTATTCAAACCCAGCCGGCTCTCAGTGTTTTGTTTTTATAGCACAAGTCCTAGAAAATTGCTGTGCTTTGCGTTTCTTTTTAATGACGGATCATCCACAACTATTCGCAAATTAGATAGTAATTTAATGGAAACTTCTCTACCTGTTTCTTACTTGAGGAGACTTTGTTGCACTTTGTGTCCTCTTGTTTAGAATATAATATTGTGATCTGTGACCTGTTTTCCCTTTTGGACGGAAAAAGAGCAGCACACAAATAAACTAAAGAAAATATGTTCACCTGAAGAGAGCAATTGAATAAAATTACGGAACCCGCAGTCGATAAAAACACCATTTAGTAGAATATTCATTGACAAAAGTATTATTTCCATGACAGGTCGGGATTGAAAGTCAACTCCAAATACTCTCCCTAGCGTGCTCTGGTGTGGTACCAACGGAACCGATAACAAGATCTCCACTTCTTTCACTGTCTAAACTACTTGTTTACCGTTTGTTAGTTAATTTGCTGCTCCTATGCAACAGTGTCGGGGTTGTGAGGATCACATTCTAAGTTCTTGTCCGACGATGAAAAGTAACTGTTCATCATAGCATGTGAAAATCGTCCATTGTCCAACAAAACAGCATTTTTTTCTCATATTCAAAACTTTTTCGAAACATTTTGAGTTTTGCATAAGAGTTCCATTCTCTTGTCATCTCAAATGGATTTGAAACTTTTCAACCAAAAAAGTTGGACTCGAAGCTATTTGTCCCTGAGATTGCCCTCAGAAGACGCTTCAGGTCATTGTTTACAGATGGTTGAAGAATCCGATGAACCTGAAATCAAAGTCATCAACTGTAACAGAATATTCATGTACTTCTGCAACCGCCTCTCCACTTTTTCAGTTACTATTGCCGCCTTGATCTTTCTTAGCAGTAAGTTCACCTGAATTTAAGTACAACGTTGAAATTGACCAAAGCTGTGGACGAGCATCTGACAATAGAGAAGACAATCGCTGATCCTTGACCTTGTATGACTTTCACATGCTCAGATGAAATTCCTCCTCCTTTTGGAAGCGCGTCCTCATCTCTGAAATTGTTGACTCCAGGATCTTTAAGGGCGTGATAAAGGTGGTCGGTGAAGTTTCTTCGAGTGTCTTTGGCTCTAAAACTCAAGCACACAACGTGGATGAGTGGAGAGACCTGAAGATGAACCTTCCATGGCTAAAAACAGGAAGTCAGATTGCTCTTAGGTCAAGAAGACCTTGTAGAATGTATGAACTGGAGAAGACTATTAAGCAAAGAGGTGAAAAACTAAGGCAAGGTCGTTTTTAACCTCGATCAGCTAGCAGGTTTTCATTATTATTAATAGCTTCCAAGTCTCAGGAAAGTGAATATGGTTTTCATTTATTCTTACCGATGGATTAGAAGAACTATTAGCGAAATAGAAATTTAATGGAAAGTTCTCAACCTGTTTTGCTACCCGCGAAGAGACTCTGTTGCACCTTGTATCCTCTCTTTAGAATGTAGACTTCATTTTGATCTCTGCTCTGTTTTGCCTTTTGGAAGGAAAAAGATAAACCCATATCATATGAACTAATAGTAAAGAAACTATTTCTGCTTGCAGAGACTGATCATATACTAATGAGAAACTCGCGCTCGATAAAGAAAAAACCTTCGAGTAGAATATTGATGACAAAGTTTTCTTCCGTGTCAGGTCGTAAGAGGCAAAGTCAACTTCAAAGCTCAAACGCTCACACCCTTGTATGGATATGAAGACATTTTGTTGGAGAAACTGAATTCTTTTATAGGAGAGAGATCGTGCTATGGTATGAATGAATTGATTAGAGAACAGACATAAACGCCAGTTCTCTTCATATCTTTTGCCGTATGGATTATTTATTTTCCGTTTCTCGGTAAATTTGCCGATTATATACGATGATGGGGTTTCCAGAGATGAAAAGTAACTGGTCATCAGCATGAAGTAGTCGTGCATTGTCCGCTAAAACAGCATTTTTCTCATTCACAAAACTTCTTACCTCGTCTCAAGTCATTTCAAGTTTCTCATAGAAGTTCTCTTATTTTGCCATCTCAAATGGATTTGCAACATTACGACTCTAAAAATGACTGGACTAGAAGCCATCTATTCCTGATGAATCGCCCTCCGAAGATTCTTTAGTGCTTTCTGATGATTGAAGAATCCTGTGAACCAGAAATCAGAGTCATCCACTGTAACAATGTTTATGTATTTCTGAAGCGGTCTCTCCACATTCTCAGCTTCGTTCACTGCCTTAATGTTTCTTATCGGTACCTTCATCTGAAAATAAGTACAACATTAAGATCGACCAAACTTCTGACAAGCACGTGACAACAGAGAATGCCAAACTGGCGTTAACCGAAAGAGAGTCGACTTTTGCAGCTTGCGGAAAAATTACCTCGTAATGGATTTTGGTTGATCCCCCACCTGGAGAAACCACTTCTACAGATCTCTCACTCCAAAATGCAAATTTTTCAGTGGAGATAAAGAGAAGGCCCGCTGCAATAGGACTGGTTGAAGTCAACCAATAACATTCGAAAGACTCCATTAATTTTTCTCCATCTTCCCAACTGAACAATTCCCGGAAAAGTTTCTCTGTGCCACCAAGCTGAAGAACTCTTGCCCCGAAACTCAGTTTCCCCCTCACCATCGCTGTGATACCGGGACTCAATCTCACTACAGTTCCAGAAAAACAAAGTGACAACTGTTTTAGCATATGTTAGAGAACTACTTTTAACTAAGGGAATTGTACTCTGTACTTGTTCTCTCCTTTCCTATTTCCTTTGCACAGATTAATGGCCCGAGTTAATATGCATAACTGCAACATCATGTACGCATCTCTTCAGTGACAACAAATGACAGAAATCTTATCCTTTTCACAATTTATCTCTAAGAAACAAATGATCTAGCCCATTTCAAGCAGTCCATGTAGAACCATTGAGGATTGCCAGATCAATCGATGATTCAAATAACTCTAAGTGATCCTGGCAAATTGGAACCACAGTATGGCGCACCCCATACATCAAAGAGTATTGAATAAACTCATTTTTACATTGCATAGTTGACTGAGCCAACATCAATGCAGGAAATGTACAATGACAGTTTTCTTGTTTTCCATTACACCAACTGAATCTCAGTCAATACAATAACACTCTGAACAGACAGAAGAAGTCATCTTACCATGCTCTCGGAAACCATGCACAATTGCATCTGCATTCTTCCCAAGCATATTAATCTCGTCACACACGAACTTCACTTTATCTGTTATGTTGAAACCATCCAGGTTAGCAAAACTTCTCTGGTTTATGTAAAGATGCCAGAATGAAACAAATGAAAAGAAAAAGAGAAGTTGTCTAATGAGATGAACAACTTCCTACTTGGTATTGAACTTTTCGATTCATCGACTGGGGAAGTTGTTTGTGGATGGTGTCCAGAATGCTCGGATGGTGTTGCCTCCGGGTACATTGCCGAAGTTTCTATCTCGGGATCCTGCAGTTGGCTTTCCTTCTGCCCTGTTTTCTGCAAAGAAAAGGGGCAGCTTTTTAGAAGGGGTCGGGTGCGAGGAAATTGTGCTTACTCAGTGTGATGAACTATAGAGTTTATCTAGATCTATACTAAGAGTTTGTTATTGCTAGTATTCTGTAAATTACAATAGATGAACATGCTTATTTCTTCGATGACAAAAGCATGAATCTCACTACACTCACCAATGTCATCTGGTTGTTTCTGGGGTTTTTAGAAGATTCTTCCCAGGCAATCTCTCTTCCCAAGGCCTGAAGCAACTCACGGTACATCAACTTCTTTTGACCAACATTTGCTAGGCACCTTCTCTGGCGAACATTGTTTTCACTATCGCACTTTGGGAGACTGCAATGAAAAAAGTCTTTGGCAATGCAGGGCAACTCATCCTTCTCTTTGTCATCACAGAGCGAATCGAAACCTGTCCTTTTCAGATGTGCGAATGTGCTTCTCCATTCAACCAAACTTCTATCTGAGAAGAAAGAACCCAAGACTTCAAGAGCTAAAGGTTCTCCTTTACAATGACTTGCAATCTCTTTTGAAAGTCCCATGAATTCTTCTTTGGGATGAGAATCACCAAAGGCGTGCCAACTGAAAAGCTGAAGAGCATCATTGTCATCCAACTGCTCAACCATATATGTGCCATCCCCGTTAAAGTCCTGCAGTAAACATTGATCTCTTGTTGTTATAATGATCCTACTGCCCGGACCAAACCAATGACGTTCTCTGGCTAGTGCTTTGATTTGCATAAGATCCCTCACATCATCCAGCACAACAAGAACCCTTTTATTGCATAAAGTTCTCTTAATGACACTAATTCCCCTACGAATATTGCATATCTTTATGCTTTTATGCTTCACGATGTCTGAAAGAAGTTGCTCTTGCAAGCTAACTAGATCATTCAGTTGCCAGAAATCCCCGCTCATGTTCACAAGTAAACTTCTCCCTTCAAAGGCATGGAAGAAATGGTTATAAACAGCTTCAGCTATCGTCGTCTTGCCAATTCCTTCTCTTCCACAGATTCCTATGAAGAGCACCTCATCCGAGCCTAGGTTTAGCAAAGATTTTATTTTCTCTAATTGAGTTTCAAGTCCAACCCGGAAGGTTGGCACATCCAGGTATGTGTCTGGCAATTCTTGCAATACCTCGTTAATGATTGCCCGGATAAGTATAGCCTCATGCCTGTATGTCAAAAAGGAATCGATGCAGAATACATCAGTAAAAGAAGGTAAAGGGAGTAAAAGAAAGACAGGTTGAGTTGATCTATGTCTCTAGCATCTAGGTAGCCAATGCCGCTCGCGAAAGTGCATAAGAAATGAACTAGTAGATGTTAGTTCCATCAAAGCTTAGTCAACAAAGAATTTTAATGAAGAACTTTGAAAAAGTTAAACAAAATTACCCATCTGCAACATTCTTCAGATCCCAGCCCGATAAATTTCCTGCATTTGTAAGAGCTGTCCTCCACCTATCGACTCTGTCCCTCTCTTCCTCGAAACAGGCTTCATGTTCGGCAAATGCTCGGGCAAAACTACCTGTCTGTTTCCGCACTTCTGAAGGATCAACATCATAGAACACGGGAAGGACCAGCTGCCCATGCATTTCCTTGACCTCCATAATCTTCTCAGGCTCTTCGAGACACCACCTGGAATTGGCATAATTCGTCGAGAAAATGATAATCGATATCCTTGACTCTTCTATAGCTTGCAGGAGTTCGGATGAGATCTTCTCTCCTCTCGGAAGGGCATCGTCATCCCTGAAAGCATTGATTCCTGCGTCTTCCAAGGCAGAGTAAAGATGGCCAGTGAATCTTCTCCGCGTATCTTCTCCTCTAAAGCTCAAGAACACATCGTATGTCCACCTACCACGAGTTGGAGGCATCGGAAGACCAGACAGAACCACTCATTGCCGAAAAGCAAAACCAACCTATCGCTCTCTGCTCAGCTGATAGTTTTCTCTGGTTCAATAGCTGACGAATCCTATGAAACGCTCATGCTTTGCAGGTGTAATACACACCTCGAGTTTGATCCCGTCAAACGAACCCAACCCAAGTCGAATTATTTATAAGCTGAGCACATGAGAGCTCCAAACCAATGTTGCAGATTACGTGTCCGTGTTGAATCAGCCCTGTTGCACGGAAGTTGGTCTGAAGCTCGCGGCGGTTTGATATCATATTTCCTTGTCGGAGTTCCTCGGCCCAAAACTACAAAGTCCAACGTGGACTTTGAACAGGAAAAAGTCTGCCCCGATTCGGTCGTCTCGGGTTCCAGTTCTCGGTGTCCTTGATCTTGACTCGGTCAACTCGGTGACTCGAGCTCTACTGAGTGAACTCTCCACCCGGAAGAAATTGGCAACCCATCGAAGAGAACCCAGTTGGGTTCTTCTGTGAGCGGACGGAATTCGAAAAGCTTTTCGAGAGAGAAGGATTTCTTCGGTTGAGATGCAGAGAGAGAGAGATGGGGAAGGAAAAGCGCGAAACGGGACGAGGAGCCGGCGACTCTTCTTCGCCGGAACGGCGACCGTCGCCGGTGGAGCCAAGGCGGTGGGAGCCATAATCGCCGGAATCGGAAGCGAAGTGAGGAGTTCCGTAGGGGTGGAGAAAATATTCGGCGGTTGCTGACTAATACGTCACCATCCGATGTGGCGCGCGTGCTAGCCAAAAAAGTGACACGTGTCGAGTGACATGGCAATGGATGGAAGCCTTTTATCTCTCTCCTCTCCTCTGGGGTGGGAGATTGTGACACGACCCCACCAATAAATCACGAAATTAATTCTTTTTTATTTAAGGGTGAAAATACCAGACTAACCATATTTTCAAAATTTTCATTCCGATTGAAAATCTTTAATTTACAAACAAAACAGGTTTTTTTTTGAGAAAATGAAAAATTATGAAATAGAAAACTGTACACAAACTGCAAGTAAATTATAACCTAAAATGCATCGTCATAAAAATTACTGCGGTATCAATCATTGATTTGAAACGACTCAACTCCAATTCAAAGGAATTTCAATGAACTCCAAAATCCCAAATCATAATTTGATGGATCAATGATAAAAAAAAAATAACATGGTTAAAAGAGACAACAGAGGACATAAAATGGTCGAATCCCCCTAAAAACATCTCCACTTTTAAGTTCAGTCTTCATTTTGCTCTAAACTTTTCTTTTTGTCTAAAAGAACTCAATTTGATGTCTGGTCCCAAATTTATCCCAAAAATTTTTTTTGTTTAAAAAAAATTGCCAACTTAACTCTAGTCTCTTGACCAAAAAAATAAACTCTACTCTTAAATTTTCCCCCTAGTAGCTCTCTTTCCAAAAATTGCCATTAGTCAATCCCAATTTTTCTAATTTTCATATCAAAGAATGGTTTCGTTTTGGTCACCTTGCTCATGTGGATTTGTTACTGATGTGGAAACGACGCATCAAATAACTAATGCAACTTTTAAATGAATGGTTAACATGGGCAAATTCGAGACCAAATTGAAAGTTCGTGATTCTTTTTTAGATAGAAAAAATGTTTGGAGCAAATTGAGAGTTAAAGTTGGTAATTATTTTTTGGATAAAAAAAAGTTCGGGACAGAATTGAAACTCAATCTAAAATTAAGGAATTTTAGAAAATTAGGCCAACCGGAAATGGATTAAAAGAACATTTTTTTTCAGTAAGACATTGACGACAAGGGTTTCTTCTCCTACTGGTTGCAAGGTCAAATCAAATTCCAAAAACTTAAATCACCCTTCAAACGTTTCCTTTTGTGTATGGCCGCAACTTTCAATCAAAGAAAATAAAATAAACAACTATAATAAATTTGTGAAAACTCGTAGATATATATATAGATATAGATATATTTGGAATTTCCTGATGAAATAACAACCATGGCCTCAAAATTGGGGGTGATCACCGGTCTTGATTTCATTCAGAAATCGCACCGAACCGGCCGATTTTGGATGGTTCCTGATCCCAAAATTTTGGAACTGGCAATAACTGGTCCAGTTTCGCTCAGGGAACCGGATTTGCCGTACCAACCGAACCAAACTGACGGAACCAGGCCAGGATGCCTTGTTTTCGAACACCTGAGATATGAAAAATTCCATCACAGCACAGGTTGGATAGGTTTTCTTTATACTGTCTGGTTGGCAACTATGAGAGGTGTAGTGGTCCTTGCAAAACATTCTAAAAACTGTCCGTCTCGGATTGATGTGCCAATAAGGATGTAGCTCCTCGTGTAGACGTTGCTAGGTGCTTTTTATGACGCGATTCCCAAATGGATCCCGAAACGAACCGGTCCCATCCATTCCGATTTTAGGATGGACAGGGTCGGTTCCAGGTTCCACAAGTTAGAGAACCAACTCCATTCAATCCGGTTTTAGGTTTCAAGATGGGAATCGACCCATCCTGAAATTGATCACCCAAAATGGAAGACTATTAGCTACTCCTACTCTGTATTAGCTTACTACGCGTAGACCATGATCATGTGGAGTAAAACAGGGTAAGCCGGGTACCTGTAATTTGCCTGTTGTATACTATTACGGCGTTTCCGAGGAGGAAAAGCAAAACTGGCCATCAGCATGTCACAGGCATTTTTCTCATATACGACACTTCTTGCAGCGTCTCAAGTCATTCCGAGTTTCTCCTACAAATTCTCTCTTCTTCAGTCATCTCAAACGGATTTACAACGTTTCGGCCAAAAAGAAATGACTGGACTCAAAGGCATTTATTCCTGATGAATCGCCCTCCCAAGATGCTTTAGAGCTTTCTTGTAATTAAATAATCCCATGAACCAGAGATCCAATTCATCCACCGTAACAATGTTTATGTATTTCTGCGATGGCCTCTCCGCGTTCTGAGCTTCAGTCACTGCCTTAATCTTACTTATCGGAACCTACACCTGAAAATAAGAACAGAGTTAAGATTGACCAACCTGTTGACAGGCACATGAGAATAAAGAATGCCGAACTGGCATTAACCGAAAGAGAGTCCACTTTTGCCGCCTCTGTGAAATTACCTTGCAATGGGCCTTGGTTGATTCCCCACCTGAAGAATCCACTTTTAGAGATCTCTCACTCCAAAATGCAACTTTTTCAGTGGAGATAAAGAGGAGGCCCGCAATAGGACCGGCTGAAGTCGAAAAATAACAATGACAAGACCCCATTAAGTTTTCTCCATCTTCCACACCGAGGAATTCCCTGAAAACTTTCTTTATGCCACCAAGTTGAAGAACTCTTGCCCTGAAACTCAATTTCCCCTTCACCATTGCCATGATTCCGGGACTTAATCTCACTGCAGTTCCAGAAAGACGAAGCAACAACTGTTTTAGCATATCTTAGAGAACTAGTTTAACTGAGGGATTGTGCTCTGTGTTCGTTCTTTCCTTTCCTCTTTTCATTCTACAACTAATAGACCGAGTTAATATGCATTACTGCAACTTCATGTCTGCATCTGTTCAGTAACAACAAACGACAGAAATCTTGTTTTCTTCGCGATTAATCTCCTAGAAGCAAATAATCTATCCCATTTCAAGCAAGCCAAGAGAGAACCATCGATGATGGCCATATCAATGGATGATCCCAATTACTCAAACTGATCCTGGCAAATTGGAACCACAGTATGGCGGGCCCCATATCTGGAAGAGTACTAAATAAACTTGTTTTCATAGATTGCACAGTTGATTAGCCAATATCAATGCACGAAATATATAGGACGGTTTTTCTTGTTTCCTGTTACACCTACTGAATCTCAGTAAATGTAATAACACTGAACAGACAGAAACAAATCATCTCACCGTGCTCTCGGAAACCATGGGGAGTTACATCTGCAGTCTTCCCAAGCATATTAATTTTTTCAAGCACCAACTTTACTTTATCAGTTTGACAAAACCATCCAGATTAGCAAAATCTCTTTAGTTTATGTATTGATGCTGGAAGGTAACAACTAAAAAAAACTTGAGAAGAAGTCTAATGAGATGAACAGCTTCCTACTCTGTGTCGAACTTTGCGATTCATCAACTGTGCTGAATGAGTCCTTCCCAAAGGCATAAACCTGACCTGCATCGCTAATCAGCATTGTCCTGCCCGCTCCTGCAGCTGCCTGGATTATTCGGACGCCTTGAAGGGATCTATAACACACGAGCTTCCATTAACTTTTCACACACCAATTTCTCTCTCATTTTTCTCGCAGAGCAACAGTGACTGTTAAGTCATTAACCTGATAAGCCAAGGCTGCCATTCCTCTTCGATGGCACCACCGAAGAGGAGCCATGTCCCAATTGCCCATTGATGTTCGAGCCAAATGTGTGTGCCACTCCTTCAGACGTTACAGCAATACTATGGCCAGGCCCAGCTATCGCCTGCAACTTCTCCCTCCTGCAACATATCTCCCCAGCCAGCAAGAAACAAAGAACTAGTTTCCAGGAACCCCCGCATTTTCGCTTTAAATCTTGGCACTCTTCAGGTGTCATTGGCTTAAAGATAGCTCTCTTCTGGCACATGTCCAAGAAAAGCCTCTCTTTCAGTGTCAAATTTTCTTCCTCCAGCTGTGCAATGTGAGCATCCTGATCATCTACCCTGTTCTCCAAGATATTGTTGTAATCACCTCCATAATTGGGGTACACCATCTCGAACCGGCTCGTCTCATGATCCAACCTACGAAGGACGCTATTCTTCTCCTCCTCCACATCACTCTCGCTGGACCCATCGTTATCATCTTCCTCGTGATCGCCCCACTCCTCCTCCTCCTCGTGTTCCCTAAACCCTGCCTCGTTACGGAGCTTAATCAAACCCTTCATCGACCCGTACCCATCCACACCCCCCTCCTCCTTTGCCATGTCCCCTAAAACTTCCGTAGTTGGTGAGAACCTCAGCGTCGGCAGCACTGCCGGCGTGACAGTGCTCGGGGACACCAGAGACGCAATCCCTTGAGATTTCTTCGCCCGCATGATATACGACGAAGTGTTCCTCGGCGCATAAGGGGCGAACCTATTATTAAACTTCTTCGGGTAAAACTTCCGAGCTTTCAAGTGATTCCGGGACTGTAACTCGTTAAGGCTCGGTGGTTGATAACTCCCAGTGCCCACCGCACCAGCCATGACGTCGTTAACCGAGGGATTAAGGGCTTTCCTCAAGTCCACACGCTTGTCGTTTGGCTTCTTGCCCTTCCAATTACCCCTACCTTGCTGCTTCATATCCCCAAACCCAGGCTTCGAGCCGCCACAGAAGTTGGCGCTCGGATCCATCCCAAGCTGCTGCTGCTGCTGCTGCGGTGGATCAGGCCACGGCTTGTAGCCCCTTCTCAACATTGGCTGACCCAACTCTGGGGAGTGGCGCTGCCCCAACAACATCTGAGGCTGGCTCGCGGTCCTAATCTGGGGCAGGCTCATCGCCTTGGACGTGCCCAGCAGCTGAGGCTGGCTCATCGGCATCGGCGGCCAGCGGCATAAGAGGAAGTGCTCTGGCCAAGGAGAGGATGGGAGCATGAAATGCGGTAGCAGTAGTAGATGTCATTGCTCTAAGAAGAGGATAGCTTTCGCTTGAATAATTTATCTGTCAGTGTACTCACTTCCTTTGTTGTTTGTGGATACATTGGCCACATTCTCTTTGCTTATCCACTTATACTTTGTTGCAGTAAACATAGGGTGAAGAGGTCGATTAAGGTACCTGCTATAAGCAACAAGCTTGCAGATATTCCTCCCGATGATTACTCGTGGAGGAAGTATGGGCAGCAGCCCATCAAAGGTTCTCCTCATCCTAGGTATGATGGCCTCTGCTTTATCATATGTGAGCTACTTGCAAGTTGAGTTATATTTCCCTAATTTGCTCTCAACTGTGCTTATCTGATTTGTTGATTGTCATTCTGTTTATCTTGGCTAATGTATGGTGGAAGAGCTTGGGCCAATTGGAGTTGTTACCTATTTGTAATTTCATTGATTTGCTTTTAGGACTCCCAGAATTCCCTAGAACAACTATTAGATGGTTTTTCATTTGGAGATGCGGTGCTTTAGTAGAGTTGTCGTTCTTAAAAGGAAAAAGATTAACATCTCGTTATTCGGCTGCTAAATTTGCATTTGGGACTTTACAGGTTGCTCTGAGTTTCTATTGTAAGTTAGCAACTGTGATCTATTTGATAATCAAGGCACTCTGCTTTGGCTTCTGAAGTAGGGATGCCTTGTTAAGCTAGGTCCTTCTAATCTTCTATTTTGTTTTGCAGGGGATACTACAAATCTAGCAGCATGAGAGGCTGCCCTGCAAGGAAGCATGTGGAAAGGTGCTTGGAGGACTCGTCTATGCTCATTGTCACTTATGAAGGTGAACATAACCACCCCAGGGTGCCATCACAATCTGCCAATACATGAAAATCGCAGAATGCTTCATTTAGATCGCTTTTTCGAGCCCTGAGTTTTCAGAGTCTTAGGTTTTTAATTGGCTTGAATTGCTCCTGTACATATTTTTCATGGCCCGAAGCATGGGATATAGATGGAGCAGGTATTGGCTGAAAAAAGGAAAAGTTATGGCCTTTTGTTTACTGTCGGGTGGGATTTAATCTCAGCCTGGAGCAAGAAAAGTCGGGAAATGGGGATCTTTCTGTTGCTTGTAAGAACTTTGCCTGGTAATTAAAGGTAACAGTTTCATGTTCTCCAAGAGTAAGCGGAAATGGCTATGCTATGGTAACTTCAATTTACAGTTTCTTAGGAATGCTCTGCTGGGTCTGGGTTGGATGATTCATACCAATTCATAGATGCAGTTTGTATTGAGGTGGAATATGTTGGCAGATGTATTCTTTTTGGTTGAAGCTATAAGTTATAGGAAGCAAAACATTGCTCCTCACGCATCAAGCAAAGCAACTAACTGGATCGTGCAGGTTCCTTCGGGGATTCGCACGTCCATGCACGAGAGAAGTGTCTCCTAGATTCAAGCGGAAGTAATCAAGGTGAAGCACACACGTATACATAACACTAAGTTTATATTATCACAATCACATGAACCCCAACAAGAGAAAGATAACTAAATAAAAGACGACCTCCCTTTGGCCTTGAAAGCGCTCCATTATTCTAATACATAAGAAAGAAAATAAACCGAAGGACGAGCGGAGAGTCAAGAGCGCATTCATTACAGACCCCATCTAGCGACCAATCACGAGCTCAAGGTACTTTAAGGACACTGATGATAATGTCGGATTCTCACAGTGGAAGAGCTTTCGAGTAAAGCTTTAAGATACGCATGCGCTAACGGAGAGCCTTGGGGTGACGATGGCCGACAAGGGCACGGCCTTTTGCAAGGCCAGACCAAACGCCTCGTCCATGTTCAGCTCATTGACACCGTCCGGCAACTTCCAATCGAACGAGTGCACCAGCGTCCCCAGTATGTACTCGACCAGCACGATCCCCATCCTCGTCCCCGCACAGATCCTCCGCCCAGCCCCGAACGGGATCAGCTCAAAGTCATTCCCGCGCGGGTCAATCTTCGCGTTTCTCTCATTTAGGAACCGCTCCGGGGTGAAGTCTAGAGGATTCTCCCACACATCCGGGTCCCGCCCGATCGCCCATATGTTCACGCTAAGCCTCGTGTTCTTGGGGATGTAGTAGCCATTCACTTGGCACGCCTCAGTCGAGACTCTCGGTAGGTTTAGCGGTGTCGATGGATGTTTTCGGAAGGTCTCCTTGCATATGGCCTGCAAGTATGGGAGCTTCGCGAGGTCGGATTCCTCGAGGCGTCGGTGCCGCCCGATGACTCGGTCCATCTCTTCGTGGGCCCGCCTGAGGATGCTAGGGTTCTTCAACATCTCGGCCAGCGACCACTCGATTATGCTTGATGAAGTATCGGTGCCTGCAGTGAACAAATTCTAGAAAAAGAGATAACAAGATCAGTACTAAACAATGTCACAAGTTGATAAAGAAGCCAAGAATAAACATGGTAGATTTTGTTAAATTCATTAAGACATAAATATATACCAAGAGAAGGGCCTTAATGTTGGTCAAATTAAGCTTCTCGGCCCGGGGGTTATCTCGGTTGGCCATGACAACATCGAGAAAATCCGGGCTTCCTTTACGCTCGTGAGCAGTTGCCGAGTGTTGCTCGATCATCTTCGTCAACAGCACGTCGAATTTCTTGTGCAAGCGCTTCATTCCGCCTTCAATCCCTTGTACGTCCATCCACGCAATTGACAGGATGAAGTCGCCGATGTTAAAGAAGCCTACATCAATTAAGGGAATCGGATAACCTTTGTGAGCGTGTCATAGATTCAAGCATTAACAACTCGCGCGATAGCTAGGCGTATTCGTGTTTTTTGTTTCGAATGTTTGTTGAATGCTATACCTGCGCTTGTCATCAGCTCTACCACCATGTCCTTGAATTCGTTAGACTCGGAGCCCTTCGTCACGAACACCCTTCGGCTCAAAATGACTTGCCCTATCATGTTCGCCATGGCATAGGTCAACATCTCCGGCACCACCACCGGCTCGCCTCGCTTGCTGCACTCGCACATGGCTTGAAGCATGTACCCTAGCTCGGCCGACCGGACGTGAGCCCAGTCCTCGAGGGCCTTTCCTCCGAGCATGTGCAAATTACTCAGCTTCCTAAGCAACTTCCACCTTGAACCATAGTCCGCGAAGACCATGTCCTGCGCGTCATAGGCCAAGTGGGTTGCCCCTGCATTCCTGTTGGAGGCCTTTTGGAGAAGTTGATGTCTAGGGTTTTCAAGGGTGACACGTGCTAGCCACCACACACGGCGTCCACGGGGTTGATGTCTAGGGTTTTCAAGAAAGCGACCATGTCGCACGTGCCCATTTTCAGGTACATCACTGGCCCATACTTCTTGGCCATCTTCGCCAGAGCTACGTGGGGCATGTTCCCCAAGAGAGGGAGGGCGCCGATGACCGGCCACCCTGTTGGTCCTGGTGGGAGCTTACGGGAGTTCAAGCGAAGTAGGAGGGATTTGACAAAGAATCGGGTGATGAGGAAGAGGAGAGTCGCCGCGGCGATCTCTTGGGCAAGGACTTTGTCGGCAAGAATCATCATCTCTGTGTTGCAAGTGTTGGGACTTGACCCAATATTTGTGAATGGACACTTTCTTGGGTGTGTCGTATGCTGCTTGTTATCTAGACGGATGAAAACACAAAAGAAGTACAATCTGGGGTTGGTCGCATGCACCCGACCACGAGATGTCTCACCAAACCACGGTGTCTCAATCTTGCAGAGAAGGTTTGGATGAACGCAAGTGTTTTCACCGTGAGCTCTTGGAGATCTACCGTTCTACTTGAAGAACTTTGGGAATAGATCGGCACACAATATCAAACGATATCTATGTTGGGCGAAGACATAGTTCACGTGATATGATGTTGAGCAGAGTGTAGATATTCATGAAATGTATAATGGAGCATATGGTGCATCGTTCCGATAACTTATTCCCCCCCTGAAACGACGACGGGAAACGGCCGTTAGCATTGTTTATCATTTGTCAGTCCGTGAATAGAGTATACCATCAGCGTAAACGTACGTGTGGAATGCACCTCCATTTGTTAAAGTTTACACGCGGACGGTGTGAAGAAAATCATGACGGAAAGAAGATTTCAAAGCCCGAGACTTAGCCACCTGTGTACCCAGACTTTATTAGCATAGCAGTTTTTGATTCAACGTGAGACTAATAACATGTTGTGAGTTGCAAATTATTAGAAGGGTGGATCCCATAATAATTTATGATTATTTGTTATTTTATTTTTTGTGATCTAGAGCCTGCTATTAATTTCACAGTAGATTAAGGACCGTCGCTTAATCATTTCTCTGTCTTTTCACACACGAACGAAAACTTTCGCCTATTAACAGAATGAATATCTTAATTCCAATTTCACAATTCGGGTTTTACACCCGATTTCAGAATGAAAGACAGTTAAGAAGAACCGCAATACTATTGTTTCCAGGATTGATAGAGATTGTGTTCTCAGCCGCTGCATTTTCTAACTTCAAGGTGATAATCTGTTTTTGATATCGTCTGAAACGGTAGGCTGTTTTTGATGTCATCTGAAACGGCCTAACCATGAAAGCAAAGGATTATGATATCTTATGATTAATCACGTAAAACACAACGACCAATTATCTAATGAAGTCATTTGCGAAATTGTTAAGCATTTGTCGAAATTAAATGAGAAACGTTCATCAGAGAGAAGACATGACAAACGAATTTCGACAAAATTGTCCAAAAAGCACTAAATTAATTGTACGGCGGTCAATTCAATCCTAAACATTTCGATTATGCCAAACCTGTTGACAATTTGGCAATTAGTCCTATATATTTCAATTGTGCCAATTTAGTCTTAAACATTTTGACGATTTACCAACATAATCCTTCCGGCCAATTATCCAAATACTATGTTTATGATTAAATTGGTAAAACTTCAAAAAGTTTAAGCCTAAATTGGCAAATCGTCAAAAAATTTAAAATTAAATAGGCACCATTGAAAGATTTAAGACTAAATTGGCCACCATACAATAGATTTAGAACTTTTTGGACAACTATTCCAACAAATTTCAAACAAAACATGAGATAGTTTGCTGTTTATTCGATGATTATATGTCCAAGAATTATTGTTAAGTGCCCGTAGCAGTGACACTACTTCCTCTAAGCGCAGATCAAGCCCCACTAGGAATTTTGCAACATTTAGGTATGTGTCCTTCAATTCATTCAATACCACGCCAATGATTTTCCTGATAAACTTCCCTTCATGCTTGTAATGTTAGAACTTATTATAGGATTTGTCACCCCCCAAATCCTACAGGAATAGGGATAGTGACATGACTGTTCTTCTTTCCGAAGGACGTAACCTCAAACCCTACCAAAAAAATCAACTCTCAAAAGTCCCCATCAAAAGCGCTCTTGAACTATCGGCCACTAATCAAGGAACCTGAAAAACACAAAAGATGAAAGGAATGAGCCATCACGGCCTAGTGAGTAATACATTTCTTCCAAGCGAATCGAACCATCACTATGCATCGTTATAAAATGATATCAATCTCTTTATCTCAAATTCAATATAAAATATCGAAAATGTATGATAACTTTCCAACAAAACTTCACACATACAAGATCAGTCACCAAAACTTACGCAATTATAATAAACAATCATCAATGGTCTATTCCATCGATTAATCTCATCAATCACACGTCGATGGACGTCGATAGTCCGTTCTATCGACTAATCTTATGCTCATCATCGAACTATGGTCACGTTTAATGCAGTGACAAAGGCGACCAAGTTTACTCCCTTGGCTAGGTCTACCACCTACATAGCTGGCAATTCGGCCCAGAAGGATGTCCTGACAGTATGCATACTCCCCCCTCAATGGATGCTCGTCATAGCGATATGAGCCATATCAACCAACACATTTCTCCAATAACGTACAATCGACACCAAAAAGTTATTTTATAAACTGGTTTTACAAACCGAATCACATAACCTTTCACAATTCCATTTATCAATTAAAATGCATTTCATAAAACATTTCATAATCAGTATGAACTACTTTTGGAAATTCCTTTCACCAAACATTTAACCAAAACATTCACAATTGGTCATTTTAGACCACTTCATAAAACATTTTCAATCCATTTTCAACTAACTAAAAAGATAGTAAAAGTTCAATCCAATTTATGCAAGAAATATGCTCTTAATAACTCATACTATATTAAAACTCTGCCATTTTCAAGACATGAGTTTGTAAATTCATGGAAGAAATAGTACCACTCACCTAGGAATGCCCAAAAACCATACAACAACGCTCACTCAAACCGACGATATCATGACTACGAAACGGTTAAAAGACGCTTAATCACTAACGAAACAAGTCAAAAGTGCCCCCAATCGCTTTGTCACAAACAATTATCCAAAATCTCCACTTGTACCTTGAGTGAGAAACTTGGTTGCAATAACTTTCCCCAAACCAAAATCCGTTCCAAGGCAAGGCTTATAGTCAAAAAGAAAGCCATTCAAAAACTACAAGAACCCCAACTTGGCTCTTCCAAAAAGAGCTTGCAAAGCGACAAAAATCAACATGAAAGCTGCTATCCGAAAAGTTCTTTTTTACTACAACCGTGAGAAACTCAAAATCTCGTTTAATCCAAATTATTAGTCCGAATAGAATTCCTGTAAAAAATAAAACTCCACGAACCATAAACTACCAATTATATATGTCACGTCCAAAACCCTCATTCACTATAACATCCCGTCCATGGTCGATCATTAAATATAAAACATGTGGCATGTCGGCCCAACCCAAACATCGAGATTAACAAGGCTGCTGAAACAAAATGAAATAACCCAGACATATAACTGTCGAAGAATTAGAAGAAAATCTCGAAGATCTCGGAGAAAATCCCGAGATAGGAATATTTTGTTTCCATTTATTTTTATTCCTGTAATATTTTGTTTCCATTTATTTTTATTCCTGAATCCTCAGGATTAGGAAGTAAATCGCTAGAATTAAGAAGTAGGAAATCTGTTTTTTATTTCTTGCTATTTTCTAGTTATTGTAGGCCTTATTTAAGTGTTATGTAAGTATGATAGAAAATAAGATATGAAGAAACCATTTTTTCTTCTTTGAAAAATCGCATGGTATCAGAGCTTGGTTTTAAATCCGGCTCTTACTATGGTGAAAACGGCGATGACCGGAGCTAGTAGGAACACCACTCCTTTAGGTGTTATGCTAGAGAACAACCCAGCTGATCTCTCCGCACAATCAAGCAATGGTGGAGAGCAATTCTCCCAAACTCCAACTGCTATTGTTGATTTCACCGATTGAATGGCCAAAATTATTTGGAGTGGGCTCAATGCAGAAACTAGCAATTGATGGCGAGGGGAAGCTAGGCCACTTAACAGGCGAGGTGAAGGAACCAGAAAAAAGCAATCCGTCTTGGAAGATTTGGAGATCCGAGAACTCCTTAGTGATTGCTTGGCTGATCAATTCTATGGAGCCAACAATTGGAAAACCTCACCTATTCCTTCCGACCGCTAAAGATGTGTGGGATGTTGTGAGGGAAACATATTCTGATTTGGAAAATTCTTCCCGGATCTTTGAACTCAAGACAAAGCTATGGCAATTGAAGCAAAGGATCGTGAGGTCACTATTTACTACAATGAAATGGTGACCTTGTGGCAGGAATTAGATCAATGCTATGATGATACGTGGGAAAGTCCAGCTGATTGTAAGAGACAAATGAAGAGAGAAGAGAATGATAGAGTATACATGTTTCTCGCAGGCCTTAATCGAAGCCTGGATGAGGTGAGAGGCAGGATCCTTGGTCGAAAACCTCTACCATCCATCCGCGAGGTTTTCTCTGAAGTTAGAAGGGAAGAATCTCGGAGGCGAATCATGTTACGTGATTCGGAAACAAGTGTCAGCTCTATATCCGAAAATTCTGCACTTGTATCTCGGGGGCCTGATTCTGAGGAAGACAGGAGGAAAAAACCATGGTGTGAACATTGCAAGAAACCATGGCATACCAAAGAGACTTGCTGGAAAATTCACGGGAAACCACGGAATTGGAAGAAAGAAGGTTGGAAGAAAAGGAGCAGTAACGATGGTCGTGCGTTCCAAGCAACAAATGAAGAAGAAACAAATCAAGTCCGATTTGGTTCCATTCACAAAGGAACAATTAGAGCACCTATACAAAATCCTTCAATCTCCACAACCTTCTTCAAATCCATCTTGTTCTTTAGCCCAGAAAGGTAATTACTTTTCCACTGCTTTCCTAATAGAAAATCCACACCAAATTGCTCCATGGATTCTCGATTCGAGAGCAACCGATCATATGACAGTTGTTCAAAAACTCTTTTCCACCTATAGTCCGTGTGCAGGAAATAAAAAAAATCACAATTGTAGATGGTTCTCTTTCAGCCATAGCTGGAGAGCAGGGATCTATCAAGCTCTCACCAGCCCTCACACTCTATAATGTTCTTCATGTCCCAAAGCTATCTTGTAACTTGCTGTCCATTAGTAAAATAACCTCCGATCAAAAATGTCAAGCTAACTTTTCTCATCTCATTGTGAGTTTCAGGACTTGACCTCGGGAGGACGATTGGCAATGCTAGAGAGAGAGGAGGACTCTATTTCTTTGAAGATGGAACAAGCTCCATGAGACAAGTCCGGGGTAGTTGTTTTGAATCATTACTCTTTGCAAGGATGATGACATTATGTTATGGCATTATAAGCTAGGTCATCCGAATTTTCAATATTTAAAGTTCTTGTTCCCAAAGTTATTTTTGAATAAAAGTCCATCTTCATTTCGATTGTGAATTACGTGAATTAGCCAAACATCATCGAACCAATTTTCCCTCACAAATCTAATTCAAGCCTTGAAACCATTCTCCTTAATCCATAGTGATGTTTGGGGCCCATCTAGAATTCCTACATTCTAAAGAAATGGTTTGTCACATTTATTGACGATCATACAATAATATGAGTTGGGTATACTTGTTAAAAGAAAACTCCCAAAATAGAGACTGTTTTCAAAAATTTTTACACCATGGTAAAACACAATTCCAAGGACAAATCCAGATTTTTAATTTAAAATGGGAAAGAGTATTTCAATAAAAATTTGGGACAGATTTTTCTTGGAAAAGGGGATTGTGCATCAAAGTTCTTGCCCAATAAATCCCAAAAAAAGTGGGGTGGCTGAGGAAGAAAAAACAATTTTTTTAGACATGAGTTTTAAATTCATGGAACTAAAGTTCCCACATACCTCTAGGAATGCCCCTTCTTAACATCTACATTTCTCATCAAACCGATGCCTTCTAAATCATGATTTCAAACACCGTTAAAAGTTCTTTAACCTACCCAACTTCTAAACAAGTCAAAAGTGCCCCCAAATCGCTTTGTCCAACCTCAATTATCCAAAACCCATGATAGAAATCTTGAGTGAGAAACTTGGTTGCGCCGTAACTTTCTCCATTAAACTCCGTTCTAAGCAAGCTTATAGTCAAAAGAAAGCCAATCAAAAAACTACAAGAACCCGAACTTGGCCAACCCAAAATAGAGCTGAAAAGCGACGAAAATCAGCATGAAAGCTGCTAGCGCGTACTGTTCACAATGCACGCTCAACTTCAAAATCTCGTTTCAGGCAAATTATTAGTCCGAATCGAATTCCGTAAAACCCACAACTCCACGACACCCTAAACTACCAATTATATATGTATATAATATTTTCAGAAAACAACTCAGTCTCTCAAATCAGCATCTGGCAATAGGTTAAATATAAGTTATAAAATTCCAGAAGCTGAAATTGTCAAAGATCAAATTTCTTATAAAACTCCTTTTCTTCTTGTTAAAGGTATCAAACAAAATATTATTTTAGGAACACCGTTTATAGAATTAATACAACCTTTTAAAGTCACTAATAAAGGAATTGAAACCAAAACCTTGAAAAAGAAAATATGTTTTGAGTTTATAACAAACCCCAAACCAGAAATTTAAACATTCTTCAAGAACATTCTATTTCAATCAATTGTATTATTCAAGACAAGAAAGCCCATCTCCAATTTTTTAAGGGAGATCTTGAGTATAAAAAGATTGAGAAAAACTTTCTGAAATAAGTCTCCAGAAGAAGATTTCCAATCTTGAAACTCAAATAAAAAATTCTATATGCTCAACTATTCCTAATGCATTTTGGTCCAGAAAATGTCATAGAGTGGATTTACCTTATGAATCAGAATTTTCTGAACAAAATATTCCTATTAAAGCTAGACCTTCTCAAATGAACCATGAAGTCCTAACTTTCTGCCAAAAGGAAGTACAAAAACTTATTGAGAAAAAACTTATTAGAAAAAGTCAGTCACCCTAGAGTTGCTCAGCTTTCTGTGTCAACAAAAATGCCGAACTAGAAAGAGGAGTCCCGAGATTAGTTATAAATTATAAAACATTAAATACTGCCTTAAAATAGATAAGATATCCAATTCCTAACAAATCAAGATTCTGGAAAATTCAGATTAATGAAAAATATAGATATAAAACTATTTTCACAATTCCTTTTGGTCAATATGAATGGAATGTTATACCCTTTAGTTTAAAAAATGCTCATTCTGAATTTCAAAGAATAATGAATGATATTTTTAATCCATGTTCTAATTATATCATAGTCTATATAGATGATATTTTGATATTTTCAACAAACGTAGACCAACATTTCAAACATGTAAATCATTTCATCAATATTGTAAAAAAGAATGGTTTAGTAGTTTCGCCTACTAAAATATCTCTTTTTAAAACAAAAATAAGGTTTCTAGGATATTGTATCCATCTAGGAACTATTATACCCATCGAAAGATCAATAGCATTCTCAAAAAAATTTTCTGATGAAATCAGAGACAAAATCCAATTGTAAATGTGCGTTAAATAGTATATATACATCTTACCTTACCAAAAAAAAATCCAATTGCAAAGATTTCTTGAAAGTTTAAATTATATTATTGACTTCTTTCACCATATCAACATTATTTGCAAACCCCTTCACCAGAGACTTAAAAGATCATCTACCTTGGACTCAAGTCCATACTAATATTGTAAAAAACAAATCAAGCGTACTATCAAAAAAAATTTCCTTGTTTACATCTTGCTAATCATACTTCTTTC
Source organism: Syzygium grande (assembly GCA_024733475.1). NCBI lineage: Eukaryota > Viridiplantae > Streptophyta > Magnoliopsida > Myrtales > Myrtaceae > Syzygium > Syzygium grande. The sequence goes on from JAMXDD010000011.1 coordinate 9,769,455, forward strand.
AAAATAGTATAAACCGATGCTTTTGAAATTAGATATGGAGGAATTCTTAAACAATTAAAAGATAATAAAGAACAAATAGTTCAATTTGTCTCCAAGCATTGGAATAATTGCTAAAAGAATTACTCTACTATTAAAAAAGAAATTCTTGCTATTGTCTAATCTTTTTCTAAATTTCAAGGAGATCTTTTGAATTAAAAGTTTTTATTACGAATAGATTGTAAATCTGCTAAAAATGTTTAACAAAAGGATGTTCAAAATATTGCTTTTAAACAGATTTTTGCCAGATGGCAAGCCATTCTATCTATCTTCGATTTTGATATTGAATTCAGAAATGGTTCTTCAAATTCTCTACTAGATTTTCTTACAAGAGAATTTTTACAGGGAAAATGCATCCTCCCAACAAACCAACCCGAAGAGACAAAGGCAAAGAAATTGTCAAAACCACAAAGAAAAAATTAACCAATATCAAGACATAGCTTCAAGCGCCTAACCTCCTAAACCATATTTGAATATTACTGCTATTTTCTAACAGGTTAAAAAGGAGCCTGCTTCTCCATCCACAAATACTCCTTTTGATATCTCTAAAATATCACATGAAGAAGCATTACAATTTCTTCATAACGCCTTTAATAACCAACCACAACCTTCAATAACCATGGTAAGCACCAATCCTTCTCCCTCTCCTACGGCCAATCATAAGGCAATAGGAAAAAGAATTTCTGGCGAGGTGGTTATTTAGCCAACTCAAGCAACCCCTCCAAAATCAAAATTCTTTGCCAAAACAATATTCCAAAATATATTTAGTGTTGAAAATGAATTTTATTATGAAAATCCAAATATATTTGCAAAAAACGTATTTTCTGATAAGTTTAATTACACTCCTTATGATCCCTACAAAACAATAAAATTTTATGAGAAAATTTTGGCAAATACTAAATCTATCACTTTCAGGTGCTTTTTTTATAAGGGTCATATAAATTACTCCACTGCAAGGATCCACAGGGTCATCCACCCTTCTCAATAGAAACCAGATCCTATAACCTTGAAAAAACTTAATATCAAGATGACTGAACCCGTACCATATAGATCCTCTTACTCTTATTTTGATTACCAACAAGCTTGGTATAATATATTTTGGAGAAAAAATGCCAACAACTCCCATACTTGGCTATCTTCTTGAAAACTTTGATATTCAAAAAGTTCCCTCTGCGGTTTATCTCGGATGGTGGGATCATCTTTGACCCATTGAAGAAATCCTTCATCCTAAAAATCCAAACCAATTATGAAATATTTATCAACCGTTCACTCTCCTTCCATATGAGAAAAAATTTCCTAAGTTGATACTCTTTTTCTATTACTTCGGAGTATCTTGGGTACTCAATTGGAATTTTGGTTATAGAAAAGCAACAAAAATAGGCATTATCATTTTAATTAGAAAATTTAAAGTTAAATGGTGGGATAATTTTAAATTACGGATAGAATTACTTGAACAAGCTGTCTCAAAATGGCTAATTTCGGAGGATTCAACCCAATCGAGTTCTGATAATATTACCCCATTTCTCCATAGCAAAGGGTTTGTTTTGTCAAAATTGGCATATACTAAGTCTCACCAACAACTAGTGGGAATCTTTGAAACAAGCCATTTCTTAACTAGAAGATTCAAGCTCTTCACACTTCTACCATAGTGGAAATTCAAATGAAAATGATTGTTATGGTATTCTGGGCATTCCAGGCATCCCATGGGGAGAAGTGAAAGATGAGGAAGAATAAGAAGAAGAAGACCTTCCGGAATCTTTGTCCGGATTTTGACGGGGAAAAAGACAAAGGCACCGAAAGGCTTCTATCCACTTTTTCATATGTTTTTGACTTTTGTCATATACTTTTATAATTATGTCCACCTCAGGTCACTGTTCACCTTTTATTGTATACCACAGTATTATCCGTGAACCCTTTTCTCAGAGAACCCATTGGCCTATATAATCCCACTCCATCTATCGGAGGAGGACACCAATTTTTCAGAACTTCTGAATTTCATCCGATCTCTCCTCCTCTCATCCGATCTCCACCTCTCACCCAAATTTCTTTTTTGAAGAAATAAGAGATCATACATCTCAAGCACTTTCCATACCTCTTTAATATCCAATAAGTTTCATAACATCCTTGTATCACCTTATATTTTATATCTTACTCATGATATGAGAATACAAAGGGTTTTACTTACTTTTACACTTGTACTTTTTTCGCATTTGTAATCTTTCAATACTGTTTATATATCAAGAAACTTTACTTAATTGTAATTTACTTAATTATACTTCATTCTTATTTTAAACGCAAATCGAGAGTCCAAATTAAAATCGAAAATTGCCCTCGATCCTAAAATAGCCTCACACACAAAAAGGGACAAAGGCCAAATTAATGAAACCAAATTTTAACGAGGGAGGTCTACTAGTCCAAATTTAACATACTCAAAAACTCCCATTTTTCCTTCATTCCCGATAATCTCGACATTGGCCATATTAATATTGACACATCCAATTTATTTCATTCCGAAACTCCCAAAATTAATCACCAAGTTCGGGATCTAAATAACGGCGAAAATTCGATCGAGTCCGATTCTAGCTTAAATCTCTAATTTAAAACAATAACCGAGAGTAATCGGTTCCCTAAGCGAGATTTTACTATAAGCACACCTGACAAATCACGCGTTTTATAAATCCCAAATTGGGTCAAAATCTGGATTGTCACAATATATGTATATAATATTTTCAGAAAACAACTCAGTCTCTCAAATCAGCATCTGGCAATAGGTTAAATATAAGTTATAAAATTCCAGAAGCTGAAATTGTCAAAGATCAAATTTCTTATAAAACTCCTTTTCTTCTTGTTAAAGGTATCAAACAAAATATTATTTTAGGAACACCGTTTATAGAATTAATACAACCTTTTAAAGTCACTAATAAAGGAATTGAAACCAAAACCTTGAAAAAGAAAATATGTTTTGAGTTTATAACAAAACCCCAAACCAGAAATTTAAACATTCTTCAAGAACATTCTATTTCTGTAATCAATTGTATTATTCAAGACGAGGAAGCCCATCTCCAATTTTTTAAGGGAGATCTTGAGTATAAAAAGATTGAGAAAAACTTTCTGAAATAAGTCTCCAGAAGAAGATTTCCAATCTTGAAACTCAAATAAAAAATTCTATATGCTCAACTATTCCTAATGCATTTTGGTCCAGAAAATGTCATAGAGTGGATTTACCTTATGAATCAGAATATTCTAGAACAAAATATTCCTATTAAAGCTAGACCTTCTCAAATGAACCATGAAGTCCTAACTTTCTGCCAAAAGGAAGTACAAAAACTTATTGAGAAAAAACTTATTAGAAAAAGTCAGTCACCCTAGAGTTGCTCAGCTTTCTGTGTCAACAAAAATGCCGAACTAGAAAGAGGAGTCCCGAGATTAGTTATAAACTATAAAACATTAAATACTGCCTTAAAATAGATAAGATATCCAATTCCTAACAAATCAAGATTCTGGAAAATTCAGATTAATGAAAAATATAGATATAAAACTATTTTCACAATTCCTTTTGGTCAATATGAATGGAATGTTATACCCTTTAGTTTAAAAAATGCTCATTCTGAATTTCAAAGAATAATGAATGATATTTTTAATCCATGTTCTAATTATATCATAGTCTATATAGATGATATTTTGATATTTTCAACAAACGTAGACCAACATTTCAAACATGTAAATCATTTCATCAATATTGTAAAAAAGAATGGTTTAGTAGTTTCGCCTACTAAAATATCTCTTTTTAAAACAAAAATAAGGTTTCTAGGATATTGTATCCATCTAGGAACTATTATACCCATCGAAAGATCAATAGCATTCTCAAAAAAATTTCTGATGAAATCGAGACAAAAATCAATTGTAAATGTCGTTAAATAGTATATATACATCTTACCTTACCAAAAAAAAATCCAATTGCAAAGATTTCTTGAAAGTTTAAATTATATTATTGACTTCTTTCACCATATCAACATTATTTGCAAACCCCTTCACCAGAGACTTAAAAAAGATCATCTACCTTGGACTCAAGTCCATACTAATATTGTAAAACAAATCAAGCATACTATCAAAAAAATTCCTTGTTTACATCTTGCTAATCATACTTCTTTCAAAATAGTATAAACCGATGCTTTTGAAATTAGATATGGAGGAATTCTTAAACAATTAAAAGATAATAAAGAACAAATAGTTCAATTTGTCTCCAAGCATTGGAATAATTGCTAAAAGAATTACTCTACTATTAAAAAAGAAATTCTTGCTATTGTCTAATCTTTTTCTAAATTTCAAAGAGATCTTTTGAATTAAAAGTTTTTATTACGAATAGATTGTAAATCTGCTAAAAATGTTTAACAAAAGGATGTTCAAAATATTGCTTTTAAACAGATTTTTGCCAGATGGCAAGCCATTCTATCTATCTTCGATTTTGATATTGAATTCAGAAATGGTTCTTCAAATTCTCTACTAGATTTTCTTACAAGAGAATTTTTACAGGGAAAATGCATCCTCCCAACAAACCAACCCGAAGAGACAAAGGCAAAGAAATTGTCAAAACCACAAAGAAAAAATTAACCAATATCAAGACATAGCTTCAAGCAATCTAACCTTCTAAACCATCTTTGAATATTACCGTTATTTCCTAACAGGTTAAAAAGGAACCTACTTCTCCATCCACAAATACTCCTTTTGATATCTCTAAAATATCACATGAAGAAGCATTACAATTTCTTCATAATGCCTTTAATAACCAACCACAACCTTCAATAACCATGGTAAGCACCAATCCTTCTCCCTCTCCTACGGCCAATCATAAGGCAATAGGAAAAAGAATTTCTGGCGAGGTGGTTATTTAGCCAACTCAAGCAACCCCTCCAAAATCAAAATTCTTTGCCAAAACAATATTCCAAAATATATGTAGTGTTGAAAATGAATTTTATTATGAAAATCCAAATATATTTGCAAAAAACGTATTTTCTGATAAGTTTAATTACACTCCTTATGATCCCTACAAAACAATAAAATTTTATGAGAAAATTTTGGCAAATACTAAATCTATCACTTTCAGGTGCTTTTTTTATAAGGGTCATATAAATTACTCCACTGCAAGGATCCACAGGGTCATCCACCCTTCTCAATAGAAACCAGATCCTATAACCTTGAAAAAACTTAATATCAAGATGACTGAACCCGTACCATATAGATCCTCTTACTCTTATTTTGATTACCAACAAGCTTGGTATAATATATTTTGGAGAAAAAATGCCAACAACTCCCATACTTGGCTATTTTCTTTGAAAACTTTGATATTCAAAAAGTTCCCTGCCGGTTTATCTCAGATGGTGAGATCATCTTTGACCCATTGAAGAAATCCTTCATCCTAAAATCCAAACCAGTTATGAAATATTTATCAACCAGTTTACTCTCCTTCCATATGAGAAAAAATTTCCTAAGTTGATACTCTTTTTCTATTACTTCGGAGTATCTTGGGTACTCAATTGGAATTTTGGTTATAGAAAAGCAACAAAAATAGGCATTATCATTTTAATTAGAAAATTTAAAGTTAAATGGTGGGATAGTTTTAAATTCTGAGATAGAATTACTAAACAAGCTGTCTCAAAATGGCTAATTTCTAGAGGATTCAACCCAATCAGTTCTAATAATATTACCCCATTTCTCCATAGCAAAGGGTTTGTTTTGTCAAAATTGGCATCTACTAAGTCTCACCAACAACTAGTGGGAATGCTGAAACAAGCCATTTCTCAACTAGAAGACTCAAGCTCTTCACACTTCTACCATAGTGGAAATTCAAATGAAAATGATTGTTATGGTATTCTGGGCATTCCAGGCATCCCATGGGGAGAAGTGAAAGATGAGGAAGAATAAGAAGAAGAAGACCTTCCGGAATCTTTGTCCGAATTTTGACGAAACAAGACAAAGGCACCGAAAGGCTTCTGTCCACTTTTTCATATGCTTTTTGACTTTTGTCATATACTTTTATAATTATGTCCACCTCAGGTTACTATTCACCTTTTATTGTATACCACAGTATTATCCGTGAACCCTTTTCTACAGCAACCCATTGGCCTATATAATCCCACTCCATCTATTAGAGGAGGACACCAATTTTTTCAGAACTTCTGAATTTCATCTGATCTCTCCTCCTCTTATCTGATCTCTCCACCTCTCACCCAAATTTCCTTTTGAAGAAATAAGAGATCATATGTCTCAAGCACTTTCTATACCTCTTTAATATCCAGTAAGTTTCATAACATCCTTGTATCACCTTATATTTTATATCTTACTCATGATCTGAGAATACAAAGGGTTTTACTTACTTTTACACTTGTACTTTTTCGCATTTGTAATCTTTTAATACTGTTTATATATCAGTAAACTTTACTTAATTGTAATTTACTTTAAAGTAATTTAGTTTACATACCCTACAATCGGCAGATTGAACCGCTTGTGGTTGGTCTGTCTTTTATTTTAAGGCAATTTTCTACATTTGTTATATATCATTACTTCTTCTTACCATTTTATCCTTGTCATTTCTACTTATCCTTACCACCTATATGGTCAGTTTAGTAATTATACTTCTAATTCTATATGTCGCTTATGGTCTTTATTTAAGTTATAATGCTCATCTTTTTATTTAGTCTAATTTTTATTAATATATCGTTTCTTTATTTAGTAAGATTTTTATATAATCACCCTTACTTTAGAATTATTTTATGATATTATACAAACCTTTGTAGAACTTTCTGAGTTTTTTTATTATTACAGAGACATAGAACCTTTAGATTTCTTTCATATAATTAACAAATCTGGTACTCATAAACATAAACGTTTAGACTAATTTCTCCTCTATATACTTTCTCTTTTATTTATAATCCCGAGATCCTAGGCCATTAATGGTATAAGAGCCAAGGGGACTGATATAGATACTCTTTATAATTTCTTTCTAGCAATAAAGGCGATTTCCTTCGTAGAGCTCGTTCTAATAGATCTGTGTGGTTGGTAACCTAGTAGGGTAGTGAGACCATTGGTCAGCACCATTTGAGATCTATCAAAAAGAAGAAAGTAGCCTTTTGTAGAATGAACTTATTAAGAAGATCATATATACCATAGATGGCCTGGGATCTAGGGATTATAAATAGATTAGAAAGAGTATAGACCTAATATGAACGTTTTCGTTTAGAAGGATGTTCAATATCTCTAATATAATTGTAAAAATCAGAATTCTACCAAGGTTTGTACAATATAGTAAAATAATTCTAAAGTAAGAGTGATTATATATAAAAATCTTACTAAATAATGAAACGATTTATAAACAAAAATTAGGCTAAATAAAAAGATGAGCACATATATATACAGCTCAACGACTTAAAAATTGGACTTCGCGGCTTGAATTTCATAGAACTCCGAAATTGTGCCCTAATTCCGAAAAATACTTCGATTGAGAGAACGAGAGGTGCGAGTGCTCACCGGAGGTTGCAATTTAAAATTGAACCAGCTTGTCAAGGCCCATGAGACATTTACACGCGAACTTTTTCCTTTCTCTTTTCTTTTCCCCCTCCTTCTCTCTTTTCTTCTTTTCCTCTCTTTCCTTTCTGTTTCTCAGTCCCGTGATTTCTCCGTTAAAAAGAGCTTAAATGCCCCTTTTTTCTTTTCTCTTTTATTTCTCTTCTTTGACTTTTCAACTCTTCTCTTCTTTTCTTTTCTTTTCTTTTCTTTTATCAAAAAGTCCGAATGTTAACGCAGGCTGCATAGGAATGTAATAGATCATTGAGAAATTTATCAAAATCTCCCCAGGCATTACTTTTGACAACAAAAGCATAAAAATGCCTAAAGTGAGTTTCTAAGGAATTAGGATAATCTAGATTTCATGTGCCGTGCTTTCTTTGATCTTGGTCTGAAGATATCAAAGCTAATACCCAAATCAAGGACTGCTGTAGTCCCAAGATCAACATTATGCCTTTGAAAGTTTTGTCAAAATCACATTAATTGATGATTACAAAAATATATCGGATTGTACTTTCTTGATGTTATATAAAAATCAATCAATTCCAATCTCAAACTGTCATCGAATTCTTAGATGGTTGATAGAATAGGATATAATATTCTTGAACCCCAATTTACAAAGGTCAAATAGAATTTACCCATATGCAACATTTCTGAGATCCCAGCCTGATAAATTTCCCACTTGTGTGAGATCCGCCTTCCACCGAGCAACTTTGTCCTTCTCTGCCTTGAATCGCTCTTCATGATTAGCAAATGCCTCTGCAAAGCTGCCTGTCTATTTCTGCACATCCGAAGGATCGATGTCATAGAACACGGGAAGAACCAACTACCCCAGCTCCTACCTGCACTCCATTATCTTCACGAGCTCCTCAAGACACCACCTTGAATGAGCATAGTTCCTCGAGAAAACAATCACTGATATCGTTGACCCTTGTATGGCTTTTCCAAGTTCAGATGAAATCACTTTTCCTCTGGGAAGCGCATCGTCGTCTCTGAAAGTGTTGACTCCGGTGTCTCTAAGAGTGTGATAAAGATGATCGGTGAAGTTTCTCCTGGTGTCGTTCGCCTCTAAAGTTCAAGAACACATCGTACATCCACGGACAGGAAGTGGAGAGACCAGAAGATGAGCCTTCCATCGACTAAAAGAAGAAATTGCAGATTGCTCTCGAGTCGAGTAAGAAGACACTGAAGATGTAGAATGTGTGCATCGGACAAGATGATCACCAGGCAAAGAGATGAAATTCATATCCAAACCCGGCCGGCTCTCAGTGTTTTGTTTTTATAGCACAAGTCCTAGGAAATAACTATGCTTTGAGTTTCTTCTCAATGACGGATCATCCACAACTATGAACAAAATAGATAGTAATTTAATGGAAACTTCTCTACCTGTTTCTTACTTGACGAGACTTTGTTGCACGTTGTGTCCTCTTGTTTAGAATATAATATTGTGATCTGTGACCTGTTTTGCCTTTTGGACAGAAAAAGAGCAGCACAAATGAACTAAAGAAAATATTTTCACCTGAAGAGAGCTATCAAATAAAATTACGGAACTCGTGGTCAATAAAAAAACAACCTTTCAGTAGAATATTCATGACAAAGTATTCTTTCCATTACAGGTCGGGATGCAAAGTCATTGAACCGATAACAAGATCTCCACTTCTTTCACTGTCTAAACTACTTGTTTACTGTTTCTTGGTTAATTTGCTGCTCCTATGCGAAGTTGTCGGGGTCGTCAGGGTCACATTATAAGTTCTTGTCCAAGGATGAGAAGTAAATGTTCATCATAGCATGTGAAAATCATCCATTGTCCGACAAAACAGCGTTTTTTCCTCGTACACAATCGAAACATTTCGAGTTTTGCATAAGAGTTCCATTTTCTTCTCATCTCAAATGGATTTGAAACTTTTCAACCAAAAAAGTTGGACTTGAAGCTATTTGTCCCTGAGATTGCCCTCGGAAGATGCTTCAGGTCATTGTTTACAGATGGTTGAAGAATCCCATGAACCTGAAATCAAAGTCATCAACTGTAACAGAATATTCATGTACTTCTGCGATGGCCTCTCCACCTTCTCAGTTACTATTGCCGCCTAGATCTTTCTTAGCGGTAACTTCACCTAAATTTAAGTACAACGTTGAAATTGACCAAAACTGCTGACAATCATCTGACAACAGAGAAAACAATCGCTGATCGTGGACCTTGTATGGCTTTCGCATGCTCATATACTCCTCCTTTTGGGAGCGCACCGTCGTCTCTGAAAGTGTTGACTCCGGGATCTTTAAGGGCGTGATAAAGGTGGTCGGTGAAGTTTCTACGAGCGTCTTTGCCTCTAAAACTCAAGAACACATTGTTCGTCCACGTGCAAGAAGTGACGAGATCTAAAGATGAACCTTCCATGGCTAAAAACAGGAATGTCAGATTGCTCTCAGGTAAAGAAAGACCTTGTCGGATGTTTGAACTGGAGAAGACTATTAGGCAAAGAGGTGAAACTCTAAGGCAAGGTCGTTTTCAACCCCGACTGGCTAGCAGCTTTTTATTATTATTAATAGCTTCCATGCCTCAATGTGAATATGGTTTCCTGAATATGGTTTTTCATTTATTCTCACCCATGGATTAGAAGAACTATTAGCAAAATAGAAATTTAATGGAAACTTCTCAACCTGTTTGTTACCCATGAAGAGATTCTGTTGCACCAGGTATCCTCTCTTTAGAATGTAGACTTCATTTTGATCCGTGCTCTGGTGTAGCCTTTTGGGAGGAAAAAGAGCATCCCATATCATATGAACTAATAGTAAAGAAACTATTTTTACTTGCAGAGACCGATGAAATACTAATGCAAAACTCGCGCTCAATAAAGATAAAACCTTCGAGTAGAATATTGATGACAAAGTCTTCTTCCATGACAGGTTCGAAGAGGCAAAGTCAACTTCAAAGCTCAAACGCTCACACCCTTGTATGGATATGAGGACATTTTGTTGAAAAACTGAATTCTTTTATAGGAGAGAGATCGTGCTCTGGTGTGATACCAAATGAATTCATTAGAGAACAGAGATAGACGCCCGTTCTCTTCACATCTTTTGCTGTATGGATTATTTATTTACCATTTCTTGCTTAATTTGCTGGCTATATATGATGATGGGGTTTCAGTTAGAATAATTAAATATTAAATCATGCATTCATCTAACAACTTAAACTTTTAGAACAGTTGACAGTTGTCCCACCAAATCTCACATGATATTAGAGCTAAAGGTCTAGAGTTCAAATCTTTTCATGCCCCATTTACCTTCCCAATTAAATATATCCACGCTTAATACTAAACAAAAAGACTAGACTAAGCTATTAGAATAGTTAGTCGTGCATTGTCTACTAACACTGTATTTTTCTCATTCACAAAACTTCTTACAGCGTCTCAAGTCATATCGAGTTTCACACAGAAGTTCTCTTCTTTTGTCATCGCAAATGGATTTGCAATATCTCAAACTCTAAAGATGACTGGACTAGAAGCCATCTAGTCCTGATGAATCACCCTTCGAAGATGCTTTATTGCGCTCTGACAATTGAAGAATCCTGTGAACCAGAAATCGCAGTCATCCATTGTAACAATGTTTATGTATTTCTGTGCCGGCCTGTCCACATTCTCAGCTTCGTTCACCGCCTTAATCTTTCTTATCGGTACCTTCAACTGAAAATAAGTATAACATTAAGATGGACCAAACTTTTGACAAGCACATGACAACAGAGAATGGCGAACTGGTATTAACCGAAAGAGAGTTGACTTTTGCAGCTTGTGTAAATTTACCTCGTAATGGATTTTCGTTAATCCCCCACCCTGGAGAAACCACTTCTACAGATCTCTCGCTCCAAATTGCAACTTTTTCAGTGGAGATATAGAGGAGGCCCACTGCAATAGGACTGGTTGAACTTGACCAATAACATTCGAAAGACTCCATTAATTTTTATCCATCTTCCCAACTGAACAATTCCCGGAAAACTTTCTCAATGCCACCAAGCTGAAGAGCTCTTGCCCCGAAACTCAATTTCCCCCTCACCGTCACTGTGATTCTGGGACTCAATCTCACTGCAGTTCCAGAAAAACGAAGCGACAACTGTTTTAGCATATCTTAGAGAACTACTTTTAACTGAGGGAATTGTACTCTGTACTTGTTCTCTCCTTTCCTCTTTCCTTTGCCCAGATTAATGGCCCAAGTTAATATGCATGACCGCGACATCATGTATGCATCTCTTCAGTGACAACAAATGACAGAAATCTTATCGTTTTCGTGATTTATCTCTTAGAAGCAAATGATCTAGCCCATTTCAAGCAGTCCATGATAGAACCATTGAGGATTGCCAGATCAATCGACGATTCAAACAACTCAAAGTGATCCTAGCAAATTGGAACCACAGTATGGCGCACCCTAATATCAAAGGGATTTGAATAAACTCACTTGTACATTGCATAGTTGATTGAGCCCATATCAATGCAGGAAATTTATATGACGGTTTTCTTGTTTTTCATTACACCTACTGAATCTCAGCGAATGCAATAACACTCTGAACAGACAGAAGAAATCATCTTACCATGCTCTCGGAAACCATGTGCAATTACATCTGCATTCTTCCCAAGCATATTAATTTTGTCACGCACAAACTTCACTTTATCTGTTATGTCGAAAACATCCAGGTTAGAAAAACTTCTCTAGTTTATGTATAGATGCCAAAATGAAACAAATGAAAAGAAAAAAGAGAAGTCAGTCTAATGAGATGAACAACTTCCTACTTTGTATTGAACTTTGCGATTCATCAACTGGGGAAGTTGTTTGATGATGTTGTCCAGAATGCTCGGATGATGTTGCCTCCGGGAACATTGCCGAAGTTCCTATCTCGGGATCCTGTAGTTGGCTTTCCTTCTGCCTTGTCTTCTGCAAAGAAAAGGGGAAGCTTTTTTAGAAGGGTTCGGGTGCGAGGAAATTGTGCTTACTCAGTGTGATGAACGATAGAGTTTATCTAGATCTTTAGTAAGAGTTTACACCTTTGATCGACTTTTGGACCGTCGATCAAAAGCATGCCAGTCACCATCTTTTTCTGGACAAGTAATTTTAGTCCACGAAATTTAGATGACTGAATCGAAGATGTCACAGCCATTTGCTATCTTTTGTCATTGCTTAAAAACTCAACAGAGTATTCGTATAAAGGGAAAGAGGGAACATCTGGTTCTTTGTCATTTGTACCGTCATGATCAATTTATTGTTTACACCTCTGATAGTGCAAACTCCATTTTCAATGTTAACTTTATGGCCTTTTTTTGAAAGTTGCCCGACACTTAGCAAATTCTGGAAAAGTCACCGCACAAAGTAAACATCTGCAATAGTAACATTAGTACCATTTTTTGATTTGATATCAATGTTACCTTTGCCCAAAATGGGAATTTTTTATTTATTCCCAAAGTTGACTTCACTACAAACTGTCTCGTCTAGCTGCGAGAATAGCTCCTTTCGGCCACACATGTGATTACTGCACCCAGTATCGAGATACCAGATATTTGTGTCCATGGTACTTGAGTGTCCATGGTAACACTATGTTTTCATCAACATTCATTTTTGGGGTTTATAAAACATTTGTCAAATGGATGGATTTTTGGACCTACAAATTTGGACGAAAAGGAAAATTTAACCGGTAGACCTCCCTCGTAGTGTGATTTGGGGTATTTTATTTTGCCCGTGTGCCTTAGAATCTGGGGATTTATTATGATTTATTAGGCCTTTTTCTGATTTTAATTGGGACCATGTAATTTTTTAATTTGCCCGTGTTGTTGGATCGGATTAAGTTTAAAATTTAAACTTTTCTCTCTCTCTTTCTCTTCCTCTTTCTCTTCATTTCAATTTCCTTGGATGTTTTCCTTTCTCTCTCTCTCTCTCTTTTTTTTTCTCTCTCTCTTTCTCTCTCTCTCTCTTCTCTCTCTCTCTCTCTCTCTTAGGTTAGTCCCTAATCCCTCCCCATTGAAGAAAATAATTCCCCAAAACTCTTTCCTCAAGGACCCTCTTCTTCTTCTTCTCTTCTTGATATCCCGTCTTGCTCGGGTTATAATTGGTAATCAAGATCTGACCACTTTAGATAATGCACTCTCAAGTTAGGTACCCGAAGGGCGCTAATAGAAATATTAGTGTAAACAAGTCCTCGCCCTAGAACCTCTGGTTGCATAGGAATCAAGGCGACACTCCCGCGTCTTGATTGGTTTCTAACCGACCCCAATAAGGCTGGTAAGGCGACTCCTAGAAGTACTTAAGTTATCGAGAATTCAAAGCGAAATCAACGTTGCATAAGAACTTGGGGAGAGTTTAGATCGATGGGCCATCGGTCCACCTTTTTGGGCAATACCACCTAAACCGTTCCTTTTTCCCATGAGGAAAAAGAAGGGTGTGACACTCCATTATCTTCACGAGCTCCTCGAGACACCACCTTGAATGAGCATAGTTCCTTATTTCATAATTTAATTAGAGAAATTTAATTAAATTAGACAATTTGAGGACTGATAAATCGTTGACCCTTGAATGTCGTCGGTCCGTGGAATTGGAGTGGCCATCGTGATTTTTAAAGTTTTCTTTGTTGTGATTAAATTTAATTTTCGAGTCTGGGAAGCGCGAAATCGTCTCTGGACTTGGGAGTGTTGACTCCGGTGCCTCTAAGAGTGTGAAATGGACGCGGGCAGGAGACGTGTTGACGGGCAGGCCCGTTATGATGATTGGACCGGGACGCGGTTTATCGTTGGAATTCTCCTGGTGTCTTCGCCTCTAAAGCTCAAGAACATTAAAATGTGAGGCGTTGGGTCCACGGACAAAAGATGGAGACATCAGAAGGTGTGATTTCCATGTGATTGGATTGACTAAAAGTGTGACCGAATTGAAATTGCATGATTGGTTGGATGGATTGATGTTTGTTTGGATTGACACTTTCGAAGTGTGTAGTGATTGTGATGTGGCGTTGATTTGTTCGTGATTATTATGTTGGGACTAACCAGGGTTGGCACGATGAGGTAAGCCTTTCGTGTGCAATTGACCCGTTATGACCGTAGTTCCGGCTCTCAGTGTTTTGGTTAGGTTTAGGTTGTTGCTTATTGAGATAACTCACGGTTATTATATAACCATTTTCAGATCAATGACCCTAAGAGATGGAAGATGATGCAACTATCTCGAGACGAAATAGATTTTGAGTTTTTTTTAGTAGGGAGTTAAGTTTGCTCTATTGTCCTTTTTCTTAATTGTAGTTTTGCTTGTTTTAGCTTGGGGACGTTGTGGACGAGGTATGTATTTGTCAGTAGGAATATAATTATTATTTTGATCTTGTTACCCCTAGTCATTTAATTGTCCGGGTTGGATTTGTTTCAGAAATCAATCTCGATGTTTGTTGGGTCGGCGACGACGCAATGGACTTCAAAGAAAATATTTTCACCTGAAGAGAGGGCTATCAAATAAAATTACGGAACTCGCGGTCAATAAAAACAACCTTTCAGTAGAATATTCATGACAAAGTATTCTTTCCATTACAGGTCGGGATGCAAAGTCATTGAACCGATAACAAGATCTCTTTCACTTCTTTCACTCTCTAAACTACTTGTTTACTTGCCTTTCTTGGTTATTTGCTGCTCCTATGCGAAGTTGTCCAGGGTCGTCAGGGGTCACATTATAAGTTCTTGTCCAAGGATGAGAAGTAACTGTTCATCATAGCATGTGAAAATCATCCATTGTCCGACAAAAAGGAAGTTTTTCCTCGTACACAGAACTTTTTCAAGAAACATTTCGAGGCTTTTGCATAATGAGGAATCAAGAGCATAATGAAAATGTTTTCTTCCGGGGCAAGTTATTGCAATCAAATGGATTTTGAAATTTAAACTTGCAAGGTTTGATGGGAAGAGGTGACCCCGAGGCTATATTACTTTGGAGGACTTGAAAAAGGCTTTTGAGGTATTGTCACTAGTGAGGAGAAATGACCCTCGGTAGATCAACTCCAAGGAAATGTGATTGATTGGTAAGGAGGACCCCGGTAGGTTATTTTGAAGAGCATATTTCCATGTTGTTGATTGAGATCTTTAATAAGAAGTGCTTTAAAGTGTACAAGGACAGAAAATGATGTAGTTTCTTGGGCTTTGCTAAAATTGAACGTCTCCCACCTTCTCAGCCGGGTTGGTAAGGTTGTCTAAGTTGCCGCCTAAGGTAGTCAAGGACCGTGTAATGGGACAAAGAGGTTTCTGGATTGGAGCGAAATTTCAAATTTTAGTACTTTCGGTCTTAAGGAATTACAACGAGTGTAAGAGTTCGATGGTTGACACGGATATGAGTGAAAGAACATCCGCTTCGATTGCAATCATGTTGGCTAGGGACAATAGGAACCTTAGAAAGAGCTTATGACAGAGAATCGGAAGTTTGTCCCCTAATAAGAAAGAGCTTTGAAAGCTGAATTATTATTTCAAGGCCACATGTCGGTCTTATGGAAAGAAGCTCGAGAATGACCCCTGCCCAAGTGGACTTGAAGCATATTGTGGATGTGGGACAGGAAGGCCACCGGAGGAGAAATTGTGAACCGGCAGGTTAGATCACTAATGCAATCGTTGCGACCACAGGTAGGACATTAAGAGACACATTGTTAATCGTCCATCGGCTTTGGACATAGGGAAAAATGTAAAGTGGTGGGGAAGGAATCCATGTGCCGCAAAAAGTCTAGAGGCGTTGCATGTGGATATTGGGTCGATAGGCGATGATTTGAAGTTGTAACTCTAATGGTCATGTATGACGGTAGTTGCTTATGGTGGATAGACGCATCGATTTATGGATTCCCGATTTACTAGTGACATTCTTAGACGAGTTTGGAAGGATGAGTTATTCTTGGAAATTTTGGATTTTATAAAGAGTCGGAGTGATTTGTTTTGGGAGACTATTAAAATTGGATGGATTGAACTTGTCCTTGAGGTGTATGATGATAATTATTTTGTGGCTGACTTGTTGGTTGAGGAATCGAGGCTAAAGGACATAGAAGTGTGTAATCTTCCCGATATCTTTCCCCGAATTGCCGGAACTTGATCAAGAAGTAGAAATGGTAATCGAGTTAGCCTTGAGATGGAAATAATCTAGAGAGCACTATTTTTGGAATGTCGTTGTCTTGAAAAGATTGGAGGTTCAAATGCAAGGGTTGTTGAACGAAGATTTTATTCGCTTGAGTGGGTCTCTGGGGTAGCTTTTGGGGAAGGAGGACGGATCATTAAGGTTATGTATTGGCTGACGATAAATCGTGTGAAAGGATAAGGGCCTGTTTGGTTCGGGGGGGAATGCATTTGGGGAAATGCAAATACTTTGAGTGAAAGTCCATTGAGAAAATGCTCGGTGTTTGGTAAAAATATTTTGTAAAGCCATTTTGGCCAAAATATAGTGTTTGAATTTTTTGCAAATGGACTTTGGTCTTCTTCCATGACAGGTTGGAAGAGGCAAAGTCAACTTTAAGCTCAAACGCTCACACCTTGTATTGTATGGATATGAGGACATTTTGTTGAAAAACTGAATTCTTTTATAGGAGAGAGATCGTGCTCATACCCCATTTACAAATGAATTGATTAGAGAACAGAGATAGACGCCCGTTCTCACTACAAGTTCATGGTGATGCCTTTTTGGATTATTTATAAT
Organism: Syzygium grande; assembly: GCA_024733475.1. Taxonomy (NCBI): domain Eukaryota; kingdom Viridiplantae; phylum Streptophyta; class Magnoliopsida; order Myrtales; family Myrtaceae; genus Syzygium; species Syzygium grande. The sequence goes on from JAMXDD010000011.1 coordinate 9,786,720, forward strand.
TTAGTGAATCGGTGTTCAAGCTTTTCTGATCACATTGTGTTTATAGATGAGTATACTCAAGAGTCCTTTTGCTAAGCGTGAGTTACATTTAGAAAAAGGGTTCTACGGGCTATAAGGAAACATGCACTCTACGCTAAGTTTTATAAATACACTCGCTTCATTGAGTGGAGTTCTTAGGACTTATGATACCCGGGAAGGAATTGTTTTGGATCCAAAGAAAGATTGAAGTTGTCCTAATTGACTAAGATCGACAATGGTAATCGAGGTTCGGAGGTTCTTGGATCCGCAAGTCATTACAAACGCCTTCAAGAGGTTTTTAACGTTAGTAACACTTGTGGAAAACGTTTGCAAAAGAAGGAAACGAAAATTGAATGGGCGGATAACTACAAAATGAGTTTTCGTGGATTGAAACTAGTTCGAATCACGCCCGGTGTTGACGGTCCTGTTAAGTTAGGGGAGGATATGAAATCTACAAAGTCGATGCAAAGACTAAGAGGACTCGAATGTGCGTTGACACAAAAGTGGAAGAGTAGTGCCATGCATTCACAAATGAGACCGCATAAGCCAAATTATCTCGACTCATGGTTGGGAATTAGCTGCAATTATTTTCGCTCTTAAGGTTTGGGGCATAACACAAATGAGGAATTGCAAATTTATACAGATCATCGAAGTTTAAAAGTATCGGCTTTTCCAAAAAAGAGCTTAGCATGAGACAACGCCATTGGATGGAACTCCTTGAGGACTACGAAGATATTTTTATATCACGCTGAAGGGCTAACAAGATAACGGATGCACAGTTGGAAATTGAGCATCCATATATGACGGTCAAAGAATGGACCTGCTTTGAGGGAATTCCTGGAATTTAAGTGTGAAGCGAGTCATGTTTAGAGTCCGTTTTACCGCATTGAGGGTTAAACCGGAAATCCGAGCTAAGATTAAGACTTTACAATCATTGGACCTAGAAATCTAGAAGATTCTAGAATTGGATGTCAAAAAAAAAAAAAAAAAGAAGAAGGAAATTGGATTTTTCAGGTATTCAGAATGGGATTTTGATGTTCTATGGTCGATTATATGTACCCGAAGAAGGTAGAATTTAAAAGGAGAGATTTTGTCGAATACACCGTAATAATTACAAATTCCACCCGATAGTACGAAATGTATCGTAACTTCGTGTAGATTATTGGTGGAATGATATGAAAGTAGACGTGGTCAAACATGTGGGTGAGTGTTCACATACCAACAAGTGAAGGCGCAACATTATTGATCGAGTGGACTCAAAATTCGGAAACTCTTGAGTGGAAACGTGATTATCGAGGAGTCGAGAGGCCATGATTCGGTTTGGGTGATAGTAGATCTTGACAAAATTAGCACATTTTCTATAAGTACGAAAGGATTTTTGCCTTAGGAAGGGATGCCAATTGTATGTACCATCTTCCCCATAGGGAACAATTCACCTTGGACCGTGATCCTAAGTTTCTCCAATGTTGGAAAAGTCTTCATACGGCATTAGGAACGAGGTTACTCTTCAGCGTGACTTATCATTCGCAAACAAATGGCCGGCCCGAGAGGACGATTCGGGGCGGGAGACATCTGCGAGCATGTGCATTGGATTTTTGGGAAGTTGGAAAGAATAATTGCCGTTGGTTGAGTTGCCTATAGCAATGGCTATCAATGAGTTTTAGAATCGCATTTGTATGGGGCATTGTATGGCGAGGATTTTTAACCGGGTTTGTCGGGGACGAAGTGATTGAGAGGAACACCATGGATCCCAAGTTGGTTTAATAGCCAATAGAATCGGCCAAGGTGCGATGTGGGAAAGTGAAAAGTTGATGTGACACCAAAGACCCTATTTGTCCGAATAGTTGGGTTGGATTGTAAATTTGGACGAAATTTTTATAAGGGGAAGAATTGTAACAATCCGGATTTTGGCCCATTTTGGGGTTTATAAAGCGTGTGATTTGTCGGTCAACATAATGGAATTTCGCTCGAACCGATCACTCTCGGGTTCTTGTTTTTAAAAAATAGAAATTCTACTAGAATCGCAGTCCATGATCGAATTTGTTCGTTAATTTAGACCCGAACTTGATCGATTTCCAGTTTCGGGATTGCCATAAATTGGATGGTCAATTGCAGTGAGGTTATCAAAAGTGAAAAAGTGGATTTTTTTTGGACAGGGTACAAATTTGAACCTGACTGATTTCAAACCGGTTTGAATAAACTCACTTATTATGATTTATTAGGCCTTTTTCTGATTTTAATTGGGACCATATCAATTTTTTTAATTTATGTTCGATCGGTTTTCTTGTTTTTCATTACACCTACTGAATCTCAGCCCCCCTGCAATAACACTCTGAACAGACAGAAGAAATCATCTTACCATGCTCCCTCGGAAACCCTGTGCAATTACATCTGCATTCTTCCCAAAGCACATTAATTTTGTCACTCTTCTCAAACTTCACTTTATCTGTTATGTCGAAAACATCCAGGTTAGAAAAACTTCTCTAGCTTATGTATAGATGCCAAAATGAAACAAAATGAAAAGAAAAAAGAGAAGTCAGTCTAATGAGATGAACAACTTCCTACTTTGTATTGAACTTTGCGATTCATCAACTGGGGAAGTTGTTTGATGATGTTGTCCAGAATGCTCGGATGATGTTGCCTCCGGGAACATTGCCGAAGTTCCTATCTCGGGATCCTGTAGTTGGCTTTCCTTCTGCCTTGTCTTCTGCAAAGAAAAGGGAAAGCTTTTAGAAGGGTTCGGGTGCCGAGGAAATTGTGCTTACTCAATGTGTGATGAGCCATAGAGTTTATCTAGATTTGTTGTTTAGTAAAGTTTACACCTTTAACGGATCGATCGGAGGGCTACGGACTTGGGACGTTTTGGAAGGCATGAATGGCGGTGTGCCAAAACGCTGCTTGAGACGTGTTGACGGTGGCCCGTCCGGGGCGTTTTCGTCGATAAATTGTTTTTTAGTCCACAAAATTTAGGACGTGACTGAATCGCCATGAGAATTGATTAAAATGTGTGAGCCCACAGCCATTTGGTATCTTTTGTCGTGGCGCGCTGTGAGAAAGATGTTCTCACACAAAGTGATTTGGGTGTGATTGAAATGGCTGGAAAGATTGGATTGACTAGTTCTTTGACTCATTTGTGGATGATTGGTTGGATGGATTGGATGTTTGTTTGGATTGACACCTTCGGAAAAAGTCACCGTGCTAGTGATTGTGATGTGGCGTTGATTTGTTCGTGCATTATTATGTTGGGACTAATAGGTTAACATTAGTCACCCGAGGAAGGTAAGCCTTTCGTGTGCAATTGACTGATATCAGTTCGCATGTTAGGCTGGTTGCACCCAAAACCTAGGTTAGGTTTAGGTTGTTGCTTATTGAGACTATCTCCCGGTTATTATATAACCATTTCGATCTTGACCCTAAGAGATGGAAGATCTTGCAAGGGTATCTTGGAGATCGAGGGCCAGGGCGATTCCCGCATTTTGAGTTTTCCTTTTAGTAGAGGAGTTAAGTTTGCTGCTATTGTCCCTTTTTGAGAATTGTAGTTTTGCTTTGTGGTTTAGCTTGGGGACCGTACGTTATGTATTTGTCATGTAGGAATCACAATTATTATTTTGCACCCCTAGTCATAATTAATTGTCCGTTGTGTTATTTGTTTCGCGTATCAATCTACGATGTTTGGGTTGGGTCGGCGACGCACAGGGGCGTCGCGTTCAATGATGATTGCGCCGCCCGTAGGAGCGGGCGTGACATTCGCTGCTCGTGCCCATGTTTGCTTGGCATTTGGATTTGTAATGTCCGAATCTATTACACTTAAAACAGTTGACCTTTGATTTGTCACGTGTTTTATACCTTCCCGTGGAATTCGAATTTCCACCTCTACCTCAGGCTCCATGATGGCCTCCTCTATTTGAGTGAGCGACCCGACTTTGCAATGCTTGCTTGAGATTCGAACCGATGGACTTTTGATTCATTCTTTGCTCATGTGAGCATAGTGAACCCATCAACTGCTCCAACATTATAGTTGATACATCTTGGCCTTTTTCGATTACAACAACAACGTAGTCAAATCTTTCTGTCAAAGACCTTAAGATTATTTCTATAACTTGAACATCCGGGAGTTCTTCACCATTAACCTTCAGTTGGTTAACGATGGTTTGCACACGATCAAAGTACAACGAGATAGATTCAGGGTCATTTATGCGTAAAGACTAGAAATTTCCTCGAAGTGTTTAGAGCTGCACCCACCTAACACGATCATCGCCTTTGTAGGATTTTGGAAAATATCCCACGCTGCTTTCGTGGTTTCACCGCTCGATATTTTTCAAATATTGTCTCCTCCACGGCTTGAAAGATCGTATACAATGCTTTCTGATCTTTCTTTCGGATTCCACCAACGAATCTGTCTCCTCCTTTCTCAAAGCATCGAATGCTTCAGCATTAGCTACTTTGGTGTAGCCATTCTCCACTAGGTTCCACAAATCTTGCGATTTGAAAAGAACCTTCATCTGGATAGACCAATTGTAGAAATTTCTTCCATTCAACTTTGGAAGTTGCAATTGAACGGAACTAGTGAATGCATTGCTAGTTCTAATACCAACTGTTGGAACCAAAGGGTTATAGAAACTTTGAAATTTTTGATGAGGAGAGAAGCCAAATACACAAAGGAGAGATAATAATGCTCAAAATGCCTTGCGTAGGCTTACAACTTGTAGAACAAACGCATACACTAAGAGTCCCTCTCTTACAAGGTTTTCTCTGCAATCTTAACTCTCTCACTCTCTATCTACCGCGACTCTACCAGGTGAACATATATATAAAAGACTCCACCGCCAAGTGAAGTCGGCAAAAATTGTTGCAGCTAATGCAAGCTGTCCTCTTTGCCATGAATGTTGGAATCGGTGAAGAGAAGTAGGAGCTCCAAGTGTGGCTTCTTGTAGTCTTCAAGATACCAGCTGGATGTCTTCTTGTCAAACTTCAATACCCCTACTCCCTGTGGAAATACAACCGACTTCAACACTGAAGCAATTCCCACGTTCTAATTCTTGAGAATTGTGACAAAATCAATTTTAATATTTTCAACGGTTTGATCCGGTTGAACAAACCCGACCCGAGTTGAATTATGTACAAGCTCAGCATGTGAAAGTTTCAAACCAATGTTGCAGATTACGTTTATGCAATGCGCTGTTGCACAGAAGTTGGTTTGAAACTGCCGGCGGTTTGATATGTCCTTGTCGTAGTTCTTGGCCGGAAATTAGAAAGTCCAACGTGAATTTTAAATAGGAAAAGTCGTCCACGATTTGGTTTGAAAATGCCGGCGGCTTGATATGTCCTTGTCGGAGTTCTTGGCCCGAAATTAGAAAGTCCAACATGAATTTTAAATAGAAAAAGCCCACCGCGATTCGGTCATCTCGGGTTTCAGTTCACGGTGTCCTTGACTCAGTCAACTCGGTGACTCGACCTCTACTGAGTGAACTCTCCAACCAGGAAAAAAAAAAAAAACCGGTGCTTTTGTCGGATCATGGATTGTCAACACATCGTTCATCCATGAGCAAACGGAAATCGAAAAGCTTTATAGGATTCGTTTGTTTCGCAAAAAATATTTTTTAAAAAATATTTTCTTCATTTTTCGGCATTTGATTTATTAAGAAAAATGAGTCAACGAAAAATGTTTCCATTACAGAAGCTTAAATTCAGGAAAATGATTTTCGAAAAAAACTGGAAAACGTTTTTAAATAATGACTAGCTATTAGCGCTTAAATCCAAACTCTACGCTTGGGCATGAAAACTCCAACATTAGCTCCCGAGTCCCAACATTCGAGATTAGGTCTCAACGGCCGTGCTCGAGACCTTGGTGTCCAGAGCCCCGCCCCGGCGCCCACGACTGGGTCCATCGAGGCTAAGCCCGAACCCCTGGTGCTCATACCCGATGTGCCAACACCCAACTCGGGTCCATAAAGGCCGTGCTTAGGTCCCTGATGCTTGAGCTCTAGTCCCGACCCTCCGGCCCGAATCCACAAAGGTCATGCGTAGTTTCTCGGCGCTTGGATTCGGGTCCTTAGTTAATAAAAGTTTGTTCTTATAAAAAAATTCATTTAAAAATTCGAATTTTTATTTATTTATTATTTATCGTTGCAAAAAATAGTTTTTATTATTCTTTTAAAAAAATCGAATTTTTCTTTCTTTTTTTTCTTTTCTTTTTTCTTTCTTTTTTCTTTTCTTTTGTTTCTTTTTCTTTTTTTTTCTTTTTCATCTCCCACGGCAGGTCGTCGGCAAGCTCATGACCTCTGGTGGCTCTGTTCATTTGACAGGAAATGTAACATTTCTGGAAAATATTTTCCGCAAAGTCATTTTCCCAAAAAATGGTAATAATTTTCAATGTTGAACTGAAACCTGAAAATGAATTGCAAAATAATTTTCGTTGCTCAATATGAAAATTTTGATTTTATTTTTCTCCTTGCACTCCTTTTAATAATTTTTTAATTTTTTTTTAAAAATATATTTTTTAAATTATTTTATTTTTGAATTTTTTATATTTTATATTTCTTTTCTTTTTTTCCTCTTCTTTTTTATTCTTTTATTTCTCCCTCTACCAATCGCCATGGTTATTGGTTGGCGACGGCCAACGATCAACCACAAGCCAACCTCGCCAGCCTCCGGTGAGGCGAGGCTCTAGTTCACCGGCCTTAGGGGACAAGGTCGAGCCTCGCTCGTGGCCCGTATAAATATATATATATATATATATATATATATATATATATATATATATATACATACATTTTGGAATTTCCCTTACAAAATAATCAGTCATCAAAATAGGAAAAAAATTATATTAGATACGTTCGACCTGCCTATGTTAGCCCACTCCACATCAACTATTAAAATACGCGAATACGAGCTACCGTAACCGATATATACGACTCGAACCGAAAACTTTGACTCGGGATCCGGTCACGAACCGGAACCCGACCCGAAAAACACATGTTCGAATCGAAGCAGGGGACACTCGCGCACGCGAATCAGAAAGAGACTCGCGAACGGGAAAGAAGGCCTCCTCTCGGTTCTTCCCCTCCGATCGCCGATCCGCCGCCGTCCGCCGCCGCCGCCTGTGAGTTCCTCTCCCTCTCTCTCTCTCCTGAATCTTCTTTTGAAGCTTCTTCGCCGGAGATCATCTCCTCGCGCGGTCTCAACGTCCCTGTTTGATCCGTGACGCAGCGGTGTTTTTCCGACCACCGATTCTCCCGGCTTCGCGTCGCGGGCGGGCGGGCGGGCTTTTCGATCGATCGATCGACGGCGAGACCGTGCGATTCGTGCGTCTGGTGAGTTCGGAATCCGATCGCGTTTCTATGTTTAGCGATCTGTCGGTGGGGCGGCGGTGTTGAATCGTCGTCGTGCTCGCGCGCGCATCGCGAAGGTCGGAGCGTGCCCGAGCGCTCCTGTTTTCGACGGTATACGCAGGAGAACCGAGGGAGGGAGGAAGGGAGGAGGAGGAAGGGAGGCATGTGAGGAAAGGATGAGGAACGAGATAGGGAAGCCGCTGATCGTGTTGGTGTGCGGGAGCTTGGTGTACTACCACTGCGCCTACCGGAATTCGAGCCTCGTGTCGCTCCTCTCCGACGTCCTCATCGTGCTCCTCTGCTCCCTGGCCATCCTCGGCCTCCTTTTCCGCCAGCTCAACATCTCGTAATTCTCTCTGATCTCTTTTCTTTGGCTATTCGTTTCCGTTTCCGTTTCCGTTTCCGTTTCTCCCCTTGTGGCTTTTCCATTGTTTCTGCTGGGAAAAGAAAAGGATTGAATTTTGGGTGGTGTCGAAAAGGGTGCCGGTGGACCCGCTGGAGTGGCAGATATCGCAGGACACGGCCAGCAGCATCGTCGCTTGCCTCGCCAACACCGTCGGAGCCACGGAGTCTGTCCTTAGGGTTGCCGCCACCGGCCACGACAAGCGCTTGTTCGTTAAGGTCACATTCGGTTGCTTTCTGTTAGTAGATTCGAGGAATTATTCGCTCTCTTGTCGTGATGGACCTAAGCTAGTGCGTGCATGATTCTCATTTTCAGGTGATTGTTTGCCTTTACATTCTGTCTGGTTTGGGGAGATTGCTCTCCGGCGTCACCGTTGCTTATGTGGGTATGTGCTTTCTCGCTTTCTCATCAATCTGCTTCGCCTCGCGCCTTTTTCCCATGAATCGTTTGAGGAGTGGAGTAGATTTTAGTCCTCTCGCTGTTATATGGCCTTACCCCTGGCACGAGGGAGAAAACGTGATCATATGGCAGCCAGCATATCGAAGAATTGTCCTTACAACATTTACTCAGTCTCTTTTTCCCTCCCGTAGATATAGCTCTTTGATGGCCTTATTTCGTTGTTTTCTTTCCCTGGTGCTGTTTTACTTGATCCTTAAAGCTTGCCTGCTGTGATGTCCTGTCAAATGAACATCAATATACCGTCTTCGTTGTTGGACTGTAGCTGCATTAGGGCGTTCTCCTTACACAGGACATCCTCTTGCACAAGGCTCCTGCAATTTAAGAATTAGATGTGTGGGGAGGTCAGAAATTAACCTTGCAATGAAAGAGGTTCTTCTCATGACTCAATGCATGAAGCCTTTTCCCCTTACGGTCCTTACCTAACCCGCCAAAGACTTACGCAGAAATGACCATAGATTTTACCCGCATTGGATAATTCCTGTATACTTGTCAATAATTTCGGTTTTCAGTGGAAACCTCAGACTGCCGCATGTTTGCTCAGCGTCATAAGCTGAGCTGTAGCAAAAGTTTCCCGAAAACATAACAAAAGTTGAAAGTGTACAAAAGTCGGTATTGGATTTTTGAGGAGCGGTTATTTTAGCACAATGGACGTTATCGACTATGTTGGTGTTTGAACGTGCTTTCTAGCGGAAAAGTTCGAGAACTATTTTACAGATATACTTTCTTCTTCCCTTTTCGCTCTCAGCAGTATGATGTACTTATCAATATTTTTGGTTTTTAATGATGAAAGTTTACTGCCCTTTGGGACAAATGTTTGCTAATGACAATTATAAGGTTATGATGGTAACAAAAGTTGATGATGAAATCTTATTGGTAGTAATTGTAGCACAATAGACACCATTGGTTGTGCCGGTGTTAGAAAATGCTTCACGAAGGAGAAGTTAGAGAACGCTTTTCTTGGTACACTTTCTTCCTATTTTTCACTCACAATTGTTGTGTAGCTGCACTTTGCGCTGGGCCACATGATCGCTTCTTTGAATGTTTATCAATACTGTCTGTCAATTTTTCTAACAGTGTCGAAGCTGTGATTGATTGGGACTCTCTTACTTTGTATGTTTGAGACAGGATTATGCTTGTTCTGTCTTTACATGTTCGCCGAGTGCTCGCCCTCAATCAGCACGTGCATTGCCCGATTCTTGAGGAGAAGTGGTGCTGCTGAGCAGGATAACACGTAGCCATTAAACCATCTTGACCTATATCCAATTCTTATTATACCCACTTCTTGGACCCTTAGTTTGTGACCGTACATATGTGACTGTTTTTCCCCCTCGTTTGGGGTGAGTGAATAAATGTTTTCGGCTACACACAGGAAACTTTGAGGTGCAATTTTATGTTTGGTCATGAGTGCAACCGATCGATGTTATTTTGAGGAGAAGTTGTCAGTCTTGAACTATCTCTCTCTCTCTCTCTCTCTCTCTGAAATTTATGTTCTTCACATTCATGTTGAGAAACGAAATCAATGCCCCCAGATATAGTACCCCCTGTTGGGGAGTTCATTACATGGCTGCATCAATCCTGTTTCTATATTTCATCATACAGCTAAGAAGCTATATAAGTACCCGGTCCTAGCATATCATCTTCTGTAACACATGAATTTGGAAGAGCATAGTCCATATACTTCGTTATTGTAAAATCCCTTTCACCGACTACAACATGGACCACGTTTAAAAAATGGAAAGTAAGAACATATTAATGAAATTGATGGATCTGAGCAATTCTATGATTTCAGTATGCTACTTTCAAACATTTTCACTCTTAAGCGCTATCTGCTTTCTAGCGAATTCTATATCAAACGAGAGATGCATCATAGCCACGACATCTATATATTTCCCATGTTTGCCTCCTTAAAGGTGAAATCCACCATAGTACATTGAATATCCCAAGGCAAAAGCAAGCAGATCATAATTTAAAATGTATTGCCATGAAGTCGCTCTCTGTAATGCTAATCACTACAACCCAAACACTCCTTTACAAATGACACCGCTGAAAAGAACTTTGATGAACTACTTCTAGCACCATAGCGTCGATCTAAACAAATGAACAACAGTACACTTTGATGCCCTGAAATGCCACATCTTCGCTATGCCGCTATAGATTGATGTTATTCCTCCCACTACAATTTATTTGAAAGCAACAGAAATAATAGTTGTCTTCGCACCAAACCATCCTATTATCAGATTCACTGCAAGCATTCCATCATCCAACAGGAGCGAAAGCAGAGAATAGCTTTGCCATTCCGATATTGTACAACTTAAGCTGCTTCACCTGTGTGCCGATGCATGTGGCATCGGATAAGTCATGGGGCCCATATTGATTGGCGCACCAGGAACCACAGTGCCTTGTACTTGACCTCTAACACCATATGCCATGTGCGGCGCGGTAGAGAGATTTACTGGAGTACCAACAGCAGAAACAAAGGGGCCACCCACCGGTTGTCCAATTGATGGAGAACCTGAAACTGCAACACCTGACGTCACAGCTGGAGGTTGAGGAGATTGTTTGTTAGATTTGCCAGAAGATACTCCTCCCGTGGAGCCATCCGTTTGATTTTGACCCGTAATAGGGCCTTGAGTTGCTGAAAGGTCTCCACTGCCCACGGTGGTGATATCATGAATGCTAGATCGCCTCCTATCTTTGTTAACCGAGTTCAGTCGGATAAAATACTTTTGTGCATGGCTTGCAACTTGTGTAGGCGTCCTGGTGACGACAAAGTTCCGGGAAATACTTCGCCAATCGCCTTTCCCATATTTATCTAGGCCTAGAAGAAATAACCTGCTCCCAAAATGATACTGATATGAAAACCCGAGGTTGAAATGTATGGGTCAAAAGAGGCATAGCTTAGCATCAAACCATAACAATGTATTTGAAACAGTAACATCACCATATATTCAATCATCAGACAAATAGTTAAGATCAGCCTGCAACAAAATTGAAACTGGGGAGGCAACAGCTATAAGTTGCAGTAAACTTTTTTATATGTCTAGCCTATCAAGGGCTTGCTACAATGAGCACGCATGTAAGATGCAAACTTTTCAGTAAGAAGCTTACAATTAGATCTAGAAACTTTTAAATTATGGGTGGGTTTCACCACATACATCATAGATTGCAACTTTCCATTTAAAGCCTATAAACAAAACAAGCTAAATTTAGTTATGGAGTCTAGTGAGGGGCATGAGCTGACTCTACCCTCTAATTACCTCTTTACGTCCTCCGTAATTGCACAGAGAGAGAGAGAGAGAGAGAGAGAGAGAGTTTCCATGATAAAAACTTTAAATCTGGATCATAACATCAACTAATAAAATATTCAAGATTTAAAAAGCTCCCTTAGAAAGGTATTCTCTTCAAGTAGCTTGTTGCCATTAGCCATGCCTACTGGCTACATGGCTGCTGGATAAGAGAAACATTTGATTTTATACATAGATCATCCCACTGAAGCCAAACAACAAACCAGCTTAGCAAAAACTTTACAAGAAAAGAACCATCTCGTGCAAGCAACACATATCTAAATCATAATGCTTTCACAAGCCCATCAATCAAGATAACATGTCCAACTATCTCCTCTTGTTGTAACCAACAAAGAAACATTAAGTCACTATAGCAGCTTTAGTTACCACGTCCATAGGAATAACCTACTACACAAAAACGAAATTAACACCATCAGTACGGTAAAGGCCATCATTTGACTTTTTCCTTTAATAATGTCAATTCTTAATTCCATTGATAAAGACATCAAGAAGCACAATTCCGAGCAACTCTTGCCTGAAAATGGAGCTCACATGCCTTCTGAGGGTTACCATCACTTCCCCTTCCATCAGCAGTGGCAGTTTTCACCTCACAGATCATTGCCCATTGACCCAACCAAGGTTGGTATTTGGTATTTTATTTATGATTCCACTCGATGATATCAGATGATGTATCAAGTCATGTTCAATTGAAGTAGCAATGCCTAGTTCATTTTAACCTTACAGCCTAATTGAGCATGTGAACCAACCACCACATCACCAAGCCTTATTCCACCAAATGGGGAGAGGATCTTACTATGTCTTTGCACTCAGAGAACTTCATCGAAACATTCAGCAGTTTGAGTCATGTTACTCGAATAGAACAATTGGCCAGTCTCCATTTAAGACTCAGACTGCCTGTTTCTCTTTAACAAAAAATTGCAACAGATGAAAAAATGCTAAATGGCCGCAATATTACTTTAGCAGCTCTATCACAAACGTAATGTCAAAAGAATGAAAGCTAGACCTCAATAAGTGGGTTTGAATCCAGTTTGCCAATGTCTAACCATCAAATGCTTATAGATTTAGATAGGCAGGATGGATAGACAAAGCTCCGGGTGTGCAAACTTCTAATAAATATGACTAGATTAATGGGTTGGACAGTCAATGAATACAAAAAGGAAAAAATAAGCATCTAGTCACTCCTCACCAAAATTGAGTTCAAGTTGTAATTCTTATGTCTTGAGCTAGCTGGAACATTAGGAATTACCTTTCTATGTACCAAGTACCAACCTCTTCAAGAGAGAGAGAGCTACAGATTGATGCACAATTCATACAAAGGAAGAGAATGCAGGGCATCAAAGCAACTCAAGAGTACACCTCAATGTTCAGGCTAAAGGACCCAGCGAGCAATAAGGCATTGTACTCCGGAGGGGCCTGCTGAGCTTTCTTGTGTGATATAAGCACTAACTGGCAATTAAAAGGGGGCTAAACTGCACATGACTAAACTCAACCCAACAGATATGCCAGTAAATAGAAATGAAGCTAGATCAGAAATCGGCAACTAATCTGCAAGTCACACAAGTCCCCAAAATACAGATCAACCAAACAAAAGGAAGGGCCGCAAAAGCAAATCACAGCGTCACATATCCGCTCGCCACCAATTAACTATTGCGCACACGTAACCTCTTTCCTGAAATCACATTTCAGACAAAATGTTACTGATTGACTAGAAAAGGACCCCACCTGTGTTCATCCTCCGTCCAAGCAATCCCCTTCCTTCTCTCCTGATCAGACTTCGACCCTTTCCCTCCCTGGTTCGACTCGCCGTTTGCCGAACCGCCCCCCTTCTTCCCACTGTCCTCCTCCCCTAAGTTACTCGCGGAGCCATCCGAGGAGGGGCACGAATTGTAGGAAGGCAGGGGCACGCGGCCGGACTCTATCCCATCCACATCCTCGACCAGAAGCTTGTAGTGAAGCTTAATCTCCTCCAGGGTTTTGCCGGGCACGTCGGACGCCACCTTCTCCCACCAATCCGAGGAGTCGTCAAAGTGGGTGGCCAGGGCATTCTCGAACGCCTTGTCCTGTTCCCTACTCCACGAGGAACCACTAGGGCTCACCGCTTCATCGGCAGTCATCAGAGCAAACACCCCCCAGGCTCAAAAAGCCCACACCTTTGCAACTCCGAACAACTCCGCAGCTCGGCAGCGCCACAAACGAAACCCAAGAACAGTTCCACGGGAAGCTCTCGAACCCAAATTTGATTCCCCCAATACCAGCTCCAGGCAGCGCACTTATCCTGGAAACCTCCTCGGGATTCGAATCCGCTAATGCCCAAATTATCGCTGCGGCCGCAAGTTGCAGTGGCGCCGCGAAACCACGGGCAGGAAGGAGGAAGAAGAAGAAGGAGGAGAAGAAGCCGACAAGGCGAGCGCGGACGAAAAGACTGGTTTTTTACTCCTCTTTCGGCAAGAATAAAGAAAACCCAAATAGGGAGGGGAGAGGAATTTCGGAATTCCCGCTGAATCTGCAGGAATCGTATGGGGATTCGCTCCGAAATTTGGGAAATTGGACGCCTGCGCGAGTCGATTAAAGAGAAAAGCTCCTTCCTTTTTTCCCCTTTTTCGCCCCCCTTCTTTTTCTCTCGTTGGGCTGCGGCTGCGGCCGCGGCTGTGGCTGTGGCCGTGGCTGACCTATGGACGAATTGAAAAGGCAGAAGCGCAGGAAGAGGAGGAGGAGGAGGAGGAGGAAGAAGAGGGTCGGCTTCAGTTGGCGCTGTTCGCCATGGCCCATGGAGCAGAAATATCTCTCTCTCTCTCTCTGTGAAGTCCCCTAAATATCCGTGACGCAATAATGGCGAGGGACCTCTTCCACCACCAGTAGAAAGGACCCTCCTGTGAAAGGAGCTCTGTGCGACTCTGAGAGAGTGAAAAAAAATTTTCACGCGGGACACGGACAGGGAGACACAGAGAGGGAGGGAAAAGTCCAAGGACGAACGGACAATGATGGAGAGGGAAGATGGCAGGAGGAGACGCGGACGATGAAAACCGAGAGAGAGAGATTGCCTGCAATCGGATAGAAAAGGCAGGAGGGAGGGGGGGTGCTGCCAACAAGGAGAGACGCGACGTGACAGCAGCCTGTGAGCATTTATTTCTCTCTTCGCCTGCCCCGCGGTTAAAAAAAAGGAAAAAGCTTGAAACTTGAACTGCCCAACAGTAGACTTGGTTCACCCTTCTGTATTTCGTCCGAAAATCACAACATGAATTTTTGTCCGGCGTGTAATGTAATTAATAAATTTTTAATTTATTTAATATGATTAATAAGTTTTGACATAATATATAATGTAATTTCTAAATTTTTAATTTATTCAGTATAGTCCGTGAACTTTTTATACGTGTTCGACTAATGTTCAATATTAACGATATTGGGCCAAAATTCAAAACTCAAAGCCCCACGAGCAATAGGTACTAAACGATAATCAAAACCCAGGATCCGGGAGCAACACGAGTGGCAGCTCGTTCAGTCTAAAGGACGCCCAACCCGAGCCAAAGTGGCCCGCCTTTCTTGCTATCTTCAGGCCCCATCATGCAATCTTTCAAGAAGTTGTCTCCGGAAGTAGGCATGAGCCCTGGTGCTGGCGAAAATAGAGACCACTAGTACTGAAACCAAACAACCCCGGATTACAGAAGAGAGAAAGATGGCATAAATAGTTTGAATCAGGTCAACAGGTTTGCTTCGATGAGAGAATTTAGAAGTTTAAACAATCAAAGGAAACACTGGGGACAATTTGCCATCGGGATCAGGAATGCCTTGCAAGGTACTCAATGAGATTCTTTTCTTGCTGTACTATTTGGTCTATACTTGCTCCTTGCAAGTGGATTTTGCTAACCATTAAAAGAACGTATATAAAATCGAAACTCAGTTGCATATCATCCTCTTGGTTGCAATCATGAAAAATCAGATTGAATGAAAGCCGGCCTGGGGTCTTCTTGACTCGTCAGGCATCGCACGGGCTATTCCAAGACCTGAACTACTGGCCCGTGACACGTGTGTGATTAACGGATGTTGCGATTGCAAATGCTTCGTACCAAAACCACTCTCGATAAGTCCAATTCAAAGAGAATTTCTATGCTCCTTTTCAGTAGTACCGTTCTATTCAGGAGTCTGCGAACAACAGATTTGATCGTGATTTTGCATATGACTCAGGAACATTTCATAGATCGAAATACTTTTCTCTCAGTCTCAAACCATGATTCAATGACGATGACGCAATGCTTGAAATACACATGTGAAAAGGTTTGGAACCCCACAAACACAACGAAACTCAATCCTTGTTGTTCGTGACAAACGTTCATCCGCATGAATGGAACTGCTATTCTCTCCATTGTGCAAGACTTATTTTTTTCATGCGAAATCAAATTGTGAGATTAATCGGCTAGAGGACCATAAAATTCTCTTTGATGTCCGATACAATGCAAACACTTTTTTTCATGCCCAAAAAATATGGATTTTTTTTCTTTCATGACGGCAAATTCTAGTGAATATCGATAATCATCAAAAGACTATTGTAAGTTTTATACAATCATTCTTAATTGTTCTAAAAGTTTAAAATGTTAAACAAAAGTGTGGTTATTTTTGCGTTAGAAATAGCCTTGCTCGTTCATTTAGATAAAAAAGAAGGATAAATATCTAAAGCTCAATAGCAAAGAAAGTCCCAAAGGGCTTGAGGTGAGGAAAATTCCAAATAAGAGCATATATAATGTATCATCATTTTCTTAAATAAAGGTCTAAAGTAGACTATGTATCAAATAAAGGCTTAAAATGGTTATAACAATTTCAAATAAGGGCCTAACCCCGTCAGCTCGTTGACCAGCCAAATTTTCCAACCAATCAAGGGCATTTTCATCTAAAAACAATATTTTAACATAAATTTTGGTTAAATTATTCTTTTTGGTTGAATGGTTAAATTAGATTAAAAAATTTTAAAAAAACAAGCGGGAGGGGCCACCGCCCCACCGTCAGTGGGGGTAGCGGCCATAGCGCTTGTTTTTTCTTCTTTTTTTTTTAACTTTAGCCTTTTTTCTTTTTTGAATTTGATTTTTTATGGAAAGAAAAAAAATTAAAAGAAAAAAATGCCCTTGACACTGATAAGATCAAATCCTTTTTTGAAACTAATATAGCTATTTTAGACTCTTATTTTAAATAAGATTCACGTCAAACTCTTATTTGAAAAAATTATGGCACTCCATGCCTTTAGTTAAGACAAAGTGCACTTCAAGCCCTTTTGTGAGAAAATAAGAGTACTTCAGGTCCTTCTTTAAGATAAAATCCACTTCAGACTCTTATTTAAGGCAAAATTCCCTTCATGTCCTTATTTAGAATTTTTCCTACTTGAGGTGGGTAAATAATCTAATTTCTCAACAAGCTTTTCTTCCATTAGGCTTTTGCAACCCAGTCTGTAACTTAATTAGACTCCTAAAGTAATGGGCCAGATGGAGATTTGAAAAGCACATCTGTAGATCACTTCCTAACCTCCCACTTCAGTTGAGTTATGCCTAAGAGAGCACATATTAGTTCACGACAATCAGATTCCAAGATTAGGCTTCCTCAACTTCGAGCAAGAAGAAATTTTAGGGTTTCAACCAACGCCAAGTACTCCACCTACGCAGCCGAGGCAACATGCACAAATCTGGCAAATCCATCACGAGGTGGCCGATGTAGTCTTTACAAACACACAATTGCTCCTTCGGATGTTTCTTCAACGAGAGACGCACGCAACATTTGGCCAAGGGACAGAAATGTTGAGCTTCTGATTGCATATTCTTGACATACTCATAGCAATTTAGTAGACAGTTCATGTTGATACATACGCACCCTTAAAATGGGTCATCAAGAGAATGTGATTCTCGGATTCCTGACCGAGCAGTTGGTTCGGATTTCCCCTTTCTTCCCTGTCAACAAGCCGAGTTGCCCCATCTTTGTCATAGCAAAGACGAACTTCTCGAAGAACAATTCCTAGTCCTCGGTGAAGCTAGTGACGATGTCCCTCATCATGCGGTCCTCGTACAAATCTTAGTCCGAGTGAAACAAGCCTTGGCGGTTCACCAAATCGACAAAAAGTATTTGTTGTCGGGTCAGTTGGGCGATCGGATGTTCAAGAACGCGGTGTTGGTAGAGGTTTTGGTTTGGTACAAACCCTTAAAATGAGGATATGGTTTTCCAAGAGCAGAAGAGGAGAAATCTAGCTAAGAGCATAGCCTAAAGTGTGCATAGAAATCACCTAACAAGTGTGATTAGGAATATGACGACCAATGGTTCTCCTAACTTTGATTGGATGAAAATATGACTCACGTGCAATCAATATTTTTTATCTCGTGCATCGTGCAATAGACATGCAACCCACGTGGAGCGTACGTATATGAACACATTATTATCTTTAAAAGAAAATGAAATTATTTCAACTTGAAACATGATGTCACACCACCTTGTTGATCAGCTTTTTTCCATTTTTTGTATCAATTAGTGCAATAATGCATTCAATCTATGTTTGGGAAGAGGAAACTATTATTTATCATTGCATATAAAAGAGAACTAGGTCATTTGATTGCATATTACATAAAACGTAAGATCATGTCCGAGCTAAGCAGATGCAGCGAGAAGGGAGCCGGACGGGGCAGTGGTGGTGAGGACTAAGAAGACAAACAGGTGAAGGTTCTGCACTCTCGTTAAGATGGAGAGGGCCTATATATAGGCGTGGTGCAATAAGTGCGAAGTGAAGGTTTGGTGCGTGAGCCCCAAATCGGGTGTCACGCGTCCACCGGAGGATCTCTTCTTAGGAGGTCTGAATCGGATGTGCATAAACGATGGTTAAATCTGATGGCTCTGCGTATAAATTCAAAAATCGAGGACACTGCCCATTTAGTGTTCTTAAAGATATTTGTACAAATGCACATGCTGCACGCTGCATTTGCTCTTTTGATTCGAGCATGGGGCCCGTGCCAATTGCTGGGGGGCCTCTATTGTACCTTCTTTCGAGATGTTCCGCATCATAACTATTTTCATGTGCAGCATTACCGTCTCTCCTTCACTTGCATCCAAAGTTATCATTAAAAAGCATAAAGTTAGATATCGTTATCACTAAAGATTCTGGGAATACGTTGCATATTAGATCAAAATTTAAAGATCACATTGAATAAATTAAAAGTTAATAAATTACATTACATATTAGATCAAAATTCATGAATCATTTGTGTCATTATCCCCTATTTTTTCATTTCAAGGGAAAAAAAATGGAAAAGCAAATAAGAATAGATTTGGATTCATATCAAATAAGAACACGTAATATAACCTCTTAGATAAGGCATCACTCCAACTGCATCTCAGATGAATGTCAGCCTGTTTGCTAGTGGCAATCCATGTTAGCAAGGCCAATCCGAGCAAGGTTTACTCTCTCGAACATGGGAACCCAGCACCTCTCGGTGTAGCAAAATCGAAGTCCTTTGCGGGATCGATAGCCCCTTTAATATCTGACTTCCACCAATCATCTTTCTAAAGGCTAACTCTCATGCTCGAGATCAACCTCTAAAGGTAGCTTGAAACTTCGCTATGAGCACCGCACAATACCCAACTTGACCAATAAAACTCTTCACCCATGACTCCCCCTATTGTTCTAGAAATGACCACCCGAAAAGTTGCTAGGCACGTTCACATCACCCGCTAGGTCATTCAAATGGTGTGCCATCTAGAGATGGTAAATAGATCAAAAACCCATGTATTAACCCATATTTAATGATTGTGGGTTATAAATAAGTTGACTTTAATTTTAAAAATAGACTTGAATGGGTCGTTAATGGGTTATCTATTAACTTAATGGGTATTAAATGGGTCACAAATTGGTACAAGCTTAAGTGAATAATACACATGTCATTTTCCAAAATTTTAAATTATCTGATTTTTTTTTTTTTTATATTATTTTTCTTTTCTTTTTCTTTTTATCTTTTTTCTTCTTCCTCTGCTGAGACCGGCCACCGGCAGCAAAGAAGAAAAAATAAAAAAAGAAAAGGAAAAAGGAAAAGAAAAAAGAAAAAATAATTAAAATATGATTTTTTATAAATTAAAAAAAACATTGTCATTTTCTTGAAATAATTTTTCAGAAATTTTATATTTTTTGCGAAAAAAATGGAGTCTCAATTTTTTTAAAACATGTATATATAAATTGTCCACTAGATTTGCCTTACCAAAAAAACAAAAAAAAAATTTGTCCACTAGATTTGTATTGCATAAAAATATCTTAGCAATACAATTTATTATAATAATTAATAGAAATAAGCTTTCCCAGATTTAATTAAATGAGTTGGCTCAAGTATGAATGGGGTATGGGTCAAGTCCGGTATGGGTCGAGATATGTACCTTATAATAAATGAATCATAAACAGGTTAAATAGCCAATTTGGATTAGACCATTTATAACTCAACCCAAACCCAACCCGACCCACCCGTCTAACAAGTCTAGTGGCACATGAAGTAACCATTCTTGTGCACTATCGGATCTCCTTAATTCAGTCCGGGTTTCAACTTTAGAAACAGAACCTGCATAGAGAATGCCTTTTTCATGTTCTTCGTTAAGTTTCCTGTAGAATGAATCCAAACAACTTCTGATTGTCCTAGAGCAGATGGTTGGGCAACTTCTTTCTTGTATTAAGCTCTCCAAGGGCTGCACTAACATACCAATGTGATTTGGCCTGATCATTACTGACAGGCATCTATCTACATGAAATGGATTCCAGAGAAGAGGAAAGTAACATGCACGTTCAAATACCACACTTCTTCTGATAAGATGCAATATTCTCTTGCCCATACTGTGAGAGGAGGACCACCACTGACACATAAGCAGCACCAATTTCCTGAACTTTTCAGAGGTTTCACATATCATACATGCACAATAAATGACCAGGATGACTGAATGATGACCACAATTGTGCATCTCCAACATTACAATGTACTCAGAAAAATACAAGTACCATCCGACATTTGCTTTGTTTTGCACAATCAAAACATACAGTCTCCAGACAAACTAATCTAGAACTGGCTTAGAAGGTTACCAAACATTTACTTGGCAGAACCTAAACATGTGCATCGAACTGAGTTAAAACAAATAGGGACACGGATGGAAAGTACTGAGCGCACAATTTATTGGGTAAATAACAGAAAGTTCACAAAGCTGGAAAAAATAATTGCCCATGTCGCTGGCCATAAAAAACATTTTTATGCTTCACAATCGTTGGCTCACAAGCTACTTGGCAAGCTGCAGCTGCTTGATATTTGTAATCTGTTTTCCTGGGTTCAATCCTTTGGGGCAGGCTCGAGCACAATTCAATATAGTATGGCAACGGTAGAGCTTAAATTCATCATTAATCGCATCAAGCCGCTCCTTTGTAAATTCATCTCTGCTGTCCATGATCCACCTGCATTCACCAAAATAATGAAGGAATTCTGAATACCAAATGTCTCTTTAGCAAAAATGAGAGCAATCTGAACATTATAGATGATGACGCATGGTAATCTCTCAAGCAGCCTTCATTCTTATCTGTGAAGCTAGCGTTCTGTCTACAAAGTTCTGATGTCGGAACTAACTGAATGTGCAACAGCAGCTAACCAAACTATGAAGCCAATCCTTAAGCTCTAGATTTTGCAATGCATCGACAAGAAGCTAACACGTGACTGGAATTCATGAACAAAGACTAAAACCTTCAACCTTGAACACCGAATGACGCTAAGGCAAACAGAAATATTGTACAACAAAGATTAATCAACAAAACCGTCCAAAACCAGCAAAACAGGCAAAGGAGAGGAGAGAGATAGATAACAAACCGCTTCATATTAATTGTAGAACTTAGTCATCGATAGAAAGCATCATAGTAGTAATGTTTACTCTCATGAATGCATGTAATCACTCTATAGAGAAAGACAGATACTGTGTACATGTGCATGCAACTAGCATGTGTGGAATCCAGATGCAGAGTTTGTGTGTATGACTGTCAGAGCATGGAGGAATCTTACGAAAGCACCCTCATTAAAATATTTCATGAAGACTTATTGAAGCACAAAAGAGAGAGATGACAAGCATCATAATGTATGATACTCCTAGTTTGGAAGTTATGACCTTTCGAGAACATGTCCAACCCCTTCAATTCTGAATGAAGCTTCCCAAGAAGCCATAAACAGTATTAAAAGAGTGTGAATACAATAAGGATCCCTCCATTTACATAATTAAACCACCTCAAACTTCAATTTTTACAATTGAACCCATTCAAATTTTATTCATGAAAGAATCACCCACAATCCCCCTGTTGAAGAGGGTCAAAGCTAGTGCAACCTCCTTGACTGGATCCTTTTGCATAACAACGTGTAACCAAGTTAGAATACTGTAAGCAAAGTTATATCGCACAAGTTCAGAGGGGTTAAAAATCTTTTACTTTGCTCTACAAACAATGCCATCTGTAGGCATTCGATCAGCCAAAAAAACTGAGAGACATGACAATAAGCAGTAATCTATGGGAAAGAAGGAATATTACAGGAGGCACTCCTAATTTTAACATTTTCTGGCAAGATTTTGGACCTACACAAACCAAAGACATAAGATGCAGGGCTCTATATATACAATTTAAAGTCCAGGGGTCAAACATTAAACATTCATCTGCGAGAATGTCGATGCCATTATTCAGAACATGAGGGATCTAAGCACTACCATCAAAATGTTGAGGACATACTTTGAGATGGACAGATGCACCTTAGCCTTATAAAATGAAAAGTTCAACCAAAATACAACAGAAAAGAAACTTCAAGACAGAGTCTTTGCGGACTAACTTGGTCCCAATTCATTCATCGTCTACCTCTGGATGATGCAAGCTCCTCAGGACAAGTAGCTACCATGACCAACAAAACTCTACTTTCAACTTCTCAAACTCAAATGGATAGCGATGATCAAAGGGGAAAATTTTTCCCAGCTTTCAAACCATAAGAGACTTTAAAGGAGTAGTATAGTGCCCTTTTGACATTATTTCCAACTGAAGGTCAAAAGAAGAGTTGTTTTTGATGGATTGACACTACCATTCCGCAAAGAAGCTCTGCTTAAGAACAAATAATGGTTCAAATGATTATGGAAACGGAAAAAACTACTATCGCACGATATTTACTCAAGAATTCAATTCATACTTCGTTTCCTTCTTTGAGATGAAAACTGAGCCCAGGCTCTCTATCGCAAACTACATTCGAGGAAGTTACGGATTTTCAGTTAAACAAAGTGCCAGGTTAATCACCCTCTTCGATTGCAAAATTCTCTCGTTACGACAATGCTCTCTCAGGCTAAAAGCCAGTGCCAGAAAAAAAAAAATCATTGATGTCCCAACCCAAACGAAGCAAAAGTTCTATTTTAGATGTACTTAGATAACACAACATAGTAATCTGATAAATGAATAACTAAAGCAAAGCCCCAGCATAGTAAATAGTTAGCTGAACTAGAAAGCATCGTGCAAACAAAGTTCGACCAGCCTTACCAATTTCTTGTCTGCATCAGTAATGACATCCCCAATGCCGAAACAACGGAACCCAAATCCAACCGAATCGAATTAATTCTAATTGAAAAGCACTATACCTATTGGCGTGAAGCAAAGCAGCTGGTCCCAAGTAAGACTCAGGGTTCCACCAGTAACTGGGGCAAGAGGTGCTGCAGCAAGCGCACAATATGCACTCATACATCCCGTCCAGCTTCGCCCGGTCCTTCTTGCTCTGCAGGATCTCCTTCCCGGGCGTGGGCGGCGCGCTCTTCCGCTTCAGCCACGGCTCGATGCTCTTGTACTGGTTGTAGAAGTTGGTCATGTCCACGACCAGGTCCTTGATGACGAACATGTGCGGCAGCGGCGTGATCGTCGTGGGGGCCCCGTCGGAGATCTTGGTGAGACAGGCGAGGCCGTTGCAGCCGTCGATGTTCATGGCGCAGGACCCGCAGATGCCCTCGCGGCAGGACCGCCGGAAGGTGAGGGACGGGTCGATCTCGTTCTTGATCTTGATGAGGGCGTCGAGGACCATGGGGCCGCACTCCCTGAGGTCGATCTGGTAGTCCTGGAGCTCCGGCTTCGAGGGGTTGTCCGGGGTCCACCGGTAGATCGAGAAGGTCTTGAGGTCGGTGGCGGGCTTGGCCCTGGGCTCGACCTGCTGCGCCTGCGCCTCGCTCGCGTGGCGCCGGGCGAGGAGGAGGCGGGCCGCCGACGGCGCCGCCGCCGCCGCCCTGGAGATCGGGATTGCCCGCTTCAAGACGCCGGTCGCCATTGTTGCAGAGCCAGCGAGAGAGAGCGCAGCTGATTTGCGGAGCGAGGAAGACGAAGACGAGATACAGAGCGGACGGAGTGGAGGGTTCTTCGGGGGAAGAGCCTGAGGAGGAGGGAGGGAGGGAGGGAGGGAGGTGAAATGACCGAAAGAGTCGGTTTCGGCGGCGACCGAGGTGGGGGCGGAACGCGGGGGCATTTTGGGGATTTCACGGAATGTTCGCTGACCATTCTGGGGTGATTAATTGAACACCGTGCATTGTCGGAGGATTTCGGGGGGAGGTAGTGACGTGGCGGATTCTGGACCGTCGGGGGAGCGGGGAATTAGTGACGTGGCAATTCTTCGGCGAGTGTCGTTCCCGAATTTTGCTTTTGTTTGCTGGGGATTCGTGTGTCGACCATGGTCCACGTGACCGCGAACAAAAGTACCGATCTTTACTTTGCCACGGAAGGAGTTCGAACACGGGTCGAGTTAATTAGATCGCGCTGTATTCTGTCCTGAGCATTCATTTCATAGGGTTCGAAATCGGATTATCGCATTCGCTCATCCTCGTCGTGTCTAGTCCCGTTCGCGCAAATTCTTTTGAGAACTCGAGGCGCGATAGCTTTAGCGATTGCAAGCGAAGGGGGACGGCGATGCTGCATCGTGTGAAGTCAGTTCATTGATGCGGAACATCTCCCAGACACCTCGAAATGATATACGTCGCGAGGCTTAATAGAGAGACCCCGGCCATCGGCACGGGCCCCGCGCTCAAACCGAAAGAGCAGATGCCGGGTGCAGCATGTGCATTTGTGTAGACCTTTTCTCAGAACGCTAAATGGATGGTGTCCTCGGATTTCGAATTTATAAACACAGCCATCAAGTCCGGCTATCGTACGTATGTATATAATTCACACCTCCAAACAAGTAATCATTACCATGCATCGATGCGCGTGATTAACCATGCGCCTAGCAAGAGAAGAAATGTATACGCAACAATTGCTCCATATTTAACCGCCGCGCACCAAAAAGAAAAAGCGTAACCCCATTAAAAATCTATTCTACGATAAATTTTCCGAAAGTAACGTGATCGCATTGTCTATCCATACCAGAATCCTCATCTCAAGCACATACAAAAAACACAAATCGGGTCGGGCTTCTTTGATTTCAAGAAAGCGGAATTTGATTTGAGTTGCATTTCAGGTCTGTTGGCACTCAAATTTGACCGATTAGGTCAAAAGAAAGAAGGAATATAACAGAGACCCCAAATTGCTAAATAGTAGACTGGGTAATGAAGTCGCACAAGGCCCAATATATGGGATATCGAGAACTCGGCACCAACAATCGCTTGGGACATCGGGATAAAAATAAGAGCGATTATCCCATCTGGTGTCGATAATATCGCAAAATAAAAGAAGCGATTATTAGGAAGAAGATCGAATAATCCAGGATCGAGACAGTAACTGTTCGGCAGCTGTTATTCTTTAGCGTTAGTTATAAATAGTTTTCAAAAGATCGTACCTTTTGTCAAATTGACCGTAGAAAGTAACACCTTTTGTAATCCCGTTTGTTCAATTGCCATCGTTAATTTATCTTTTATTTTTTGTAGCACGATTTACCTTTTGTCCTTTTACTTTTGTTCGTCATTAGCGTAGAATTCGTCGTTTCCTTTCCAAAACAAAACAGTACTCACGAAAAAGTCGAAGATCTTCCCATCGGTGAAAGATCTTTCGTTCTCCATCGGTAAAAGATCTTTCGTTCGATGCCACTCTCAGCGAAACAGGGGCTGCTTATAGCGTTCGTGTCGAATAATTTCTTCGAGAAAGCAACTAAACTTTATTGATTTTTCACGGGTCAAAAAATATCCACCAAGATGTGAATCATACGCTATAAATCTATGATGCAACTTGAATTGCACTATAGAATAAAAAAAACAATAATTTCAGGTCTCTCTCTCTCTCTCTCTCTCTTTGGAGCGGAGGAGTTCGTCACCAGCAAAACCTGCAAAAGAACGCGCAAATCGCACACTTCCCACGGCCAAAATCCATCAAAACCTCAGTCCACCATTTCGTCAAACACCTTCCCTTCCCTTCCCTTCCCTCCCCTCCCTCTCTGCAAGTTCTTCCAGATCCAAAACCCTCGCCACCTCCCCACCTCCGATCTCCGATCTCCGGTCTCCGTGCATGGTCCCCGCCTCCCCTTAGATGGGCAAACTCTCCGTCGTCACCTACATTGCGGTCGCCGTCCTCCTCCTCCTCCTCGTCTCCCGCTCCCCGAGGTCCCCCGCCGGCCATGGCCGCGGCCACCGCCGCCTGAAGCTCCGGTCCAACTTCACCTTCGTCAAGGCCCCCGCCGCCGCCGCCGCCCAACACCCCGCCGCGAGCCGGTCCCGTTCGATCCGCTCGTGGCGGAGCTGGAGCGGCACAGGGAGGACAAGCAGTGGGAGAGGGAGTACTTCGAGCACGCGCACCCGGAGGTCGTGCAGCGCGACGCCGCGGAGTCGGCGCCGGGGGAGGAGTCGCAGCCGGAGTGGGAGGATTTCATGGACGCTGAGGATTACTTGAATGACGAGGAGAGGTTCAATGTCACCAACAGGTTGGCGATGTTTTCGTTCGCTTCATTTTGTCTTTTATCAAGTTCACATCGCTTGCGATTTCGATTTTTTACTTGGAATAGGCTCTATGAAACCTGTATGTTCCGGAAGTAGGTGGACTGCAAGTTTTGCCTTCATTTTCTCTTGCAATGCTCGCGCAATCGTGGGTTATGCTGAGATTACGATGATGATGATGATGATTAGAATTGTGGGGTCTAGTTGATTAGAGGTGGAGTGTTATGTTACTTTATAAAGCATCGTGAATTGCACTGTTGTTTGCGAGTGATCTGTGGATTTAAGAGACTGACAACTTTGGTGCTTTAAACTTATGCTCTGATGCTTTATGGTAGTTTCCGTTTTCTTGCATTAATGGGTGTGGTATAGAGGGGAATAACGTAATAATATCCAGGGTCGGGCTCTTTGTGGTTTTTATCTCGTGGGCGATAGCTGTTCAATTCATTAAGATGGGTAGAGGATATGGCTGTTTATTCCGTTATGAGAAGAAAGGGGCATGCCCAAGCAAGTGTGCATGGTTATTAGGTGATGCCCAGTGTTACAAATATTTGTTACAGACTTTGAAATTGATGCATTCTTTATGGCCATGAAGCTGTAGAGCTGGTTAATTACTGATAATCCCTAGATACCAGGCTTTGTGAGTTTCAGGCACCGAAGGTCCTTAGTATTTGCTTGCATGTCCTATCTTTGAAGGGATGCTTCTTCTTCACCCATCCTACCATCTTCTTTACCTTCCTCTTTTCGTCTCCCTGTACTTTTTCCCGGTTGGTGCAATTCTTTTCTTAATAATATTTGTCAAGACTGTTTGCTTCAAACGTTCTTGGCATCTAAGATCATCTTAGAGTAAATATGCCAGGAGGCATGCGTGCATAAGATATTTGTGATCTCTATTTTGATCTGAGGTTGTGGAGATTTTAACTTGATGAATAGGCTGGTTTCGCTATTTCCAAAGATTGATGTGGATCCACCAGATGGGTTCGTGACTGAGCATGAATTGACAGAGTGGAACTTGCAGCAGGCCGAGAGTGAGGTCATGCATAGGACTCAGAGAGAGATGGAGCTTCACGACAAGAACCGAGACGGTTATGTCTCATTTGCAGAATATGAGCCGCCTAGCTGGGTCCACAGTTCAGGTCGATGTTCTATATTTTTTGCTTCTACTTGTCATCTAGTTGCAAGATCTTGATCAGAGACTAATGCTGTAGATGAAGATAATTGAACTCGTTAGGGATTCCAACTCAAACATTATTTTGCTCAGTCCTATATAAAAGGTGAATCACATCCATATATGAAGAAAAAGTGTGAAGCCTCATAAACTAAAATGTTTCACCATTGAGCGGGAAAACCTAAATTAGCTTACAGAACTACAAACTTGGTAGAAATTAGTAAGGATAGTATTCAAAACTATAAATCACAGAAAGATGTGGGCAGGTTTGTTGACAGTCAGGACATTTGCATGCTACTGAATTTACTCTTGCCTCTTTTTGAGATACTGAAGGCACCATTGCCTTCATAAGTGAAGAAAATCAAAATGAAATGACCGGGCTTCATTCTAAAGAAACAGGATATGGGATTTTTGTTAAGGCTTTCTCATGGAACTGTGCTTACAAATTCAGATCTTTCTGTAGAAACTGGGCCTTCAGCTTTGCTGCATTAAGTTTATTCAAGTGTGAAAACTTGTTCAGTACTGCCTTGCAGATAACGACTCCTTTGCTTTTAATATGGGCTGGTGGAAAGAGGAGCATTTTAACGCATCGGATGCAGATGGAGATGGCCTACTCAATATTACCGAGTTCAATGAGTAAGCAATGAAATAGCATAATTTCAATTTACAATAGGAGATGAGTTAACTATGCATATTTTGATAATTACAGCTTTCTCCACCCAGCTGACAGCAAAAATCCAAAGCTTCTTCATTGGTTAAGCAAGGAGGAAGTAAGGTGACATTAATTCCTAAATCATGCATTTCGTTTTTCTTTCAAATTTTCTATACTCTATTTTATTCTCTCAAAAGTATCTTCTGAGTCTTCTGTTTACTGTTTTGACATGGTTGCTGTATTTAATGTCACTACAAAGTTAGTTCTGTTATGTAAGAAGGATAAATTCTGGATAGAGATCATATAATGTGGGCTTGACTTCGGGTTTGCGCATAGTTTAACTTTGGCCAATGTCAGAACGGATATTCTGCTAGCAAATGTAACATTTATTGCCATCCCGACAAGCATAATCTTATGCAAAAAGATTGTCTCATGGCAATAGCAAACATGCATTTTCATGGACTTCTGATCCTTTGATAAGTTTTAGCCAAAAAGACCATTAACGGTTCTCCAATTGTGCATGTGACATATCTTTCTCATTCAGGGACATGCTACTTCTATGAGTAGATCTAATTTAGAAAAATTCAATCTTGTTTTCCTTATACTTTTACTGCCTCTCTAATAAAATCCATGTTCTTTCAACATTTTAGTCAAGCTCTTGTACTTATACAAAATTGTCTAATGAAGTTGTTCTGATACAAAATCTGGCCAAATCCAACTGATGTGCGGTCATAAGATGTTGGAGTGTGACGTGGATTAAATATTGCTACGTAGACAACCATAGTGGATAGTGAATTAGTGGAAGCACAAACAACCTATTCATTATCCACAATCACGGCGGGAGTCCACATTACTAATATTTAATTCACGTCACCCTCTTGCTTCCCCTGACGGCCACATTAGTTAGATTTTGTTCGGATTTTGTGCCGGAGGAACCTGAGTAGACATTTTGTGTAAGTAGAAGGACTTGATTAAAAAAATCGGAAGTAGGGGAGCAAAAGTACGAGGATGAATGTAGAAATTTTCCTTTTAGGTCTAGAATAAATGATGGGCACTTGATTACTAATTGCAAAAGGGCCTTCTGAAATTATTTTTATTTTGTGAATGTGATCGAGTAGTTAATTACCCCTTGCCTGGATCACCTTATCACGTTGTCACAAAGACCGGTTCTCACACTTGATGTTGTTATCATTTATGTAATGCACATTTATATCCAAAAGGTAGTTGTGTTAACCATGTTATCTCAACCGCCGTGGCTTTGACTGTAACTTGTGACCATTATTAGGCTGATTTTACAATTTGCTCTTCCACCCAGGGAGAGAGATTCCGATAAAGATGGGAAGGTCAACTTTAATGAGTTCTTTCATGGGCTTTTTGACTTGGTAAGAAACTATGATGAAGAAAGCCATAATTCATCACATAGTTCTGATGATTCAATGGAGGTTCCTGCCAGAGCACTGTATAATCAGCTCGACAAAGATGGTGATGGGTACTCATTTTCCTCCTCCACATATTTCGTTGTTCCATTATCAACTTGATCCTGCTTCCAAGAAATTGTTGTCTTATCAGCTTAAATTTACCTATGCAGATACTTGTCAGATGTAGAACTGCTACCTCTCATTGGAAAGCTTCACCCTTCGGAGCGTTATTATGCCAAGCAACAAGCCGATTACATATTGTCACAGGTATTCTCGAGTGAAAAGGATTTCTTGAATTGGTCTTACATGTGTTTGCTTGTGTGAAGTAGGTAGTTGGAATATGCTACTCGGTCATGGGTCACGATAGTAATTTTTGTAGGATTGTTGATACTGGTTATCACATTTTATGGCAACCAATGGACTAGTGTTACTTGGGACAATGGGTCTCCATGGACTCTTTACATCCTAAAATACTTCCATTATTTCGAGTCATCTGGTGCTTAAAAAATATGCATGCAACTGAAATCAAGAAAACTCATGGCTCTCAAAAGTCTCATATATTTTTCCAATACCAAACAGAAAACAGGAAAGAGGAGTTCATGGGGATAATGTTTCTATTTCATCCTTTAGAACTAACTTGCATATCATGCCGTGTCTGAATACTCGATCGGCAATGCCCAACATTGGAAGCATGAGCAGCTGACAATTGGGTAGTGCCTCAATGTTTATTCCTCCCCTGGCACAATACGCTTGTTTTCAGATATTCATCTTGTGCTCATTTATGAAGTTACAATGGCCCTGTTTCTGTAAGAACATGGAAATACCTACTTTAATCTTGTACGGACTCCAAAACCTGGCTGATACCAGGATTGTGTCTTCCAGGGGGTGACCTCATGAAAATATTTACTCTTTGACTGTAATTATCTAATGTCTTAATCTGTCCTTTCTTGATTTGGGAAGCACTCGTGTATTACCATTAAAGTATGATGGTACTGTTTCATTGATTGAGCTTGCTGGCATAATTCATCAGATTGGCTTCCTTTTCTCCCTATTGAGTGCTCCTCTGGTTGATGCTAGTTACTTGTCAATGCAGGCGGATAATGACAAGGATGGGCGTCTAACATTGACGGAGATGATTGACAACCCCTATGTATTTTACAGTGCCGTCTTCAATGATGATGAAGATGAGTATGATTACCATGACGAGTTCCGCTGATCTCATACTAGGTTAGAGCAATTATTCCCTTTTCCCGACATATTGGTCGCTATTCAGTTCCTGTCTCTTACGGCTCTAGACTTTTAATGCCAGTCCAGGATATCGACAAATGCAGGAATTCATTTTAAACGATTTACCAAAAGGTTCAACATCGTTTGACAAGTGTCATGAGGACTTGATTCTTGTGGTGAGTATCTGCTTTCCTTGTTCATTTTAATTTTCTCATGCAAATTAATTTTTTTCATTCTTATGTTTTTGGCTTTTCATTGCAGGGATCGGTGCTTGCCACGGAAAAAGTCTCTTGCAATTGTATTGTTGTGACAATATAAAGTTTGTAGCGACCATTTTTGTAGCGTTCTGATATTTCTGACTTATTTTCCTGTTTCTTTTTCTTTTTTTATTTCAATTTGTTTGTCACAAAGTTATAGCATCTTTTCTTGAACCTGGAAGGACCGATAGAGTAGATTGATATGGGTGCGACCCCACATAGCAAATCTTTAGCTTGCGTTTCTAACAATCGAAGCGTACACGTTCGTCCCAATCCTTCAATAATTGAAGGTCCAAAACTAAATGTGCACATCTCCATTAGTTTCATGTATGAGATTTTTTGTGTACATACGGATCATTGTTTATGTGGAAACTCACGGTTGCTTTCGATCATGAGATATATGGGCCCATCATGGAGATTAACTTGCCATCATTGTGCAATATTGCGCAACATGGGGTATCATCCACTTCTGATGGTATCGGATCATATGCTCAAGAGTAACTAGTCCCGCCCTTCTCCTACGAGAAGATTATGGAATTGGCGTTACTTTCGATACTTCAACATCCTGATGACAACTAAAGAAATTTGTGTCTATAATCGATGTGCCTCTGAAAGTATAGTAGGATCACTCATCTAATGACAGCATTGTTCTGCTGCTCTCAGTTCGCCGTTTTCGCGATTTGACCGCATTCCCTTGGTTTTAAATGGGGATACTGAAAACTCATCTATACCGTATGGCCAAAGCGTCCTTTGTTTGTTAGGGATGGGGAGACTTAACCAAGCCAGCGTACGTGAATAGTGTTTGATGTGAAGCGATAATCGACTACACTGTTAACTCGGTGAAATTTGGCTGAACTGGCGGAGCCGCTTCTCTCGCAATAGGAACCACCCCTTCGTAGCTTGCCTGTCATCGCACTAAAGTTGCGCACCCACTTCCTAATTACGCCAACAATAGACTTCAAAGAAGTCCTGTCGAACGGAGACTGAACCTGAATCCAGAAAGACAATTGAAATGTTCCCAACATTTTCCATTTTCCAAAATGAAATACGCACGTGCACAAATAGAGAGAGCTTGCCGAAGTTGAGACGCGTGCATACGACACTTGGCACTGCACACCTCGAATGGTTCGGCTATTCAGAGAGGGAAACTGTAAATACTCTTTTGAAGACGAATCCCCATCCTCTCTACCTTCGATGTGTAAAAGAGGTTCGAAGCGCAAAATCGGTTCCGCACAAGTAAGTCACACTACCACAAAGAGATATATCGTGGTTTCGCTGTCATCCGACCATCTCGAGCATTTGCAGATGATCTGATCGGCTGGACGCTGGTGCAGAGCATTCGCGCATCCAGATGCTACAACCATTACTGAAAAAGAGGATTTGGTAGGGTAATAGCTTTAAAGGTTTGAGGCCGCATGAAGTGTCTCCTCATCAATCATATCGCATTTCCTATACCGCGCGCAGATGTACATTGGTCTGTCTTCAAACTCCAAGCAAATGTCCGCATTGACTTCAAGAACAACTGGGATTGCAGTAAAACGCAATTCACCGATTGCGCAAGAATAATTCCTCGCAAGGCCAGGCCGCACAGGCTGCAAAAGAGAAACCAAAAGAAACACCTTGAAGCAGCTCTTATGAGATTCATCCTTGCCAAAATGACCGAACCGACACTTCTCGGCAACACTTTCATGGTTCTGGTAGGCGGCAGGTATTAAAAAGGCGGATTGGATCGAACATCGGAAGAGAAAAGCAGCGCCGACAAGCAGAACGATAGAGGCTACAGCACATCAAGAAAAAGAGTTTTGACAACATACAAAACAAGCATATGACTAGTCTGCATATCGCAGAGCTCCCTGTGTTCCTCCAATATCGAAGCAAAATGAACGGCTCGACCAAAAACTTGCAGTAAAGCCGAACGTAAAACCACCAAAGCGCTACCGAACAACACGCCAAGTCCAAATCTTCGTTTTTCCTTATTGCCACAATTTCAGGCGGATACCGTAATGGTGCCTGAATCGAACAACCCACGAAGATCAAACGGTATCGTGTTCATGTTACTGAACAGCATCGACGAAATTCAATAGACAGACAGCTTCTCGAGATGGCTCTTTCGTCCGAAATCACCAAACCTCGCACCAAATGCAATATGGGAAACTCAAGATAAGACACGGACGGAAAATTCAGTCTCCACGCTCATGCCCTCAACTATAATTCGATGCGTATCTTGTTGATCCGCACGAGACAGACACAAAACACTCTCCATTCTACTCTTACTCCACCCCCTCACGAGTCTAAATCGCTCAAGCCCTGGATTGAGTACACAAACCTCATAGTGACGATCAATTTCAAATCCGGGAAAGCATGCTTTCCGCACAATCTTACCCTAAACGCACAAATGGGGGCCGTCTTCAATATAAGCGTGTGCAGGGAGAGTGTTCAAGTGAAGCCACGGGAGTGTAACAAGGGGTGTGAGGAGATTACACGCTATTTACTCTTCTGCCTGTTCTTCTTCTGCTCGCTCTCGTCATCACTGTCGTCGTCGTCCTCGTCCTCGTCGCCGCTGCCGTTATTGTCGTCGTCGGGACCATCGTCGTCATCCGAAGGCGGAGAAGGATCGAGACGAGCGGCGTCCACCGCCCACTGAATGAGCTTCTCCACTTCATCTTCCTCCTCCTTCGGTCGATCCTCCTCTTCGCGGCTCTTCAGATTACCAGCCTCACGCCGATCGCGACCGCCAGCCGCCGCGCTAGGGCCGGCAGCCGCAGCCGCAGCCGCAGCCGCATCGGAAGACGAAGACGAAGACGAAGGATACAGCGATCCTCTAAGCGCGGCGAACCGAGCGGACAGATCATCGCCCAGAACGGCCTTCAGCTCGTCATCGACCTGAAGAGGAGACGGCAAAGAAGAAGAAGAAGCCGAAGCCGAAGCCGAAGCCAAAGAAGAAACCGGAGGAGGAGGAGGAGGCAGCGGCTGCGGCTGCGGCTGCGACGGCTCGGCGGGGGCGGGGCCGGGGGCGGGGGCTGAGGGACGAGATCTGAGGGCGTGGAATCGGCGGGAGAGATCGGGGTCGAGATCGGAGGAGGAGGAGGAGCGGGCGACGTGGGAGTTGAGGGAGAGCTTCAGGAGGACGTCGTCCTGAGCTGCGCGCAGGAGCTCCTCCACTTCGTCAATGGCGCCTCCTCCCTTCTTTCCCTTCCGCCTCCTCATCTTGTCTTCTCGTCGTCGTATCCCCCGCATCGCCGGATTCCCAATATATATATCGTCGATTTATACGTAAATCTCTTGAAAACATAATAATTGATTATTCTTATTATTAGGAAAAGTCATTATCTACTGCTGACAAAATCGGGAAATTTTACTTTTATAACTTGCGAAAAAAGATTAAGGATGTTTTTATTTCACGGAAAATATACCATTTCTGAAAGATTCTTTTCAGAAAGTCATTTTTCAGGAAAATGAGTTCGTTTTCCGGTACTTGGTTAATACCTAAAAGAGACTTGAAAAATGTTTTCAATTATTTGTTGAGGAAAATTTGATAGTGAAAAATTATCGAAAAAAATTTATATTTTTAAATTATTTTTATTTTGGAAAAAGAAAGGCCGACAATCGGCAGAGGGAGGAAGAAGGAAAAACAACAAACAAGAAAAGAAAAAGAAGAAAAAGAAAGAAAAGAAAAGAAAAAATATTAACAAATTCAAAATGAACAATCCCGAAAAATATTTTCATCTTCTTAAATTAGGAAATTCACTTTCCTAATTTTATACATGAATATTTTCTTTGATCGAAAAATATTTTCAGTTGATTTATCATTTTCAATGAACCAAACGGGTAAAAGTCCAAAAAAGGGATTTCAAAAATACTTTCCCTTAAACAAATGCACCCTAAAGAACATCATTTCGAGTCTCCCGGGTATATTGTATACAATCGCCTACCCAGCCTGCTCATTTCACGTGCTTACTATGAATCCAATAAAATGATCGAGCTATAATAATAAACACATTCATACCATCAAATAAATTCCGAAAAAACTAGCATTTCATGACAAATTCAACACGCCACGTCGATCGGATTCGGATCATGACAAGAAGAAGGAAGTATCGAGTACGATTTAGGGAAAATCCGTCATGGCAATGAAGCGGACCGGACGGATCCGCTGGAACGATAAAATCGGTGAATGAATTTTGCTGTGAAGGACAACTATAGCACCACTACACATTAAACGTGATTAGAAATGAAGATCCAAGTAAATAACCTTAATAGTATTGTTATTATTAACCCAATAATCTCATATCCTAGTCAGTCTCCACTGTCCAATCCATACCATTTTCTCTTCCAAGCATGAGAACTTTGGTGGGACCATATCCCATCCTAGGTGATCTTGGCTTAAATATCCTACTGCCGGATAAAAGCCAGCGTGCAATCCGCTCCCTTAAACTCAGTCGGGTAAATCAAGCTGTTCGGGAAATAGTGCGCACTCCTCTGGATCTCGCTAAGGTTAAAAAAAGCAAATGTAAATATGTAATTGACTCGATCTGTTAGATCTAACCATGGAAAATGTCCCCGGCCATTTGTCAAGAAAATACAGTAAAGCTTCAAAAGTAAGTCCAGCCATCAATCTGCAGTATGAATCCCTCTGAAGAGCTTTCACGTCGCTAAGAAAGATCAAACTTAAAAGTCGTAGTAAGTCATAATTTGCACGAAAGATACCTAGCTTCCAACTGAAGATAGCTACGATTCCAAGAAAAAGAGAGCAAAAAGAATTAGCAGCTCCGAGCTGTCTGAATAATGTTAGAGCTGGCTAAATTTAGCTAAACCAATTTGCTCAAGGATTGTACAACAAAAGCTCTCTGATAATCGAAAGGCAAAATGACCTCCAAACTTGCAGTTTGCAGCAGCAATAAGGGAAGGGGGAATTCATCAACAGCTCCACGCATCAAATTTCACTGTCCAACCGTCAAGCCAAAACCAAATTTGTAGTCCTTCTTCTTATGATCCAACTGCAATATATTTACGCGACACGTTCCACATTCGTTATCGGGTCAAGACAGGTACACAGAAAATTGTCTATCAAACTCATGCTACTTACCTCTGCGGACAGTATGAAGTTAAGACCCATGTTCAATCGCTCTTCCAGAAACGCAGCAACACAACCATTAGAATCAATCTTCCCTCTTAGCCGAGACTGTAACAACCAAAGACGGTTAAGGAAGGGAAGCATTCCCAGGACACCTCCCAATAGGGATTCGCATGGGATATGAAATCAAACCGCAACAAAGTGCATACTAAACTAAAACAATAACAGTGCCAAATTATTGACACCGAATTATCAATGATATGTTTCGTGATCTATCATCATGAATAATGCGAGATCAAGTGATGATAATCCAATCAACAAAACAAGATCATCCAACATGCTCTGATGCCAAATGGGAAATTTAAAGGTGCTTAACTGCACGGGTTTGCATTCTATAGGATTGACATTTTCTTAAATTAGAATTGAGAAATTTGGTACCACTGTGCTGACTTTACTCTTTTCGTGATCTATCATCATAAATAATGCGAGATCAAGTGAAGAAAATCCAAACAAGATCAAGCAACATGCTCTTGTGCCAAATGGGGAAATTTGTAGGTGCTTAATTGCATGGGTTTGCAATTCTATAGGATTGACATTTTCTTAAATCAGAATTAAGAAATTCGGTACCACTGTGCTGAACTTACTCAAACTTCATATTTCTGATGCCATTCGTAATTCAATTATGTTTGCATGGATTTTTTTAATGCTAATTCAAAGCAATGGAAATTGCAATGTAGAGGTCACTAGAGCAGATTGTGGCAGCAGCACTGTTAATGGTGGCAGTAGTAGTACAAAATATGATGTGACAATCGGTATTGGTGCTAGCAATGGCAGCACTGCTGCTGGTGATGAAGACGCACTAACAATAAAGATGGAAATTAACGGCCTTTGGAAAATAGAATTCGTGTATGACGGAACGTAAGAAATTTGTGGTGAAAGTTTTATTATTGTGGTCATAGACAAGCTAACACTAATCTGGGTAAACATTGTAGTTGGTCATGCACAAGCTACAGAGTAGAAATAAGATTTGCCTAATAAGGCAGTAATGTATTACCATCCAAAAAACAAATACAACCCACTTTGAACACAAGTAGAATGCAACTAAGGAAAGTTGATGGCTCCAGTCATATCTTGAGCAATGAAAAAACAACGAATATATTTTCACGCGTAAGATCTACCTGTCTAAGGAGGTAATCATAACCCACACTCGCAGTTGCATCTCTTGACATGTAGTTGTACATGAAGTCTGTTGCCAAAGAAACCTGATTGAGATGGAAAAAAAACTTAAGAACACACTCCAAAACACTAATTTAGGGAAAAAATGGTATGGAAAGCCCAGTTTATTCACCTTTTCAGACACCTTTTGAACATAACTCAATGCGACCATTCCAGTGCTAGCAACTTGTCCTGTAGCGACCTGTATGCATTAGCAACAATGACAATGACCATGAGAAAATCAAAAAGCACATCGAGATAGGAAAAGTACATCTACAAGCGATGTGAGTTGCAATACACATGGTCTCACTGACAGATTATAAACTACATTACAAAAAAACGTAAACTGCACCATCAAAGTGCTCGCGTTTTTGTTAAGCTTTTGAAAATCACTAAACAGATGCTCGAGGAAATTTATAGTCAACAGCAACTCCAACATTAAAATGAAGAAAACCAGGTAGAAAAATCTCAAGACTAGCATAATCTATATTTTATATAGACAAAACCACACCGTGACAGAGGTTATGAGTCCTATAAAGAAGAGAAGTGTTTACAAAGTGAAGCTCACATCAAAAATGGATAAGAAACGCAATAGCTTCTATCATCTCACAATTCAAGAGGGCCCTTGATTCTGACGACAAAGAGTTAGAATATAATATACATGAAAAAGGTCTTAACAAAGTAATGAAAATCTTCAGCTCATAGACCTGGGCATTATAATTGCATTGCTTATCTTTAGAGAATGCACATATAGCATGTCCAAGAAAATCTATTATTAACAAATCAGCTGAGACAGAAGAACCTACTCCAATAAGCCAGACAGATCCAAATATCTTACTTCTCTACACACTCCATCGCGTGAAAATCAATCTAAATACACCGTAAATAAGTGATTGATAGTCGAGAATTCAATCCAACAGTCCAACATTTATGTTAAGCATCATATCTCATAATAAGAGTGCCAATCAAGAATCACCACTCACCATGATGGCAATAGCATAACACATCAGAAGATGTACATGAGATGGCAAAAAGGTAATATAATGATTGAAAACAGAGCTCGCTGAGATCCATATATGTTTTATAGTGATCCAAAGGGCAAAAATGCTGATAATGGAATTCCCTAAGTAAAGAGCAAACTTTAATCTTATTGACCAAAGAAGGGCAAAGACCAAGGAATCGCACCATTTTATCTGTGCTGAATCGAGCAGCATATCCAATACCAGACTTTCGATGCTGTCCAGCCCAAAATACTTCACCACCCAAAGAAAAATGAGGTGTCACACTCTGCAAGAAAAGATGAGTAGAAGGAGCCAATGAGAGCTACTTCATGGAGTATAAAAGAATCTCCACATGAGAGGTAATAGCATTCTGCTGCCCTGAGTTAACAGATCTATAGCTGTTAATCAAAGAAAAAGAAACCAAAATTTCATGAATTCATGACACTGAGATAAACTTTTGGCTTCTCTATGGAATGCAGCAATGAATAAACCTGTACAGGCAATCCTTGACAATGTATCTAGGAAATTAGGCAACATGAACTCATAACGCAATCATCGTTGACATCTAAGGACTAAACTTTTCTTAAAATCACTAGAGGTTCAGAACTGTAACTTATTGAGAAGTGGAAAGGAAAGATTGCCTGTGCACACTTATGACACAAAATTTGACACGTGATTAGATTAGAGATTTTCATTACTAGATAGAGACACTTCGTACTTTACAATCCTGAGATTATTGCAAATGCTTGTGTAATCGTGGATCTCATTGGCTGTTTATATAATAAAGATCATTGTTCATGGGTAAGCAACCCCCTCAAATAGCCGATTTTGCAAATGCTTTCTTATACATACATAAACAACCGATTCCTCGACACTTAATATATTAAGATGCGAACTTGTACATTGTGAAAAGCTTCCCATTAATCAGTAGAAAAAATAAAATAAAAAGGAAGAGCTTCCATTTTGTTACTAAGTTTCACAGACACTCACTCTTGACAAATGGATTCAGTTTTCACATTCTTGACCATGCAAAAAGAAATATTAAAGGCGCAGCATGAATAGATATATTATGTACCTGAATATAATTTGCTCCAAATAAGGCACCGCTTCCCGCTTGAAACTGGGCTCTGTAATCACTTCCCTGTAAAAGTAACAGAAAAGAAGCTTAAGCAGGACATCAATAGTATAAAAGTGGCAACACAACCAATGTAGAATTCCCAACAGACATCAGTCCATCAGATGAAGGCTGAAGTTCACAAGTAAACCACCCCAAAGTATCTTTTTGAGTTCTATAATTGAAGGGATCTCTAAGGTGCACTTCCCACTGATTCTTGCAAAAGATAATGCTATCTTAAACTCTAGTATAGATAACACTAGTGTGAGACCATATCTTCAACCAACAGTAACAATAAAGGCCCAGCTTCAACTATGACACTGCGCAAGGAGGAAATAGATGATAAGAATAACAAGCTCGACCTTGTAATCAAAATTGAACATGCCATGCGACATATGTGGCTCGCTGGTAAGCTGCAAAAAATATTACAGGTTAATCATTCACAACATGAGAAACAATCTTCAAACCAAAATAAGAAGAGAAAGAAGAGAGAGGATGATCAAGTAAAAGTGTACCAGCCCATTAGCCTTGAAAGAAAAATTGTCGGTCAAATCCCACTTTGCTCTAGCATTTAATCTACCATCCGTCAAAAGCCTCCCAAATAGCATCAACTGTATTTAAATTAAAATTAGTATGACTCTCTTCAAACAAATATCGGGAAAGACAGTAGTAACAAAATCTACTAACACCACAGTATTGATACCATCATCCAGAAATCTGACAGGGAACAGCCGTACCTTTGGGTCCATAAAATTAACACCAAACTCATACTGGGCAGTGGGGATTTTGATAGTCTCAGAAGACTGAGAAGGAATTTCAGCAACTCCCATAGACACGCTGATGGACAATGACAAGTTAAAATAAGCATAGGCATGAGTAAAATGCCCAAGAAAATATACAACCAAACCAAGTATATAGAGCAACCAAGCCAAATCTACCTGTGACTCAGAGCAAATTGTGGATTAAGTCCTTTGGTAAAATCAAACCTAAACCCCTCAAAAAGGTCTGGCTTCAGAGACACTGTATAAAGTAAAACAAGATTAGTCAATGCACAAGAAGATATTGCCAGAACTTTCTTAAAGACCTCATCCAATAAGTAGGCACCATCATCAGTAAAATTTTCCATTACCTGCAACCATCATGTTCTGGATGGATTAAGAATTGAATTAGACAGAACTGCTTGTTCTTCCTAACTGGAGTTCCTATATGCCAAGTTGACACAGGACCACAGAATGAATTAAACAGAAGCCAAAGAACCTGGGTTTTAAATCTAACCAAATCTTGTTGTTAGCAGTCTATCACATTTATTAAAGAGGATTATTTCTCCATACAAACACGTTGTCAAAGACGCCTCGCCAACCTACTCCTTAGTCATTCTTGAATTGCAAAATCTCCAATTCACAAGAATCATTTGGTCAAATGCATGAGGAAGAGTTGACAATATTAAAATCATCTTTTGATGAGAAAGTCAAAAATGAGAAAACAAAAGCAACAAGAGAAATCTTCACTTGCCAAAAAGAGACTTTATTGGATTTTGAGCACTTTTTGAAGCATGGCCAAGCCACTACAGATTTTGCGGTGCAGGTGAGAGGCAGGGTGGCCCTGCAGAGACTGTAACTTGGAAAGAAGATGGATAAATTCTCCTAATATTCGGAACACGTGCAGCTGAAGAGACAGCAGTATAGCTTTCTATCCTACATGTCTTTCACCATTGGCCTAAGTCTAGCGGTTACCTCATAGAAAATCTAAAAATAAATATGAAAAAGCATGCACAACAAGTGAACTCTTCTTCAGATAATGCAGCCACGGCATACCAAGGTCTTGTTCTCAATAATATACTCAAACACCTCGAAAGGAAGAAAATCGACTGTCCCTCGCACCTCTCGGCTTTCTCGATCTCATGCCCGAATGCCCAATATCCCAAACGTATCTCCATCTATCTTTACTAACGGGTGTACAGAACAAGAAATGCCGTCCGAGACAACAAAGAATACTCCATACTTAGTCTCGGAACACTGGATGCTTCAAACCCCCGAACAATGACGACCCTGCGGGCGAAAACAGGAAAACCACCCACGGTGCAGCCGTCCGAACTGAACGAATTTCACCATTTCTCCAGCACGGGCTCAAACACGAGACCCATCAGCTAATCCGGTCTCTGCTCCCCACCCACTGCTGCCAAAAACCTAGACCGATCACGCCAGAGCCATCCCCAACAGAACACCCCCACGCACTCATTGCTCGCTCCGACCTCAACAGCCGGACTCGAACCAAACTACGGGATTCGCAGATTGAAGAAAAAGAAAAACAAACGATAGGAGCTAGCCATTCGCGGCGTGATCTGAAATCGGACTCACTCATAGCTTCTCGGTGGATTTCCTCGTACGGGATGGGGCACGGGAGGTTCAGATAGTCCACCTTCTCGGGCGCCGCCTGCTCCGCCGCCGGCGCCGCCGCCGCAGCCTTCGCCGTCTCGGGAGGGACCACACCTGCCATTGCTGACCCCTTTCTCCTTCTCCTCCTCCTCCTCCTCCTCCTCTTCCGCTCGGCTTCTGGGGTCGCGACGCTCTCGGTGGAGGCGAGCGAGCGAGAGGAAGAACAGGGGCGTGCGCTTCGCAGCGAGGAGCGACGGACTGCTGGATTTCGCTTCCCTCGTTCGAGGGTTCAAGGAGGGTTTTACTTCGTTGGGGTCGGAAGGATCGCATCCGACGGTCGTGATTGCGCTGATCGCTGTCGGGGAGGAGGTGGGGCCGGGTCGGTGGGGCCCTCTGAGTTCTCGGAGAAAGTGGGGTGGACAAAATGTTTAGAACTCTTTGCAAAAGTGCTGGACAAACTCCTCACAATAGCTTTGAGAAATTTTGTTGCCAAATACACGAGTCACGACATTTCACGACACAATACTGTATAATAAGTGGATGTCGCGCTTAAATGCGCCTTTTCACTCTATCTATCCAGTTCAGTATCCTGCCGGCGAGATTTCCATCTTTTAAGCAGAATAGGTTTGGGATAC
Source organism: Syzygium grande (assembly GCA_024733475.1). Taxonomy (NCBI): domain Eukaryota; kingdom Viridiplantae; phylum Streptophyta; class Magnoliopsida; order Myrtales; family Myrtaceae; genus Syzygium; species Syzygium grande. Next base: position 9,829,255 of record JAMXDD010000011.1, read on the forward strand.
CAAAAAAAAAGTATCGCTATTTTGGGCTCTTATTTTGTCACCCAGGATACGGGGACAAATGCCCGATTACTTAAGGTCCCGTGAAATTCTCTGTAAGTTCCACTAATAAAGGCCTTGGGCACGATTATAATCTCGATTCAAAGCAATTTGCACTTTTGTGATGTAAACCGTTGTAATGGCTAGCCAAGTGTCGTAGGACTTTACTTCTATGTGATATGAAATTTCATTTATTCACAAGTTCTGATCCTCTTTAATCTTGTGAAATCTTGATTCATTGTCGAGTTGTTTCGATTTGTGCCGGTGGTGAGACAATTTTGGCTCTAACCCCACTTGCACCGTAATGAATACTTGCCTTAATGAGAATGTTTATGAACTAAATCACACATTCCGTATTCTACAAGATCACGCATTGGGGTTGTATATGTTAGGTTACATTTTCCCTCTTTGTTGCGAATCCAAAAAAATTAACTAGATTGCACTTCTACTCCAATTTTTTTACCTCTATATTTCTTCATGATTTTGTCATTTTGAGGGCCTTTTACATTGCTTTAGTAGTTATATTTTGCTAAGAGTAAGACTTAGCATGTGAAAATTTCCTAGTTTCATATATATATTTGTTTGTGTATACTATAAAAGTATAGCTAGTCTAGATTTTCTTGATAATAGAATGGTCTATATTGCAAAATTACACTTCGTCACATTTGATATTGTTAAATTGTGAAGGGGTCTTATTCGATTCACACAAAAAAAAGGAATAATGAGAATGCAAAAATAAAAAGAAGATGGAAGCGACAAAATAATAGAATATATGATATTTAGATATATCTATTCCAATAAGATGAGTAGACAACTTTCTTCCATAATCATTGCAAATTTTACATGGAATATTCTTGAAATATAGAAAAAAAATATCATCCAAATAGAGTATATAATCAGAGAAATGGCACTTTCCTTTTTTGTTTTAATTATGTCCTAAATTCTAACACTACTTTTACTCTCCTTCTAACTCTTTCCATTTCTTATTAGAACTTTGTCTATTTTTGCTCATTGTTATTTATTGTTCAATCCTTTATTAGGGTTATGCTAAAGTTGTAGGTAATCTCTTTTTATTAGTTGGTTAAAATTTTAGAAAATCGAGATATAATATAGAATTTAAATAATAAATTAATAAATCTAAAGCTCGTGAACTTGTTCCCTGTCGATTCTTTTAAAAGAAATTTCGTATCGAATTAAGTAGGTGTTGTAATAATATTTGGTAAATATTGGATGCATAATACTTTTTATTAAAAGATAGCGAAAAGTATAAAATTTTATGCTCGTTATTGATTGGGTGGACAAATGATTCGATTATGTTAAAACGTTTATAAAACTCTAACATCTGATAGGACATGAAAATAGGGAAATTATTAAAGAAGTCATAAATTTATTGTATTTGTGTCAATTAAGTCATAAAACTTTCAATTTGAGTAATTGAGTTATAAATCTTTTAGCGATTTGTAAATATAGTCCATCCGGTCAATTTTGACTAACGTGGACAATTTCTTAATAGATTTTTTCTTTTTTTTTTTTTTTTATTGTTTTTTTTTCTTTTTCCTTTTCACCCTACCATAGGCGATGGTTGGCGACGGTGAGGGTTGCTTTTGCCAGATCTGGTAGGGGGCCCTTGTCAATGCTCACCCTCGCTCAAGTGAGGCTGGTGGTTAGTCATCGGCAAAAATAAAAGGGAAAGAAAGGAAAAGGAAACAAAGAAAAATATTCATAAAAATTTGGAAAAAAGCCACCAAAAAACCCAAACTTTACCACCTATGACACATTTACCCTAAACTTTTTTATGACACCAAAAATCCCAAACTATATTATTTGTGACACATTTATCCCAATGTACTTTAGTCCATGGGCATTTTCGTCTTTTTTGATTTTTTTTTTACTAAAGTACACTGGGGTAAATGTGTCACAAATAATATAATTTAGGGTTTTTGGTGTTAAAAAAAAGTTCACGGTAAATGTGTCACAGGTGGTAAAGTTTCGGGTTTTTGGTGGCTTTTTCCCAAAAATTTTTTAAAAAATTCCAAATATTATCCACCTTAGCGTTGACTAAGTCATGTAAAACGATCGATATCCACGTTCGCGATTTCCGATCAAAATTGATCAGATTGACTATATTGGTAAATCGTTAAAATGTTTTAGACTAAATTGATCAAATTGAAAATTTTATGGTTGAATTTATCAAAATACAATAGGTTTATGACTTTCTTGGTAATTTCCTTCATGAAAACACGACTTGCTTGGACATGGATTTAGTGAGTTTAAGTTCTTGAGAAAATATTGTGTACACAAGAGATGCCACGTCATATTTACACTAACCCATTCAGTGAGCAATATGTGTTGCTCTTGGGCCCACTCGCCAAAAACTGGCAAAGCCTCTCCATTTTCTCTTCACGGTCTCTCTCTCTCTCTCTCTCTCTCGGCTGAGGCCATGGCCGCCACCGTGGCCGCCAGCCGGTGGTCACAGGTGGCCACTGGCGAAGGCGGCTAGGCCATCCCGAGGCTCGCCTCGCCTAGATCTGGGCCAGGCGATCTTGCCTCGCCCACATCAGGACGAGACCGAACGAGGGCTTCGCGACCCTAGTTTCGTCTTTTCCCGAAGGCTCGGCCATGGCTCAACCAAGATCTAGAGGAGGAGTTGATCGGCCGTGGCTCGGCCAAGATATGAAGAAGGCTCGGCCGTGGCCTCGCTGAGATCTAGAGGAGGAGTTGCTTGGCCTTGGCTCGATCAAGACATCGAAAGAAAGGCTTGGCCATATGCCCAATGGCCGGCGAGCTCCGACCCACCCTCACCAGCGAACCACGTCGCATCCGCCTCTTTCGTTGCCTTCGTTCCATATTTTCCCAAATCGCCGCTCATCTCTCTGTCAAGTTTTCGCCGTGGGGCGGAAGAGAGAGCATAGCCTAATGAGTCGAGAGAGAGAGAGAGAGACCGTGAAGTGGGAGGAGAGAGGCCTTGCCAATTCTTGACAGGTGAGCCCCAAGAGTGACACGTGTCGCTCATCGAATGGGCTAGTATAAATATGACGTGGCACCACTCGTGTACGCAATATTTTCAACCAATTGATATTAAAATCGTGTCGATCCGCTTGACACGATTAATAAATAGTTTCCATCCTAACTCCACATATATATATATATATATATATGTAATTCCAAAAACCGAGAAAAGAGAATTCCAAGAAAAAAGAGGAGAAAAGAAAACCCTAACACTGTCCACTGTTTTAGTCCGTTAGAAAGCACCACCGTCAGGAGTAAAAACAAGGACGACAAGGGAGAAATGTTTTCCGATCCCGGCCACAGTAACGGCTACTTCCACCACCAAGACGGCGGCGCATTTCCGGAGCGCAACAGCCTCCGGCCGCCCCACCGGGGCCGCGGGCGGCGGAGGGGACGTCGGGGCAGGTCGCACGACCCGGCCGATGCCCCCGCTTCCGGCGCCCCTAGGGTTGCCGATTCGGAGCAGCGGGTGGAGCAGAAGCCTCCGCCCTGCACGGACTTCGACGTGGCGTACTTTCACTCGTACGCCCACCTCGGCATTCACGAAGAGATGATCAAGGTCCGGTTTTTTGTTTTGTTCTTGCGTCCCGGCGCGTGCGCTTCTGCGGGCGTGTGATTGTGCGAATGCTACCGTACTTGATGAATTATGGCGATCTCTGAGCTTGTGCGCATTTGATGAATTTTCCTTTTAGTTGTGCCGTCTCGGAGGTTTTGATCAACGGGAAGTTGGCGAAATGAGCTTTATGTAGAGTGCCGGTCGAATTTTTCCGATCAGTTTCTCTTTATCAGTGTTTCCACTACTTCCTGCGTTAGCAAAGAGAACTGAGATGCTTCAAAGGAATTTCCTTTGGTGGGATGGAGCTGGTGGAGGTACAAAACAAGGTTCACCTGGTCAATTGGAGGAGCGATTGCTTGAATACGAGCTCGTGTGGGTTTGAGTTTAGGGGATACACAGGTCTTCAATGACGCCTTTGGAGGAAAGCATCTGCGCAGTAAACTGGTGTTACGAAATTTGGAGTGTCTAACAGGAAAGAGAAGGGGGGGGTTGATCGTCTGTTGCCCGTTACGCTTCTAGGACTAGATTATTACCAGCAAAGGCTGGAGAAAGATCGACGAGCTGGCAGTCTACCTGAATGCAAGATAAATGAATACAGAACTGTGGTTCCCTTGTATGGACTTGTGGGGTGTGGTTAAGCCTACTTGTAGTTCCGTATGTTTTGTTATGAGGAGAGGTGGACAAGCAGGCGTCTTCTTGTATAATTTAAAATGGATTTTTCTATGCTATACAGCTTATAATTGTCATAAATTGATAAAGTGGGGATGAGATTTCAGAATTCTTGTAGTGTGAAAATTAAATGGCAAATTGGAGCCCTTGCTATAAAGAACCAGAAGCACCTTTGAACACCAAGAACTGAAGAGTCGATTGACACAGTTGTGGGATTGTACTGGAGTGGGACTAAATTTAAAAATTATTTTTTAATCTTGATTTCCTTCGAGATCATCTATTATAATATTCCCTGTTTCTTTGGATAATTTTTCCAGAGAATAAATTGATTCATGTATTAAATAATTGAACAGAGAGCTGTTTCATTTTTGGCTTTGTGTATCAAAATGTTGATGGGCTGCAAATGAAACAGAGGTGAGAGTCTGAATCTAAAAGGTTATTTTGAAGAGCTTCACATTATGTATCTGGTGCAACTTGAAGGAGTAGAAGAACCTTTGGGAGATGGGAGCTACCACTCTTTGCGTGAAAAACTCTCATTTTTTTTTTTCTTTTTTTTGGGTTTTTCCCTTTTCCGTTTTAGAACCTTCTTTTCTACATGCCTTTATCGTGGAATTTTTACTCTGTTTCGTTCAAAGAATGTTTTTCCTAGACCCATGTTATTCATATTTTGGTTATTAGCACAGTGATGCCAATATTGAGGTCGTTGCTATAATTCTCTGTGTATTCTTCATGTTAAAAGCTTTTGCTGGTGGTTGTGATTACCCTGATAAATGCTTATGAAGTCCATTTGTTCATCTCTTGTTGGCTTGATGTTAAGCAGAATGCTAGGAGGGGCGAAAGGCATTATGTGCCAGTTTGGGAAGTTTTATTGATTATGATTTATGGAGCTGTCTGTAAGGGTCCAATTGAAAAAAGTTTGTTCCAGTTAGTAACGTAGTTTCTCTTTTACAGGATCGCGTCCGAACAGACACTTACAGGGCAGCAATAATGCGGCATCAGAGTTCTATTGCTGGCAAAGTAATTTCAATGTTCACTCTTAGCTTAGCTATAATTCTATTCCGAGAATATAGGTTGCATTAACTGCATGTAGTATATCCTAGTGCTCATATTCTCGCCTTTTTAGATGTTTAAACTTGCTTTGTGCACTTTGAGTTTGATGAAGTCGATGTTGTTTTTGGGGTGCTAAGGAATTCCTCCTTCCTTTTTAATGGGGAGAATAAGGATGCTTGTTGATATGACGGAGAGCAATAGTATAATCAATATATGCAGCTGGAAGTATGGGATGGATAGCAAGAGATGTGACAGTGATATGTTTAGGTTCTACAAGATGCAGAATGACTTGCGTGTGTTCTTTTCAAAACTAGAATGTGATTTTAAGAGCATTCATACACTTACAAGATGAAAGAATCAATATGGAATATCCAAATTATTGTAGAAAGAAATCAATAATGAAGTTCAATCTAAGAAAATGCAGATGAATGCACAACAACCGTTCAGATTAGGAAGGAGCATCGGGTGCTGTCCAACCTGGGAACTGGTCAGAACAAGCCTGGTTTGTTTAGAGCCCCGGTTCACCTGGCTATTACTGCCCTTTAAATAGAGAGAGAGAGAGGTGGAATTGCACTTGTGGAGATTCGAACTTCTCACCATGAAGAGTGATTCTACTCCCAACCACTAAACTAAGACCATCATTTGGTTGTAAAGGGAAATTTATCTATAATAAACTATTACAACAGACCAGCTTTGTTCGGTTCTCGGCTGTTCTGGCTTCAGAACTGACTCACCTTGGAATTGATCACTTATAATTCAGATAAAATGGGCTCTAGTACTATAGAGTTACGTGGGTGTGCAGGTATTTTTTGGTTTCAAAAGATAAAGAGTGATGCTCATCTTGAAGCTTTGGATGTAAGTTTAGCATCCTTCACTAATTTAAGATTCAAAATAGATACTGAAGTGAAAATCAATTGTGGTCTTTTTCATTTAAATTCAATCAAATGGAAAATGGGATAGGTAGTTTTGTAAACCATTTTAATTAAATTTCCAATTGCATAGTGAATGAACCCAACAAGTGCTTGTCCTTTGGCCCAGTATTGACGAATGGATTGAGACGACCACTTACTGCTTTTATGATTAGTCCCATGTCCCATTTTTGTACCTGTGTTGGGTAAGTGTAATGATGGTGAAGTAAAAGGAAATGAGAAAGAGAGTCGTGACTTCATAGGTCTGATCACATTTCATTGGAACCTGCAGGAAGAGAATGCTTTAGCTGTAAGTCTGTAAATGAGGAACTAAGCCAATTTTTGCAGAAACAATAAAAGATCGTCTTTTTACTTGCATTAAGTTTGGGTGGGTGAGGGAAAGAAAATTTAGGTTGGAATATAAAAGATTATAATTTTCCCTTCATTACTTCTCACAAAAGTTTGAAAAGTTTTCCCACTTTCTGCCCAAAACTCCATTCATCCCATTTTCCTTCATTTCCCAAACATAGCATTAAGGCCTTTGTGCGTCAGAGAAAGCTGAATACTCTACCAACTTTCCTGTACCTGGTGTGGTTAATAATTTTGTCCATCATTCTAGAAACTTTGAACTCTCGTTATGATTTAAATGTTTTTTTTAAGTGTCTTGATCGGTCAGTAGAGTCACAAAATGATTGTGATAGATCGAGATTATCTTGTAGGCATGCAACTGGGTTTATTTTATACATTTTCTAGGTTGGCATAAGTATAACTGCGTGTATCCTGGGCTACAGTGATTTGGTGAATTAACGACAGTATGATATTTCTCAGTCACATCCTGTTTTCAAGATGATAGAAGTAGATTTCAATGTAGCAGTGTACATTTTTTGAAAGATCATCTGCTCGAGCCTGAATTGTGTTTTCATTTTTTGAAGATTTTGTTGCAAACTTTACCTATGTCGTCACTCCTTTGATCATAGTTGCATTTGCAGGTTGTTGTTGATGTTGGTTGTGGGACCGGCATTCTCTCTATATTTTTTGTGCCCAGGCTGGTGCCAAACGGGTAAACTTTTTGCTTATATTTGTTGTTAAATGGGTAACATTTTGCTTATGCTTGTTATATGTTAATGTTCATTTTTTCCTTGTTACTGAAAGTTAGTGCTAGACCCTGTGATAATTACTGAAAATTGTTATTGTTGGTTTGCAAATTCTTCTCCCTCTTCACGCAACAATGAGTCAATACCTCTCCAAAATGAAATTTTGGGGGTCTGGAAAAGCCATTACTAGTCTGGGGTTTGTTTTGATTTTGATTGATGATTGATCTCGTGAGATGTAATTACTGATGGGTAATTGGGGAGCGCCTATTGCTCTTTTTCCTGAAATATATTGTCATCTTACTTTTCTAAAAGAATTGAAAACATTTGCTATTACCAAGATCAGAAGAATGGTTTAAAGTCTTTGGATGCAGTTGCCTTCTTTATTCATACGCTGAAGTTGAGTTCTTGTCGTTACTCTATGTTTCTGAAGTTCATTGAAAATTTGCTTCGTAGAAGATTTTGAGTGATGATAAAATTTGTATGGATACCGAGCTGGTTAGATAAGTGTTGGAATGGGGAATATGTCGCATGATGCTAGGGACTGCATGGTGGCCCGGTTACTAATTTTGTGAGAAGAGATTCAAATAAGCATTGGAGATTGACTGATTACATGTTACTATTTTTGTCCAAATGCTTTTTTGTAATGGGAAACCTGATAATTCGACCCTGTAATGCAGCGTGGCATTGTTGAAACTTTCCTATTCCAAGATTTTTATCTGTTACTTGCAAATGCATAGTTACTTTGGATGCTGCCTTGTTGGGTAGCTATTGGTATTTTTCCAACGGGGTTTCTTTTTATCCAACTAGTCATTTATGTGTGGGTTGAATGAGAATTATTCACAACAACACTAGCAATTGTGAGATTTTGATGGGACTACTGCCAACTGTTCTAAAAGCTTAAGCTGTTAGATGAAAACTTAGTTTAATATTTAATTACTCTAACACTCCCCCTCACGCTTAGTTTGATCTTTTTGCCTAGTACTAAGCGTGAACATATTTAATTGGGAGACAAATAGAGCTTGGAAAGATTTGAACTCAGGACCACCAGCTCTAATATCATGTGAGATTTTGGTGGGACCACTGCCAACTATTCTAAAAACTTAAGCTGTTAGATAAAAGCGTGGTTTAATATTTAATTACTCTAATAGCAATAAATCCACATATGACTAACAACAAATCTGTGAACATAACATGCACCCAACGATGTGGAGACATAGTAATGGCTTTGAGAAAATAACAAATTGCATTTGGACAATAGGCTTAATTTTATATTGAGGTTTGACAAGAAAGTTACCTAATGCACTGAAGTTTAGTTTCCATCATTTAAAATTGGGGGAGAAGGGGCAGTAAAGGTGATAATTTACAAAGGTCTCTCTGTTCCGTGACCCATTTCCTCTAGAAGTTTTGTCTACAAGTTTTGTAAATCTTTAACGCTTTTCTTCTCACAATGGAAGATTAGATGATACTATCGATAACAAATGCGATGAAGCTTGACTGGTGCAAAGGAATAATACGTAATAATACTGAAGAAAGTTGGTGTTTGATTGGTCTTGTTTCACGTATGTAGTAGGAGTTTGGCAGTGGAAGCATCTCTTTGATTTTGGAGTTCATATCATAAACATATGCAACCTTTTAAATGATTGAAACACTATTTGGTTTTAGAGACACTGATAATGCTAGAGATAAATATGAAGCTCTATGACGAGCATTAAAGCGGAAGGAAAATATTGCCAAATTACTAAGAGCGTTGACTAGTCAATCTGCAGTAACGTCTATCAAGTTTCGTGGACAGGATTACTTTTCCATGACTTGTTAAATTACAATGTGTGACTCTCTAGTGGGTGGGGGGGGGTCGGGAAGGTCAGATTTAGTGGCCATATTCATATCACGGTTCAATTTAATGTCATTCTGACTTTGAAGTCATCCACTCATCGACTTTTTTCTAATTTCTAATCCTAAGTTGCCAACTTTCCATATCACTTCTAGGATTGCTAGTCAGCAAATGAGCGCCTAAATCTGTCCACATGGCTTGTAATTTATATCTTTTCCTTCTAAATCCATACTACCTTATGTAGTCCGTCATGGTCCTTAGCGAGCATACACCAATTTAGCATGTAAAAGTTGCCTTTATTCCCTTTCTTATTTTGCTTCCTCTTTCAACTTTTCTTTTGGGTACTTCACAATTATGAGGATTAATCTCACGATTCTGTATGATGGTCATAATCATCCACTATGTTTCTACGGTAACAGGTTTATGCAGTGGATGCAAGTGACATTGCGGTGCAGGTACTCTAGCTCAGTCTTGCCCATTTTCCCATTCCCTGTACTTTTCTTGTCTTTATGGTGTTATTTGCAGTCATTCATTGTATGAAATTCTTGTGTTAAAAAAAGTCTGTAGGTCCTTCTTCCCACATTGATCTACTATCTCTCTCAATATATTCTAAGATAATTATCTCTCTCAAAAAGTTTGAACGGTCCTGAGAAAGTTCTCTTCCATCAGAAAATAGTTTCCTTGGAACAAACAGATCCTTGCATAAATTGCTGTTTCTTTTTAGCTTTATCAGTAGCGAGGTCCTCTTAAGCTGGTTCTACAAAGAGAGGCTGCTTCAGTGGGAGTGTTTGAGATGGGATGATAAATTTTCTCATATCTTCTCATAGACATTTTATAGTGAACAGCAAGCATTATTGGATGTAATAAATGCATCATCAACTGATAAGTGAATTGTGATGATCTGGATTGCTTTCATGTTTTTCTATCATGCAGGCAAATGAAGTTGTAAAAGCAAATAATTTGTCTGACACAGTCATAGTATTACATGGACGAGTTGAGGTAGGCTTCATCAGAAGAGGCAATTCTCGAGTATTATCTTTTTTCTTGGCTTGTCTATCTTATTACCTCCAACTTGGCATTTGATACATTGGCAACTTTTTACCTTTATGGAGCATTGGCGTTGACATATGAAAATAGACTATACTGAAGTGTGCTATCTCATGATGGAGTGGAATTTTTGTTTCAGTCTTACATTCTCTATTAGTTCAAGTTTGCTCCAGTCAGTTGGTTGATCTCATTGGACAAAAACATTAGGTTGGTCATAGATTTGAATCCTGAGAGTCCAGGAATTGAATTTTCAAACCACTCATGTTGAAGGGGGCTTATGTCTAGTTGGCACTATGCTGGGGTCATGGTGACTGCCCGGCCATAGTAAGAAGACCTCTTCGGAGGTTATGCGGCTTTGATTTACCATGGTCCTGTGGGGACGATGCAACGTCAGACTAGGCACACCCACAAGCCAAACATTCTGTGGTAGAGTGTGGAATTTCTGTGGCAATGCCCCAGGGAGACAGCTATGCTGGTTGCCCCATTTCACCCTTTTCTCTTTTAAAAAGAGAAGGAAAATAGTTAGAAGATAGCTATAAATGGAAGAATCAGGTTAGGGGAGGTGGAAATTTCTGGCCACAGTTGCTGCATTGGTGAATCGAGAAATTAAAATATGTAGTCATGTCAAAACTGCTTGAGATTAATATTTAACTTGCTTTTGGGTGTAGACAGTGTACTTGCAGAAATAAAAGCAAAAACTGCGGGGTTGGCGTATTATTAAGATTGTCAATACATGTCGGTGCCAAATTACTGTCCTCTCATTTGATATGCCTGACAATAAAGTTTGTTTCTATGGAAACTTTGTGAAAGTTTGTTGCTCTGATTGTGATATCTGCAGGATGTTGAGATTGATGAGGAGGTTGATGTGATAATATCGGAGTGGATGGGGTACTTGCTTCTTTATGAGGTGTGGCTTTTTCCTTGTAATTTGAAAACCAGTATATGGTGGAGCTTTTGTTGCTAGGTCTTAGCAATCATTTAACCTTTACATTCATCTTAGGCATGAATTTATGCTACAAGTAATATTCTCTATGTTTAGGCAATTGTTTCTTTTGCTTTCTTACTTTTTTGAGGATTTCATTGTAGAGCATGTTGGGCAGTGTCATAACTGCAAGAGATCGCTGGCTGAAGCCTGGAGGCTTGATCCTTCCTTCAAATGCAACGGTAAATCTCTCTCTCTCTCTCTCTGACACAAGCATGCACGCCGCATGCGGAGGCACACGTACAATATACAGTGTGTGTGTGTGTGTGTGTGTGTGTGTGTGTGTGTGTGTGTGTGTTAAGTTCCATTGAGCGGTACCTTGCCTGTTAACCCCGTGTAGAAAAAGGAGCTTCCAAAATAATAATGAAGCTCATTTAAATAGCTAAGGTTTGATGATGTCAATTAGGTATGGTAAGCAAACAATTAGATCCCTTCAGTCTCTTGCTTCTCTTCGCCCGCATAACTGAACAATGGAAAGGGGAAACTTTTGATGATCATTGGCTTCCTTTTCTACTTTGATTTCTTGCCAGGCCCAAGCTGTCACCCATGCCACTTTAGCTATACAAAAACTGCTAACAGACCTCTTCATTCCACCTTTTTAGCCATACATTTTTTTTTTTGCTTACATGAAAACATCTATTTGCTGAAATTTTTCCTTTCTCTGTCAGATTGTCCTAAGTTAATGAAGCTCTAAGCTAAAACACGTCTGAATATCCCACTCTTGTCCTACACAGAGTATCTCTAGACTCTCATTCAGTTGACAATTCAATTAGTCTCTATAAGCTCATGGCATCTCAGGCCTTCTTTGTTCGGTCTTGTTATGTGGGTTGGTGCATGTTGGTGTTGCTGACTGTGAAAAATTGGGTTCTTTTACTTACTGAAGAAAATTTGTCTTTGCTTCCTCCATATTTCTCCCGATCATATACTGAAGTGATCAGTTGAAATTGCCCCTGCTTTAGTTTGATATTGAAGTGTATGTCCTATTGATGCTGATTTTTGGTTTATGTTACTGCAGTTGTATATGGCCCCTGTCACACATAGTGACCGGTATAGTGACAGCATTGATTTCTGGCGCAATGTGTACGGGATTGATAGTGAGTACTGTTGATGTGGATTATACAGCTTTCTGATTTTCAAAGAGTTCAAATATTGGCACTTCTTTGTTGGACCTTGATTAAAAAGGAGGATGGCAAAAAAGATCGAAAAGGGGGGAAACTTTTCATTATTGTATAAGGTTTTTTATTAGATCTTTACTTTGCTTCTTATGCAAATTTGGCAATTTGGGAATTGGGTGAAAGTGTCCATGTGACAATAGCAAATGGTTCTCCTGTAAGAGGTCATTGCACAACTTGCACTTGTCCTGAACTGCACGTGTCATCACTTTGAATGCTTATGCCAAATTGTATTCTTCTGCTTTTATTTGTCTAGGATTAGTAAGTTATTCTAGCACTCACAGTCGAAGTTAATGCAAGGTGAATGGGGTTAGTGTTCTGGTTGGATTAATTGCATATATGAGCTGCTGTTAGTCCAACTTCACCTACAAGTGAACTTATTCCAGGCTAATTGCACGATTGTAGCTTTTTATATTGTGCTTTATATGGGTTGAATATCATTACCGTTGACTTTGTTTTAATATTTTCAAATGATAATGCCTATTGCTGGTCGAAAATTCAACCATGATAGTTCTCTTGTTGTGGTTGCAGTGTCTGCTATGTTGCCTTTAGCAAAACAATGTGCCTTTGAAGAGCCTTGTATAGAGACAATAACTGGTGAAAATGTTTTGACATGGCCGCATGTGGTAAGACTCCAGAGCTAATTAGAAGTTGCACGCTTCTTTCTGGTGTATCACCGGACAACATGCTGGCTCTCCTCTTAATCTCTCTCATTTTTAGCTTTTGCATCATCACCATGAGATTTTTTTATTTCTTAGCACTGAAAAAGAATTAAACTGAGTTGCATCCAGAAATTTGCAGTTATTTCAGTATTTGTACCATCTCCAGTCACACTCTTAATCCTTTAAACCAGTGGCTTGCTTGCTGTTACTCATTGCATTCTCTCTCTCTCTCTCTCTCTCTCTCTCAAACAATAATCCAGTGTCCCGTGGACTTTTTACCCATGATTAAAGAAAGCATCGCAACTTTTTACTGAGAGTCAATACGGTTAAGTAAAATTTTGTCCGTAGTTCTTAATTTCTCCATGTCCAAAGAAGCAAGATCCTCTTCAGATTGTTACAATTTGAGTATAATTGGATGTTGTATGCCTAGTTTTTCTTCCTTCAATTTTACTTATAAGTTGAAGGCTTTTCGTGTATGCTTTCCGATAGCACATTTATCTGATGAGAATGACTTTTTCTCTGAATTGCGCATCATGTTCATGCATTTGAGATCTTTTTAATATTTCAATATGGACGAAAGTGTACTTGAATAGACTGTCCTACTCTAGATTGCTAATGCATTTATATTTAGCTTTGTCATGGATTACAATTCTAAAGTTTTGGTTCGGATTTAGGTTTTCTCGTTATTAAGTCAACAGATGGTATTAAAGGAGTTAAGCTTATTCTTAAATTTATCTTGCAGCTGAGAATTGGATCAACGCTATTGGTAGTACACATGTTTTTTTCTATAGGCTTTCTTTTTTGTAGACCACTTCTTCACCTTCCTTTTAGGGGTTCTAGATGATGTTTGGTTTGTATCAGGAAACCCTTATGTTGGAGTATTGAAATTGAGACAAGGCCTACCATGAAGTAAGACATAACCTAATAGTGTTAAGTTCTAACATGAAAGATAAACTGACATCATCTGCCCTTTCGATCTGATGAGTGATGCCCTCTGATTTGTTGACTACTTAACTCAGAGGGCATCACTCATCAGATCCAAAGGGAATCAGAGGGCATCCAATCGTTAACATCAATCTGATGAGTGATGCCCTCTAAATTGTATGCAATGTAGGGAATCTGCTCTGATTTTACTGCTAGGCTACAGCTGTTGTTACTAGTCTCAGATTTCTTAGAATGGTATATTATAAAAGGGAAAATTTTTATTCACTATATGATTGAAGGCACTCTGATGACCCACATTTATCTGCTGTACATGTTCACAACTGGTGCGTACTGAGGTTTTGACATGTCCTCTTTTTAGAAGATACTAGCTAGCTAATTTTGATATTGCAGGTAAAGCATGTGGACTGCTACACTGTTACCCTTGGTGAACTAGAGTCGGTCACAACAAGATATAAGTTCAAGTCAATGATGCGTGGTATGCCTCCCTCTCTCTTTCCAGTCCCAACCCCTGCTGTGCAAATTGTGATCTATTACTTGATGTTTTATATAAATGCTTTCTTGTCTTTCTTGTAATCTAAACTGACAATTTTCAGTGTCAGGTTTTCTTTGGGAAAATTTTAAAATGTCTAGGTCTTCTTTCATTTCTGTGCTGAAACGTATATTGAGCATGTTATGGTTTTTATCTGAAATTACAGCAATTACCATCTTGTTCTAGTTGTCTAGACTTAGCAAGTACTCTGCGTGTCGGCGCATGTACTTGCGCTCAGTATAATTCTAATATTGCCTTTGGCTACTTAGCTTCCTCTTGTGATATTATCTCTACTATTCTAACTGATGATTTCTATTTGTTCTTGCTCATCAGCTCCATTGCATGGGTTCGCATTTTGGTTTGATGTTGAATTTAATGGGCATGCAATATCTCCCACCAATAATCACGTCTCATCGTCATTTATAGAGTCCTCAAACAACCAGTCCACAGATGTCAGTCAGAGGAAAAAACGAGGTAATCCGAGTGAAGCATTAGTGCTTTCTACTGCACCGGAGGACCCGCCAACACATTGGCAACAGGTATTTGTAGGTTTATCCTTTTCTCAGTTAGTGGGCTTTTAGTGTGTTTGATTCTTTGTTGCGTTAATGTTTTTCTGTTAGTTTTTTTTAACTTCTATTTGGCATGTACATATGGTTTGCACAGAGGACATATGCAGTATTAGTATGCTTGTCTCTAGATACACATTATGGGTCCTTTTCCTTATAGCGTGAACTTTTAGGAAAACTGGTTGTTTCACAGTGAGAATTGCTTTTGGATGTTAATGATTGGATCGACCTTGTGGATTCTGTCTTGTATGAGCTCTGTTTTTGTTTCTTTTTTTTTTTTTTGGTGGGACAGTTTGGCATCTTTTGGTGTCTCGTTAGAGTAAAAAGGGTTACATCGATGAATATTATCCTAAATATACTCGCTAGCTTGTCCATTGACACAGTAAGACATAAGGACTTGAACATTGATTTAGTCCTATTTGTATAAAGAAACCCTCTGTTTATTAAAGCTCCAGAACTTGCTTAAAGCTTCCTTCTTTGTTGTTTTACTAATAGAAAGAGGAATTGCAACTCCCAAAAAGATGTTGCATGATAGCCTTCATTAGAATGAGATAACAATTAGTCACTACCAGAACTTTACCTGATCTGGTGGGGGCGAGTCTTTCTCGTAATTTTGCTCAATGCCTTTATTGCATGGTAGTTTGATGAAAACTTTAGGAATGTCCCACATAATGTGCTTTCAAGATGGATGTTTTCTAGACATTTTAACATTTATTTGATGCAAGTTTTGCAGACTATGGTATACTTTTACGATCCAATAGACCTTGAGCAAGACCAAGTCATTGAGGGTTCTTTAACATTAACCCAAAGCAGAGAAAATCGTCGGTTCATGAATATTCACCTTGAATACACGTAAGTGGTGTGATGTTTCGGTTTTATTCACCTTAATAGGTATATAAGAGAAGCAAGTCGTGACATTGCAAATTTCTGTGCTCTTGCAGCTCAGGTGGTCGATCTTTTGTTAAAGAGTCTGTAATGCGGTGACATTCTTTGATATCTTGGAGTTGGATTTTCTATCAGGCGAATGTATATCTCAAACTGAGGCTAACAGTCAGGTTTGTGGACTTCCCAATTGCGGTGAGCACAAGGGGCTAACATAAGAGCGCGTATCTTATCTCTATGAGTTTATATTTTCCTATTTTCCATCAGATTATATCAGGTCTAAAACTATTTGTAGGACAGGAGACGGAGTTCTTTTGGTGCTTGTTTGATGAACGCTTCTCTTGTGATGCCCCTTTTATGGCCACAAGACAGGTCACTGTTGTCATAGTGAGCTACTGTGTCTGCATTATTTCAACGTGGAAACTTACTGAAAGATTAAAAGTAATTATAGAGGCAACATTTTCATGAAATTAGCTATTTATATCCGTTGCCGACAGAGACTCTTTTAGTTTAACTGCTGTCTTCCAACAGCGAACGGCTCCTAATACGAGTGCTTTGCGATGCTCAAAACTTGCACTGGAGTGAGAATATCGTCTTACTACTATGTTGGTCTTCACATAGGTAAAATCATGTGGACGTGCTGCATTTCATGTTTCCTCACCAAATCAAATTACATTATCAATGTCATGTCTAAGATGGTGGTGGGCCCTAACACAATCAAGCTTCACACGATCTGGAAATAGGCACCCCGTTCAATCCAAACTAATCTTCCTCTTTTCTTGAAACTCAACATTCACTTTGAACTGCTTTGCAAGACGTTCGATTAGCACTCGAACAAGCTTTTTAAGACATGAAGGAGGGTACTAGGAAAGGCAAGGAGTGACCATACTTCCTTAGTGTGATTAGAAAACTCGGTGCCTTAACCGGGTATCTTTTAATATCTTAAATTAAACTTTGGTTTTGATTATATATTTTTTTTTATCATGGTGTTCTATCATGGTGTTCGATCGTGATTTGAAATAGTTTTGTTCCACCATAGGTTAAAAGAACAAAAACTTATTGCATAGTAATCACTTTGATCATCATTCACACTAGTAGCACGGGTTAATTGAATCTAACGTTTCGAAACTTTAGAATGAGATGTCCAAATAAAAGGAGGAGACTCATTTATATATAAGTATAGGTTTAATCATATTCATAAATCTCTCATCAATCTAACGATGGAGATCGTATTTCTCCAACTAGCATACACTTACATTTATTCCAAGAGGATACAACTACAATGTTGCCCACCCCAGGAGTATTATAGAACATACTTGAATCCTTGAGGTCTGCCCCTTGTTGATGGATTAGTTACGGTCCTTTCTTCCAAGAACCCTTGAGAACAATTTGAATCTCTAGGCTGTGACACTAGTATGTCACTGTGCATGCGCATGTAACACCTTTCTCGACTACCACCACTCCAAATGTTCTATGCACCTTTTCCACCACGGGCACCACCACTTGACCACCGTCACCACACCACGTCTTCCGTTGCTCATCCACACATCACCTCCATCTTCACCAGCCACCGAGACCACGACGACCGACCTCAATTTACCCCCACAGCCATGATGATTAGACTTCTATCTCCATGTCAACCACCAGCAAATCACTCTCTCCTATTTACCACCCCTTAGCAAGCTGACCTTGAATTAATATCGCGCCCTTGCCTCCTCGTCGATTTAGCTATGAGAAAAGAAAATCATCAGTTGATGTTCAAATGCAATTCTTTTGATGTATGCAAAAACCGAAGTTGGACAAACTATACAACTCTAATACAAACATACTAGCTTCAAGAACCTTGGATTCTTACAACTACTGATGGATGGGTGATTTGTGTCAAGGGGAGATAAGTTGATGAGGACAAGGTGAAAATGACATACTTAAAATCCTCCAATTAAAACAATGCTCCTAGGCATCTAATGGTCAAGGAGGGCGACAACCACCACTAACCATTATTAGGGTTCTCATGGCAACTTTTTGAGGTAATAATTGCTCAATTATTAGGGCGTGCGCATACTTCGAAACCCTAAGTTTTCTCTAGTGCCTTTGTGACATTCCCACTCAAAGTCCTTTCCCACAATTTTATAACCTATCCCATCTTCGGTTTTCCTTGTCGTTCTTCTGCATGCCCAACAACATCCTTTAATATCCAACATTATCACAATCCCCATCCAAGGCCCTCAGATTTGTCCCTTTTGAATCGCATAATCTAAGCGATGTGAACTATAATCGCGCTTCGGAGACAAGGAATGGTGATTAAAGGCTACGATATTGTTTTCCAACTCAAAACATTTCTTAATGAAAAAGAGGAAGATGTTGTGACACTTGCAATCAAGGAAGTTTCTGTGAAATGTCTGCCACATTCCTAATGAACCAGTCACGTATGTAACATCAAATATATTGGGTAAGATCCTGACTGATCTTGGTTGGAACTTCATGAACAAAAGGAGTTCAGTTTATGCTTTAAATAATTCTAAATGATCTAAATGGGTACATTTGATTCTAGTGCACAAGGAATTTATGAGATTGAGTATACTTTCACTCATAATCCTACACAACCGATATCATTTTCTAGCTGAATTAGGTCCATAGACGAGTGAAAGCGATCGAAGTCACAATAATTCATTGAGTTCCACTATCGGATGTCACCACATATCGACATAACATTTAGAGCTGTAAGCTTATAGTTTGCTACTATTACCGTGCCACACTTCCGATCAATAATGCTTTGTAAGCTTCTTTAATCATTATACGTTAATTTTAATCAAACTGTTAAGATGCATGTGTGAATTGTATTAGAAAAGTCCCACATCGGATAATTGATGTGGTTTTAAGCATTTAATATCCTAGTTGACTCATAACTCATTGGTTTAAACTTTTGAGTAAATGTGGGTCCAACTGGATATATTGACGGACTCGGACTTGAGCTCTCTCTTGGCGATCTCCCTAGGTGAAGGTATCGAGCTTCTGCTGCGCACTCCCAACAAATGGTAGTAGTGTTGGTATCAGAGCCAATGATTGATTGGTGGGCCTCCAATTAGTTCCAATTGCCATCACGGTTGGTTTGGTGAGAAGTGAACATGGACAGTTGTTTTGGTGATGCAAATAGAGACCATGGGTGATGCAAACATTGGAGCTCACACGTTAACATTTTGGATGCTCGCGTGTGAGTTGTGGGAAAAACTTAACATTGGATCGCGTTGTTAGGGCGTGCGTGAGTTGTGTTAGAAAAGTCTCACATTGGATAATTGATATGATGTTAAACAGTTAATATATCTTAGTTGGCTCATAACTTATTAGTTTAAGCTTTTAAGTAAAGGTAGGTCAACTGAATATATTGACGGGTTCGGACTTAAGCTCCCTTTTAGCGATCTCCTTAGGTGAAGGTGAATTGGGCTTTTGTTGCACATTCCCAATACAAACTTTGCAAATGGGACTAACTTTTTTGAAGGTTTAACCACCGAAAAGAAAAAGTGTGATTCAATGCAATTCTCTATTATGCAAATGATGCGGGAAAAGCAGGTATTGGAAATTGAGTTTGCAATAATATAGGATATGATCTTCTTCACTTTGTGTAAGCAAGATCTCAACAAGCAACATCGTTCAACTGCAATTTATGAAACGGATTTCTCTCATTTTCTTGTTCACATGCACGTATATAAAATAGGATATGATTACTCTGGTGCTGTATTATGTACAATGCTTTACATATTAACATATTATTTTGTAACCATACTCATAGGAGAAAACACAAACCAAAGACTACTTCTCCATCTTTTGCTTCTTCTGGTATACTTCTTGTTTCTCTGCTTTTCTTGGATAAAACACAAACGATAACCAATGAAAAAGAAGAAGCATCCAAAGCCAAAAACCGAAGCATGATATTAAAGTTCCAAAATGGCCTGTTGTCACATTTCATCGGTCTAGAATCAAATGTGTTGGAGTAACATAAAATTGATTATTGGTGTGATTGAGCACGTCGGTTGCTGAAAGCTACAAGCGTTAAAGAAGAGTCATAAAGACTACGACATGGCTTCATTTTTCTTCAACAGATTAAGCTATTTTATTGTCTTTCTTAATGATTGTGAATTGTTATGTTTTTTTATTAAATGTAATCATTGGAGTTTGTGAACTTCAATTCCTATGTGAAGAAATGAAGTCGTGAGTTGTAAATCAAGCTAAACACAAAACCACAAAGACAAAGCATTCTAAATAAAAAGTTCTCCCTCCAATAATTATTTGTGCTCTTACTCCAAGTTTCCAAAGTTTATTATTATTCTTTTGGTTTCAACAAAATGATGCCAGTAGAGATCTCCTTAAGACACTGAGAACTATGAACTATTGTGTATTAAAGAGTGAGGAGCCAAATAACTCCGCAGGAATAAACAGAGATATCTATCTCGAACGGTATTATGAGAAACTATTTGGTAATTTTTTTGGTTGCTATTGCATATCATGAATCTTTGAAGGCTCAATTCACTTTCATAAACAAAAGAGGAGTTGCCTTCAAATGAAATTTTTTCACGATAAAAGTGCATGCGAATACGCAATTCTCACATTCATGACCCAAATGCTCTCTCTTCTGTCTCATGCATGAGTTTTTGCATGCCAGAGAAAGAGAGAGAGACACACACACAGAGAGAGATTAAACAATTGAACAATGATATTATTAAGAGTAAAGGCAACTTTTAGGTGGTAATAATGGCTCAACTATTAGGTGGGTCGTGCATATTCTGTTTCTGTGTACTTCCTAACCTGAATCTAATATTCTAATCTCAGACTCCAACGTGACTTTCGCACTCGCTCTTGCCCAATTTTATATGCTCATTCTATTTAAAAAACAAAGCTTTTGTGAGTTGGTCTTGTCTTCACTTACGCATTATTAGGGCGTTCCATCATATCTATACCATATCTTGATCTCCTCTCACACCCTCAAATTCCCTATCTTTCTTATCATACATATACCAAACGAGATTGTATAAATTAGACTATATGTAGTTCTTGGTGCAAAAAAATCATGAAAACTCCGTCAAAATTCTGTCAACCTTATGCAATTTTATTATGCATGGAAAAGTACAGGCCAAATGGGAAAAAAGAAGTACCAAAATCAGAACTGAAGTTTGAATCATGAATTCTTATATACATGATTGGTCGATTCAAGCCAAAGGGATGAGATAAGCGCACCATTATCGCGTTAAACTATCATGTTAATCACCACCCACATCTTTGCCTTTGAACTAATCTTCCACTCATCGACCAAAAAGATGAACATGATTT
Source organism: Syzygium grande (assembly GCA_024733475.1). Taxonomy (NCBI): domain Eukaryota; kingdom Viridiplantae; phylum Streptophyta; class Magnoliopsida; order Myrtales; family Myrtaceae; genus Syzygium; species Syzygium grande. The sequence goes on from JAMXDD010000011.1 coordinate 9,850,515, forward strand.
AAGCAATGTAGCCATATGTGTGCGGCCATTACATGTGTATTTTCATTTTCTTTATGTCGACACCTACTTTAATGAGCACTTCGTGTATGAATCCATCAGCAAAAGAAGCACCACTTTTTCCCTTGACATAGTTCTCCCCTAGAGAAGTATGAAAAAAGTGGCCATTGATTCCGAAAAGCAAGATCTGACTCATGATCAACCCACATCACATTGATTTCAACATAAAGTTGAGTATTAGTTTATGTTAACAATAGTTAGGTTGATTGCTCGTGAGACCCACGAGGAGGTTGTAAAATAGCATAAGAAGCCTTAGTTTTCCTTCTATTGGTTGGCTCAAAGAATTTGTACTAAAAGCTAAGTATAGGGAGTAAAATGTATGTCTATGAGCTACGGAAATGATCGCGTACTAGGCTAGATGTGCGACTTTAGTAGGGGGGCTTGGAATTGTGATCGCCAAAGAAGATGAAAGGTGAAGGGAGATTGAAATGATGTAAAGGTTTCGACTTATTTTGGCATTTATATGTCTCCTTGTTTGCTTAATTAGCTTGATATTAGCCCTTGGTAGTTAACTTTTGGAAGACCATGAGACCGTGACTAGAGTCGTTTGCAAACTACCTAAACCCAAAGTTAAAGTTGTTAGGCATAGGTGATGGTTAGGGACAAGTGTCAAAAAAGTCCTAAACCTTTGACATTGATGCTAATTTAATTCTAAACCTTTTTTTTTGTGCCAATTCAGTCATAAACCTTTTGCATTGATGTCAATTTAATCTTAAACATTTTTTTGTGCTAATTCAGTCCCAAACCTTTTGTATTTGTACCAATTCAATCCTAAACCTTTTGTCTGTGTCAATTCAGTCTTTTCAGCCAATTGACCGAATTTTGCTGACGTGGACACCGACTGGCCAGTAGCTGGTTATTGGCTACTAGCGTGGATAATTTTTAATAATATTTTAATATTTTTTGAAATTATTTATTTATTTATTTTCCTTTCTTTTTTTTTCCCTCCCCTCCCTCCAATCGGTGCCAGACCAGCGATCGGCCAGAGGCCAAAGGCTAGCGAGGGCTCGAGCCTTGCTAGCAACTGCAGAGGCTGACCTCCAAGATGGCTGGCATGAGGCACGACCTCGCTAGATCCGGCGAGGTCCAGCCTCACCGGCCTCTAGCCTCTAGCTGGTCGTCAGTCTGGTGATTGGCTAGAGGAAGGAGGGAGGGGAGAGGAAAAAAAAAAAAAAATAATTCAAAAAAATATTAAAATATTAGTAAAGTTGTCCACGCCAAGCCGGGTGGTAGATTTGGTACGGCCGGTGTCCATCTCAGCAAAATTTGGCCAAAATTAACTGGAGAGACTGAATTGGCACAAAGACAAAAGGTTTAGGACTGAATTGGCAGAAATACAAAAGATTTATGACTGAATTGACACCCAAAAAAGGTTTATGACTAAATTGACACCAATGCAAAAAGTTTAGGACTGAATTGGCACCAAAAAAAGGTTTAAGACAAAATTGACATCAATGCAAAAGGTTTAGGACTTTTTTGATACTTTTCCCGTGATGGTTATATCTACATGCACATATGTATATATGACTATGTGATGCCCAAGCCCGATTAGCTTAAGCATGTTGCAACAATATGAAGGAGATAGGCATAGGAATACATATAGGACGATGGCTATCGAGTTAAATATTCAATTTGAACGTGTTTTTTTTAAAAGAAATTCATGTCACCACATCGGCAGCGTAGAAAGAAACTATTGCTCGCATTGGGTGCATGCGCTCAAACATGTATTTAGACCATCTAGGTTAGTTTCTTTCACTAAACTTTCAGATGGAAGCTCCTTAGATCAACGGGCCATCTGGATTTTGGATGCGTGCATCTGGTCCGGGCAATGATTCTCAAGACGACTGGGACCGTACTACCCGAACGTTCCGGTCTACTTGCGTACTATGCTTCCCACGTTATCTTCTACTTAAAATGCAGAGGAAAAAGTTCTAATATATATGGACGAGTGAGTGAGAAACACACTTGATCACGATCCCGACAACAGGTTTTAGGGTTTCCTGGCCTGCCTCGTGCATGCATGGACGTCTGCTGCTAGTTTTAACGAGGATCGAGTCAAGAAATCAATCAAAACCAATGTCATTCACTGTAAGAAAAGGGTCGAGCTTACGACGAACTTAAAGGAGAGGGGAATGAGCTGGGCCATGTGGGGGTGCAATGATTATGGAGGGATGGTAAACTTCATTGTCATTGCATCGCGCGTGACTCTTAGCCCCAATCTTCAACAGTTCTTTGTCCTTTTCTACACGGGATGCCATGCTTCGTTAATATACCATAGGATAGACTTCCCCTATCTCCGACTGATGGGTGGAACGACCATGACTTATGTATCGAGAAGCATGAGATCGCGGATTCAATTCAAGTCATTGCGATTTCTCGGGTTTGAACTCTAAGAGAATCATAATTATTGGTAAATCCCTCGACGCCAATGCGGATGAGCTGCGTATATGATCGGATCCGGGGGAGGTGGATATAACTTGGTTGCATGAAAACTCTTTCGTGATGGCCCATCTAACTTTTGGAATAAGAAAACCCACCCTAAGGAGTTTTCAGGAGAAATTAACAGTAAATTCCTGTCTTTTCCCCATAAAAATGAACATTTGTGTTTTTATTTTACTTTATTTTACAATTATACATCAAAAACATGTTGGGACCAACAGAAACATTTTGAGCAATCATGATACATACATATATATATATATATATATATAGATACACACGTCTCAAAGCATCTTGTTATTTATTATTATTGCATCAGTTTTGTCATTATTTCTTTCTCTTCACCGTCTAATCGTACAGTGTACCCAAAAGGGCCTTAATGAAATTTGTCACGACTGTTCTCCCTTATTAAAGCCCGGTTTCCTGTTATCTCCAAAAGAAGGGTGGGGGACAAATAAAGTAAAATTAGAAACAAAAAATTGGAAAAACAAAAAGAGAAGAAAAGAAGGAAAAGAAAGATCCTCCAGAAAAACAAAAAGGTTAAGAGAAAATGTCGTCATGCCGCCGGAGAATTAAGCCGTTTTATTAAGCTAAAACCTAATTAAAGTAACAAATATCAAGGCACTCACACGTAAACCCTCGTTTATATAAACAATACAAATCTAATCACTTTGTCAAAAGGCTACGGATCTAAGTAGAAAGATAGAATCTTTATGGTTTGTATTTTAGGTTCAAAGGAAAAGTTAGAGCGAGACGTGAGGTTTGATTTTTTCTAATCTCTAATTTACATGAGCGATTAGGGTTTCCACTCGTTGTTCTTTGTGCTCTAAGCATCAAGCTTTCAAATGGCAAAAAAGGGCTTCCCCCCATTCTACATGGAACTCAGCCACCTTTCATCTTTATGTTTTTAAATCATCAACCTTTTACCAACTTTTAGAGAGAGAGAGAGAGAGAGAGTTTGTCCTTACTAGGAAGAAGCACTAGTTGCCACAATATTAAACCTAGGTCAAGTTGGAGAAAAGCATGCACAATGGAACTGTTCCTTTTTCCTTACGAAAGGTATCTAAGATGACAGTACACTGATGGAGGAACTTTTGGTCCCTATACAATGTATATAAGGGTAGGATATTATCTTGACAAGAGCTCTATATTTTGTTAATCATTTACTAAAACCGTCAATTTTTTCAAGACAGCTTGAATACTACTAGAATTTACTGACAGAAATTCAAATCTAACACAACACTAATATGATGAACTCGAAACTAATAAAATATCTTCATGATGCTTAGTGAAATCAATAGTATGACATGATGGATATCCACAACCCCACTTTTCCTCATGAAATAAAGGAAGGAAGATAATTCCATTCATCATATTGTCCCATCATTGTGGCAAATGATGGTGGAATTAAAAAAAATTGGTATAAATATTAATTTGGATAGAGTAATTCGCATTTGGAGAATATACATTAAGATAGAGACAAAAAAACAAAAAGAAGTATGTTAAGAGAGAGAGCGATGATGGATACATCAATATGTTGTTTGATCTCTTGAAAGTTAAGGAATGATTTTTGTAATAGCTAATTGAAAGAAGATGGAAAGTTTTCTACCTTTCTACATATCAACTATACAAAAGTGCAAAATTTGATTAATATGATGTAATCTATGACTCATACTTTATACTTAAATTTAACGCATCACGGCACGAAGGACACGTTTTTTTGTTAGACATGCTGTATAACTACACAAGACCACGATAATCGAGCACTAATTATGGAAAAAGTTCATCTTTAATATCAGATGCAAGCAAAATCTCTTTAGTTCCTACCCTCTAAAAGTTTTAAACTTATGTCACTGTTGATCACGCTCATTGGCGACATAAACTTTCATCAGAAACTTTTTTCTGCTAGAACTACCCACTCAATCTTCTTCCAATCACTGCGTTTTCGGATGATTCTCTCCATATAGTTAAGTTGACCTAGCGATGTAATCTGATCGAATATCACCTGACTTTTCTTAGAACAAGGGCAGAAGAAGAAATGTATATTCTCTTCTCACCTCTTCTATGGATGTTGGTGGAAGCTCATGAAATGATTTGCAGAAACCTTATTTCATATCAATCTCTGTTTTGACCTTGCTTTTGCTATCATCATCATCCCCTCTTTGCTTTCCAAACAAAGCGTTCCCAGAGCAAGAGAAAGTGCAGCATTTCTCACCAAGAGAAAGAAAAACCGTCATAATTACAAGCGCGGAACATAATTACTATAATTACACTTCGGTCAATGAAAATAAAGGGCTCATGTTGCTAATTCATGGCTCGTTGATTAGGGTTTCTCCATCGGATGCTTTTGGCTTTCTCGTGTTCCCCAATGGCTCTGTTATGTCTATGTGATGATTTCTCACGTCAATAAAAGAAGACCCAAAAGTGAAAATTTACCATATAATAGTGTCAACCCAATTAGATGAACGATCCTTTTCTTTCAAGGATCGATTTTCTTGCTCATCGTCTCACCTATTTTCATATTCAAAGGGACAAATAGGGTCACTTTTCATGCTGCAGCATCAAATAGAATACTCAAGAAAGAAAAGAAAAGCCCTAGACTTAGCAGAGGAAAAGATCACATTGAACTTGGGGAGTTTCTATGTCTAGCTGTGGATGCATAGCGTGTGCAAATTGCAATGCACATCTTAGACTCAGCACGAGTATTTTATTCTTCTTAGAAAAATAAAGAAAAAAATAACAATGAGGGTGTTCATATATAGCAGCAGCTGGTCAAAGGTTTGCATGGTCTGTGCAAATTGGTAATCACATCACATCACATCACAGCTCTTCAAAAGGAGGAGTAGAAATAAACAAAAAAAAAATGTATTGAAAAGAAAAAGGAGAGCGGAAATTACAAAGTTCGAGCTACCACCGCAAGGGACACCCCCCTCCCAGCATTTTCTTGAATCACTCCAAGAACAAGAGGCCAAACAGCAGAAACAGAAGGACCCCATCACCTCAATTATTTCAAAACCCCACAAACTTTGTCGTCCCTTCAATCAACCTCCCTAAACCCAAACCGAATAAATCCCCTTCCCTCACCTCATTTCTTTCCTCAGAGGACTCACCAAAAGAGTGCTTGTCTTGAAAAACCTCTCCAGCTCTTCCTCCTTTATCGACCAAAACCAAAAGGATGCAGAGAACAAGTGTGTTGCGATCGTTCTTGGTCCTCCTTGTGGTGCTTCAGCTTCTGAGTGCTGCCGCCGCCGCCGCCTCCGCAGCCACCACATCATACCCGGACTTCCAGGGCTTGGACGTGGAAGAAGCCGTCGCGGCCACAAAAGCCCTCCCTCCCAAGATAAACGAGTACCACGACTTCTTCAACAAACATGATGTGAGCGAGAGCGAGAGCGAGCACGAAGGCGAGTACAAGCTGAAGCTGGTTCACAGAGACAAATTACCTTCCACCAGCTCCCATGGCGACTCTCATGCCCGCCGTTTCCACGATCGGATGAAGCGGGACGCCAAACGGGTCGCCGGGCTCTTCCGTCGACTGTACGGCGGCAAAGCCGGCGGGACCGCCTATGAGGTGGAGGATTTCGGGTCCGACGTTGTCTCGGGCATGGATCAAGGGAGTGGTGAGTACTTTGTGAGGATAGGAGTTGGAAGCCCGGCAAGGAGCCAGTACATGGTGATTGACTCCGGCAGTGACATTGTGTGGGTGCAGTGTCAGCCTTGCAGCCAGTGCTACCGCCAGTCCGACCCAGTCTTCGACCCATCCGAGTCCGCATCGTTCTCCGGGGTGTCGTGCAGCTCCACGGTCTGCGACCGGCTCGAGAACGCGGGCTGCCGCTCTGGCCGGTGCCACTACGAGGTGTCCTACGGCGACGGGTCCTACACCAAGGGCACCATGGCATTGGAGACCCTCACCTTCGGGCGGACCGTGGTCAACAGCGTGGCAATCGGGTGCGGGCACATGAACCGGGGCATGTTCATCGGCGCCGCGGGCCTGCTAGGCCTAGGGGGCGGTTCCATGTCCTTCGTAGGCCAGATGGGCGGGCAGACCGGTGGGGCATTCAGCTATTGCCTCGTGAGTCGGGGCACCGATGCGTCCGGGTCATTGGAGTTCGGGCGCGGGGCCGTGCCTGTCGGAGCCGTCTGGGTCCCCCTGATCCGTAACCCGCGGGCGCCGAGTTTTTATTATATCGGTCTAGCGGGCCTCGGTGTTGGTGGCATCCAGGTGCCCATATCGGAGGACACTTTTAGCCTCGATGAATTGGGCAACGGAGGAGTCGTCATGGACACGGGCACCGCCGTGACCCGGTTCCCGTTGCCCGCTTATGTGGCGTTTCGCGACGCTTTTCTCGCTCAGACGACGAACCTCCCACGAGCCACGGGGGTGTCTATCTTCGACACCTGCTACAACCTGTATGGTTTCGTGACGGTGCGGGTCCCGACCATCTCGTTCTATTTCTCGGGCGGGCCGATCCTGACGCTCCCGGCGAGGAACTTCCTGATCCCGGTCGACGACGCGGGCACATTCTGTTTCGCGTTCGCGCCGTCTTCCTCAGCACTTTCCATCATTGGGAACATACAGCAAGAAGGCATACAAGTCTCTTTTGATGGGGCCAATGGATTCGTTGGTTTTGGTCCCAACGTTTGTTAAGTAAATATGTAAAGAACTCATGGGTGAATTTTGCTAGCCTTAGTCTTACCATATATATTATTCGTAGAGTGTAGTACATAGATGAGAAGTGATGTATTAATGTCTGATTATGGGGTGTTTATGCATTGGTATGAGACTAGAGAGGTGGGGTGAGTTAGAGATCGATAGTGTAAAAGCAAATTTTAACTCCCACTTCACTAGGGTATAAAAATCCTGTCTTTTCCTTTTCTTTGCTTTCATCAGAGAGAGAGAGAGAGAGAGTGAGAGCCAGTTAGCACCAAGAGAAAATCTGCAGGCAGTCAAAGGAACCGCATCAAAAGGTCGTTTACATGGGTATTAGAGCAAACTTCTTTTGGGGCAACCTTAGAGGATCCAAGAGGCCCCTTTTACTTGAAATGCATAGTAGAAAATAGAAATGGTTCAGTCTCACCACTGCTGTTAGTGTGTGGACATGACCCTGACACACTGTGAATTGCATTAGCTTTCCCTTTTTCCTGTCATCCATGTAGACAGATTCCTCTCTCTCTCTCTCTCTCTCTCAGTGAAGGCTGCAGAGTTCGAATGATGAGGGAAGGGAGCCACCACCACGGTGGACATGTGAGGCCACCAATAGGGTTTCTGGTCTGCCCTTGGCGCAACCTTAAGTTGGGAGTGTATTCAAGCGATCACTTTTGCAAAGTCATTTGCTTTTCCTTTTTCCCCATAGATTGACATTAAGAGTACTTTTACCCTTTTTGTTTTAGGGAAGATTAGAGAGAAGAAAGAACAGGGAAAAAAAGAAAAGCATCATTAACATCTGAGTCTTTCATACCCCATCTCTCTCTCTCTCTCTCTCTCTCTCTCTCTCTCTCTCTGAAATGAGGATGAAAAAACAATTATAGAGGGTAATGTCATTACTGTGGTTTCAATTTGAATCCTCTAATCCTTGTGGTGTCGAGCAACAACCTTAGAGGCCCACAAAAGTCGGAAAATCTGGAGGTGAAACTGGTGAAAGGAAGGGAATCAAATAAAGCAAAATGTTGGGATTTGCTCAGAAATTAGGATCACCTTGGATATTCGTCAAGATCATTTCCCATCCTCAATTATCTTGGTACGGTACAGTGTCAATTCTTGTCCATTCTTTTAATATTTTCTGGATCCCCTTGCTGGACTATTGTGACTAGCCCAATTTTTTAGGTCACTTTTTCACCCTTCCTGAGGCTAGACAAAGAGACAATCACAACTGGCTCAAGGGACATTTTCCTTACTAGCCAACTCACAAGACCAATATAGTCAAATGGGAACAAAATATGTTCGCCATACTTTAGTACCATTCATAATATGTTTTGACACATTGAGGTCCCGATTTTTGTTGACTTGTGCTCAAGTTTTGAACGGTTGTGCACGGAACACAACCATTCAATTTGAAACCGTCTTGCCCTCTTCCAAAAAGTGCCTTTATAATCCAAGTGAGCCATCAAGAGGACTTTTTCTTTAGAAGAAATGGGGACCTCTTAGTTTTAAGTAGTCATATTTTGTGGCTTTTACGTCTGCTGATTGACTAGTTGAAGAGTTCTGCCTCATCCCCTCAACTAGCCACATGACAAAACAAGTTTAAGCCAGAGTAATTTTCTTAGGAATGTTTTCATCCATTCAATCTTAGATTTGTCAAGCGAAAAAAAAAATGACATAAGAACAGAATTTTGCACATCAATGTATGCCCAGCTTATAAATTGTACGGGATGCACTTAATAAACTCGGGCACCCCTGTCATCAGCAGTTAAAAAATAAAAAGGGTAAGGCACAAGCAAGGGATGTCTCTCTACCCGTGTCCCTCATTTCTCCCTCCCACTCGCCAGATTCAACGTGGTACACCAGATATTCGTGGTTGGAAAGGAGAATCAATAGAGATTAGATCCTGAACTTAATGCATCACAAATGCCAACACGAGCAGCCAACAAGAGCGAAGATCCCATCAAAGATGGGCAACATGAACCTCAGAGGTTTGCTGAGAGAGAATATACAGAGACAAAATAATCATATCATAAGCTATGAAAGGGTCTAATTCTATGCTAATCTAGTTTAATCTACAACATAATATTTACATGTTAGCCTGGTTGCTGCATCCACCGCCAACAAAAATCCCTTCTGTCAAGCTAAAATTCAGGCACGGGAAATCTAGAGTTTACTGCCAATGTTCTTGTAAAAACACCGGCGGCGGGGGGGGGGGGGGGGTAATATGTGCACCGGCACATACTCAAAAATTCCTCCCTCCTCTGACTAATGAAAACTTAAATCACTCCCTTGCCCTTCCCCAGAAGTTTTCGGAATGAGAAGACTTACTCGAGCCAAAAAATGTGATGAGAACAAATCTATAACATAAAGAGGTATTTGAGATCTTCAACTGTTAGACGAGTTGCAGCACCACCTCCTTGGTCTTCACCAAAAGCAGATGCCACCATCTTTCTCTTTTCTTCCTGCAAATGACAACATGCAAAATGAAGCATGTTAACGAGTTAATATCCTATCATCAAACGGATATTAAGGCCAGTAGAACAAAATATGCCAAATGATGAACAAAATAAGGCCTCTTAAAGCATCTATTACTACGCATATGTTCCTTTGCTTAACCATAGTGATAAGGTGTGCATTGCTCTCTCGTCACATAACAATATGATTCTAGTGATGGCTAATTAAATTGACCAGAATGCATATTTGATTAACGATTGAGGGGGAGAATAGTAGACTTCATGGCAATTAACTGGCCATCAAATATTTTATTGCATCTGATTGATGAAAATTATTACTTTCCTCAAATAGAGAAAACAGACGGTGACTGCACTGACGATAGTTAGGTTCCTTGTCTGGAGAAAATAAACAATCACTGAATTGATGCTACTATAAATTAAAGAATGGGAAATGAAACCGCAAAAGAACCTGCAAAAATGTCAGAGACTAAAGCCTAACAGAGCTTAGAGGCCCAAAAGAGAAAGACCAAGCAGTACCTGCAGAGCCAAAATCCTATCTTCCACCGTATCCTTAATTGTGATTCGAGATACAGTAACTGGTCGAGTTTGTCCAATTCTATGAGCTCGATCAATAGCTTGATCTTCAGTAGTTGGATTCCACCAAAGATCCAAAAGAATAACATGACAAGCAGCAACCATGTTTAGACCAAGGTTTCCTGCTTTTAATGACATTAGCATAACGACTATCTGCAAAAAATTTCAAAGATTCAGGTGTCAAGCTCAAAAAAATTTAGGGGAAGACACAACGTGGTTCTCTTGTGAAAACAAAACAAGTGACACAAAATTTCTCGCTTAGCAGCTTCAAGCTCCTACTACACACATTAACAGCATATTCCACTAATTACGATAATTATGCAGGGGCCTTTCGTCTAGTGCAGTTCTGTGAGAATATGCGTATCCAAAGCAAAACTGACAGGTACTGAGAGATGATTGAAATGTTCTCAAACTATAGCAGCCAAACCTCAGGATCAGTGTTAAATTCCTTCACAGCTTTGTCTCTTGCAGAAAGGGTCATTGTTCCATCAAGTCGTCTATATTGTATGCAAAACTGGTTCAGATTTTGTTCAACCAAGTTTAACATACTCGTCCACTGAGAAAAGACAATTGCTTTAATTGGTCCTTCGGGAGGAGAACTCGAATAAACAGTTGTGTGCTTAACAGCTTTAACTCTGTATGTAGAATCCCCGGCGGCTGTATTTTCATAATCATCACAATCAATGGGACCATGAAGCTCTGCATCTGTACTTTCACCTCTGCATTGCGACTGTAAAATCTCAAGAAGAGCTTTGATTTTAGCTGAACTAAACTCATGCTGCATGATCAATGATTTGTCAGCTTGTTGTGAACTCGTTGAACCACTTTCAAAGTTACCGAAGATGCAACTCCTGAGAATAGCTTCAGAGAAAACATCTGCTGGACCGAGTGGTTCTTTACATCTATGTGCAGGACATGTATTGTCGTCACCAGTCAGATATTCAGACACACACTGATAACAGAAAACATGGCCACAGATAGTAACAACGGGGTGGTCCGGTGTATCCTGAAAAATACATAAACCTAAAACCATTAGATAGAGTACAATAAATCGATGCAGGAATACAGATTACAAACTGTCAATCAAATGCGATAGATGACATATTCATAGATGAGAGTTAATTGATTTCTTCGGATTTGCAGATACACAAGCAAAAACAAATATGGCTGCAAAAATTAACACTGATTAGTAAAACTGCATTCTGGAGTGCAGACAAAGTGATGAGCACAGGTGTTCATGCACACATGGTCACAAACACATCTAAACACTTATAAAAAACACGTACATTACAGGCAGTACATGTGGACAAGGATGTCTCCAGGAGATCCAGGAGATGTTTAAGCCTATTTCGAGGTAATTTTTTTGCCGCTTGCACAGAAAAGTTTCCAACAGAATCAGAATTGTATCCTTTGACAAGCAGTGGATGGTCACAAGCCTGTCGCAGGCGCAAAGCATCAGAAGAATATTTGCATAGTTCTGTTTCACAGTGCCAGCAGCAGCATATGCCTGCAATATAGAACTAGACAATTAGGAGCACATATAGCCCAACATAAGAAAGAGGAACCACCTAAATTAATCAAAATACGACAGCACAAACTATGGAGACACAATTTGCAATATTACAGTGTAAATATGGACTGCAAGTATGCAACATTTCCAAACTGCAAAATTTTGATCAATAACATCACAATTAAAAGCAATAACACAATGATCAACACCTTGCTAGCATCCTTGGTTTTGTTTCCTTTTTTTTGGGTGTCATTTTTCTTTCTATTTTTTTTTTTTTTTTTGGGGGATGGATAGATGTTGACAGTTGATACCACAATATCTAACTAAAGCACCCATATCGAGAACACAAACAACACAGAAAAATTGAGTTCTTAATAACAAAGATAAAGGAACACACACAATTAGCAGAATCATATCCAAAATGATATAAACAGAGATCATCTTCCAAATAGTCCCAGTGACAGCACAAAATATGACTAGAAAAAGCTCTTTTAAATGACTATGAACGATACCAGTATTGCTAGTTTAATAACAAAAAACTAAAATGCTAGTGAGAAAATTTAAGGTCCGTTCCTCACCTTGAATTGTACACGTGAATCGTGCTCCAGTTGGGTGTAGAAATTCCTCTCTTCATTTGAGAAATCCACCTTAGCCAAGCATATTGTTTTTGGAGGCAATGTAATTATCGGCTCCCCATCAATCAATGTTCCTAGAATGTGAAAATAGCTCATCAGTTTCCTCAAATAAATCCATTATCCGAAATAATTTAAAGATACACCAATGACAAGCAAAATTACTAATCAACAATTCCAATCAAAGCATCCCAAATATTATTAAGCACAGGAGTTGGGCAGGATATAGAAAAAAACCAACCCCTTGCAGGAGGGAAAGAACTACCATCAAATGCTAGATCTAAATTTCTGCGAATAAAATATTGTACTGGTGCTAAAAAACAAACTCACCTTTTGTACGACGCAGCATTATAGCCCTAAGGATTGCTTGGAGCTTCTTGTAACCATGGACTGAATTTCGCGATATAGGAATCTTTATTGTCGTATAAAATGATTTATATGCAGCATATGGTTCGTACTTCAAGAATCTGAAGTAGCTATATAAATCATCGATTGCATTCTGTATGGGAGTTCCAGACAAGCACCATCTTCTTTTGGCACGAAGGCTACAGCATGCTCTAGCAACTTGGGTCCTGTGATTTTTTATTGTCTGAGCTTCATCCAAAATTACCCTAAACCACCCTACTCTAGCAAGTGCACCACTGCTACAATCAAAGGACGAACTATCAAACCCTTTTCTACCCTTCTTCCCTTTCTTACTAACATTGATAGCTTTTTTCCTCTTCTTATTAGCTGAAAACTCCGATGACAATCCATATGCTTCCCCATTTCTTTCTTCAGCATCATCCTCATCAACCAAAGGTTGTTTTGGTACTTCAATAGTTACAATAGCATATGTCGTGACAACTACATCATAATTTGCCAGTTCAACGGGATCCTTTGTCCTATTTCCTCCATGATAGACCAAAACCTTAAGCTTGGCTTCCTCTGCAACTTTCTCATCCAACTCCCTAGCCCATTGCCGGAGAACACTGGCAGGACAAACAACCAATGTGCCTCCAGCGGGCCTCCGCTTACTGAATGCATGGGTGGAAGTACTCACTTCTGGAATAGGATTAGAATCCTTGGATTCTGCAGGAACCTGGGATTTGTTCAAAGCATTATTACCATTATCTTCATCGTCATCCAAATTCAGCGCTTCAGTTTTGGGATTGGGCATGTTTTCTGACTTTGATTTAGACTGTAGATACCGTTGCATTTGTATAAGGGCAATCATAGAGATGGTCTTACCAAGGCCCTGCATCATCCGTACAGTTAATCTAGGATAGAATAAGGGAAATGGTTGACAAATATGTAGGCTAAAAGAATTGGTAGAAATTGACCTGATCATCAGCCAAAATTCCACCCAAACAGTGCAAACTTCTTGTTTCCTTTTGAAGCATCCATGCCAAGGCAATTTTCTACTAATACAATAATTAGAGAAAATCCATATTTATCTCAGATAATGGAACAGAGATGGTATTTAGAAGCACCTGATGTCTTAAAAGAGGTACAGACAACAGACCATCGGGTAACGTAGCTTCAAGTTTTGGTTGATTAAGATCCTGCAAGAGTTAACATATCAGGCTTTGACACTCAAATGCATATATTCAACATTGACAACTAAACAGATTGTGCACCAGCCCAAGCATTTACCTCTCCATTTTTTTTAAACAAACTCGGATGGAATTCATAGAGTGAATAGATCTAGTACATGGAAAAGTAAGCCTAGAGGTTACTGGGATGTTTAACACATGATAGTCAATGATATTAACAAACTCAAGCCCAGCAGGGATTGCTGGCTAACCAATCACCGAGGTTAGTGGTTCTTGACTTCTTGCAACTAAAACTTAGCCGGGCCAATATTAAACCAAGATCCTTGTGTACCGTATCGTCATTACTAATTACTTCTCCGAAAAATTAAGCTGTCACCACGACTTGAGGATAGCACACCTAAAAGATCAAAGTTCGCTCAAAAACTGAAATGCCACATGTTGACGAGTGCTTACCAGGAGAAATTAGCATCATAACGTTAGTCATCCAACATGTAGATTTTTATTAACTTGAAATTAACAGCAACAGTACCTCTAATGCCGCTTGATAAATCAGTCTCTCGTCATTTTTGGACACCTCACCAATCGCAGAATGAAAAATGGGATCACTTGAACCAGGAAACTGTGCAGCAGACACAGACTTCACAGGCATAATTGACAGTGGCAAAATCCTACTACTTTTTTCCTCAATCATGATAACTTCGTCATCAGTGTTCCTGCCCCAATGGTCTCTCATGTAGCTCTTGCTATCTGATGAACTCGGCCGTGAAGAGTTTCCATGAATATCATTAATATGACGATTGTCCACATTCTCTTCAAAAATATTTACTTTATTAGTGTGCACATGTGGGTGGAAAGACGACGGAAGCGTTCTCTTCAAAGCCTGTTGTGATGAAAGTCTTTCATAATCACCAATAGGGCTACTAGAAATTCGTGAGTTTATGGCTGAAGGCAGAGCTGAATGCCCATTTTCAGGAAAATATCTAACATCATCAGCCTGTGAGCTTTGAGCAGAGTATCCAATGCCATCACTGAAGGAAGAATTTGCACGAGCTTTCACTTGTGGAACATATCTCAAAGGGCTTCCCGAAGTAGCAGTTTCTTTAGGAGCAGTAAGCAATTGTCCATGAGAATCTAGATTCATCTCAAAGGTAATCAGTTTCTCCTATATTATATCGATCAAATTTTACTAAGAAACTTTCATTTACTAACCTGGCCTCCTAGTGCTCACTCCAGAAGTCGAATTCGAATCCCATGGTGGTAGAACCCTTCTATCTTGGCCAGTAGTATTTCTTCCACTGTCTTCCACCTCTGTTTCGCTATCTGATGAACTTATCTCTATAGGATCCATCACCAACTTGCTGCTGCCTAATTTACTACGCCTTTTCCTCTCAGCAGCAAATGAAGAGCAAGAACTAATCAACGAGCAGACCTGCCAATTCTTAGATATGATTATCATTGTTAACATGCAACAACATGAACAGAAAAAGACAAGCCAAATCATTATGCTGCCAAAACTTAAATTTCTTGACTCACCAAATCTGCAAAAACCCTGGAGATCCAACAGCTTAAAAGAAAGGATCTCCACATTGAATCATTGAAATTACAGAGATAATCCCCATGGTCAGATGCACAGTCATCTCCACGCCCACTGCCTTCGAGATTAGGACATTGCAATTATTCGCTACATTCAATTTCCTCACAACTACACCTAAATTAAATTTGGAGGGGCATAAAAGTTTTACTTATAAAAATTTTCTTATCAGGCAAAAAGAAAAGGTTATTATAAAGCACAAGGGCAGATAAAAACCATGGACAAAAAGAAGCTCAAAGACTAGAGCTCGTTTACACCCAAGAATATACGTCCAGTGTCTGAAAATGAATAGTAACGAACGCATAGTATAGGGTCGAATTCACTAATTGATACACCATTCATTTACATGGAGTTCCCGCTTTTTTTCTTTTCTCAACTGAATAGGATAACCACTACCAACCAAAACGAATAAAAGACCTAAAAAAGGTCTAGGTTAGGCTGGTAGCCCAAAAGTCAACAGCACGCGGCCTAGCTATTAAGAAGGATCACCGGATTACTATTTCCTCACGCAATAATATCCCAAGTTCGCAATCTACTACTCCAACAGCTGTCAGTCCTCAGAAAAATATGGTCTAGAAGGACAAATTACCCTCTGGCTCACTATGTTATTGACCATTCTCATTTCCTGCATGTAAAGTGAACTTTTGCCGATGTATCTTTTCGCGGAGACTAACAATTTGCAAAACCATATTCCACATACCACATCTTTGGAACTCATCATGCATCAATAGACTACCCACCAATTACCAAGCAGTGCTTCACATACTGCCTTTAATACAGCTTTCGAGCAACCGCTCCCGACAATGCCGGAGGAATCATGTATTTCCAAAGACTAGGGAAGTCATAGCAGGAACCAACATCCTATCACACCAGCAGAAACGAAAGGCAGCATCTTTGTCCATGAGTTCATCAATTAAAAAATAGAAATTTAGTCGAGAATTCAAATGGGCCATCACTAAACAGCAAAAAACCACTCGTACCATCCGTCCCCAGTCACGAGACCAATTGTCCAAACCCCGAAAAGGAAATCACGAAAATTGCGCCTCCCTGTGTTGCCGCCACGCACAACCATTGTTAAAGAAACAGAGGCGGGGGTCAATTGCGAAGAGGAATCGCGCAAAGCGATGAAGTCAAGGCTGCTATGCACCGAAAGTTTCGAACTTTACGATCAATCTGGCGTGGAGACGCGAGGAAAAAGAGAGAGCGGAAGTAATTGGGCACACCACAATCCAAGATTTTGACGAAGAAACAACAAACCCTACCTCCGATGGTCGATCGCCATTGGAGCCGTGGCCTCGCGGACGCTGCTACCTCCGGTTCAGAGTTGCAGGAAAACAAAGACGGCACGACAAAAATCAAAAGAGGAGCTTCGCAGGCACGGAGAGAGAGAGAGAGAGAGAGAGAGAGAGAGAGAGCAACGGCAGCGCTTCGAATAGGCAACAGCGAACTTGTCTTCGATTCCCGTTTTTCTTCCGATGAATTCTCTAATGCATAATATTTAAATGAAAGACCAAGATAAAAAAAAAAAAAAAGTGAGCTTTAAGGACTGAGATAAAAGAAAATTACAGAGGGTCCAGACAAGTTCTTCAATTTTGGAAATTTCTTTTATTGAATTTCATCTGGCAAATAAAATCTTTTTTGGCATTGAATAAAATCCAGGTGAAATTGGATGGAGAAGTAATTAAAGAAACGCCACATATATCTGTCAAGAGTATCGAGTTTACATATATATTTTTTTCATCTAAGCTGAAATATGGATTTTGTTTTCCTTTGCATTTCGTTTAAAATAAAATACATTGAAAATTAAAATGTACTTATCAAGAATTAAGGTACTTAGCAAGACGTGTTTTTTCTTTTACCATTCAATTCCAGAAAAAGAAAGGTAAAAAAAATGCTAGTCCTTTCTTTATTCTTTCCTCTTTTAGCCTTTACTATTAGCAAAATATATGAATATCCATCCTTAGGCTGCGTTTGGTCGACCGTATAAAAGTCAGGATAGAATATGTTTTATCTTATCCTGTGTTTGGTGGTGGTCCAGGATAGGATGAGGTAAAGATATAGACAGGATATAGCCCGGATAAAAAAATCCGCGGGGAGGGATAGGATGGACCCAGATAGAATTTCTAATGTCTATTTTTCCAGAAATCCTATGCTTCACTCGCTGTCATCTTCATTCCTACACCTTGTGCGCTTTTTCCAAAAAAACTTCTTGGCTTTTTTTCCTTCACCGACTCCTCTGGACCCGTAAATAACAAAAAAATAAAATAAAAATTATCCTATCAACTTTAAATCCGTAGTCCACCAAACAGTGGACAGGATATGAAGAAATCTCAGGATTTCTTATCCTATCCTATCCAGTCCTATCCTATTTAGAAATCCGGACGACCAAACGCAGCCTTAGAGTCTACAACCAACATGGGAATAGCCTTTCATACACCATCTACTCTGCTAAAAAAAGACCAGGAACATCAGATTTTCTCTGCTCAAAATTGTGAAGGGCGTTTAACTAATCTTCGCTTTGAGAGCAATTGGTCCCGTCTCTGTCTCTCTGACCAAGCCCAGCAAGAGAATCTCCCAAGGAATGACTTGATTCTGCAAGTGATCGCTTGACATGGCACAGTTCTTGAAGAACATGTTGTGTATATTTGCTTAGGCTATCCATTTGATATTAGTCAGTTGGTTTACCAAACTATTGTAATATGATTCTAAAGGTTTTCAGTCTATTTGTTTTGCGTTGCGGGTTCTCTCAACTCATTTACAGGATTGAAAGCGAAGTCACAGAATCTTGAGACATTGCTCGAGTGCAGGTGAAAGTTGTGGCGTTTGCTCTCAAATCAGTTTTTCTTTATTCAACTAGGAAAGCTGAAACTTGTCCCGCGATTGATTAGTTTTCGCGTTGACTAGCAGTTGCTTGTACCGAAAGGTATCCTCGAATGGCTGCTCTTAGTGTTTGTCGATGGTTGGCATATCCGCGACATTTGCAAAAATGAAGAAAGGAGGCTAGGTAAATGTTGGTTGACTCATCGTGCGTTATCCACTTCAGTGACTTGTACTTCCAACCGAGTTGCTCCAAATTTTCATGTACTTACTGGTTCGTTCAAATTGGCAATTTGTTTAGTTTTGATTTAGTTTTGAATTTGACACCTCAGTGTAATGTCCAGCTAGTCGATTTCCTGTTAAAAGCTACGTATTCGATGATGAAGATGTTTGAATTTGCTTTCGTTTTGCGCAAGAAGGTGGCACTTATCCCTATGTCCCGACTGGCAATCCCAACCTGTTAACCACTGCACAAGCCTTGAAGGTGCTCGACTCCAGCGGATCAGAGATAACTGAGCTGGGTGTCCCGTATTCTGATCCTCCAGGAGACGGTCCGGTGTGTTTTGCTAATTTCAAACTTTGGTTTCTTCATCTGATGGAACTTGACTTTTAGGCTGCAGCCACTTGATCCCTGGCCAACGGTAGTGATCTCGACATGATTATTTTGATGATGAAAGAGGTCAGACTAACATGCCATTTGAGGTCCCTATTTGCTTCACTCAGATCCGATATGCTAGAGCTCAATGCCCTGCTCTTATTTTGTGATTGTGGAAATTACATATGCGATAGGACTTCAAACATGCCCCTCACAAATGCTTTTAATCTTCTGATGAAAGCAATTCATATTTGCTTCATTCAGTGCTTCGTCTTGGGGCATATTATCATGTGCAACTTGACTCTGCTATATTCAAGTATCATCTTATTTTAAAGTTGAAAGCATAGTCATTCATGGAGAATATTCGAAGTGTCTGAAAATTCTTTCTTGCTTTGCTGGGCACGCGATGCCTTCTTGTTGTCTGCTTCTTTTGGCGTTGCAAGACGGATGGCATTGACCATTTGTTCTGTTTATCATAGGTCAGTCCTCTAGGAGTGACCAGCACTCGAGCATCTGTGAACGATCGGGTGAGAACTCTTTTACATGACATAAAGGAGGTCAGCCTGAATGGGAATCTCTCTCTGCTTTCATGGCTGTGAAAGTCTTCATCCTCAGGCCATCGACTTCCAAGGAATGCGACCCGGTTTGTTCAGATTATCTTCATTTTCAGAGTGGTCCTCACATTCGATGAATTTCTCTGCAGCATCCAGTTCTTTCTTAGTTGTTCAGAGTGCGTAGTGGCGACAACATATGGCCACAATGTGTTCTTCAGACAGGACAAGATGAATTTGATCGATCCTCAGAATTTTAATCTCATCATGTTGTTTGAGGCCATACATCAGTCCACTGCTGAATTCTATTGGACCTTGGAGCCTTAGAAGCCCTTTAATTTGCCGCATTAACCGAAAAATTAGGCTCATCGGCATTCATCCGTTGACGTTTTCTTTCCTAGTCACCGAAGCAGGACGAAACAGCAATTCATGATTGATGCTCCAATCAAAAGTTACGTATCCACTGGCCCGTGTTTGCTGTCACAGGCAACGACAAACCTGTTGTCGTCAGCTTTGGCATATTGCAACCTGAGCAAGCAAAACGGGTCAAATAAATTTTCTTGGCCTGCTAATCCTAGTTCCCATGTCAAGACTGGGCTTTCATTAATCCGCACAGGTCGCAAGTTGGGGAGCCGATGTCATGATTGTCGGCATCGCAGTGGCGAAACTGCTCGATGAAGCTGAATCTCCAAAACAAGGGCTGAAGGAACTAGAGAATTTTACCATATCCTTAAAATCTGCACTGCTTTGAGAGAGGCCCCCATGTTTGGTTGCTCTGATATAGCTTAACAAGCATTAAACCTTTGCCTTTCGGCCTGCGAAAGTACCTTATTTTCGTTTACAAGAGATCTGTTTATTTAGAGAGGATGTTAACTTCTTCATATAAACTCATGCGGTCATTAAATTTCTGTTGAAAACTTAATGACATGCTAAGTGCTAAGCCCAGCTACTCCAGATCTGTGAACTTATTACAGTCACGAGTCCTTTTCATCGTATACTGCTCCCTCATCTTTCAATCTTTGCCCATCCCCGCTGAGGCGTTGGATCCTCCAACACTAAATCGTCGCTCAACGTACTTCGTGCAAATCAAACGAGTGCTTTTGTCCCGACGCCATCCTCAAGATCTCCAAGCAACCTTCCCCCACACCAAGAGCTCAAAACAAGAACGAGGGTGCACTCAAAATCTGTATAAATCTCAACCCTTCTTTGGAATGCTCTTAACGTGTTGAGATGCGACCACATTTTCTTCAGCTAAGATTACGGCAAGATATATAGGTCGAAAAATTCTCGGACGATCCCCACATGTCGCCTCGTGCGCAGAGCAGAGTTGTATAGGTCGAAAAGTTCTGAGTTAAAAGCGATGAAATGGTGTATACCACGATTTTATCCCATTTCATTGTTTTCTTTGAATTCATTCCATAGAAAATAGATACTCTCTGATACTTGCATCCTATAAAATGTTGGGCAGATAAGCCTTTGTACGTAAAAGAGATTCCTCGCGACGGAGTTGATAATATATATATAGATGATCGTGCCTTTTCCTTGACACTATTTGCTTGAATTTGTGACAGTACGTACATTTCTTCGTTTACCAAAAAGAAAGAATACATTTATTCAACCTCAACCCAATAGCAATTTACTTGCATTACAGAATATAAACAAGACTCTTGAAATGGTTTACTGCTATTTTAATTTCTGCCGCTGTCCCCAGCTAAAGCCGCATTGTGGTTTAGGCTTTCTTGGCATCCTGTAGAATCGAGATGAGCCCTTCCACTGTTTGCGAGACGAAACTAACATCTGGAAGATGGAAACCCGCAAAATATTCATCCTCGGAAAATTCCACTCTTTTCAATGTGCTGTTGTAGCTTGCGGTTGCTGATGTCGGGTGACCCCTTGCGACGGATATCTGCAAATGGGAGAGAAGATGGAAGAAATTTTCTGAGCGACGAGGCACAAAGTACACGCTCATAGTTTACCAAAAATCTATGGGACATCAGATTGACCCCCTCTTGCTACAACGAAACTCGATTGACACCGAACTTTCAAAAAATGCAATGGGCTACAGAACTACATTTGGAGTACAAGGGGCTTCGATCGGATTTCACTAAGATACAAGAGGTGTCCGCAAAATTCAGGCCAGAATATTCAGCAGAAGTAGCACACTGGGATAAGAGTAATTCAACTGTCATAAACCAGGACTTAAAAAGAGTATTGACACAACGTTCTATTAATCTACACAGCATGAAGTAATGTCCTATCCTATATTTCAAGACAACACTCACAACTCAGAAGGCTTACAGCAAATCTTGGATGTTGGCATATCCAAAGGTAATATTCTTATTTTCTATTCAAACTGTGGGACTGAATCAAATATTAGCTAATGGCAGAAAATTTTGAGTGTGTGTGTGTGTGTGTGTGTGAGAGAGAGAGAGAGACGGACAAAATGTTTTTCTCCCAAATCAAGGAGCCAAAACTTCCAGTGCGGCAAAAAGGTTCCGTCAATTTTAACATTTATGTTTGTCCAACCAGTGTGGTGAAACTCGACTCTATCCAGGCCACATGCTAATCCACTGTCAATGGCAATGACATGCTTCCTTCAAGCACCAATATCTGTAGAAGTCACGAGCCAAATATTACCAGTTAGGAAGTGGTCGGAAAATCCAGATGCTACGCCAAATGCAATGCAAACGAATAACTATGTTCACAGGGAAACCGTTACTAGTCCAGAGATCGCCATATATATTTCATTTGTTCTATTTCCGGGGTCTTCCTAGAGTCATATCTGACAAATTCCTTCTTGAAGTTTGTTATCCAAATAGGTCGACTTAAGTTGGATAGGGTCATCATTGTAACAATGAACACAGAAGTTCTCTAACAGCTAAACTCCCACCCAACTTATCGTGTTATGGGAGCAAGAGACTCCACGATCCATTCCTCGCATCCCCCTCTTTATGACTAGGGGTTTGAACTGCACATATCTTTTTAGTTCACGTGTTTCAAGCTTTCTTCGGCAAAATGCCTTGCGCATGGAGGGAAGTTCGACAGATAAATGAGTTTCGCAATGTTCAGCAATAACTTCAGTCTTTTAAGTATTTGTGATGTTATGCACTTTATCAATCACGACAAAGGCACACAACTTCAAATAATTGGAGTCCAAATGCTGAGGTCATACAAATAGTCTACTTATAAATGATCCGACACTTCTGAAAATTGTGAACCTAAAAAAGATGCCATTTTCCTTCTTATTATGCAATCCGTGAGCTTCACTAACTCAGCGATGAAAGGAAAAGGTTTCTCTTAAGGGTGATGGGGCAACTTGAGAGGCCTTAATTACATAGAGAGACAAAAGAGTTCACCTAGACCATGACAAAAACCGCTGCAAGAAGTGCTATGTAATAGAGTACATGAAGGATACATGCACAGCAACAGACGCAGAGGTAAAGAAGCCAAGAGCAGAAGAAAGGGTGTCCTCTAATTACTGCCAATGTCCATTGTCAGCAGACACTATCCATCTACAGCCTATCATCCTTAAAGTGTTGCTATGAAAAAGTAACTGGATACTTCATCCATACAACTCTTACCTTCATAGTCAATAAATTGAAGTTAAAGGAAGAGCAGAGCAAGTGACTCCACACTTTTGATCAATTGTTCCACACCAAATTAGCACACAAACTGATGATAATCGGACAACCAGTTGACATCTTCTGCTTGCTGTAAAAATGTTAGCGGTCAATCCTGGATCTCTAATAGGGCACAGATATATTCAAATCTCACTATTAGACACAACTAGTTGTAAACATTATGTCCTATGCACGTGCTATGAACGGCACCTATAAGGACATTATTCAAAGATACAATCAATACGGTGCATCCTCACTGAAAGGGGAAGGGAAGGCCATAAAAAGATAGTGTTTTACTGTTCTTATTTGTCAATAATTAGTTGCACAGACCATCATCCATGTCAATCCCATTTTATATTGCCTGAATTGTCTAATAGAGGCACAAGAATAGCACAAGGCCTAATTTTGAACGATAAATGTCAAGAAATTACGAGTAAACACCTTTGAATCACAAACGAAGAGGGTGATTGAATGAGTTGTCCTGATTGTTATAGGTAGAGGACAACACTACCTGTAAAATTCAACCAAAATTTTTTCTTCATTGCCTGCACCTATTATAAAATCCCACTCCAATCTTGAGAAATATGATGAGAAGTTTTGAATGAATTCAGTAACTATTTCTTTCCACGGAATAGTGCAAGAAACAATATCTAACCCACAAGGCATAGTGGTTCTGATGCTATTGCCACATAATCACCATGATGGGAGACATTAAAATTGAAATTGGGAGACTCCGTGACATCTTTATCACATTCCTTGAAAAGAAAAGGCAAACAGGAAACAGCAGAGCATGTTAACATTTTGGAAAAAAACTGAAAAGATCACTGGAAAACTATGACACTTCACAGAGGATAGGCAGTTACAGAAAACATCAAACCAGAAGGGGAGCTCATGGCAAGAGAAAATCAACTAACCACGATACATTTACTTAGATAAATGCATCTCCCAAACAATCATCGGCTTTCAGCATGCTCATGATTGCATTACAACGAATCCCAACATATTAAGGCATCTATAATTCCAAATCCAGTTTTGTTTTGGACACATGCAACTCACACATTGCTAAATTCTGAAAAGCAGGAAAAACAGATGTCCATCACTTGCTTAGCTATAGACAAGTTTCTCTAATCAACCTTTGCTCTAAGTTGTTAGAAGCACCCAGTAAAAAACATCTTGGATGTTAGACCTCTCACGTTAATCTATCACCTATGGTAAGCAAATGATCTAGACTAGATTAGAACAATAGTGATGGAACTACACAAGCACACAATGCAAATCTCAAAACGTTGAAGTTCATGCCAGAAAAATTAATATAATCCAACCATCCAAAGACATCCCCTTTCAACCATTTTTTAGAGGAAAACTCCCCATTTGACCATGTTTTAGAAAAAACAAATGGATAAATATGAAAGATTGAAAAGCATATACTCTTACCAATATCCACAGGCCAAACACAAGTTAATATTACAACAAGATTTTTGTCCCAGAAAGGCACAACTAAGAAAACATGCATAGAAAAGAGCCCTTGGTAGAAACAAGTTCAACCAAGCCCAGAAAGAAAGGTCATCCTCAATCGTCACCAGTCGAAGTAGCATGTCAACCAAAATTTTTCTGTATCTTCTCCTTTCGATCTTAAAAAACATATTAATAGATAGGTCTTAACCATTACCACTTCAACTAATTCAATGACTTGAAATGAAGCAAGATCGAGTGAAATTGAGAACAAATTCTTCTTACTAATGCTGTCGTGTTTAACAAAGTAGCAAGCAAATCCTGTAGCTCCACTGCTTCTATTAAATTTCAGCCTCTATATCTACACATATTAGGCTCGTAGAGAACTGAACATAGTTCCACCTATACACATATATAGATATTCGCTTAAACACATGAGCAACAAATGTATACAATGATATAGTGTGGCATCCCCATCAGACGTTGTCTTGGTCAATACCACTGAGGCAAAAGATTTTCCCCATGTGACTAATTTCCTAACTTTGCAAATCACTTCAGCATCTGGCGATCTTATGTCCCCGCCCCAGGAGAAGCACCATCATCACGCCAAACCGCACGATCATTCCAAATTATCTTCTGCTGAGCATATACTTTTGGTGACAGAGCATGAAGACTCTTAATGCGTGAGCATAGGTAAGCACTATGGATATGATGGCGATCCCCATGAACATCACTAGAATCCACATTAAAAACCTACACCTCAAAGGGAAGCCGCTCACGACTATCAGGATGATGCTGAGGGATGCAAGAAAGGCTACTGTGTTAATTGACCAGAAACTCAAGTAATTTACTGCATCATCATCGGCCATGATGGAATATCCTGCAGTGTGTGGCTTTGTCAAGCCGTCACCTTGGGTAGTGTCTTGCCAAAAACCACCCGGAGGGTTGATACCAACTTTGAATGCCATTGTTGCGATTAAAGATGCTACAACCATCAGCGCATTCTTTTTCCTTTCAAGCCAATCATATTGCTTACTGTGATTCTTCTTCCTACCTTTTCGCTGCACTGGGGATGTGATATTCTGATCATTAGCATATGGAGGTAAGGCCCCCATTGTCATGGATTCCATTTCACTCCTAGACAGAGCATGAACAATTTCAGTTGACCCTCCAGCTTCAAAAAAGTTGTGTATGTTGTCCATGTGCCTTCCAGATTTTCCACTTTGTGCTAAAAGTTCATGTGCCGTGAGACTGTCCGCATTCAGAGAGTTCACTTCTACTGCGGTACAAGACGTCAAGAAACTTATAGTCTGCACAAGTCAATGAGAAGGTCAACCTTGTGGAGACATGAAAGAGAAGACAATAATAGGTGGTTTATATTATAAGATAGGACTTGTGCACTTCTTACTTACCTCAGTTTGCTTATATGCAGCAGCTAGGTGCAATATGGTGTTGCCATGGTCATTCTTCAAATTAGCAAACTCGTGATCTCCAACTGACTCCACCAAAACCTTCAGAGCTTCCAAGTTATTATGCTCCACGCATAAATGGAGAATAGTCTCGCCATGTCCCATCTTCTGACGTGCTGCATGGGGACTCTCTCGAACCAGTTCCTTTAGAACATCCACTCGGCCTTTAACCACTGCAATGTGAAGAGGGCTCCTACCATATATGTCATGAGCATAGCACATATCCGCATTAACGGTCAACAATTTCTTCGCTATTCCAAGATAACCTTTAGCGGTCGCAAAGTGCAGGGGTGATATTTCCTGAGAATCCACCTCTCCTGCAAGCTCGGGTTTTCGATCCAGAATCTCATCAACGAATCTCTCATGACCCCGTAGTGCTGCTATATGTATGGACTCCCATTGTAAGACCACATAATACATTTATCAAGGATCAGTGGATCATCTTCGAGCAAACCGAGCAAAGAATCCACATCTCCTTCAACTGCTGCTTCGTAAAGCCTCTCCATTTTCGCCTCAAACTACAAAAGGAATCCAGGCTTTATAATGGTCATACCCCAAACCCCAATAATGCCGGAGGAATCATGCATTTGCAAAGACTAGGAAAGTAATAGCAGGAATCAACATCCTATCACACTAGCAGAAACAAAAGGCAGAATCTGTGTCCATGAGTTCATCAATTAAAAAATAGAAATTTCGTCAAGAATTCAAATGGGCCATCGCTAAACAGCAAAAAGCCACTCATACCATCCGTCCCCGGCTATGAAACAAATTGTCCAAACCCCAAAAAGGGGAATAAAAAAAGGAAATTGCGCTTCTCTGTATTGCCGCCACGCATAACCATTGCAAAACAAACAGAGGCGGGGGTCAATTGCGAAGAGGAATCACGCAAAGCGATGAAGTCAAGACTGCTATGCACCGAAAGTTTCGAACTTTACGATCAACCCGGCGTAGAGACGCGAGGAAAAAGAAGAGAGAGAGAGAGATAATTGAGCACACGACAAGCGAAGATTTTGACGAAGAAACAAGAAACCCTACCTTCGATGGTCGATCCCCAATGTAGCCCTGGCCTCGCGACGCTACTTCCAGTTCAGAGTTGCAGAAAAGCAAAGATGGCACGACAAAAATTCAAAAAGGGAGCTTCGCAGGCAGCCAGGCACGGGGAGAGAGAGAGAGAGAGAGAGAGCAACGGCAGCGTTTCGAATAGGCAAAAATCGAACTTGTCTTCGATTCAGGTTTTTCTTGAGTTCTTTGATTTTGGAAAATTAATTTTATTTGAATTTCAGCTGGCAAATAAAATCTTTTTGGCATTGAATAAAATCTGCATGAAAGTGGATGGAGAAGTAATTAGAGAAAGTCACACATACCTCTCTCAAGTCTCAAGAGTGTCGAGTTTATATCTTTTTATTTCGTTTAACCTAAAACATGGATTGCATTTCGTTGAGAATAATATACATTGAAAATTAAAATGTACTTATCAAGAATTTAGGGTACTCTTAACAAGATGTTTTTTGTTCCTATTCAATTCCAGAAATAGAAAGGGGAAAAAAAGATTTAAACCTTGCTTTATCTCCCCCTCGTGCCTTTGCTATTAGCAAAATATATGAATATCCATCCTTACAGTCTACTACCAATAGTATGTTCATTTATGGGAATAGTCTCTCATACACCATCTCCAATATGGATTCCTATAACCCCAATTGCTTTGCTCAAATAAGACTAGGAACATCAGATTTTCTCTGCTCAAAATTGTGAAGGGTGGTTAACTAATCTCAAGCTTTGAAAGCAATAGGTCATGTCTCTCTGACCAAACCCAGCAAGAGAATCTCCCAAGGAATGACTCGATTCTGTAAGTGATCGCTTGACATGACACTGTTCTTGAAGACCATGCTTTGTTTGTATTTGCTTGGGATATCCATTTAACATTGGTCAGTTGGTTTACCAAACTATTACAATACGGTTCTAAAGGTTTTCAGTTTGTTTGTTTTACGTTCCGGATTCACTCAACTCATTTTCAGGATTGAAAAGGAAGTCACAGAATCTTGAGACATTGTTCCAGTGCTAGTGAAAGTTGTGGCGTTTGCTCTCGAATCAACTTGCTTTGTTTGGTTAGGAAAGCCGAAACTTGTCCGGCCACTTCAGTCTTTGCGTTGACTAGCGGTTGTTTGTACTGAAAGGTATCCTTCGGCTGGTCTTAGTGCCTTGTCAACGGTTGGCATATCCGAGACATTTGCAAAAATGAAGAAAGGAGGCTAGGTTAATGTCGTTTCACTTGTCATGCGTTATTCACTTCAGTGGCTTATACTTCGAACCGAATTGCTCCAAATTTTCATGTACTTTTGTTCAGATTGGAAATTTATTTAGTTTTGGGTTAGGTTTGAATTTGACACCTCAATGTAATGTCCAACTAGTCGATTTCCTGTTAAAAGCTGCTCATTCGATAATGAAATTGTTTAAATTTGCCTTCGTTTTGCATAAGAAGGTGGCACTTATCCCTATGTCCCGACTGGTGATCCCAACCTATTGACCGCTGCACAAGCCTTGAATGTGCTCGACTCTTGCGGGTCAAACATAACTGAGTTGGGTGTCCCGTATTCTGATCCTCTAGCAATTGGTCCAGTAATCTTTTGTAAATTTGAACTTTGGTTTCATCTTATGGACCTCGACTTTTAGGCTGCAGCCACTTGATCCTTGGGCAACGGTACTGAACTCGACATGATCATTTTGATGATGAAAGAGGTCAGACTAACATGCCACTTGAGGTCACTTTTGCTTGACTCAGATCCGATATGCTAGAGCTCAACTACCCTGCTCTTATTTTGTGATTTTGGAAATTACATATGCGATAGGACTTCAAACAAGCCCCTCACAAAATGCTTTTAGATCTTCAGATGAAAGCAATTCATATTGCTTCATTCAGTGCTTCGTCTTGGGGCGTAATCACTGAGTTCTTGTGCAACCTGACTCTGATATTTTCAGATTAATCTTACTTTAAAGTTGAAAACATAGTCATTCATGAAGAATATTCGAAGTGTCGATTCATTTGTCCCTTGAAGCGTGGCACTTTTTAGAGAACGATGCGTGAATGTAACCGACTCAGGCCAGGAAAAAATGCAGCTGTCTTGAGGTTTCGTCATAACCCGTTTTGGAGTTCATCTTCTATACTGTGGTTGCATCTGTCGCCAAATAGGTCGTTCCATAATTATCTTCCCCAATCGCTTTGTTCTCGTACTACAACCCGATTCTGATGTGTGGGATGTTCATATTCTACCATAAATGATGCAGGGATGCACGGTAATTCGCAGGTTTCTCCCTTTGCTTTTTCTCGTGACTTGAAACACTGATCAAATGCACGTTGTGGCACTTTTTGCAGGGATCTACCATCTGCAAAATCTGGAAGAAAAATCTGTTTCTTTCCTTTTTACTTCAATTTGTCCAAGATCGGCAATTGATATGTCCAGTTTTTGCTTTTATATCCTTTTGGCCAAGATGCGGATAGATATGTCCAGTTCAAGTAGTCTTGCACATGCTTGTATAAAAACTTATCGGTCCTGCCCGTTTCTGTTTTGATTTGTAATCTCTTCAGAGGCCAATTGGTTCATCTTTTCAGGGCTTGTAGTCCAGGTTTGTCTCATATTCTCGAGACATTATCTTGTTCTTCACCATTAGCTAATGTGAAATAGCTAAAGAAGACATTCCACAGTTACATTGACTTCTTGTGCGGGATTTAAATAGCAGATCCACTTCCAGATTGTTGAGAATTATACGTACATTTATCACATAAGTTCCATGCCAATTCACTTAAACAAAATGATTACTCAAAATGGTTTCTTGGCTTCGTAGTTTTCTTATGGTTGGTTGTACTTTAAACTTAAGTATCCTATTTAAACTACAATTTATCCTAAGATGGCTTGTTCCAGAAGTTAGTTTGGATCTGTGGAATCATATAATCTTACTCCATTTTCCACAACTATATGGTTCAGTTGCTGCTTACTGCACCTAGTGCTCCAACCAGTCGAATGTGAGCCATAGCCGGAGCCTTGGAATGATTCGTAAATCTCGTAAGATCCTTCGTTCTGTTCTTTACTTTCCATGTTGATGTGAGAGTTTGTTTAACAAATTGTCTCGGGGCTACTAAACTAACTGCCTCATTGGTGTTGATTATAGATATTCCAGGGACTCGAGGAGATTTCGATTGTACTTCTTTTCTTTATAGAAGCTTACCTTTGTGTTGTTGTGAATCGGGGGTAAGGGTTGATTCAGATGCTCTAGTTTGTTTTTTACAACGCATAGTCTCTGAAATTTCTGTCTTGCTTTGCTGGGCACGCGATGCCTGCTTATCGTCTGCTTCTTTAGGCGTTGCAAGGAGATGACAGATGACATTGACCTTGTGTTCTATTTATCATAGGCCAGTCCTCTTGGAGTGACCGGCACTCGAGCATCTGTGAACGATCGGGGAAGAACTCTTCTTCATGACATAAAGGAGGTCAGCCTGAATGGGAATCTCTCTCTTTGCTTTCGTGGCTGTGAAAGTCTTCATCTTCAGGTCATCGACTTCCAAGGAATGCGACCCGGTTTTTGCTGATTATCCTCATTTTCAGAGTGGTCCCTACATCCGACGAACTTCTCTGCAGCCTCCTGTTCTTTCTTTGGCTGTTCATAGCGCATAGTGGCGACAAGATATGAACACCCTGTGTTCTCCAGACAGGACGTGATGAATTTGATCGATCCTCAGGATTTTAATCTCATCATGTTTTTTGAGGTCATACATCACTCCACTCCTGAATTCTATTAGACCTTGGAGCCTTGGAAGCCCTTTAATTTGCCGCATTCACTGAAAACTTAGGCTCACGGCATTCATCTGTCGACGTTTTCTTTTCCTAGTTACCGAAGCAGGACGAAACAACAATTCATGATTGATGCGCCAATCAAAAGTTACATATCCACCGGGCCATGTTTGCTGTCACAAGCAACAACTAAACCTGTTGCCGCCAACTTTGGCATATCAGAACCTGAGCATGCGAAACAGGTCAAATAAATTTTCTTGGCCTACTAATCCTGGGTCCCATGTCAATACTGGGCTTTCATTAATCCGTACAGATCACGAGTTGGGGAGCCGATGTCATGATCGTCAGCATCGCAATGGCGAAACTGCTCGATGAAGCCGAATCTCCAAAACAAGGGCTAAAGGGACTAGAGAATTTCACCAGATCCTTAAAATCTGCACTGCTTTGAGAGAGGGATCAGTGTTTGGTTGCTCTGATTTAGCATTATAAGCATTAAACCTCGCCTTTCTGCCTGCGAAATTACCTTATTTTTGTTAACAAGATATTTGTTTATTTAGAGAGGATGTTAAATTCTTCATATGAACTCATGTGGTCATTAAATTTCTATTGAAAAACTTAATGATATGCTAAGTGCTAAACCCACCAAGTCCAAGTCTGTGAATTCATTACAGTCCCGAATCCTTTTCATCGTATCCATCCCTACTGAAGCGATGGATCATTGGATCGTCCAACAGTAGATCATCGCTCAACGTGCTTCGTACAAATCAAACGAGTGCTTTGTCCCGACACCGTCCTCGACATGTCCAGACAACCTACCCTCCGCATCAAGAACTCAAAACAAGAACGAGGGTGCACTCGAAAATCCATGTGAATCTCAACCCTCCTTCGGAATGCTCTTGCCGTGTTAGGACGCGACGGCGTTTTCTTCAGCTAAGATTACGGCAAGATGTACGCGATCATGATACGTTATAGCAGCGCGACAGAACGAACCGCCGATCATATGGTTAATTTTCATTGGTAATTGCACCAGTGACTAGATTTTTGGTGACCCGAGACCTCATTCTTAACAAAATGATGGGAATATTCGAGGCATGAAATGGTTGAAGTTCCGCGTCTTGCATGGGCCTGATGTGTCCGTGCATTGAGGGTGTTTCTTCCTGGGATCATTCAAACACCCTAGGTGCACGGAGGAGTCCTCGTACACTTGTCCTTGTCTTTTCGATTCTGGTGTTACTTCAAGGACACACCCCATGAAAGAGCGTCCCTCTCATCTCGTATCTTCTTCCAAAAGTGACAACTCGTGCTCTACCTCGCCTCGAAAGCGACAGGTCGTTCTTTTGGGTGCTCGTTCTGGTTGAGCAAGTGAAGAGGGCAAAAAGAACCCGCCTTGGACCACACCTTTGAAGCGTTGGGAGATCCCCCGGCGACCCCCTGGTCCGAATCGAGGTCTTTGAAATCGTACCCTGGTATGTATCGAGACTTGGGTTGTGAATTGATTGGTTTAGGAGTAAACTAGCCGAACAATGATGGTGTCATAAAGAATCGAGAAAAAACCGCATTAGTATGAACCGGTCCAGTATTGGCGTAGTTGATCCGAAACAAACTTTCAAAACTCCTGCTGAGCAATAAACCAGTTTAGATTCCACGGTAGTGAAGTACCTCGGCAATAGCAAGATAAGGATTAGATCGATAACAATATACGAGCTAACTGTTTTCAGTGCCGAATGAGAGTGGATATAAGGACTAAAGAGTGTTATATGAACTGCATACTCCTGAACAGATGCTCAAAGTCCAGTATTAAAGAGTAAAAGATTGTAGAGTACGTGGATAATGAAACTATCGGTCCATCACGTACAAAAAAAAATTAAACAATAAAGAACTCTCATCATCCAAATGCTCAAGTTATTAGAAGGGGTCTTGTTATTGACGGATGAATACTTCACGGTAAAAGATTGAACTTTCAAAACACCCATCAACACACTCCACGCGGACATGGACAGAAATCACGTCGGAAACTACGATACTTTCTTCATTAGCTACTTTTTTTTTTGAACTTAGTTATTAGCTACTTAAAGAGTGCCTTCTGAACACTTAGACTGCATTTGGTAACTGGCCAAATAGTAACTAATTATATTCTTTTGTTCCCAAAATTAATTTTAGAACAGAAATCCGTTTGGCAAATTTTTTATTCTCAGGCACAAATTTGCCAAACTTTTGTTCCCATGAATCAATTTTGGAACGGAATGAAGAAGTAAAAAATAGTATCTTCTTTACTCTGGGAATAAGAATCATAAATAAAAAAAATTCTTCTTCTTCTTCTTCTTCTTCTTGGTTTTCTTCCTGGCCCGTCATGGGACAAAAAAGGGGAACAAGAAGAAAAAAAGTAAAATAAAAAAATGAAATATTAAAAAATTCAAAATATTATTAAAATATTTTAATTAAAAAATGTTTTGTAGTTACCAAATACATTTATGTTTTTTTTCTATTTCAAGAGTATAAATTTTGGGCAATTAATAAACGTCTTCAAATGTTTCGAAATTATTTTCGAAAATAAAATAAAAAATTTATTTTTAAATAAAAATTATTTCTGAAAATATAATGGTTATTAAATATACCCTTGCTCCCTCTTACCGATCCTAGTAATGAATACAGAACACGGCATAGAAAGTTAGAGAGGTAGGACTTTTCATCGTATGACATGACACAACAAAAGAACCCAACCCGGAACAATTCGATTACAAAAATTAACTACAAAAGGTCGAGAACTAGTCCTCTCTCTTGACCCTGATTGGGGAGAAAATGCAAAATAACAATAATAATTTATTGCTATCTGTTCCCAGCTGCATTGATCAATGAGAGTTTCTTAATCACGAGGGAGCCCTAGAGATAGGGACAAGTCAGACAAAAACGCAACGAGGAGAGCAAGAACGACGTGCAGAGAGGGTGTCGTGTAGGCCACTGCAAGAAGTCGTTACGGGCCTCATTCAATGCGGTACTCCTTTGGTCAAGATTTCATTTGTCTTCTATTTTTATTTTACTGGGGAATGGCAACGAATTCACCACATGTGAAAACGAAGCAACCGAATTGAAAGATTGGACATTTTTAGCTGAAGGATCATCTTAATTGGCATCGTCAACCGTATAGAATTAGATATTCGGATCGCGCAAGCAAGATAAACCGGTATAGACCGATACGATATCAGAAATTTCGACCCTAGAACTTTCCATTGTACCTAAATATGTGTAAAAGAACCAGGAATTGCCCGGACCATCCGGAAAAACATTATCAATAAAAAAAAGGAAAAAGCATTTTAAGAAAAATAAAATCCCTAATCTAAACCTCAACACCCATCAATTAAGTGCATGTCTCGTCTCGCTCTCGCTTTGTCTAAGTTGTCTCTTTATCTCTCATTCATGGCCTCGACTCTTAAGCTTAACACTCATTGACTCATGGCCTTGATTTTCAACTCCCATTAACTCACAGCCGCACCTTTGGCCATTCATCACCTCCCTCTCTCGCTCTCGGTCACCTTCATTTACGTGAAGCTACCGATTCTTGAGTGGGTCCATAAAACCAACGGGCGGTTCCCAGTTCAAATTTTTAGAATCTGTTGTTAAGTGGACAGTTCCTGATTACATGGTGGAAATCGTCCACCCATACCATGCTCACCCCTTAATTGTACCGCAGTAATTACCACATGGGGATATGGAATTGAGGTAGCATGACAATATCGATATCCGAACAAGTTGCCTAGCAAAAAGGCGATCAGGTTGAGATGAAAGAAAGTCCGTCATCTCTTGAAAGTTTTCTATTAAATTCTTCAATCGCTCCCCGAGCCCAAAATTTCTTAAAAAGTCTTTTACCTCTCCTTCCTAAAACTTCTACCTTTGCCGTTGAAGTGATGCTCGTTGGTAAAACTGAAAAGCACATACTGAAAATTCAAGTGCCGAACTTGAAGTGTTGTAGTATTTATATATTGGTGTCGAGAATGAAAATCTGTTTGATAGTAGATGAAAACCAAATGATAAATTTTATCGCTTTCATGCCAAATTGGTATGGTGATCATTATTGGGAGTTTTGTACAATTTGTTAATATTCAAACCTCGTCGAATATTTCTTATAGATTAATTAAGTAAGTAAGCGCTTTTTTACTTATCGCATTAAGTGATTCTTGACTTAAATAATCCAGTTGCTCGTAGTTAGGGATTATCAAACGTACTTAATGTGGTCACCACACAGATCCCAGTCGAACTAGCATAAGTCAACTATTTTGTCCCATTTACCCTTCAGCCCTTTATTGACCAGTGCCTAAGGAGGCAAGGCTATGCAATCCATGCTTTGGCCAGAGAAAAAGATGCACCCAGAAAACCGCAGTAAAAACGCAGTGTAAATTGCTAAAGTTGAAACAGTTTGCCTCAACACAATGACACCTAACTTACTGTGTAAATGTCATTCTTTTACCCAATTTCCTGTGGATTTTATACTGTCACGCTATATCCTCGCTTCGATGTCTTCGAGATTCCAATTTATAAAGTGAATATTTCTTAGGAGAGAGAAGGAAAAGAAGAAAAAAAAAAAGAAAAAGCCACCATGCTCTTTATTCTTTTTGTGAAACGGCAATCGTACAAATAGGCTTTAAACGTTGGTTCAATGTGCAATGTCGTTCTTGAATTTTTAATCCGCGCAATCCTGAACTTTGACCTAATATGTAATGTAGTCCCTAAACTTATTTCTTTTAAATTTTGGGCCCTAAACTATTGGTAAACGTTAGAAAATTCAGAGACCGCATTGAATATTGGACCAAAATTTCGGGACCACATTAAGTAAATTAAAATTTCAAGGATGACATTATACATTGAATCAAAGCTCAATGACTAATTGTGTCATTTGGCCATTGGTGAACTCGGCTTTATGGACAAGTAAGTAGAGTGCTGCACGTTACCGGTCAAAGTTCAAGTATGAATCTAATTGACATGAGAAAGCAGATTGGACAAGTAAGAGAAAGCCTTTTGGTTTTTAGGGATAATTTGAGAGATGCCATGCTTATGAAATCATAGGATTATAAATGATTGTCCTACTTAGACTAGTTCTAATCGAATTTCTATCATTTTACCACATTGCAATGTCCATCCATATGTCGATCATGGTTAATTCGTCAAAGGTTCGAATGCAAATCATGTCCTTAAAGAGTTTCATTTGCCGTATCAATTCAAAACAGATTTATCTCGTCGTATGAGACTTACGAATTCAATTTTTTACCATAATTAAGAACCTTGCGTATATTTGCATTCACTCTCAATTTTCTCCCACAGACTACACCACCCCGCCCCCCAAAAAAAGAAAATTCTCTGCATCAATCTACACTTACATATCATCAACCATATTTCTTGACAGCAAATGCTACAAAAAAAAACCAGAAAAAGAAAGGAAGAAACGAAAGAAGAAAGTAATTCTCGGTGGTCAATGAGAAAAATTATTGCTTATGATTGTGACTGATGTCATCTCCTAAGTAATTAGACTAAGCCCCCCCAAAAAAAAAATTATGTGCTTTGTTGGACCGTGCATACCCCAAAATCTATCAGAGCATCCAATTTCAGATGAAAAAAGCGGATTTGCTTTTCCCCAAACAGAAGCCAAAATTTCAAAAAGGGAGGGATGCAAACTTGCAAAGTACCAAAAAGACGCACAAACATCTGTCCATCAACACCCAGAAAGCGAATCCCACCAAATTTGTGATTTTATTGATTTTGAACAAGCAGAACTCAAAATAAAGAAACAAATAGAGAGATCAAATAAAACAAAAAAAAATCTCTTATTGTCAAATCCTCAAAGCGAAGGACCATGTGCCCCCACCACTGTCTATACATACCAGCCGTAGACTTTTTACAGTTAGCGACAACTCTATCACTCTATACACACACACACACACACAAAAAAAGCGGTCTTTGAGAGAGAGAGAGAGAGAGAGAGGGAGTACAGAAGCTCCACTCCCCATAAAAACCCCTTTCCATTCTTGCACCTCAAGCCAATCCCACCAAACCATTTTCCCCTCCCCTCCCTCTCTTCCTCAAGACACATTCCTTTCTGCAGTCCTCTTCCAGGTCTTGTTCTGTGGGAAAACCAGGGTAAAGAAACGGAGGAAGATAGAGAATGGGGGTGGCGAACATGACGGGGCTTTGCTTGGAAGCGAGCTTGGTGCTGTTGGGTGGGAAGAGGAAGCTGAGGAGCTTGTTCTGGAGGGTGAGGGCAGAGATGAAGAGGCAAGCACTGAAGAACAAGAGCATCATCATCTGGTCTAGGAACAAGAAGAAGAAGAAGAACCAGAGGTTCAGCTTCCAGTATGACCCGTTTAGCTACGCCCTCAACTTCGACAATGGCAACTTCGGTTTCTTCTGCTGATGATGATGGAGTGTCTGAACTCGTTTGTTTGCTTTTTTTTTTTTTTTGGGAGTAGCAGTAGCGTGGAAGAAGATGGCAGAGGAAGAGGGGGAGGTTGGGTTTTCTTTTCTTTCCGGGGAAGTGTCTTGTCATGTTTAGCGACTAATGGGAAAGCTAAGACGCCCTTTTGGTTGGTAATCAAAAGCTTCAGCTGGTTCGCTTCATTCGAACAGAGATGAATGATGAGCTCATCATGAATTTTCATGTCTCCCCTTGCTCTTGCTTCCTGCTTTAACCTTTATCATGTATTATCTCAGTGCATCACTCTCTGATCACCCACCTTTCTGGAGACAATCAGAACGATGGCTGGTTTGAAAATTGTTTAGGATGGGGGGTGATGGAGAGAAAACTTGGAGTCTTTTCCAATTTAATGGCATACCTATGTTGTCTGGCCCAGACACCGACATTGTTCTCTTGCTTCCATTTGGTGTACCGGCTGAATCGCCTTCTCTGAAACGGTCCATGCTGACATTATCTTTTAAGTGCACATGTTACTCATCCGATAGCAAATGGGTAAAAAGGTTGTTTCCTTAATTATAAACGTTCACTACAGAGATAGTAATTTACAGCTATAAAATTATCGGCGAGAGTCCGACTCGAATATTACTAACAAGTGCACAAACCCGACGCACAGTACAAGCATGTTTCGCGTAGGACGTGCCGCCCGTGATTTAAAGATGATTCATCGTGGATTCATTGTCGAATTCGTGGTTTCCTCTGTCTTGTAGAGATGTATTTCAGAGAGGCTTTTAACTTGTTAGGCTTGAAACCCTACCTCGTTAAAGGTGATCACGAGATCTTGTCATCTTGGGTTCATGCCTTCATGACATTCATTGGGTACCGTTGTCGATTTTCTTATATCAAAGATTGTCACGTGGTAAAATCTCATTCGCTTGCCATACTTGTTACATAACCATCTATTACTATAAGTTGGCAATATAAAGTAATTTAATCATCGGATTAAATCCTTATCCAACCAGTCATCGATAAAAGCTTTTATTTTTTCCTGGATAATACTCTCTTGAAATTAGGAAATTGGGGTCCCATAATACTTATGTATATGTATATAAACTCAAGATACCAAAATTACATGGTTTGTGCGTTCGTGCATTCTATAATTAAAGGCATTCAATAGGTGGTTTCATAGGCGCGTCATCTAAAGCTTACTCCCGCACGATATCATGCCCGAGGTACATTTTATTCCGGCATGTGCTATGAAATAATTGCGTTTTGTGCCATTTCAATCAAAGTAAAAAAAATAGTGAAAAATAAGATATGTATACCTTTTCGTTTTTCTTATAAAGTTATAATAGTTGGTACTTATTGATTTTTATTTGTTATTTATTTGTTAAACTATCAAAGGGTTGGATTCTAATCTTACTAGATTGGTATTGGGTCATGATTGGGTGGCCCATGATCAGCAATAGCTTGTTATGGGTCGGGCCTGCCCATTCCCGATGGAACTGAAAGCATTTTCCTATTTTTTTTTTGGCCTAATTCCTTTAAAAACCCCAACTTTACCCTTTGTCCCAATTATATCCCCAACTTTTTTTTGTCTCATAAAAAACCCCAAACTTTTACTTTTGTCCCAAATCTACTCAATTTACTATTCATCCAATTCGAAAAAATATAAAATAATATTAAAAAATTAGCTGAATAGTAAACGGGGTAGATTTGGGACAAAAGTAAAAGTTTGGGGTTTTTTATGAGATAAAAAAAAGTTGGGGATATAATTGGGATAAAGGGTAAAGTTGGGGGTTTTTAAGGGAATTAGGCTTTTTTTTTTGGGTGGCAACAAATTGGGCCCGACCTTCATGCTCTGCTCGTCCCAAGCCCCCATGATAGCCACCTCCAATGCTGGCAGCTGCCGGCCCGAGGTCACCGCCAGCGCTCCCTCAGTCATCGTCGATGGGGCCACTGGTCATTGCCACCGGTCGGTTCAAGTTTCATCGCCGATTGGTCTTGGAGTTACTGCCGATCTCAGCCACCCTCGGCCATCTCAATCAACGTCGATTCCCGCCTTTCGACAACGAATCGCTTTCAAAGTAGAAATAAATATACAGAATTTTATGTAAGCATAGGCCGTTGGGGTATAGACGAATCGCGCAATGCACCTCACCACGACTCATTACACTTGCATTTGACTCATGTAATTCTTCAAGAAATCATTTTCCAAGAAATGAATTAGCAATCGTTAAATCACGCATGAATAGTTTCAATCCCTTCCTGAACTCTGTTTTTTTTTTTTTAACTATTCAAGTATTATTGAGGTACTCGGTATAGAAATTACGACAAAATGCACTTATTTGATGCTAATCGACGTCGGATTATCTAGGGTTAAGCAAAAGAAACTGCTCGGACAGGGAACTGCTCAGACCGGACTTGCTAGTTATGGGCAGTTCTAGGGGCATCGGTCCAGTTCCTAGTTCCATAAAATTGGAACCGGTGAATTTCGATTTGATTTTCGGTTCCAAAGTGTAGAACCGCCCACCCATACCAGAATGATTTTTTAAAATTTCTTATTTCTTAAAAATTTGTAAAAAAAAAAAGAGCCTAATCTATCTCTTATTTCGCAAAAAAAGGTCTTTCGAAGCTAGAGTGACTACGTTTACTTATGCACGTGAGTAAAATGACGAGAACAAATCAAAACAAAACAACAATTGCTCATTCAAACCAAATTGTGCCACAAATTGAAAAAATTTCTATGAAATCTATAATGTTACATGTAACTTACTAATTGTAAAATTGCCTTGATTATCAATAACATCTTCAATTTCATCTTGAATATTAACGATAAATTAAAAAAAAAGTTGAATATGCCAACGGTTTCATTGGGCCACCTGAGAATCCGACCAGACCGATTAGTCCGGTCCGATTCCAGGGGGCACCAGTCCTATTGGATTCGGAGATCCTCACCGATGAATACAAGAAGATTTATGCGATATAAAAAAAATTAATCAGACAGAAAAAGTATGTGGTTTTGATTATTTCACACAATATTGGACATGTATATAATGTCAATAAGGTATTCATATGGACCAAACAGCAAATGAATGGCCTTAGCTAATTAAATTGATCAGTAGAGCTAGATTAAGAGGCTCCCGGTTCTAGAAATTGGGAATCGGTCTCTTTGGTCCGGTTCAGTTCTCGATTCTTGAGCAGGAACCAGACCCTCCAAGAATTGATCATCCCCTGAATTAGCCCCTCGGGAGGTCATTAAAAAATCCCATTTGACATTACCTCGAACGCTCGTCAGAAATGAAGTCCCGCGCGCTATAAAAGCTCGACCGCCAACAACCTCGAACATGTGTTGCGGATCGCTGATTTTCAGGGCCAGATGCTCGAGCCCCACCTGGTCGCAAGTTTGACCATCGCAACAAGAACAAACCCCAGGTCAGGTCACGCCCTCTTTGAAATCGCCACCCCAAAACCAGCCCCATCTGGCTCTCCGATCGAAAGTGAATGACTGAACTTTCTCGAGCGTGATTTCATGCACTCTCTCTCTCTCTCTCGTCATTCCAAGAAAGCGTGCGCGTTTCCGAGAGAGAGAGAGAGTGACACAAAGAGTTTCTGTTTTGGAGAGAGAGAGAGAGAGAGAGAGATGTGAACGTGGAATTCGATGAAGATCAGATATGCTAAGTCGCCACGTCCAAACCCAACTCTTTCTGCATGAACCCTTCAATCTCTCTCTCTCTCTCTCTCTCTCTCTGCTCTGATAGATATTTCGTCTTGGGCCTCTTTCTGAAGTGTCGCCTTCTTGAGGAATCGAGCGAGTGCACTTTTCTTGGGGTTCTCTGAAGATCGAAGCGAGGGAGGACCATGAGCAGGGACCAAGAAGAGATGGTCGATCTCGAGGCCCAGACCCAGAAAGCCGACCACAACGATGATGACGACCCGGGACTTGGAGGTGGCACGACGACCGCGACGACGGCGGTGACGTCGTGCATTTTCAACAACTGCAGTAACCCCATCACTCTCAAGGTATGCCGAACGTCAGATTCCAAGATCCTCATATACCTAAAAAGGTGGCTTCGTATCGTGTTACTGGATTTGATAGGCACAGATTCTTTGTCAGATACGATAGCTAAGATTAAGAAAGAAGGGAGAAAAGTTGTGCGCGGTTTGGTCGATCGATCGGGCATGCATGTTCTGCGTGAAGCCATCATGAACCAAATAATGTCCAGCGTGAATCAGAGGTGAACAGGGTTGACAAGAAAAGAAACCATGAGGACTTTGATCATATTCAGTTCTTTCTCCAAATTTTCAGAATCTTTAAGCATCCGGCGATCGAATGCCATCACTCTCCAACGTTGCATTGTGTTGATTTTGCGCCTGTCAGGGGATGGATCTTTGGTGTTAGCATATCAGGGTTCCAATTTGATTCGACTCGAGCTGGCTAATTAACACTCTTGAGCTTAGATTTGGATTCTTGTTTAGATACGTGATCTTTGTTGAAGAAAATTCACTCAAAACCGCTCTTATCTGTATTGGAATTCAAATTTGTATTCCATTTAGATGTTGCATACTGACCATGTTTGATCACACAGAGAGTTTGTGGAGAAAAAAGAATAGTCTACGCACGATTTTACAATGCTTTCTGATTATAGTTGCATTCAACTTATAATAGTCAAGGAATTGCTCCTTATATTTAGGTTAAGTCGTATTTACGCGCATTAAATTTTGTTTCATTTTCAGCTTGCATGCGACTGTTTGAACTTCGATCTTTGTATGTCACAGGACTAATAGTTTCGCCCGCTTTCCTCCTTACTATGCACAGTTTCACGACGTTGTTTACCATATAAAGATCCATAGAGCAGCGGGAGGACTCCTCCGAAAGGGTACGAAGACCGAAGAGAAGGTGATCTTGAATGGACTCACCGGCGTGGTTCGACCCGGCGAAATGCTAGCCATGCTCGGCCCCTCAGGAAGTGGGAAGACCACCTTGTTGACCGCCTTGGGGGGGCGACTTGCAGGCGGCCGCTTGGCCGGGACCATTACCTACAACGGCAAGCCCTTCTCGAACTCGTTAAAGCGGAGCACCGGGTTCGTGACGCAAGACGATGTCATGTACCCTCACTTGACTGTGACCGAAACCCTAGTCTTCACCGCTCTCCTCAGGTTGGATAAGAACTACACCAAAGAAGAGAAGGTCATGCACGCCGAGGAAGTCATAACCCAGCTAGGCTTGACCAAGTGCAAGAACAGCATCATCGGGGGCGGCGGGTTCCTGAGAGGCGTATCAGGAGGAGAGAGAAAACGGGTCAGCATAGGGCAAGAGATGCTCATAAACCCTAGCTTGCTGTTTCTCGACGAGCCAACATCGGGGCTCGATTCGACCACGGCTCAGAGGATCGTGTCAAAGTTGTGGGAGCTCGCGAAAGGGGGAAGGACGGTCGTTATGACAATTCATCAGCCTTCGAGCAGGTTGTTCTACATGTTTCACAAGGTGTTGCTCTTGTCCGAGGGAAATTCCTTGTACTTCGGGGAGGGAACGAGAGTGATGGAATACTTTGCTGGCATCGGATTCGCACCTTCCGTGGCCATGAACCCTGCCGATTTTCTCTTGGATCTAGCGAATGGCATTGGTAAGTGCATGTTCCTTCAAAACAGTCTGTCGTCAAATTTTCTAGATATTATTAAGGTGAACGAGCATATCGTCCCGAATATTTTCAAATGCAGTTTCACGATTAGAAGATGAGATAGAGCTGTTGTTCGATTGGATTACTAGCTATCCCCTTTTGCTCTTTCAAAATTGAACTCCTTATTTACTTGAAATTAATCGAAAATGCTTTTTATCTATGGATATCCTCCGGAATGTGTTTAATTGAAATTGGGGGATACATAATTATGCATTTCGAGACATAATTTAATGCTCGAATTAAGACATCCATTTGCTAAAGAAATGTGCTGACATTGAATCCTAGGACATAATACTGTGAATTATTGCAAAATGTTGAGTCATTTGTTCCAGTTTTCTCGCACGGTGTTGATGTAACTGGTTTGCTACGAACCGCTCCCGAAGATGAACAGAATGATAGCTAAAGCACGATTAAGCAGACCTTAGCTTTGGCATGCAAGAACCATCTCGAGGACAGATTGAAACAAGAGCTCTGCCCGATTGAAGATTGCTTCGTTAAAGAAGGACACTTAACACAAGGATTCCGATCATTGGCCGACAACATGATGGCAACAGTTCTCAATCCTCCACAGAAGAGGGGTCAAAGAAAGGAAATACCAATCCTTCTCCGGCTTGTGTTCGAGTCCTTCTTTAGTGAAGCAATCTTCAACTGCGCAAAGCTCTTGTTTCAATCTGTCCTCGAGATGCTTCTTGTATGCCAAAGCCAAGGTTTGCTTACTTGTGCTTTT
Source organism: Syzygium grande (assembly GCA_024733475.1). Classification (NCBI taxonomy): domain Eukaryota; kingdom Viridiplantae; phylum Streptophyta; class Magnoliopsida; order Myrtales; family Myrtaceae; genus Syzygium; species Syzygium grande. The sequence continues at coordinate 9,894,061 of JAMXDD010000011.1, forward strand.
GCAAAATGTCGAGTCTTTTGTTCTAGTGTTCTTGCTGATTGTTCATGTAACTGTCCCGGTAGGAACCGCTGCCGAAGATGAAGACAGAGAAAGCAAAAGCACGATAAAGCAGACCTTGGCTTTGGCATTCAAAAACCATCTGGAGGACAGATTGAAGCAAGAGCTTTGCGCGACCGAAGATTGCTTCATCAAGCAAGGACACGAACACAAGCATTCCGATCGTTGGCCCACGACATGGTGGCAACAGTTCACGATCCTGCTCAAAAGAGGGGTCAAAGAAAGGAAACACCACTCCTTCTCCGGCATAAAAGTTGCGCAAGTGCTAGTCGTCGCTTTCATCTCCGGCTTATTGTGGTGGCAATCCGAGGCTTCTAATTTGCAAGACAAGGTATATGATGAGCGTTTCCTAACTTGTTTTTCCCGAGGAAAACACAGCTAGTTATCAAATTGAATCAGCTGTCCTCCTCTAACGGATGGACTAAAAATTCGAATCATGCAGATTGGGCTCCTCTTCTTCTACTCGGCGTTCTGGGGCTTCTTCCCCTCTTCAACGCCATCTTCACTTTCCCCAAGGAACGGATGATGCTCGAGAAGGAGCGGTCGTCGGGCATGTACCGGCTCTCCTCCTACTTCATGTCCCGCATCGCGGGCGACCTCCCGATGGAGCTCATCCTCCCCTCCGTCTTCGTCGTCGTCACGTACTGGATGGCCGGGATGAAGCCCACGGCCGGCAACTTCCTGAGCACGCTCTTCGTGCTCCTCTACAGCGTGCTCGTGGCGCAGGGCCTCGGGCTCGCCATCGGCGCCCTGGTCATGGACCAGCAGTCGGCGACCATCCTCGGGTCGGTGCTGATGCTCTCGTTCCTCCTCGCCGGCGGGTACTACGTCCAGAACGTGCCCCCCTTCATCGCCTGGATCAGGTACCTGTCGATAAGCCACTACACGTACAAGCTCCTGATGGGGTCGCAGTTCAAGCCCGGCGACACGTACCCTTGCGGCGGCGGTTCCTCCTGCTTGGTCGGGGATTATCCGGGGATCAAGGAGGTGGGGCTTGATGGGCAGGGCGTCTCCGCCATTGCACTGGGGATTATGTTCGTCGGGTACAGGCTCATTGCCTACGTTGCATTGATGAGGATCGGGATGACCAAGAGGAGAAAGTAAGCGAAATTTTTTGTTTTTATCTTTCCTTTCTCTTATCATGATGTAATCTTCTGCACAATACGATGAAGTTGAGAGGAGCGAGCATTTCGAATTATCAAGACGTATTCGTTAATTTCTTATATTTACTTAACATTCTATCGTATCGCAGAGTATTTGAGCTTAAGTTTAATCTTTTTTTTTTTTCTTTGTTGGAGCTATGTCGATGAGAACTCAATTTAACCCTATTGGGTCGAGTAGATTTGACTTCAACGATAACAAGTGGTCAAAGTTTTTTCATGATTTCGACGCAATTAATCAAAGTTCAATGACAAAATCTACGTGTAAATTCATGAATATATTCATCATTTTGGTATTAGTCCACGTCATCATTTGTGGGCTGGGCCTTCAGACCGAGGCCGGCCCAATCGGAAGATCCTCCAGCTTCGAACAGCGCCGGCCCATTACGAGCCCGTGAATGTTGGCGCGCGCCCAAGATGGAGGTCGATCCAAACCGTCCGGTGCGTGCGAAAGATAGATCGGACGGCGAGAGATGACGGCCACGTCATCGATCCTGCGCGAAAACTGGCGACAACCCAGAACGCGCGCTCTTCAAGTGGCGGCAAAAACTCGAAAAAACTTCCACTCGATTTCGCAAATTTCGCCCTTTTCGTTTTCGTTTTCGTCTTTTCAATTTCCCTCTTCAACGCCCTTCATAATAGCTCCGCTTCTTCTCAAGCGAGCACATTACATTCTCTCTCTCTCTCTCTCTCTCTCTAAAACCCTGTTCATCTTCTCCGCGACTTCGGAAGGAGCAGCGGCGATGGCGGGAGGAGGATCGTCCAAGTCGAACCCGCCGAAGGCGAGGAAGAGAGTGGAGGTCGAAGCGGCGGCGGCGGCGGCGGCGGCCTCGTCGCTCGTTCGCGCCAAGGATGGCAGCGCCTTCGCCCGTTGGTAACGTCCGTCCGTCCGTCCCGAGTTTTTCCATTTTTCGGTTTTTGAAATTTTCTGTTTCGCCGGAAAATCAACGTCCGAAGTAGAAGAAGTTCGTGGAGCGAGGCCGCGCGCTGTGCTGTGTCGGTCATCGTTTTTAGGTTTTGAGGTGCTCGTTTCTGTATGTCGCTGCTCGGTTTTCATCTCCGCTTAGCTCGTTGCTGGATCCGCGGTTTTGGCGTGTTTCGCCTCGGTGATGGCCGGTGTGGTATCTACTTCCGGTCGGTCTAGCTTCTGTAGTTAATGTTGTGTGCCGAACATGGCGCGATGTGTGTGCATCTTCCGGTTTTGATTTTTCTTTTGCATTGCATTGTCGTTTCTCTGTTTGTGTCTTGGTATGAATGATTAGGCGACTCCTAGGTTGTGCTGTATAGTGTATCTGCTTTCCAGAACCTAGTTTTCCACGAAGTTGTTGAGCCTAGTCTGGTGCAATGAGTTACATACGGGACGTAAGCGCTAGTTTCGATTCACGTTTGGATTCGACTGTCGCTTTTCTGTTGAAGATTTTGTTTGGTTTATTGGATTTCTGATTCACATGGTTTGTTGTTTGAGGAGTCCTGCCTTACTCTGCGATCATTTCCCAGAATCTAGTGTTATATTTGGAAGTTGTGGCTAATCTGGATGCGAATGTGGATTTGCAGTGAAGAGTGCAACAAGGATGTTCCGGTGGCGCTCATTAGCATGCATAGTTGCGGCCTTGATGCCAAAATTAAGATGAATTTGGGTATGTTGTCCAGCCTCATTGCCTTGAAAGTATGATAAATGTGTTTGTGTTTTCGGATTTATCCATAGAGATTTGTCTTGTACATAACTGTCAAGTATTTTGTTATCTCTGAAATTGCATTTTTCAATTTGAGTAATTTGGGAAATTCCATCTGTGTTTTTCAGAGGCTCAAGTCGTGGAAAAACCTGCTGAGGTGAAGAAGAAACCAGCGGATAGGTAAAACTCACATAGATGGTGTACTTTGTACTATCTTGTGATCCCTCTTTAGGTAGATAATTTGTAAAAATTCTTGCAATTTGTGCTGATGAATTGACAGAAAGAGGTCATCAGAGCCCAAGTCTAAGAAAGCTAAAACAGAAAAGAAGTCTAAGAAGGGCAAGGATGCAAACATGCCTAAGCGCCCTGCCACTGCATTTTTCCTCTTCATGTAAGGGCAGCAATGTGTGTTCGCGTGTTTTTGTCGACATCCCCTGTTTTAAAGTCCTTGTGCTGAATGAATTTGTTATGTTTCAGGGATGATTTTAGAAAGACTTACAAGGAAGCGAATCCAGATTCTAAGGGTGTTAAGGAGGTAAAAATGATTGACTCCTGCAGACAGTTCCCGGGGTTTCCATGTCATATCCTTCCTGGCTAATTTTGTTTCTTGGATTGTGTAGGTTGCCAAACAGGGTGGTGAGAAATGGAAGTCAATGTCGGATGAAGTGAGTTCATTTCTCTTTACTTGTGATGTTTCTCCGTAGGGCAGGATCTAGCAATGTGATCTAACCAGTGATTTGCCGTAGGAGAAAAAACCCTATTTGGACAAAGCTTCTGAGCTCAAAGCAGAGTTCAATAAGGCCATGGAGGCTCATAATGCTGATGATGGAGAAGTGAGCTCGACCTCTCTATTCTCTGTAGATTTATATGAATCTACATGCGCAGACTCACTCATAGATGTGCTGAATTTTGGTTTTCGTGATTGGACAGAATGAAGAGGGTTCAGATAAGGAGGAAGTTGCAGATAAGGGTGAATCTGCAGATGAGGAGGAAGCTGCAAATGAGGAAACTGCGGGGGAGAAAGCTGAGGAAGTATTGGAGGATGAGTAGTCCATGCATTGATGGTTTTCATGTTAGTTTAGGATGGTTTAGCATCTGGCTTCTAGTTGTTGTAAATCTAAGTTCTAGCCAGTGCGCTTTTTGGGAAACTATTGATTTCTTTACCAAAGTTACTCTGCAAGTGGGCAGTGCAATTAAACCTTTAATCTTACTTCAATGCCACGGTAACGTTCATTATGCTGGTGTTTCTCATTGCAGGAGAGCACTCTAGCTATTAATTGGTCTCTGTCATGAAATAAGGACGTGCCATTGCATTTGCACGTATTATTATAAACATTAGATATCTCTTACAGATGTTCAAGTAGGAAGACAGATGAAATTATTGGATCGCTGACTTCTGTGGTTACAACGATTTAAAAAATGGAAGAATGACCTATCCTTCTTCCCTCTACCGATCCTATATGGATATATGTATGCTCACATGGCGTGAGCATTGATCTAATCAGACAAATTCGGTCAGCATCTTATCGGCCCGGTTCGCTGATTCTCCTGCAAGGTGGCAGGGGCTTGCCACATAAGCACAGATTGTGGGCATAAGCCACTGGCGGAAAGATGTTAAAAGGCCTCACTTGCGGTATCTGTCCACATAGCCTGTTCGCCCTGAAATTTGCATGGTGAACGAGCCTTAACCCCACGAAGCTGCTGGGGATTCTTCCCGTGAGCGCATTGATAGACAGATCGAGCCACTGGAGATTGCCCAATTGACCCAACCCCGGAGGGATGGTCCCGCTTATCCGGTTCCTCGAAATATCCAATCTTTGGAGCCCGACCAGGTTCGCGATCGAAGCCGGGATTTGGCCAGTGATTCGGTTGCTTCCGATGTTGAGCACCTTCAAGCTCGAACCCTCTCCGAATTCGGGAATAGCGCCTGATAATTGATTGTTGGTAACGTCGATAGCCTCCAAGGAGCCGCTTGTCTTGTTACTTAATATTGCGGAGAGCGACCCTGTTAGGCGATTCGAGTGAAGATCGAGAGAGTGCAGCCCATCTGGCAGTTTGATCCCCGAAAGGTCAAAGCTGAGCCGATTGCTCCCCAGCTTAACATCACTTAGGCTGGGCATATTCGCCAGAAAGCTAGAGATACCACCCGTGAAGGAATTGTCAGATAGGTCTACGTAGCTCAAGGAATCTGGTTTTGCGAAAACGGGTAGGTTTCCTCCGAGTTTGCAGCCGGCGAGGCGGACATCATACAATGGCCTGTTCACGATCCAACCGGGAATCGACCCTAAGGCGAGATTGTTGTATGAAAGATCGACCGACGACAGAGACGGGATTCCTTGGCTGAGGGAACTAGGTAAAGGGTTGGACAGCTCATTCCTGGACAAGTTAAGCGACCAGAGATTCGTCAATTTCGAAAGGGAAGCCGGTATTGGCCCCGAGATTCTGTTGCCAGCCAACTGAAGCTGGGCAAGAGATTTCAGATTGCCAATCTGGTCTGGGATTTCGCCCGTGAGCAGGTTGTGGCTCAAGGACAGCGCCGAAATGCTCCGCAAGCTAAGCAATGAAATCGGTATTTGGCCCGACAGTTGGTTGTTAGAGAGGTCAAGATTGGTAAGGTTCGGAAATGGCCCCGAGAATTCCGGGACCGGCCCCGATAACGAGTTGGAGCTGAGATCGAGAAACTGCAGTCTCTGCAAGTTTCCGAAGATGGGCGGTATCGGACCGGCAAGGAAGTTCTTGGCCAAGTTCAGCTGACCCACATTCCTGAGATTCCCCAAGCTGGGAGGTATCTGACCCCGGAACCGGTTGCCCGTCAGCGAAAGGGCCTGGAGCGACGGCAACTGCCCGAGGCCCGGAGGGAGGACCCCTTGAAGGGAGTTGTACTCGAGGACCAGCTGAGCGAGGCGGGGCAACTTGAAGAGGCTGTCGGGGATGGTCCCCGTGATGTGCTTCATCCCGGAGATGGCCAACACCTCCAGGAACCGCAAGTCGCCCAGGGAAGGCGACAGGGTGCCCGTCATGTAGACGCCGCCGTCCTCCACCGATCCCTGGAGCATCAGCCCGGTGACCCTCCCGGAAGGGCCGCACTGGACGCCCTCCCAGTCCTCGCAGCAATTGGTCCCCGTCCAGGAATCGAGGTTCCCCGAAGTGTCCTTCGAGATCTTGGCCTTGAAGCTCAGGAGCGCGATCCTGTCCGCCTCCGCGCATCCCCCCGCCGCCGCCGCCCCCGCCCTCCTCCTCCTCCTCCTCCGTCTCCAGAGCTCCCCCGAGCCCCGACCGCCGACCGACGCCGCCGCCGCCGCCTGCATCAGGAAAAGAACGGCGGCGACCCTTCTCGGAACCGTCCGCATTTTCTCGGGGCCGCCTGGGGATGCGTAGCTGGCAAAAGACACGGGGCGGGGGTGGGGGTTTGGGCGATTATGCTAATCGATGCCTTGGTGCTGGCAAAAGGGAGGAGGCGAGGGAGGAGGGGGCAATGATGGGAGCAGGAGGACGAAAGGAGGCAAGGGGATTCCTCTTATCTCTCTCTCTCCCTGTTTAAAGGGAGCGTGAAGGGAAGAAAGGAGCGAGAACTGGCGCTGCAGCTCGACCCGAAAGAGAAAAGGGGAGAACCCAAAAGGGTGTGAAGAAGACTGAACATCTTTTCTCCTATTTATAGGCCCCTCCCCCCGCCCCCTCTCGTCTCCTTTTTTTGTTCTCTCCATTCTTTCTCCTCCGCTTCTCCCGTTTTTTTTTTTTTTTTCTCTCTTTCGGCTCTTCTGTCTTGGTATGAAAGTTATTTATTACGCGAGGTTTTTTAAAAAGAGAGCCCCCCCCCCCCCCCCTCCCCCGTCCCCGTGTAAAGGCGTTCACGTGGTGAATTCGTGACCGTTTGATGGGATCACGGGGGGGGATCGTAGTTCAACGTGAACGTTGGAGCGCACCGGATTCAAAAATTCACATCCCTCCCTCCTTCTCGTAATCGTAATGATATCGCTTATTCGGGCCTCTTTTCTTTTTCGGTTTTTCTTTTTTTCGCCTTCCTTTCTTGCCCAGTAAAATCAGGGGAAAAAGGAAAAAGGTCGGGTAAAAACCTCAAACTTTACTCCCTCGCATATTTTATCCCGAACTTTTTTTGTGATATTAAAACCCCAAACTTTTTTATTTGTGACACGCCAATTCTAACGTACATTGTCCATGGGCATTTTTCTTCTTTTTCCGCTTTTTTTTTTTTTTTACTTTTTTTTTTTTCCCAAGAGGGAGGCCTCGCTGCCGTGCCGGGCGAGGGTCAGTCGCTGGGCGAGCGAGGGCGAGCCTCACTGACACCGACGAGGGTCCCTCGCCTCGTCGGAAAAAAAAAAAGAAAAAAAGAAAAAGACTAAAATACTTGCGCTACATGATATTGGGGTAAATGTGTTACAAATATTAAAATTTGGGGTTTTGGTGTCACAAAAAAAAAATCGAATAAATAGTCAAAGTTTGGGATTTTTGTGATTTTTTCCTGGGAAAAAATAATGATCAAAATTTAAAAAGATAAAAAAACCCTAATTTTTCCATCTCTTTGAAATTGACTTCTTGGCTTTGAACTATGACGATGATACATCATTTCTCGGAAAATGAAAATTCCGACGCGTTAAGACACGTTATATATATACATGATAAATTATCGTTTTTATAATTATTGCAATCAAATTAATTTGATTCTAATCCATAAATAAATAAATAAAAGAGTGTTGGAACAAGTGTCGGTATCCGACACGACACGGAGGCCTCCGGAGAGTGTCCGTGCTTCCCACGTGATGGGGGGGGGGTGAGTGTGAGGTCATGTGGATGGATGCACCGTAAAGCCATCATGATGATGATTGATGAAGAAATTGCCCACAGCTTGCAATCTCAATGCGGGTCCCCGGATTTTTGCGTTTTTGATCTATTCATTTCTATGCTTTTTGGTAAATTTTCCACACCACATTTAATTGTAGTATCATTGCCCATGGACAGGGAAAAATGAAAGGTGAGCCGAATTAAACGCGAAAAACTTTTTTTTATTTTCGGGTTTATTGGTTTGTTCTCAGTTGGAAAAACGAAATGGGTATCCTCGATAGGATTATTTCGTTATAGTATGCCTTTTCTTTTTTGGCCTAAAATGACACAAATGGTTCCTGAATTATGACCCAATGTGTAATATGGTTCTTGAACTTTAGCCTTATTGTTCAATGTGGCTCTTGAATTTTCAAATTGTTTAATGTGATCCATGGATTTTTGGTACATATTTAATTTAGTCCTTGAACTATATGAAAATGTTTGATGTAGTCCATAAACTTGAATTAATGGGCATTTTCATATAATTCTAGAATTGAATTGGACATATACCAAAAGTTCGAAATCACATTGCAAGTTGGGTTAAAGTTCAGGGACCACATTATACATTGGACCAAAGTTCATGGACCATTTGTGTCATTTTCTCAAATCAAAATATATATAATACCAAAAGCAAAAAAAAAAAAATCCCTTTTTTGCCCCTAAATCGTATGCATGAAGAAAAGCAAATTTCGTTTAGATCCAAATGATGGACCGACCCTAAATGAAGGGGATTTGCTTCGCTTTTAGATCAAGTGCTCTATTTCAAAATGATATTATCGTGAGGACAGATCATGTGATAGCTCCTTGCTTTGACCCAAATAAGAAAAATACCAGATGGGTCTATTTTTTTGACCTCGTGAAATTGATTGACAATTGTATCTAGAAAAGTTAAATTATTAGAGCTATGGACTGTGATTGCTCCCAAGGAGCAAATAGCTCACAGATTTCATTTGGATTCTACCAGGCAATATGATGCCATCGCCATCTTCACATTTACTTCCACATGATTACTGAATTTTTACCCTTTTCTTTAAGCTTGCTTGCTTGCATGCTTCCCGTAATAAATCTATCTATTTTTCGTCTATCAATGTTTTCCAGCTTATTCAACCATGTAAAACTGCTTCCTATTTTATTAAATTATAAAAAAAAATACTGAAAATGAATTGCCATGTTGGTCCTTTCTGTCAAGTGATTTGCCGGTCATTCTTTTGGAGCAACAACTGATCAGAAAGTGATCTTCTCTTGACAACTTCGACTCGTTTCAGCAAGAGGTTGTGCCAAGTGCTTTTCATTGTCCGATCTTATTGAACCCTAGGAAAATTACTCAAATGCATAATGAAATTTTCAGTCAGCCCCTTGTCGATATAAAAAATCAGACAAGTATAGTAGACGGACATGTTGCCCCGTTTTAAAGGTGTATAGTCTAGACAGTTCTCTAACTTCTCGAATCTTTCGATTAATCAGTCGCGCACCCAATTCAACGCCATCTCTATCTAATCTTGGATATGATCATGATCCTCGCCAAGAACGTGGAATGATCCGAATCGCTATTACTTGCTCTTTCGAGACAATACGGAGTTATCCATTGAATTTTGCTTCCTCCTTTTCCGCACCACGTCTCCTTAAAGCAATTTGTTCCCATCGATTATGATAATGCAAGCTGATTGAACTGAAAAGGACATGGCAGATCACAGCAATTTGCCAGTTAGCAGATAAGAGCGATACAGCAACCGGAAGCTTAGGCTCTCCACTTACGACCCTACCAAGGCCCTCCTCCTCAGGAGAACGCCAATGGTCTAAACAGGTTCCAATTTGTCTGTGGTCCGAACAGGTCTCCTGATGACGTTAGCACAGACAGAATTGTTGAATCTTTATCGGACTACTTTCAGACAATCTTGACTTCATCTTATTATATTTCAATCTGTGAAAACCCCCCATAGTCAAATCTTCCATGAAGTTCAGAGAAATTTAAAAAAATGCCCCGATTTCAAGGTTCCATTCCACAAAAACCACACACATTTCTGCGGCTTTCGGTTTCGAACGATGAAACTGCATCGGTCGGGCGTGAAGCTATATCATGCCGAGTTAGATATAAAATCGACCATCACCGTCGTGTGTTCCAACAAAAAAAAAAAAAAGGGATATTTACTCACGCGACGTAAGCCTATGCCTATTTTTCCGCTCATCGTGTTATCGCTAGGCCGATTTATTCACTAATTTATCTACTTATTTTTACCCAAAACAAAATGGACCCACATGTAAAAGAATTGTCGAGAGTGCATGTGATCATGTTAAAAGCAAAGAGTGGAGCCTCGGAGGTACTTCAATGGAAGGCAAAAGGGAAAAATGGGGAAGCTTCATGGAGAGTGGGATTAGGTCATGCATAGTCTCCACTAATTAGAAGTTAATCACAAGCTAAACTTTGTCTTGTGTGCATCCAATCACGTTTTTGCTTTTGCTAATCTTGCTTTTTGAGGGGGGACATCGAACCACTTTGAGTTTGTGCTGGCCTAGTGGATACGTGTGTGAATAGAAGGTGGACCCTAATTTTTACACTCTTTTGGAAAAATTAGAGAAAATCTCAACGGTTGCTTTGGCTAATTAGCTGAGAATAAAGGAGATGATGGGACTACTATTTTGAAAGATAAGCATAATCTCCATCCTCACTCCAATATAGATTAAGTACAAACGAGATCTTGCTTTTACTATTCAAAAAAGTGTTTTAAGCAAAGATTATATTTCAATAACTGCCGTAAGATTATAAAAAAGAAAAGGATGGAAAATTATGAATTTAACGTATGCGTGCAAGAGTGAGTATATAAGTCTAGTGAGTAAACATTTTTTCTATTTTCCTTGAACCGATCAAAATAAAGGGTTTTCTCCCGTCTATCTCCTTCTTCTTTTCTTCTTTTTATACAACGGTAATGCTCCACGTAACTTAAAATGGCCCTTTCTATGTGATCAATGAAAATCACCGGCACTTTGTATACGAATTTCTATTTTTTCTTTCAACACAAGATATATAGTGAAGTTGGGTTTACGCAAGCTTTCCTAATATATGTCATGCGTACTGCAGAAGTTATTTTTCCGCAGCAAAATCATTTACTTTAAAAAAGAATTTACGATAATTTTACATAAACCAAGCTTCACACAGCCCCGTCCATGCTATAAAATATCTAATATTTTGACTAGTTTTCCAAGGTCGCCACCCCAGACAGACCAGACCAGACCGCCTATTTAAATAAACACTCATTCAGTCCTTTCTTCTTTTTCTTTTTCCTCTGTTTTCAAATGATTATCCAAAGAAATGAAACCGTGTCTTGGCCAATTTGCTCGCAGTGGGAAGAAAAAGTGCGATCTGTATCCTAACAACTACAATTGATGATCAGATTCGAGAAGGCAATGCAAAGTTAGTGATGGCTGGACATTGATAATCGAAAAGCACAATTAAATTACCTTATTTTGTCCTTTTTCTTCTTCTTTTTCTCACTGTTTTTGTTTGGTGAAATCTGGGTCACGCCCCTTTAATGGCATGGAGCCATTGGAATCCAGAGAGACAGCAAATGACCCTGTACTTGAAACCCGATGAACGAACTGTACTGAAATCTGTCTGCTCCAGGTAGGACAGCAAAACGGCATTTTGATTTCCACTCTCCTTTTTTTTTTTTCCTTCCTTTTGACAGACTTCATGAAGAATTTCCCCGCTAATTGGAATCAGGCTCCGCTGATTGCGGGGCCAATGGGAGCCGTCCACGTGGATGGGGAAATTTCTGAGCTGGAAGTGAAGCCTTGAAGTTGAAGATTGGTAGAGGGAGTCCCCCCCAGCTTTGATTAGTGTGGAGAAAAGGGAGGCTACACAAAAGAAGGAAAAAACAACGCAGTTTTATTTTTGGGTCCCAAAATTGGTGGGTGGTTGACGACCGCCCAAGCTCACGAAAGGCCGTCAGGCACTGAAAAGTGAAATGATTTGGTTTGGGTCCATGTCGTCTCTCCTCATGCAAATTTCATGTGGAGTTCATCAATCATGTTACCGTTATTCAACTTTGCTCTGCCCGATTGTCTAAATTTTGAAAAAAGAGGAATCTTTTACTGTTTTTTGTGGCCCGGCAGTGTATCAATGTAGTAGTAGTAGTAGTGATGAAAGAGAACGATTGTATGAACTTCAGCTCCTCGTACCTAGGATGATGTTCAGCTAATAGAGAGAAGAGAGAGAGAGCGACATACGCTCAAATGGGTAGATTCTTGTTCGCCGTTATCAGCTTAATTGCCGGTGAATTGTTCGAAAGAGAGGACCTTCTAGTTAGAGACTCCATGAGATAGTGGCGAAGATACAAATTACAAGAGACTAACCTCGACAATCGAGAGGTGTGCAGGTCGGACTCCTCATACTTACCATTCCTCCGACCTCACGGTATTCATAAGAATGGTATTCTTTGTTCGAAGAGGATGCAATTTCATGACCACGTAAAGTTCTTCTATCGGTTCCTAGATCCATTTAAAAGCAACACGGCCCAAGTAAAAAGTTTCTGGGATAGCTTGAAACCTTAGACACGAATTGTGGAAAGAGGGTCGGTTATATGAAATTGAGCACAAATGTCAATCGCCTCAAAGGAAAGTGAATCTACTACAAAGTTCCTATATGCTAGAATAGCTCCATGTACATTAAAGCAACAGAGGATTTAAGACCCCATATATGATTTGTCCAGTTAGGCACGAGCCACGATGCTTACCTTTTCGAGTAAGGTGATTAGTTTAGGCCTGATTCCTTGGCTTTCCTGGATACCCAAGTAGCATTACCTAGATTCTATTCACAAGAGACCTAGAAGCGCTCCTCCTAGGTTGCCTCAAGATAGAGTTGAAAACGGACATCAGAGTGTGAAGGACAGGAGCGAAATGTCAATTTGACACTGACGCTCAGCACCCCGAGAAGAAACAGCTTCTTTGAATTTGGCCACATGTATAGGGGCAGACTTTTTATCGCGTGAACCGCAATAATGTGCACCAAACACAAACACGGAATCTCTAGAGCTTATTACTAAACCTCACCTTCAATCGACAGAGCTTGGAGAGGCACTTGATACAGACATCGTTGTCAAGTTGAGAAGAGCATCAACCAGCTGGTCTATGTCTAGTGAACCAAAGAAGTCGACCTGACGATAGAGAGTCAAAGTCGGTGCAACCACCCATATTCATTTGAATCATCCAAATGAAACATAAGTTTGCACCGCTGTTGCGGTAGCAGCACTAGAGCAGGATGTGTAAAGATACTGGCATTGCGCACCAATTGCCAAAGAGATCACTCAGAATGCAAAACTGAAATGCGTGCCACGAAGTTCCACACGTTAGTCGCCGCCATTTGTAATAATGACTGCTAAGAAACAGATAACATGGCCGAACAGCTCTACAACCCAAAGAACAGTCGCAACTTGGATTTCATTTGGTGAAAAGGAGGACAAGTCACATTTTCTTCAAATGCACAGCTAAGTTACAGGTTATTCCGATTGGATGGAACATTCTCCTCGAGGACCTATCTTTTACATAGCCTCATAAAATTCCAATCCAGCTTTAAAGAGGAACTTCAATTCCATGACCAAGGTTCAAGGGGAAATCAAAACAGAAGCATACTGGGGAAAAAAAAGAGTGGGAGAGAGATATTTGTCATTAACAAATATAAAATATAACCAATATATGCAGTCACTGTCAACATCAACCTGCAGAAACTAGAATTGACCAAGAAAACAAAATCATACATCAGCTAGGAATTGTTTCCCTGATCGGATTGCCAGAAGTTCAGTTCTTCCGAGAAACTAGGCATATTTTCTGCTCCAACATAACTAAGGGCAGATCCAAACAATCTGATATCAATGAACAGGGCTAGATACGCAACGTACCACAGATTGGAGGGAAGAACATACCATTCATAATGGACGTACCCTAAGAAACCACTTACAAATTTGAAAGGCCCTGGACAAATGAAAGAATTCCCCTCTAGGCAAAGCATCAGATAGTGGTTGTAGACGTACATCATGCCATTTCTGTATGCTCCCTCCAGTAACCAACATAATTGGATAACTGAACAGGTCTCGGGTTCCCAATTATAAGAAATAAGGCACACCTGTCCTTGGCCCTCTCATTTGGTTGTTCTCTTCCGTTTCAGTAAAGAACTTTACTTCTCTCTCCTAGTAGACATTACACATAAGCACACAGAGACCAAGAGGTTTAGACCCAAAATATGATAATTTGCACTAATGAGATGATATTCTAGTATCTAATGATGTTGTAGAGGTGCACTAGCCTGGAAAACTCACCATGTTCTCATTAAAGCTCAATATAGAAGCTACATTTCCACACCGATAGCAGTAATTTGGTGCAGACCAGACCTGTAAAGGTGCAATCAAGCATCAGTTATAAGATTGAACTAACTGATCGCAAACGGTACCGCAGAAAGGGCCTTGAAGACTCACAGTTACGAGGCCTTTGTCTTGAAACATGTATTTAAGGCCTTCTTGTACAAGCTGGTGAGCCCGACAAACAAGATCGAGATTGTTTATATGATTGAACTGCAAGAACGGAAAACAGGTGATAAAATTAATAAGCCACCAAGATAAGCACCTTCATAAATTATAGCATGCCAATATTACCTCAGTAGTCACCCTGGACCCAAAAAGCCACCCTGCTCCACGAGGACTAACTGCCCATGTCTCAATATCTTCTGGATCACTCCACATGAGATCACAGAATGGCCCCTCATGTGGGATCTCGCAATTCCGCTCAATCAATCTTATCTGAAAAAAGACCAAAAATAGGATGCCATAAGAAATGTAAAACAATGGATCAACAGTATTCATCAAAATGAAAAATGTGCCACAGGTAAATTACTAGAGAAATTACTAGTTCCACAGAGGAGATAAACTCGTAAGTGGATTAAAAATAACGACATGGTCAATCCATCCATTTACAATATCTGGTGATTCTGCCAATAACTCAGTCACATCACAAGAATTAACAAAGGATACTTCTACGACAATACAAAGGTATCTCATCAAGCAACTGCAACCATACATTTACCACATTCTGAAACAGTAAACATGTCAGTTGCATAGACTGAGCTTTCTAACATTAAGCCATTTACAGAAATCTCTAGCACAAACACTTCACTATCCTATAGCAGTCTTGTAAGTGTAACAGATACTGTTAACTAGGACAAGAGGACACATCATCGCTGACTCCTTGTGCTCTCATTTTTTGCACTTATCTGGGAATTATTATTTTAAATTTCGACCACAGAAGAGTGATTCACCTTAATAATGTGAAGCTGATACAAATTTGCTGACTCCAATCTTATGAAAATCCTAAGTTGATGTAGGTTAATAATAAAACTCCAACAAATTCCAGCTTTGGGCTACATGCCACAGATAAGTGCTTCATTTTAGTTAAGCGTAATGAACATGAAAGCTTTTGCAATAGATCCATATGGTTCAGCTAATAACAAATTTCATAAAGTTATTAATAACCATCTCCTTCTCTTGTTCTTTCAGCAAAGTTCAAAAAATACATTGCACAGATACACCCACATCGCTATTAAGTACAAAGTCCAGCTCAATCGATCTAGATAAATTTTTGGCCAAGACAAAAGAAACCAATCCAGATGAAGTTCAAAATGCGGAAGTGATGGTAATAATTCTTTCAACTTATGGAAGGTAGATAGATTTTCCATTCAAATAATGGTCCAGCCATTAAACAGTATTCTACTTCTAGTGTGGCTGTAACAAGTAAAGAAAACCATATCATGTATATTAGGGAATGTCTGCATACCCATCGATGTGAAACTTACACTTTCTATTTTGCGTATCGGTTCACTAGGACTAAGTTTTCAGATCATTTCTTGTATCCTACAGTTCACTCCAAGAGGAGTATCCTACAGTTTCACTATGATCCCGCAAGAACAAGCCTGCTTATTGATTGGTAGCATTTTCATGGAAACAAGAACACTAAATATTTAAATCTCATGTCTGTTAATTTATATAACATGAATTTGTAGCATACTCCTACCAATGAACAAGTAAATCCAAAATCTGATGCAATTATTAATGAAGGACACCTTATGGAGAGATTGGCGAAACTATGCATGATTAACGATAACAAGCACTGGAATACTCTTCCAAACATATTTCCAGTTCAGAAGCAAATTCACATAACTCTGCCTATATGAGATTCTCTAGTCCAAATACCCAGATTTGGTTAAGAGACATTTAAAGAGAAAACATGCATCTCCAGGTCAACACCATATGACAACTGCACGGCTTCTCCATAATCACATCTATTAACAACCAAAAAAAAATGCTATTAGTATCACGTCAACATTAGAAATACCTGGTCAATAGTCCTAATGTCAGGAGAGAGACCACCATGGACACAAAGTACCTGCATAACAAAACAGATGAAATATATATATTTAGATGGTCTGATATTTCTGCATATCAATCATAACTATGCTTGTGAGAGAGAGAGCTGTACCGTTCCATCTATAATTGCTGAGAGTGTTAGGTAGTCAAAAACATCAGTACAATACCGCCAAGCATTGGCATTTCCATACTTCCTTTGGCATTCATCATAGAAACCATATACCTACAAATTTGCCAAATATCAGACTAAGTTGCTAAATGTACCATGCATACTACTAAACCATTTATAGATCATGTTTCAGTAAATTCATACATAAGGCCTGAATGTATCTTGCTGAATCTTTTCCTAGGGTACCTAAACAATCACAGGCTTCTTCAATGGATACAGATCCAAGTCCTAAAGCAATAAAGCCGTGGCTTAAATTATTTAGAGCACAAACATATTTGCACAAGCAATTTATATATGCCCCTCAAAAAATTTTAATGAAGGGCTTTCTTAGGTAAAACAGCTAGATTACTATACTTGAATAAATAATTTTTGCTGAAGAGCGTAGCATATAAACACCAAAATTTTTCAACAGAGAGAACAACATTTTGCCAATGACTAAGATGAGAATAATTTTGGAACGCTCGTCAATGACTATCGTTAAAGAATGGCGCCCACTACTTGCCACTTCAGAAAAATCTCCTCGGATAGAAAAAGCAATCAGATAGACAGACATTAACGCGATGGACATGAATACTGTTGGCAATTGGTCAACACTCGCATGCCAAAGTCTATTCAGTAAATAAAGAGAAATGCTCAGGGAATTGTAACTTCAATTTTTGTTGAAGCTAACATTAAATGTGTAAACCATCTTCTTTTCTATCATTTGGAGGTCATAAGTAAGAAACCAGAGGAGACCTATCGAAATTTATTACAGGATGTCAGTTGGTACAACAGCAGCCAAAGGGACGTCACTAATAAGATGTTGAAAGAGAATGCCTACTATAAAAGTTATTCTTCCAAATGCAACTCATACCTGGGTAAGTTGCCTGCTTTCATGATTTCCACGTAGTAGTGTGATATTGGCAGGGTATCTGTCATCACAACCACCAAAAAGAGCCAAAAAAAATCAAGCTCGAACACAAGATAGCTTCTTGAAAAAACTAATGACCAGCACGAGCAAATACAAATTGTAGGATTGCTCCTTCAGCAAGAACAACAATGGCAAACTCGAGTACTTGATCTATGTGTTGCTTATGTATAGCTAAGAAACAAACAAACTAATGCAACAAGAATAAGGCAATGTCAAAACTCAATAGGATGACAAATGCATAAACAATATTGATAACTGATAAAAAAAAAAAAAAAGAAGTTGTGCAATGATTCAGGGTATACCTGGCTTTTAGAAGCAAGAGAATAGTAAAAACTTCAAGACTGTTATAGCCTCGGTCAACAAAATCACCCTAGAAGCATCAAGAAATTTGGATGGTAAGAAAAAGGATGCAAAAAAACACGCGGAAAGATATCAAAGCCTGTATTAGCACCAAAGCAGTATACTGTACCATAAATATGTAATTAGTCTCTGGTACATGACCACCTGTCTGGAAAAGTTTCATAAGATCATGAAACTGACCATGAATGTCACCACAGACAGTAACTGGACTGTTGACAGGTTGCACATTGGACTCCTCTATAAGAATCTCTTTAACCTGTGATGTCGTATGGAAAATTACAGTCAGTCAATGGACTTACAGCACATTCGTATTAGATAAGACCTCTATGTGGCTGGCAAAATCCACAAGAAGATCTCAAACAGAAGATAAATCAAAGCATTTGTACGTCATACTGGTAATCACTCTCCAAAGCATGCTAAGTAATCACAACACCACCTAAAATAGGGTCAGGTTTACCTTCCATCCAACATAGTATGTGAAAACAGTGAACAAAATATGCAAGATGTGAATTTCAATAGCTGTCCGTCCTACCTAAACAAAATTAGAAGAACATGCTGCATATATGAACACCAGAGACAAAATAATGAGTGAGTTCAGAAGGGTATATCCCAAATCTCACATCAAAATCGAAAAGTCATGCAGTTCCTTTGCGTTCATTTTCTTTCTTCTCTTGCAACATATGCATATTCATATGCATAGACATCAGTAAAAGTAAACCCAACAACTGATATCACCCAAACTTTAAAAGATGAAACTGCACTGTGAAAAGATACTTTGAATCTGGATACAAACATACTGAAATGACAAATATCCATCCGATTAAAACAATAACGTACTCAACGACTACATCCGCAAGAACACTTCACTTAAATCATAAGCTGTCCGAAGCCGTATGCAATGTATCCCATTTTGCCACTACTCGTCTACTCTATCTATTCAAAATACAGAAATTGAGTGTGTCGAGCCGGTAAATCCTATCCTGAGGAACCATGAATAGGAAACCCCTCACCCAACCCCAACAGACCGGCGAGACACCGAAGGGATTGACTTTTCACGTTTCGATTACTCGCAAAACACCAATCCAGCAAAATGGGAAACAACCCCCAAAAATATCTTCAGCCGTCTCTCTCGGCAACCACAAAGCGCGAGCCGAATCGAACAACAACAGGAACAGAAACGAGATCGCGAGATCCCAATTCCCCACCCACCAACAAACACACAACGACGACAGCGAGAAAGGCAGGGGAAACGCATCCTTCCTCTCGCAATGCTCGCACGTATGGAGGCGAGCCAGGACCGCCCGCCAGAACTCCCTCGATCGCGCCGATTCCAACCCGGCCGGAACTCGACCGGAAGGAGCCGTCCCAACTCGACCGGAGCCCTAGCCGATGCCCCCGGGGCCGCGAAAAACCCTAAGCCCCCAAAACAAAACCACGCAGCCACGACAGAGACGGAGGGAGGGGAGAGGGGAGAGCAAAGGCGTACGTATTCGCAGAGCAGCTGGAGCTCGTTCTCGAAGAGGTGATCCCCTTCCTTCACCTTCGAAATCCACGCGTCCAAATCCATGTCTCCCTCTCCCTCTCTCGCCCTCCCCCCTCCCCTCCCGTCCCTCGCTGGAATCTCCGCCCCGCCCGCGTCAAGCCGAGAAAGAGCGCGACGAAGACGACGGAGGGAGGAGGAAGAAGACGACGGAGGAAGGAGGGAGGAGCGCAGAAGGATTTCTCGTTTCTTGACGAGTTCTCGGGTGGGGTGGGTTGTGATGGGGAGACGAGGAAGGAAGGGCGAACGAGAACGGAGGAGGCACGGAGGAACCCGAGACGGGAGTGGACGCACGATCGCTGAGGTCAAATTGGCTTCTCTTCTCTTTTAAAAAAAAAAGAGAAATCCTCTCTTTTCTCGTGTTTTTTTTTATTTCTTTTTCTCCGTTTTTTTAGTTCCCTCTTTTTTTTTTTTTTTTGTGAATTTCTGTTAAAATCCTCTCCTCCTTTTTCGCCGTTGAGAAAAGTTATTAGTCCCCCTTTTCGGCTAATCGATTGTCGAACGCTCGATTGCAATAATTACTAATTATTAAACATCGACGCCCTTTTCAGAGTTTATCGAAAGATAGAGCAAATGACTCGGTTCTCTTGATATTATTTGGCTCCGTTTGTTTCGCGAAATACATTTTCATCATTTCTCCGACACTCAAATCGCTTAGAAAAATTGAGTCAACGAAAAATTTAATGCTTATTCTCAATGCCCGGGATTGGGCTATCGAGGCCGTGCTCAGCTTCCTGATGCTCGAGACCAAGGCCATTGATGCAAAAGCGAGGCACTTAGCACCTGAGTCCGTCGAGGTGGGCTCGAGGCCTCGGTGCCCGTGCCCATGCCCAAATGCCTCCACACCGGGGTCCTGGTCTACAGAGGTCAAGCCAGGACCTAACATCCATGCCCATATCCATAAAGGTCGTGCTTGGTTCCTTGGCGCGCAAGCTTGGGTCCCTAGTGCCTGTGCCAAGAACCCTCACGGCCTAACCCTAGGTCCATCGAGGGTGAAGCTAGGACTCCTGATGCTCGTGCTCATGTCCATCGAGGCCAGGCTCAAGACTCTAATGTCGGTGGTTCCCCTGCGCCCAAGCCTATGTCCATCGATGCTAGGCTAGGGTCCTGGCGACCGGGCTTGATTGTTGGCGTCCCAAGCTCCGATGCCAAGGACCCGAGCTCGAGTGTGAGGATCCAAGCACGGGCACTAGGGTCCCAAGCTCGTCTACATGAACCCAGGAGTGAGTACAGTGGACTTAAGAATAGGTAAGTCGAGCCCCGACACAAGGGGCTTGGCCTTGATGGACCAAGGCTCGAGTGTGAGGGACCTGAGCCCCAAAGACTAGGGGCCCAGGGGCTAGGGTTCACAACTCAGCCTGTGGGACCCAAGCAGAGGCCTAGCCTCCGAGGTCTATGCTCGGCCTTTATGGACCTGGTGCCAGGGATTTGGGCAAGGACATCGAAGCCTTGTGCCTAGCTTATGTGGATCAAAGCCGAGGTGCTAGGAAACTGTCCATGAATACTAAGTCCTCAACTCCAACTTTTGTGGACCCACAACCAATGCCTATGCTCTTGCTCGGGACACAAGTTATTATGTTTGTGTTTAGTCTCCAACTATCTACGTGTAAGTCATTAGTGTCCAAATAGTGTAAATGTATTTAGAAAAATTCAAATCAGATTTTCTTTTCCAAATGACGGAAAATGTATTTTGGTTCTTTTCTAGATTTAAGCTAAACAATGGAAAAAAATTTTGAGAAATGTAACATATTTCGTGAAAACAATGAATCTCAAAAATAATTGTTTGTATTGCTTGAAATAGATAGCTAGGGGAAAATATTTTCATTATCAACAACGATTTATATCGAAGCATTTTCGGGGGTTATGAAAATATTTTTCGTCTAGTTATTTTTGTCACAAGTGATCGTTTTTAAAAAAATATTTTCCAAACTACTAATTTTCTATGGAACAAATGAAGGCTTAAAAAAATCTCTTAATTTGTTGAGATAGGAGGGTAAAAATTGGGAGAGTGGAGGTTTGCCGGACATAATTGATAAAATAAAACTTTTCAAACTTAAATCTAATGTCAAGAATAAATTCCGAAATTACAAGTGAGCGAAAAGAGCACACGGTACAAAAAAATCACGTGAAGCGTGTACGGCTCTACTCGCGACCTTATTTATTCGCATTGAAATGTGACGAACTCGATCAACCATATTCAATTTCAGTAGTTAATTTCGACAAAAAGGAAGTTTAGGAAAAAAAATCGGATTTTAGTTCATTGGCATAAGAACCCTATCGGATTGAATTTAATAAATGGAAGCTTGGATTTGATGAAAACCCTTTTGGATTCCCTCTCAATAGAAATAAATAATTTATTTAGGTTTATTCAATTAAGAAATAGTGTAATCTGTATTTTATTTGATTAAAAGAGGAAAAATCAAATACCATTTAAAAAAGACAAAACTCCAATATTTCGTACCTCTCAACAGAGATAGATAATTATTTAGGTTTATTCAACTAAGATATAATGTGATATGCATTTTATTTTATCAAAAGACGAAAAATCAAATACCATTTTAAAAAGGACAAAAAGAGGAAAAATCAAATACCATTTAAAAAAGAAAAACTCCAATATTTCGTACCTCCCAATGGAAATAAATAATTTATTTAGGTTTATTCAATTAAGATATAATGTGATCTGTATTTTATTTCATTAAAAGAGGAAAAATCGAATACCATTTAAAAAAGGACAAAACTCCAATATTTCGTACCTCTCAATAGAAATAAATAATTTATTTAGGTTTATTCAATTAAGATATAGTGTGATCTGTATTTTATTTGATTAAAAGAGGAAAAATCGAATACCATTTTAAAAAAGGACAAAACTCCAATATTTCGTACCGAATAAACAAGGAGAAAAACTCTCTCTCGTTCTTGAAAAGAAAATTACAGAGGAACGAAGAAAACACGACGGAGGTCGGGAACGATGGACGAGGATTCGCTGATGGCGAGGCCTTCTTCTTCTTCTTCTTCTTCTTCTTCTTCTAGAAGTGGGGAGATTAGTTCATCCATGGGGTTGTCCAGCTTTGATTTTCAGGTGGGTTTCGTCTCTCTCTCTCTCTCTCTCTCTCTCTCTCTCTCTGTCTACTCTTCCCCGATTGAATTTCTCGGAATTGGGTCGTCGTTAACGGTCGTTACCGCAACGAACTGGTGCTGTTTATTTGCAATTCCGTGCGCTGAGCGAGCGGTGCTTACCCCGCAGCTTTTGAACGAGCGAGGTTGGAGGGACGGAGCCGGTCTCGGTGCTTCTGAGCAGGCAAGACTTAAATCTTCTTGATTCCTGATTTTGTTATTGATGTGCTTTCATGGGATTTTGGGGTTAAATTGAAATTATGGGCTGTTATTGGTTTTCTGGGATTGGAAAGGTTGGATTGGATATCCGTCGGTTGTGTCGTGTTTCCGGCATTCTTCCGTTTGTTTGAGCTCTTTGGACAGGGGTTGGAGACTTGAGTTGCTTGGTGAAGCAGTTCGACATCGATTGTAGCTTCTGGGTCGAAGCTTCCAGTGGTTGCCTTCATTGCTACAAGGAACGACTGTGTGCAGTCAAAAGAGATTTGAATCTCGAACATTTGTAGGCGTTCGTGTTTTCAAGGAGAGAATTATGGCAGTGTGTGAATGGATAGGAAGTTCGGAAGTTAGAGTAAAGCAACTGAGGTTTTATTCATTGTGAATTTGTTCGTGTTAAGTTTTTCTTCCTCTGCTGCTGTGGTCTCTCCTTGCAGCAGCCATGCAGTGGGAATTGGGTCTTTGGTTGTTTCGAGCGTCAGTGATTGAAATGAGGTTATGTATCTCTCAGTTTTGTGGGTGACTCTGGTGCATGAGACAGCTAGTGATGCTGCACAATTTTGAGAAGCAAGTGTGAAATGATAAAAATAAATGATCAATTAAAAGCATCATCACGAAACTTGCCTATCTTTTTTGCTTATAGTCTCAATGGCTGTGAGGTACTTAATATGCCATAGCATTGCATATGGTGTAGTTATTTTTTTTAGCACATTACATAGGTGAGAGAAAAAATAAAGCTTTTCAGCGGAACACATTGCCCACTAATGAGAAAAATTAAACGAGAATAAGAACTTATTACTGTGAAATAGCTGCATTTTTTTTTTGCTTTTGTCTCTATGATAATTTCTGTGTGGATCTTCCTTCTTAAGCAGGCATCTATTGGTAGGGAGTCAAACTCATTGGCCAGGTCTGCAGAAGCCATCGACTCGTCGAATAGAGGATTTCAGGTAGTCTCTATTCCTCTCTCCCTTTCCAGGCCCCTAGCTACACCCAGCATCCCCAGACCTATATATTCGTTTCAGCTTTTCTGCTTCTGACTATCATATTTTCGTTTTTATCTTGTACTTAAGCACTTCCCCTTTGTGGCAGCTTCTCAAGAAACATGGTTGGAAAGAAGGTACTGGTCTCGGTGTGTTTGAACAGGTTGGTATCCTTTATTTTCGAGATTGATAGTTTTCTTCATAGAATTTTTGTTGTGTCGAGTGAGATCAATGCAGCACGGATCTGGTTGGCCTGTTCCTTGTTTTCCCTGCTGGGTTCGTATATTGAAAGCATTCTGATTATGTTAATGTTGTCGAAATTTCAGTATATCACTTTATGGGCAATTGAGTCAAGCTTCTTTGGAATCTCTTCATTTTAATCTCGAAAGGTTGAGTTGCTTTATCACATGCATAAGGAGTTTGTTGGTTGCCATATGATCTGACTTGAGGAGAGCATGTTGTACGAAACAGGGCAATTTGGGCGTTCGTGATTAAAAGCCGACAGTTTAGTTCAACAAATATCAGTGCTTAGTAAAAAACAACAGGTGGTTCCTTTATTGGGATCTCCTATTTTTCATCTCATTCTTGCAGTTGGGGATATTTTCATTCCTTAGCTGAGTCTTTTTTTGAGTCAATATCTGGTGCATTTTTTATTTCAACTGATTTTAGTGGAAATAGACTAACTTTCCATGCTGCTATCAGGGTCGATTGGAACCTGTAGAGGCACATTTGAAGAATAATAAGCGTGGCCTTGGAGCAGATAGAGGGAAGAAGAAAGTCCACCACTCTCATACTGGTCGCCCAGACCAAAACGATGAAAATGTAAGTAGTCAAATTCTGGTAGGTTTGCCACTTATTTGAAGAAAAAATCCATTAGAATGGAACTGTCAAGTACTTATTCTTTTGGTAAAAGTCAGGCCAGAAGAAAAAGGATTGCTCTCTGATGTTAGACTGGACATGATAGATAGTAAATGTTAGCAGGTTTCTCGGACAACACGCAAGTAGCCAGTAGATAAACAACATTGTTTTGACCCTAAAAATATAAACAACAATGTGAAAGTTGTCGAGCTGTAGACAGATGAGGTGGAAGCCATAATGGATACGTGTGCCAACACGAGTGTGTTCTGCCATTTTGGATTCTCCTATCTACATCTAGACTCTTCTTCTGTTAAAAAGGACAACCTATGTGCATGGTTTAGAGAGTTCCCAAAAGTTGATTGGGATCGCCATGGAGCTCAGTTTTTGAAGTGTAAAACAAGCTTAAGCCAATCTGTTCCCAAGTACCTGGCCACACTGGGTCAGAAAGACCCAGAGGACCGTTAGTAGTGACGAATTTTTACTGAAATAGGCAGATCATACTCCACAATTTGCATTACCAATCCCATGAGCCTAAGGATCTGCTAGTATTTTCTATATGGAGATTATCAGAGCCAGCATATTTATCACTTACACCACCGTATCTTTCGAAGTTGCTAAATAGCTGTTTTTTTGTTCCGGAGGACCACTATAACCTACTTTGTATCTCTAATGATGTCATGCCAGTAAGCACATCACTGTAGCCTCGAGTAACGGCCTCTTATCTACCTCAATAGTTAAAGCATAGAATGACCTAATGCTTAAATCTCTTTTGGCTCCGATGATTTGTATCTATACTCAATTGTTATGGTCGAAGTAGTTTGTTTCTGTACTTTCTTTGTTCAAATATAAGTCATATCAGTAACAGGCAGGCCTTACTTGATAAGCACGAGTTTATCCTTGTCCAAACCTACACGGACGAGTTTTTTCAGAAAGGTTTACTGCGTCATATCATCACATGTAGTGGATCTCCTGTGGGTTCCACATGCTGCACTTGTGAATAGAAAGGTCACTCCCACTGAAGATTAGCCCTTGAATTATTCAATGGGTCTCATGCTTGCCAATTGCTTATCAGAACATTCAATTTGTGGTCAGGAACAAAAACCACCGGAAGAAGACCAAGGCAATCTCAAAAAAGATGAGAAAATTGCAGGAGCAAGAACAGAGGTTGCAAGAGAAGGAATTTGAGCGGGCTTTCTTCAGGGAGTTTTGGCCTGACAATGTGTGATAGTGAAATCGCAGTTCCTTTTTTTTTTTTTTTAATTCTGCCATCCAGTACATAATTGTTCTCACTCTTTAGGCATTTGTCGTAATTGCATAGCCTTTGTTTAGCAGTTGCTAGCCATGAGCGACGAACCATCCTGAGCGAGGCATGTCATGATGACTCAACATCTTCGGTTACCACATAATTTTTCACGTGATACAGCACTGGGATTTTCTTTTCTTTTCTTTTCTTCTTTTAGGTAACGGGTGGGTCAATCATCATCAAGGTTGTTTCTGTACCCTGCCATTGTTGTAATTTTATCGTTACCTTCACTTTACAGTTGCGATGACGAGTTACCCTCTTCTTGCGTTCGAGCTTGTAAGGCCTTGTCCTTTGAACTTGTATCTCTTCTTGGGTTTGTCATACAGTGAGGGAGTTTGAAGCCAAACATCCCGAGGGCTTGATCTTTGGGGTCGCATGAGAAATGTCTGTCTGTGCCTTTTTTTTGCCTTAGCACGTTAGCCCGTTTATGCTTTTGGAGGTATGCAGCAGGTCGAGGGTTAGCACTTACCAGATTGTTTATAAGTGGATCAAATCTTCTGGGGTTGGCTCAGGGGTCATCTTTCTTTTATCGGAGGCATTGCTGCATGTTAATATCGGCATATTTGAAGGTGTGATAAGACAGACTTTGCTTTCGACATTGATTTATGACTCTCTCTGCTTGCCAAGGTCACATGATCTTTCGGCGAGGTGCGGCGACCCTTGTCAAATCTCTCTATGGAGATTATGAGGCGACAAGCAAAGTCCCTCCTGACGGTGGCAAGTCTACTACTATTCAAGTTCAACTCCCTTTCTCTTTCTCGGCTTTTTTGGGGATCCGTGCATGGTCGATGAATATTTGCAATTGGAGTTATAAGGATTATGTTATTAGAAACATCGCGGAACGAGAGGCAATGGAAAGAGAGAAGAATTCACCAAAAATGGAAGTGCTGCACCCGGTGGTTCTTTCTTGTTGTAAGTGAATCCAAAGAACAAGATCCAGAACTAATGAATAGCGAAAACAATTCATATATCTACATTTCATGCCCACTCGTTCTAAATGGAAGATCATTCAAATTTTAATGAAAGTTTAACTCCAATTAGATCCATTTGACTGATTTAGACCGCACTTAGGGCTACATTCGGACTCCACTCAACAAATCCGTCCGTATTCTAATAAAAAAGGACCAACATTTATAATAAAGCTCGCATAACTCAATCGAATAAAGAAAAATTCCAAGGACTTTATCATCCATATACATATATATACATATGCATATATTTGACATTTAATTAATAATGGGTTTCGTAATCTTGAAATGTAGGAAATAACCTTTTCGTTGTCACCTTCTTGTTAAAATTAACGCATTATGTAAATTTTTTAAAATTACATGCAAATTTACAAGTCGTGAAGTGTTTCGGGCTTGAAGAAAATAAAATTCCAATAGTTGCAAAAAAAAAAAAAGAAAAGACATATATTTTTGGGAAAATTCCAAAAAAGAGGCCCGAAGTAGAGTTATTTTCTCAAATAAAGGTCCAAAGTGGACCTTATCTCAAATAAGAGCATGAAGTGTCATCATTTTTCAAATAATAGCCTAAAGTGAATCTTATCTTAAATAAGGGCCTGAAGTAGCCATATCAGTTTTAAATAAGGACCTAACATCACTAGCCAAAGGGCACTTTCGTCTTTTATTTTTTTTAAAATTTCTTTCTTTTTTCCTTTTTCTGGTTTTTCTTTTCATTTTCCTTTTCCTTTTCTTTTTTTTTTCCTCTTTTCCTTCCACCAGCCTCAGGCAGAGGCCGCTTGCGCTTGGAAGGGCGAGGGTTGCCCTCGCCAGCATCGGGCAAGGGTCGCCTCGCCTAGTTTAGGCGAGCGAAGGTGACCCTCGCTAGATCTTGTGAGAGCAACCCTTGCCCGACGCCGGCGAGGGTGGCCCTCGCCTGGGCTGGACAGGCGATGGTGATCCTTGCTAGATCCGACGAGGGCAACACATGCCCTCACCCAGGTAAGGCAACCCTTGCTTGATGCTAGCGAGGGCAACCCTTACTCAACGCGAGCTGGGCGGCCCTCGCCTGAGGCCGACAAAGGTCGTTGGCCAGGCTCAGTGATGGTTGGGGAGGGAAAAAGAAAAAAGAAAAAAGAAAAAGAAAGTAAAAAAATAAAAATATATATACTTATAATTTTTTTTGACTAAATACCCCTTTTCCGGCAATGGAATAGTCACTTGCTGGCCAAAGGTCCTTATTTGAGATGATTTGACTACTTCAGACCTTTATTTGAAATGATTTTGCCACTTTAGGCTCTTATTTGAGATAACATCCACTTCATACCCTTATTTGAGAAAATGACTCAACTCCGAGCCCCTTTTAGGAATTTTCCCTATATTTTTTCATTGAATATGATTATACAAATGGTCCCTGGACTTTGGTAAGATGTGTAATATACTTCCTCAACTTGTTGTAAATGTTCAATATGGTGCTTATACCTAATGTTATCCTTCAATTAATTAAAGTTTATGGATAATATTAAATATTTTCATATAGTCCAAGAACTAAATTGAACATAAATCAAAAGTTCAGGTACCATATTAGACACATTAAAAGTTTACATTGCATGTTAAACTAAAGTTTATGGATGATATTGAACAAATTAAAACTTCATGAACCCTATTGCATATTTAGGGTGCGTTTATTTTGCAGATAACTCAATGATAAAGGAAAATGATTAATACCACGAAAAATCTCAAACTGATATACTTATGATAAATTTACCTTAAACTATCTTTTTAACCATAAAAAACCTTAAACTGGTACACCTGTGACGATTTTGTGTCGAACTAATTTTTTTATCACTAAAATCCCCATACTGGTACACCTGTGATAATTTTACCATAAACTAATTTTTTTACTACTAAAAATCCCAAACTAATACACTTATGACAAATTTACTCTCCGTTAGTTTCTGTTAAATTTTATTGTCAAATTGCTAAGTTTGATGACATGTGGTAGTTGACGGGTGTACTAGTTTGGGGTTTTACCCCTTTGTTTTAATTAGTGATTTTTCGTGATATTAATCCAATTTAATGGACACTAACGGAGAGTAAATTTTTCATAAATGTACAAGTTTGGGATTTTTAGTGATAAAAAAATTAGTTGGGTGAAATTATCACAGGTGCACCAGTTTGGGATTTTTGATAATAAAAAATAGTTTAGGGTGAAATTATCATAAGTGTACTAGTGTGAGGTTTTTGGTAGTCAAAAAAATAATTCATAGTAAATTTGTCACAGGTGTACCAGTTTGGAGTTTTTGGTTATCAAAAAATTAGTTTGTGGCAAAATTGTCACATGTGTACTAGTATAGGGATTTTTTGTGATATTAATCTAAAGGAAAGTTATTTTCTAGAAAATATTTTCAAGGAAAACTATTGTTTGGTAATATGTAATCGAAATCATTTCTGACGTGTGGATTTTATTGGAAAATGATTTTAATCTCATGAACTTATCTCAGACGAAAAAAAAATGATTTTTTAAATGATTTTATTTTTAAAAAATCGAATTTTCAATTATTTTTAATTTCTTTTAAAAATTTCAAATTTTTAATTATTTTTTTCTCTTTCCTTTTTTTTTCTCCTCCTTCCTCCGCCATGATTGGCGTGCGACACCCTGAAAAAGGCCCCAAGTGAGCTCAAGCTTGCCAGCCTCGGGCGAGTCACAAGCTCGTCTCGGCCTCGGCCTTGACCAAGCTTGGCTGGATCTGGCGAGTAGCGAGCTCACCAAGATCGGTTGAGCTCGGGCTCGCCTGAATTTAGCAAGTCGCTAGCTCACGCGGATCTGCTGAGCCTCGAGCTCGCCGACCTTGGGGGAGGTCTAGGCGAGGTAGAGGCTCGAGGTGGGGCCTCAACCCATGGGAGGTCGAGGGTCGGCGGTAGGAAGAAGGAAGAAGGAAAAAAATAAAAGAAAAAAACAAGAAAAGAAAAAAATATTAACAAATTTAAGATAATCAATTCTGGAAAAGCTTTTTCACCTTCCTAAAGTAGGGAATTCACTTTCTTAAATTTATACATGAATGGTTTCCTTGAGGAAGAAGGAAAAAAATAACTAAAAAAGAAAAAAAGCAAGAAAATTCTTAATCAAAGTTCGATTCTTTGAAAAATATATTAACAAATTTGAGATAATCAATTCAATTTACGAGGCGTTTTTTTTTTATTCTTTTTAAAGTTTAGGGAATTTGAAGGCGTTTGATAAATTATCCAAAAAAAAAAAAAAATAGAAATTCACTTTTTAAATTTATACATTCTAATTATTTTCTTCTTTGATCGGAAAGTATTTTCGATTGACCAAATTATTTTTAGATAACTAAACGGATGAAAGTCTGGAAAACACTTTCTTGAAAAGCAATTTCATCCAAACAAATGCATTCTTAATCAAAGTTCGGGATTCTTTGTGTCATTTTTAAAAAAAAACGACCGTACACACGGGCGGAATTAAGTGGGAAAATCACTCTCAATAAAATAACCCGTTAAAGTTAAACCCTCCTCACCTTGCACTTGCTGACGGAGATGGCCTCTCCCACTCTACCTCCGATGGCGCTCTGCACATCCTCCATCTCGCCCCGCTTGACCCTCCGACGGCCACCCACCCAATTCCCCCTCCTCCACGCTCCGCCCTCCTTGCCGCCGCCAACGACGACCTCGCTGCCCCGAATCGCCCTCTCCAACCCCCTCCCGTTCTCGCCGTTGTCCGCGAGAGCCTCGGCCCGCCGATCGGCGGCGCTCGTGCCGGCCGCTTCCAAGGGCGGCGGCGGCGGAGGTGGCCCGGCCCGAGTTGGCGACGGGAAGAGCCCCGCCGCGAAGGAGCAGGCGAAGGCGGGAGGAGATGAGGAGGAGGGAGAGATGGTGGAGGTGGAGGAGGACCTGCCGTGGATACAGGAGAAGGCGCTCGACCTCGTGGAGTTCACCGGCTCCGTCACGCAGGCGATTCCCGGCCCTAGAGTCGGCTCCAGCTCCCTGCCGTGGATGCTCGCCGTCCCTCTGGCGTACGTCGGGATCAGCTTCGTGATTGCCGTCGTCAAGACGGTGAGGAAGTTCGGCTCTCCCAGAGAGAAGCGCCGGAGATTGGTGAGTTTCCCTCGGCTTTTTACCTGCTCGAGCTTGTCCCGACTCGTTCTGGGACTCAACTTGGTCGGTGTTAGGATACTAGCGGGGGAATTGTAATCCGAGGATGTGGCGATTTTTTGTTGATCTCGTGTCAGGTGATTTCTTCAGGTGAACAAAAATGCTATGCTGTGTAAATCAATTGATGAGCTATTTCAGAAGGGGACTGAAGTGCAGCCCTCTGATCTCGAGGGAATTGTGAACAAGGTGAGACCTGTAATTCATTATTGAACATTGTCTGACATCCGGTGCTCATCTTTAGTTTGAGAGGATGAATTGCCAGTTTGTTGGGGGTTGGAGTTTTGCAGAAGCTGCATTCCAGAAAAAGAGGAAAAGGAAAACCACTTCACTCACATCTTTTTTTACCACAAATACCTGAGTTATTGTTGGTGCTGGAAAGATTAAAAATTTTCAATGTGAAGTTGTATAAAAGGATAGAATGGATTGGAAACATACAAGCCACCTGCTGATACGCTGACAAAGGATGGTTGGCAGGTTATTTTGCACATCGCCTTCTCTTCTTGCAGCTAGACATTTTTGTTATTGTATAGAGATGTGTTGCCATAATAGACAAATCACGATTTATGGCATGACGGTGAGAACTTAGATACTTGGATTTCTCCACACTCTAACTGCAGGCCAATTAATCCTTCTTCCCGATTTCGTGTGAACTTGTCGTTCTGAATTGCCCTTTGAGGAAGGGTAATATCAATTTGTTATTGTCATTTTAAACGTTGAAGAATCGTTTCTAAGTGGATGTATTTTGCTTCATGCCATCAATATATGTCTTTTGCTTTATACCATCAATTTGTCTATCCTTTCTGGTAGATCTTTGCTCTTTTATACTTAGATTTTCCACAAGCACACCGTCCTAAAGAACTGGACAGTCCCTCGTGCATCCTTTCATGTGCTGCAGTCCTGGTTCGATATGATAACAACTTCCCTTCTATGTCCAGACAGGTTTTGGCATGGAGGATGTGCTGCGAAAGTATATCAGATATGCGCTGAATGAGAAGCAATTTAACCCAGAAGTAATTGCCAACTTGATACAGCTTAGAAAAGCTTCTATGTTGGAAGATTCTCAGGTTGCGGAGACTATCAATGACATCTCTCACCGCATTGTTCGTGACAAGGGTAAGATGATAGCATCATCCTGTCACTCTTTTTGTCCAGCATAACTAAATCTTAGTTGCCCATATTTCTGCCCAAATCATATGCATCTTCACTTTGTATTCACTTAAGAATAGCACAATATACGGACAAAACCACTATATCAATTAAAATCAAGTTTTTCTTTTTAATCAGATATATTACACTGATTGTATCTTGTTTTTGCTTTTCCAATAAGTTACACTGATGACATCTTGGTTTCAGGCCCAGTGGTCATGAACATGGCAGGGTATTCTGAGAAGGGTTTCAAGAGAAAACTTGCTGTGCAAGCTCTTTTTGGGAAGGTCTTCTATTTATCTGAGGTAAGCTGCCAAGTAACAGTTCTTACATATATTCCTCCACATTGGTCAAACTTCTTTGATGCTACTAGGAGTCTTCGTATGGTTAATCTGTTAAGCTTGTTTGGATGGATCTTTCGTGAAAAGTTTGGATAGATTTATAACTTCACTGCTCTGAAATTTCATTGAGTAGAGGGGTTGCTTCTTTGGCATGAGACTATGCTGGGTGAATGGAAGTTTACTTTCTGGGGCCCGAATAGAAGTTCATCGACGTTTTTATAGTAATGAGCATCTTTACCTACCTGTATAGAATGTTATTTATAAAACAGCTGTGTTGAGATCTTTTTGCGTTTAGTTTTTGAATTGATCCCAACTTTTTCACCTTTTTGAACAGTTGCCAGAGTTCTGTTCACAGGATAGCTCATTGATAGTCAAGGAAATTTTTGGGGTCGCAGAGTAAGTTCTTTCTCTTATAATCTTCCTTTTTCGATAAAATCTTTGAAGCAGCCAGCATTATAATCATAACTTGTCTTATGGTAATCGAAACTTAGTGGAACTATGTGTTAATTTGGGATCACAAAAAAAAGGGAATATGGCACAAATGGTTACTGAACTTTGGTTCAATGTGCAGTGTTGTTCTTGAACTTCTAATTTGTTCAATATGGTCTTTGAACTTTGGTCCAATGTGTAATGGCATCCCTCAACTTTTAATTTGTTCGTTGTGATCCTTGAACTTTTAAACATTTTCATATTGTCTAGGGACTACATTGAACATTGGACCAAAAATTAGGGACCACATTAAACAAATTAGAAGCCTAGGGATGACATTGCACATTTGATAAAAGTTCAGGGACTATGCTGCACATATTGAAAGCTCATGGATCACATTAAGGACTATTTATGTTATTATTTCCAAAAAAAAAAATCAGCGGTATGAAAAAGAGGTTTGACTCGTTTCTTTTTTTTTTTTTCTATCAATCAGTGAAGATGCTGACAAGCTTCGGTTGCACACCCTCTCTGAAGCTGGGGATTTGCATTCGCTGGAGAAGATGGTCGACGATTCTGATTCAGAAGATTCAGAGGAAAGTCCATCTGGTTCTCCTCAACCAACTTGATTTTATAGCAGCTGGACTTGATATGTAACTCTTGACTCAGTTTCGGGGTCAGTCCTTGCCTGTGGGAATCCTTGGTTCAGCACACCCTTCCACCTCCTGAATTGTCTGAAGAAAAAAACATGGAGGAGGATGAAGGGATTTTCTTCATGTGGCAGAAATTGCAAAGGTTTCATTCTAGATATCCTTTTGGAGCTTTTCCTGTCCAGAAATTTTGGGGAGTTCAGAGTTGTCTGTTTTCCTTTTGTTCCATTTCTCGTAGTGTTTTGTAATGTGATACAGGTTCAGCGTTCGATTTTGTGTTGTGACTGCTTGTTGTACCAAGATAGTAGTAACACACGGAATCTTTAACAAATAAAGAGATTTCATTTGACTGACAGCAGTAAATTTCGAAATTCTGCGGTTGTTCTCTTCGGTCCGTGAGCGAGTCCTTGTTAATAGTCGCCCACTGAGCTGATGCCTCGGTCAAGACGCATCGGTTCAGGCCATGGTCAAGTCCCATTGCTATGGCTCTAGTAAAGCTTCGCCCGGAGTCGACATAGTCTTTGTTGTTGACGAGACTTTTCATCGCAAAACAAGATCGATACGATACAAATTAGGCAAAAGTTAAGAGTTTTTGCAATACACCGTTTCTCGAGCGAGGTGTTGTGTACTTTTTAAATTGATATTCATCGTTATTTTCACCTTTTTTCCTTCGTTAGACTCGTCGTTTGATTTGTGTACCATTTTTCTGAAAACTACGTAAAATGAGGCGTCCGGTGCGAGCCTCTATAATCTCGTTAAGCCCCGAACTCGAGCTCGCCTCGACTCGCACGTTCCGTATTTGAAACTTGACCCGAGCTCGATCAAATAATAATTTAACCGATCAAATTCGAGTTATAGGGAATTTTTTTTTTTTTTTTTGTTGTGGATGCAGCGAACAACAATAAAACGTGCATCGTCACGACGGTGGATCACCAAAACCCATTTGAAAGTGGCCAACGACTTCCATCCTCCCGGCGGAGTCCTCCATGCAAATGCAACGTCCCCCTCTCTCCGTAGCTCTGCGCATTTCATCTCGTACTCCGCCGATCCAATTCTTCTCCGATCGCCATTCCAATCCCAAATGCTCCATCAATCTCTCTCAAAGCCTCCCGCCTCCGTCGTCCCTCTCCCGCCATGCACCCCCACCTCCCGTTCCCGCAACCGCCGCCTCCCCTTCGGAGCCCGGTGCGGCGGCGAGCCCGCGGCCCCCCGGCCTCGCCTCGGCGCCGGGCCGCCCTCGCCCTCGGCGCCCGCGGCTGATCCGCCGCCGACGCCGCTGTCGTCGGCGATGAAGCTGATGGAGCCGGCGGCGTCCGCGACGGCCGGGCCGTACCCGGGGGGCAAGATGGGGCCGTACACGGGGAGGGATCCCGGCGTGAAGAAGCCCGGGTGGCTGCGGCAGAGGGCTCCCCAGGGGGAGAGGTTCGACGAGGTGAAGGACTCGCTGTCCCGGCTCAATCTGATTACCGTTTGCGAGGAGGCTCAGTGCCCTAACATTGGGGAGGTATTGTTTCTTTCTTCTTGTTTTGTTCTCGCGGTCATGTATAGTGTGTCATTAGCACGATTTCGCGGTTAGTGTAGACCGAAATTGATGAATACATAGTGCAGTAACGGCTTCACGAATGCTTCACAGTATCATGAGCTCGAAATGATGATGTGTGGAATGTACGTGGCAGTGTTGGAATGGCGGAGGAGATGGTATTGCCACTGCCACGATCATGCTTCTCGGGGATACCTGCACCCGCGGCTGTCGGTTTTGTGCCGTCAAGACTAGCCGGAACCCCGCGCCGCCCGATCCAATGGAACCGGAAAATACTGCGCAGGCTATAGCAAGTTGGGGGTAGGTGTCCAGCACTGCACTTGGACTTACCTGTTCTGTAGAAGTTGGTTATTTTATGGCTAGATGTATGTTCTGCATTGAGCTCTATCAGAGTGTAAACTTCAGTAATAGTAGGAAAAAGTAGCATTCTATGTCCTTGAGATCTTTTCTGTACTAACATGTTTCCTTGCAAGGCGGTTGCTCTGACTGCTAATTACAGAACTCTGTTGTTGTTTCTTTTGTCATGCTCGAATTACTAATTGCCCAGGCTGGCAGTAGATCCTTTTGCACTACTACTGAATTTTGGCTTGGGGTGCGGTTCGGTTAGTGTCAAATGGCTTTGCCAATGACAGATATGAAATATCGTCCTAAAAAATCTGTCGCAGCCTGTATCAGTGATCCACAGAGGAGGCAGTGCAAGAGAGAAGAAGCACCAGGAAAAGGAATGCAATGTTTTAGGGACTTTCATTGCTTCTATGGGAACAGAAAAGGAAGAAGAGGCACAAGGAAAAGGAACACAAATTTTTTAGGGACTTTCATTGCTTTTCTGGGAACTAGTGTATGGCACTGCATTTTCGCGATCTGTGTAACCCCTTATCTTTTTATGTCTCTTAATATCTACACATTCTATGCTGCATATTTTTTTAATTCAGTTGTTAACAAGCTGATGCCAATATGTCTTTTTTTGCTTCTTTTGGAGAGTTTTAGCTGACTGGTTAGTTGACAAATTTTACCTTTTTTCGTTATGTGATTTTTTCCTCTTGCGTTTGTTTTAACTCATCTTGTGTTCCTATTCCTGCAGAGTGGATTACATAGTCCTAACGAGTGTTGATCGTGATGATATACCTGATGGTGGAAGTGGTCATTTTGCTCGGACTGTCAAGGCCATGAAGGTGCAACTGTCTTGAGAAGGCTCTTTTAGGTTTTTTTTTAGCTCTCTGATAAACTAGACCCATGCCGAAATTGAAATAAATCATATTGATGAGTGGTGACCTCTTCTGCAGAAGCTCAAGCCAGAGATCATGGTCGAGTGTTTAACATCTGATTTTCGGGGTGACTTAACTGCCATAGAGACTCTTGCTCACTCTGGATTGGATGTTTTTGCTCACAATATTGAAACTGTGAAGCGGCTTCAGCGCATTGTCAGAGACCCTCGTGCTGGGTAGGTTCCCAAGTTTAAGTGAATAATAATATGGGTCAATCTTCAAGGAAAGTTCTATCGTTGTGCCAAATTTACCGTACACATGATTCATATCATGACGCATTTAAAAATTAAGTCAGCAGATAAATGTACAGGTTCGGACAAAGATACTGGCTCATTCATTTGTTGTCGAAATTGCATCTTGAAGATTCTATACCCTCTTTTGATTCTAGTTACATTATTTCCGCATTTGACTCCCCATTATTTAAAAGGCGAGATCCTTCACCCAAGTTAATCCACGGATCTTTTATTGCCGCTTTCTGAGATGTAGAAAAAAAAATCAGCGCTTTGATTTTTAGAGATGATGTTCTCTGCTTTCCTGTTCATAGATCTTTTGCTTGTTGAGGTCTGTCCTAAACAATCAATGCATTAACACGCGAAAAAACAATTGCATGCATATTTTCCATTATCTACTTAGTGACTTAGCAGTGTGGATCACTGACTTCCAATCAGAGCTTCCTTCGTTGGCAATTCGTATCTATGTTGTTTTGTGCCCTCTTTCTCCCATCTATCCAACTTCTGATAGTCTGACTTATGTGCCGGAGAATCCTTGTCTAATCGTTTTATTCTTGATCTTACAAATAGCCTCCAATGGGCCCTAAAGAAGTCTACTTACAAATAGATATTGTCTTTAACCCTGAAAAAAGTACCTAATGTATATTCATGTGAAGGAGACTTTCTTGAGCTCGTTTGCCACTTGTTAGTGAGAATCGCTGATAATGTTAGTCAGGACCAAGTTTTCAGGAACAGAGTAGAAGCACTTATAATTGTTGGAGAATAAATGACATCATTACTTTTTATTTTGTATTCAACCTATTAGAAAAGGTTTAGAGATTTGAGTGGACAAATTAAAAGGTCAGTACCAAAGTCTATATCAAACTAAAGTTTATGAACTGTTCATGTCATCATACAGAGTATTTGTTAATTATCCATGAGTAGAATTGAGTGGATGATGGTCTCGGAGTTGCTGCTTTAGAATGTCCATGCCATCTTGCTTGTTCTGAAGTGCTTTACTAAAGATCATTTTTGGGGTGGGCATTGGTTAACTTATCATCCCATCCAAGTAAGGTTTCTCTGAAAAAGGAAAAACGAAACAAAAAAAGAAACAAAAATTTAAAGAGAAAGGAAAGATTGCCTTCTGTGTTTTTCATAACTTGGGATGTGTTTCTGCGGCGCAGGTATGAGCAAAGCCTATCAGTCCTAAACCATGCAAAGTTGAGCAAGGAAGGAATGATAACAAAATCTTCTATAATGTTGGGCCTTGGAGAATCTGATGATGAGTTGAAGGAAGCCATGGCTGACTTGAGGGCAATAGACGTTGATATCTTGACGCTTGGACAATATTTGCAGGTATGCCCAAGCTGCTCTGCCATGTGCCCGACCTTTTCTCTTGGGAGGGTGATGCGTATTAGATAGTCATCTCCAGGAAGCGCAGACGAGTCCACCTAAAATGCCTTTTGTTTATAATATAGACTGCTTATGGATTTTGTCCACTTATTAATTTGTCAGACCTTTTGTTTATTCCGATCTTTTTTATGACCGAGGCCTTCTGGTAATTTCAGTAATCCAATTCTTGCAGCCTACTCCACTCCACCTGACAGTAAAAGAGTATGTAACCCCAGAGAAGTTTGCTTTCTGGAAGGAATATGGGGAGTCCCTAGGATTCCGATATGTAGCCAGTGGTCCACTGGTAAGTACTCTTTGCCATTGGGCTCCTCAAATTGTATCTTGTGGTTTCTAACTATATTTGCAGAGAGTTAAGAAAATGACACCCTACACTCTATTCTCTCATTTTTTTTTTTTGGTTAGAATTTTGTATTCTCTCCGTTTTTCTGTTCTTATGGTGTTAATGGGCCAAGAAAGGTGTGACCTTATTGATCAGTATTCAATGTGGCCAGCAAAGTTTATCGATCAGGATTTTACTACTGATGTTTATTCTCTTTCTCAATATCTGTTTCAGGTCCGATCCTCCTATAGGGCTGGGGAGCTCTTTGTGAAGACAATGGTGAGAGAAAGGTCCAAGGCTAATTAATGACAGTGCTGGATTGTCTCAGTAAAATCATTGGCCTTATTGGTAGACTTAGATACTGAATTACTGAAGCAATGAGCAACTACTGAAGGAACAGATATCAGTTTCAAGAAGTTCCATGAATCAGGGATATTGATTGAAGACCTGGTAGGACCGCCCGCAGACTTATTTTCGCAGTTCCCGTGAATATTAAGGTTATGAGGATTTCAAAGTCAGTACCTGGTTTATTTCAGTGAGGTTCTTTATTTGTTGTTTTCATGAATTATACTCTCATTTAAAAGGGGAAGCTGAAAAATTCTTGGCAATGAATCGATTTTACTCTCTATTTGATTTTATGTATGGATTCTGGTTTGAAATTCAAAGATATTGAAGGCAACAGAAGTTTGGTTCCTTTCTTTCATCACTGTGTTCTCTTTAGGGTCTGATGTTTCCATCTTGTTCTATGTTCCCAACTCCATCTCTTGTAGCTGGTGATTGAACAAATTTAACAATTTTGATTTTGTTTTCTTCTACTCTCACTCTGTTTAGATTTAAGAAGTTAATAGTTAGATAGTCACGTAGGGAGATCGGTACAAAAGCTAATGCAAGTAGCAGCAGAAGCATCATTTCTCATGGTTGATCTGCGGCGGGATCTGCATGTGCTCATCGCGAAATAACAAATTTCTTCTGCGGTAGTCGTTGATGGATCTATACTGCAAATACCGAAGGTCGGTATTGAGAAATCTCCACACAAGTGGCCTTCGTCGCCCCATGATTTCATTGATAAAAAGAGCATCTCCCCGACATATCAAGGACGGCGAAGGTCACTTGCGGAGACTTTTCTTTTTCACTGTTCTTTTCTTTTTCACCGGTGGTGGTGTCATGTAACCGACCCACAGGAAAATGAGCGAAGAAGACCTTTGTCCATTTGGTTTTGGTCAGTGAAAGTTCGCACAAGTTGGGGAAAGTTGCAGACAACCCACCGGAAAGGGGCGATCCGCACCCAGGAACGAAAACCAGCTATACCACCTATGAATCTATCATCACCTCCACCTCGGGGTTGCTACATGGAATTCCTTCCCTGTTTTTGCGCTAAAAGCTAAGCTTATAGGACAGTCTATATGTATATATCCCATGTTACTTGAGAAAATAGATGTATGTAGCGTTCGTAACAGCGATGAACTTATTGCAGACCGTTGATCTTGTCACCGCTAAAGACCAATCACCACGGCCATCCTCCGTCATTGAACTTAAAGTCAACGGTTGGGCTATTGGTACGTATATTTTGTTGTGGGGATGATGGCATAAATAGTCATGAATTTTAATCTAATGTGCAATGTGATCATCGAACTTTAGTTCATTGTGCAATAGTGTCCCCGATCTTTTGATTTGTTCAATGCGATCCTTAAAGTTTTGGCAAATGTTTTAATTTAGCCCGTAGATTATATGAAAATGTTTAATGTTGTTCTTTGATAAGAGGGATAATATTAAATAATTTCATATAGTCTAAAAACTAATTGGATATCTACTAAAAGTTCATAAATCATATTAAATAAATTTAAAGTTTGGGAATCACATTAAATATCGAGCTAAGTTTGGGGCCATTCAAGGTTTAGACACCTATTTACACGTTGTTATCGGACCATTCAAAACAAAAAGAAAGAGTGGAGAGAGAGAGATACATTTATCTCTACTTTAGTCGGTCAAAGAAATATGCCGCTGCATATTCCCCCCGCCGCTTGATTCCCTTTCGCGAAGGCGGTCTCCTGTGTTTCAAAAGTAAAACCAGGACTCCCAACCTGCGACCCACCAGGTGGTGTCTCCACCAGCCAGCCACGTGCTCTTAAATCTTTTGCCCACCCCTCTCTCTCTCTCTCTCTCTCTCTCTCTCTCTCTATCTGTTCTTTTCCATTTCTCGTGAACCGAAAACCTTTTCCTCTCGCGAACGAATTAAGGTAAATCTATCTTGTTTGCGAATTGTTCTGAGCAAATTTCATATCGGGTGTCCAAATGTATGTTTCCAAGATCCTCATGCCACGCTTGAAAAGAAAAGCCCTTCTCGTTGCTTAAAATGACCAACTTGGCGAAGGCTCGACATTGATAGCGAGACAGCGACGTCCCACAAAATCGATCATTCCCCACCCCATCTCAGAATCCACCTCCGCACATCTCACGTTGTACGACTTTTACTTTTGAGACCCCAGAGAGAGAGAGAGAGAGAGGGGTAGGTTTGTGAGATATATTTAGCTTCGGTTAGGTAGCAGCGTGCGAGAAGGCGACAGCTTGTAGCTCGTGCGTGGAGTCTTTAGTTGCATCGAGAAAGGTGAGTCTGGGAAAAACAAGAAAATGTTTTTCCATCGCTTGAACTTGAAGCCTTAAAAATTCAAGCTTTTCTCATTTTCCAGCCTCTGCTTCCTGATCTGAAACCTCCGCGACTTGTTTTGACTGTGTAAGCGGTGAACTGTCTTGTGGGGTCGATGCTGTTAATTTCTTGCGTCTGCTGGTGGTGCTGAGCTTTTGGTTCTCTGATTGATCGTTGTCTTTCTTTTTCTCCTTCTGGGACGTTTGTTTCTTTCTCTTTGAGGCTGGATCTGTCCGAAATACTTGTTCTTTTGGTTGGAAATTTGTGTTGGTGGATGCTAAAGCTTGAATCTTTGGACATCTTGGGTTGTTCTGTTTTGCCTCGAGAGAAGAGCAAGAATCCACAAAAATACGATCTTGAGGTTGCTGATTTGTTTCCTTACCAAGCTGTGAGAGAATGAGGATATGGGACTTTTTCTGTCAAAATGATGCATGTTTCTTCTGTCTTCCAAATTGATTTGTTACCAAGCAGATTTGCAACACTTTCTTGATCAGATATACTCAATCGAAAAGATGCCAGATACTTTTTGAGGCTTCCCATTTGAATTAGCTTTCTGTGTTAACTGGTCCAGAAATCTTACTTGCAGATAGAGAAGAATTATTGTCAGTGAAATGGCAAACATTGATATTGAAGGTATATTGAAGGAGCTTCCGAATGATGGACGCATCCCCAAGACTAAGATTGTTTGCACTCTGGGTCCGGCTTCTCGAACCGTGCCAATGCTGGAGAAGCTTCTTAGGGCGGGGATGAATGTTGCTCGGTTCAATTTCTCTCACGGTACACACGAGTATCATCAAGAGACCTTGAACAACCTCAGGATCGCAATGCATAACACCCAGATCCTCTGTGCCGTCATGCTTGACACCAAGGTCTGTCACCTCTGACATGATATTTGCCTTCGGCTATTAAGTTGACTTAGCTCATGATGTTTACATGCCTGTCTGCGATATCGTCACTGCTGCGTGGCATAATGAGACCGTTGTCATGTATCAGGCATAGCTTCGTGCATGCTTGTTGCACTCTTTTGCATACTCTGAGCCATTCTCTTCTTAGACAAAACAAGACTATCCTGTGGGAGCTAAATTAGTCTTTTTTGAAGGATTAATAATCCTTTAACATTGACTTGCAGTCTACTTGGCACAAATTTTATCCAGTAAAGTGATCGTTGTTGTGGTTTTTTAAACAGTTTGGACTATGACTGAAAATATTCTACATAAAAGGTAATCCTTGGTATTATCTCTACTTCTTTAACCTTTGACCTCTCAGCTCTCTCAATCTATTAGAGATTCAGTTTTTATTGCTTTCTAGATAGTTGTTTTTGTCCTGAATGAAATTGCTATTATGGGACAGATGATTCGTCACATGAGATTAATACTCTTATAGTGAATTGGAAATGTTGAATGGCAAGATATCTCGTGATAACACTTTGCTGGGTTGTTAGTGATAAATATATCGTGATATATTCATTTCTGCTCAATATATATTAGTGTTTTTCCTTTGTCTAACCTGTCCGTACGAGACAGCCTACAAGGTATCCTGTC
Organism: Syzygium grande; assembly: GCA_024733475.1. NCBI lineage: Eukaryota > Viridiplantae > Streptophyta > Magnoliopsida > Myrtales > Myrtaceae > Syzygium > Syzygium grande. The sequence continues at coordinate 9,936,247 of JAMXDD010000011.1, forward strand.
ATTGGAGTTGGAGTTGATGGAATCGGGTCCAAGCTCTCTTGCATGCACCAAGACTCTTTTCTGGCTGATATAGTTGGCATATGCAAGATGAAGCTGCTTGTATTTGTTCTTGTAATTTGAACTCTGATAATATGCTGCTTGCAAATTGATCTGCTTGAGACCTCGTCCTGAGCTATTGTGGACTTAATGTGTCTGATGGATGTTTGTTAACATTTTATTCTAATTTGAAAAGAAAAAAATACATCTTGTAAATTGAACAGGAAGGGCCTTCCATCTGAATTGACTATTTCTTAATTGTTGTCTTCACATACATTACGAGTAATTGTAGTTTCTTCCTAATTGGGTAATCAACACTGCATGAAGATGGAGTTCAGGACCCATTGTCATGTACTGTTGAAGATTGTCCGAGTTTGTTGATGACTAGTATGTAGCGAGATATTCTTTGCTATTTCTGCTTAATATTGAATGCATGAAGAAAGCATAATCATTATGCATGGTACCGTTTTACTGGTGTGCATATAATCTTTCTTTTTCTTAATTTTGGTGCCGAAGTCTTTGAGTATTGTGTCACCTGGAATGACTACTTTTGACTGCATTTGGTTATGTTCTGCTTATGAGCAATTGTGGTCCAGATAAATGGGATATGAACTTCAGAATGTTGTTGGGATTTTTTTTTTTTATAATAGCAAAGCAATTACATAGATCATAGACACCACATAATTCTCATTTTATATGGTTAGTGATTGTGCCACTAGAGCTTGAGGGAGGGTTTTTTTTTGAACTTTGAGCTGGAGAAAACATGTGATCTGTATATCTAGCTCTCTCAGCCACACTAGGGTTGTTGGAGGCATTCCTTACTATATCTAGCTCCTCTCAGTTGACATGGGAAGCATTTGCTTCTAATTGCGCTCACTTTGAAGGACTAGTTTTTTCAAGACCATGATTTCATCAAAACACTGTACAAGTGAGGGAAAACTACAGTTCCAATTACAATTCTTGGTCTTGTCTATGAAGTCATCACTACTGATTCATGATCCTTGGCGTTCTAGGCTTTCACATTTGAGGGTCGTTTCTTGTTTTACTCCTTCCAAATCATTGCTCTTGAACCAATGCTAACCAGACATATGTTGCAGGGTCCTGAGATTCGAACAGGTTTCCTCAAGGATGGAAAGCCTATTCAACTGAAGGAAGGCCAAGAAATTACCGTGACTACTGATTATACCATCAAGGGGGATGAGAATATGATCTGTATGAGCTACAAAAAGCTGGCTGTGGACTTGAAGCCTGGAAACACCATTCTTTGTGCTGATGGAACAATTACCCTCACCGTCCTGTCTTGTGATCCGGCCTCCGGAACTGTCAGGTGCCGCTGTGAGAACACCGCTATGCTCGGAGAGAGGAAAAATGTCAACCTCCCTGGTGTTGTGGTGGATCTTCCCACGTTGACTGAAAAGGACAAGGAAGACATCCTGGAATGGGGCGTTCCAAACAAGATCGACATGATCGCTCTCTCTTTTGTCCGCAAGGGTTCTGATCTCGTTAATGTTCGGAAAGTTCTTGGCCCTCATGCTAAGCATATACAGTTGATGTCAAAGGTATGTACTGGCTAAAATAATCTCTCAAGTGAAGCTTCTAATACTTGAGTGCAGCCTTCCATGCGTTGTTCATTGTCTCAGGTCGAGAACCAGGAAGGAGTGATCAATTTTGATGAGATCCTTCGCGAGACGGACTCATTCATGGTTGCCCGAGGTGACCTTGGGATGGAGATCCCGGTCGAGAAGATCTTTTTGGCGCAGAAGATGATGATATACAAATGCAATATCGCGGGCAAGCCTGTGGTCACTGCCACTCAGATGCTCGAGTCGATGATCAAGTCTCCCCGGCCTACTCGTGCCGAAGCAACTGACGTGGCAAATGCTGTCCTTGATGGGACAGATTGCGTCATGCTCAGTGGTGAGAGCGCTGCCGGGGCCTACCCGGAAATCGCTGTGAAGATCATGGCCCGCATATGCATCGAGGCAGAGTCCTCTCTTGACTATGGGGCCATCTTCAAGGAAATGATAAAGTCGACTCCGCTTCCGATGAGCCCGTTGGAGAGTCTGGCCTCCTCAGCCGTGCGAACAGCTAACAAGGCAAAAGCGAAGCTCATCGTCGTGCTGACTCGCGGCGGGACAACAGCGAAGCTGGTTGCCAAGTACAGGCCAGCCGTTCCCATCCTGTCAGTGGTGGTCCCGGTTCTGACCACGGACTCATTCGACTGGCTTTGCAGCGACGAGACCCCTGCGAGGCACAGCCTTATATACCGTGGGTTGGTTCCTTTGCTGGCTGAGGGATCTGCCAAGGCAACCGATGCCGAATCCACAGAAGTGATACTGGAGGCAGCTCTCAAGTCGGCGACGTCGAAAGGGCTGTGCAAGCCGGGCGATGCTGTCGTGGCGCTCCACCGTATCGGGGCCGCGTCGGTCATCAAGATCTGCATCGTGAAGTGAAGGCGGAATGCGGCGAAAGAGGTCCTGAAGCGGGAAAGATCAGCAGGTGAAGTGGGTTTGCATTTTGGTCCATGTCTTTTTTGATTGTCATTTTGTTTGAAGCCTTCTCTGCTCCTGCAACTACCTATCTGGAGAAAATAGGCAAGAGTTACCTAAGTGGCCATTAGTTCTGCTCTTGCTCTTACTTTAGTTCGGCCCATATCGTGGATATTCACTTTGAATGAAAATAATTTAGCTTGATGATGATCATAGTGACATTATGGTCGATTTATAGTTTGGATAATAAAACAATGATCGATGAGCCGAATCGCGTTGAGTCGATACGCCCTCTGAATTGAGAGTCTCAATTTTGATGTTTGCTCTTCGGGGCTTCTTCGCCATTGTTGTAACGTGATGCGGCACAGCGTGTCATCTCTATTGATTTGGGCATGGCGATAAGTCGGTCCACATATGGTAGAACAATGATAAATTTGAAGTTTCGAACGCATGTCTTTTTCTAGGACAATTAAAAAAAAGTAATAAATTTATTATGTTCTTGTAAATTTAATTTTGAACATTTCAATTGGGTCAATTAAGTTTTAAACATTTTTGCATTTTGCTAATTCAGTTCAATTGGTTAATTTTGGTACGAAATCGGTGATGTGAACAGTCAGTGCTGAGGCTTGTCGGGCCCTCGCTATGGTTGGCGTGGGTGTCACATCCCTCGCCTATGGCTGACGAGGGTTGGTTGGCAACTCTCATCAGCCCTCAGTCTCAAAAGAAAAGAAAATAAAATAAAACCGAAAAAATTCAAAAAATTATTGAGATACCGTAAGAAATGTCTACTTATCGATTGGTGTCTATGTCAGGAGATTTTGGCAAAAATTAATCGGATAGTCTCAATTGGCAAAACGTGAAAATAATCGGAAATAAATTGACATAGTTAAAATATTTAAGATTGAATTTGCACAAATATAATAGATTTATGAATTTTTTGGTAATTCCCCCCTTTTTCCCTCATTTGCATGTCATGGATCTCCATAATCTTCCATTTAAATGTATTTGTTTGCAAGTTCAAGGCTTTTATTTATTTATGCATAGCCATTTACGTGAGGAGATATCAATATATGTTGTGTCGACTGTATCAATTTACTATCTTTGATTTCATTAATAAGATGGTTACTTTACCTTGATTTTGAATGTTTATTTCTTTATAAAACTTATGTAGAATTTATAGCGCAATATCTTCGCCATCAAATAAGGTAGCCCAGTGTTAAAAGGACCGCGCTATCTTTTATAAAGTCACCATTTCGAGCTATTTCATGAGTGAACTTTTGGCAGGCTTGTGCCTTGAGCGGATGCTACATCATGTGAAGAGATTTTTTGACTCTCGGCACAATAATGGGTTTGTACACTTATCACGGATGCATTAAATCTTAAATATCTTTGCAATAAAAGAAGGGATCATATAATACAAGATCCTTTAAAAGGGAAAGAATGAGATACTCCACATATTCACTAATTTGGAAGAAAAAGAAGGAAATTTAGGATTCTCGACATGCGACGGACCGATTGATTTGGGCAGATGGAGATTTCGTATGCACAAAAGGTTTTCACGGCGAGCAAAAGAATTTTTCTTTTCGATGTGAGGGGTTCGATTGTAAAAAAACTTTGTATATGTGGATGGTGTCGCACATAAGTTGGTATGTTGAGGGCCTCATTTGCAATTAATCCAAGAATTGCAGGTACAATTTTCCGTCTTGCATGTCATGACTCATGATAGAGGACTTTAGAGGCCCCTCTAACTTTTAGTGGTAGGCGACCACCATTCTCCATCGATCCGGGCATACTCTTTTTTCTACTATTTATTCCGTGCACGGATAGTGAATCGAATAATACTTATGTAGGCAAAACAAGCGAATTTTTATTAATTTTTACGCGTAAGAAAATTAATTTTATCGATGGTAAAACATAATGAAAATAAAATAATTTTCGAAATGAAATAGTACAATGTTCAATAGTCAAGCGCACGAAAATGTGGACTGGACTCTTCGAACTCCTCACGTGTCTTGGACTTTTATATGCATGCAGAAACAGATGTTGTGGACCAAAGTTTGCTTCAATTTGTTTAAGCGTTTTGATCATTATAGAAAATGCCAAAAGATTGAGGACCACTTTTCAATGATCAATTGAAAGTAACTTTTTATTTTTATTTTTTTTTATTTTCGGGACATAAAAGTGTGCGTGGAACAATCTCGAGTCGAATTTTTCTTCTCTTTATTTTATTTCTCGATATTTATTTGTAGGACACGTGGGAGCAACCCATCTCTTTCGCAAGTGGCAAAGAGAAGCACGTTTCGTTTTGTGGTCTTTTGTTCATATTCAAAATGGGTACTGCTTTGTGTGGAGGGTCAAATTAGTTTTCGAATCTTTTCTCGTGGGTGCGAGCTATTCTATTATCCAATCGATTGGCTTGATCCAAGGTCTCTCTATATTGATTTCTGGCGAAAAAAATAAACAACACCATTTTTCGCAATTGGTTTGGTATGTTTAGGGAGCGGATTCCCTATCTCTACATCTGCCTACTCATTCATGCTTCTATGTGTGCAATTTTATTTAATTAGCTAGTAAATTGTCGTGGTACACATTTGGGATCTTTAAGGATCAACCCCACAAGTTCATGGGCAATTTAATGTAAATTCTTCTTCTTTTCTCTTTTGCGGTCAAAGCACTTTGGTGGTCACTTTAGTCACATCAACCTCTTTGGGCTTTTGTGGTCCTCCCTGAAAACGGCACTATCATCGTTCAACAAGCTTTGGAGTTATCTAATATGGTTGCGTGCTTCTGTTCCTTCCTTGTTTTTTCAATCCAATGGCTACTGTGCGGACTTCACTTTTCAATTTTGCCAATTTGATTTTTAATCGTTGCGCGAAATTCCAATATAGTCCTTCCGGCCAATTTCCGTTAAACTAATTGGACAATTTCCTTTGGTGACCGCCGTAGCTTTGAAGTAGAAGGCTTTTTGTGTTGGGAATACGGGAGAGAGAGAGAGAGAGAGAGATCTACTCAAAGATTTCAACCTTTTCGGTCTTCTCCTCAATATTGTCATCACTCACTCATGCATCCAAATGTTCGAGGAGGAAATAGAGAAACCTAAAAAAGAAAAGAATTTTAAGAAAGACGTCTTTTTTTTGGGGACATCTCTTGTAAATGATATGGATAATGATTATTAAATGCAGGGTACAGGGACGATGAAACAGTATCGCTGATCATCAATGATCAAACTTTAATTCCGAAATATAAAAAAAGGCACGATGGGATTACGCCGTGTATACATGATCTCTTATCCACTTTCCATCTTCACTCATCCTTCCTTATGCCTATTATCTTAAAAAAAAATTGAATTCAATTTTCCAAATTTCAAAGTGAATTTCCTCGATGCTTTCCCTAGAAAACTAGGACTCTTTAGTGTTCCACGTTAGTGTCTGCTTCTATATATGGTTGGACGTAATCATCTCACGACCATATATATTCAAATTGCACGTGCAAGAAAAATTTTCTCCTGTTGCGTGGGCCATATCGATTTGATTTGATCCGAGTCTATCCTACAATAGCAAAGCTCTTTTATTTCAACGGATAAAATAGAGAAATTTGGATATTAACTCCATTTTTTTATTTACTCAGAATTATATTGGAATAGTAGTCATTAAGGGAAAAATACATAAATGGTTTATGAATTATAATTCAATATGTATTGCAGTCCTTGAACTTTTAATTGGTACAATGTAATTCACGAACTTTAGCCCAATATGCAATTTCTCTCTTGAAAGTTCAATTTGTTCGATTTAGTTCCCAAGCTTTTGACACATGTCCAATCTTAGCCCCTAGACCATACAGAAAATGTTCAACATTGTCCCTGAACTTGAATTAATGAAAAGATAACATCGAGCATTTTCATATAGTAATCTATGGATCACGTTAAAACGAATGGAACGACGTTGCATATCGAGTTAAAGCTTAGGACAGCATCACACGTCGGGTCAAAATTTATGTGACCGTTTGCGCCGCTCCGGTGGATCCGCACGAGTAAGGAAAGTATGTCGAATTCTATGCAAGTACGATGATGTCCCTCGTGGATCACATCTTTGCGGGCTTTATCCGTTTCGGAGTAACCCGCAATCATCATCGCGCAGAGCAGAGAGATTGTCGGCCTTATTTCCGTAAATAGTCGACGCTAGTCCTTATCACGTTTCAACGCTGGTTCCTTTATCCCCTGTTTCGAAGGGAACAGAATCGTGCTCTTGCAGAAACAGAGAGAGAGAGAGAAACAGAGGATCGTCGTGGTGGTACTGGTGGTGGTGACGACGATGGCGAGGGGGAAGTGGAGCGATGTCCTGCTTCTGGCGGTGCTGTTCGCGTGCCTGTGGCGGCCGCTGGCGGCCGGCGGAGCTCCGGGAGGCGGGTCGAAGGCGAGGGTGCACTTGAGGTCGTCCAAGTACGTGCACTACCAGCAAGAGTACCGCAGGAACCTCCTCGCCAATGGCCTCGGCCTCACTCCTCCCATGGGGTACTCTCTCTCTCTCTCTCTCTCTCTCTCTCTCTCTCTCTCGAGCTCGTGAGGATGATCGATTCCGCGATCTGCTTTACGACGTAATCATGTGTTGAATGTCCGTTCCCGAGATATTTTGGGTGAATCGGTGCGAGTGCGATTGGACTGTGCAGAGTGTCTGCTCTGTTTGTCCTTTTGTGGGGGTGTCATTCACATTATTTGATGATCGATTCTGTGATGGCCGACCGCACCACTCGGCTTTACTCTCTGTGATCCTCGAGCTGTCATCAAATTGTCTGCTTCTCGATCTATGATTGTAAACATTTTCCCGTTCTTCGTCTGAAACGGTGAATCTCCCTGCTCATCTGCCTTGGCAAAAGGACATTTGTATACTCCATCCCGAAACGGATCTTCGCGTCGTAACACAAGAACAGCTCACTAGATATATTGACATATGCTTGTTATTCTTGAGTTCTAATATTTTCAAATTTATCATTTTAAACTTTGCTGGAAAAAAGTTGATGGGTATTTTTGCTTAAAGAAGTCTTTTTTTTTTTTTTTTTTTTTTTTTTGGGATGAACGCTTGTTCATTTGGGAACATTGCTAAGTGCGCTGCGGCAGATCGGATTCGAACGACGTCGGATGGAGCATATTTATCCTTTTGTCCCTTTTCAATTATGTGTGCTTCTTTTTTTTAAAAAATTATCTTTCTTGTAATATTTTCCTGTTTCTTTCCCTCAGATGATAGACACATTCTTATGATGTTTTCGTTTCTCGTGTATGCAGGTGGAACAGTTGGAATCACTTCTCGTGTACGGTTAATGAAACGATCATCAGAGAGACTGGTTCGTGTTAAACATTAGTTTCTGCTAAAGATGGCTCATCTCTTTTCTTATGGGTTCATGATCAAACTGTGCAAATTACTTTCCATGCTTGTTGAGTCCTTCAGCAATGGCTCTTCTCTATCATGCGGACTTCAAATTATATTTCTCGATACAGTTGGAAACTAGTCTTCTTCTTCAGAACGATATCGATTAGCTCGCAATAGTATAAACCATTGTTTTTTCCTTTTCACATGCAAGTGACTAATGTACATTATTACTCTACTTCTTTTAGTTTTTCCAGCCTATGTTGCTTGGGCATGAATAAGTAGTCCACAGTTCGGATTCTGAAAACTAAATTAATGTATTATGAGGTTAAAACGCTATTAAGGATGAACATAGCTTCTTGAGCTTAAGCATTTTGACATATCCGGGTTTGTTTTTCCAGCTGATGCTCTGGTTTCTACTGGTCTTTCAAAGCTGGGCTATGAGTATGTCAACATAGGTATGCTCCAAGAACTTACTTCCTCTATGTTTTCTAATGGCCCGTTCATTGTCGATTGCTCTATGCCCCTAATTGATTTTTCTTTTCAGATGATTGCTGGGCTGAGATAGCACGTGATTACGATGTAAATCTTTTTCTATACTTTTAGGGCTTTGAACACTGTAATCAGGAATGTTTCAGAACTTGCATTCTAATTGTGCTCGACTCCATGACATAACAATGGCAGGGCAATTTAGTAGCCAAGAGTACAACGTTTCCATCTGGCATCAAAGCTCTTGCCGACTATGTTCACAGCAAGGGTTTGAAGCTAGGAATTTATTCAGATGCCGGGTACGACACCCTGCCATGATTGCTAAGAGAATTACTGATTTATTTGATCGTCAATCAATTGTTCTATTGATACTTAGGTTGACGGATTTGTTTCCTCGATTCAGCTATTTTACCTGTAGCAAGGCCATGCCTGGATCACTTGGTCGTGAGGAGCAAGATGCCAAAACGTTTGCAGCTTGGGTTTGTCTCCTTGCCTACCTAAGCATTCTTTATTTTAACTTCAATTAAGATGTTGTGGATGCAATTTTTGACAGGAGTTATCCTTTCTATCACAAAACATAATGAAGGATTTGCATGATTTCTCCAGGGAATTGATTATTTGAAGTATGATAACTGCAACAACGGTGGCACGAAGCCAACGGTCAGGTAACAGATAGACGAAGAGTAGTATTATTCTTAATATTCTCAAAGAAAGTTATATTTGAGTGCTGATTTAATTGTGTTTGATCAAGTTAAATTTGAGTGCTGATTCAATTGTGTTTGATCATGTAGATACCCTGTAATGACCCGAGCTCTGATGAAGGCCGGCCGCCCTATTTTCTTCTCAATTTGCGAATGGTAAACTACTTGGAAGTGAGCTGTATCATTTTTGTTCTCGTTCGCATTTTTACTTCATTACTTAATTTTTCGGCTATTAGGGGGGATTTGCACCCAGCTCTATGGGGCGCCAAGTTAGGGAACAGCTGGAGAACAACACAGGATATTTCTGATACGTGGGACAGGTTTTTGCTTTCAACTTGCTAGTGTTTTTTTGCTGTTTTTTCGTATGATTACTGTAAAGAAGTTTACCCGTGGATATTAAAGTCTCAGCGTAACATCCTCTGTTTGGCTTCTGTCCTCCAACGTGTGCATTCAGGAATTAATAAATTATCTTGGAATTCAATCTCATTTGCAGAGGATGATTAATCCTTTGCTGTCCTTGCAGTATGGTGAGTAGAGCTGACTTGAATGAGCCCTACGCGGAGCTTGCCAGGCCCGGTGGCTGGAACGGTAGTACCCCATAAAAATCATAATCGACAAAGAACACCTAGAGGCTGATACCGATTTTTCGTGTTAGATTCCGAATCTTTGATCTCTTACAAATTTGTCAATTTGCAGATCCTGACATGCTTGAAATTGGGAACGGGGGAATGACAACGAACGAGTACGTAGTTCACTTCAGTATATGGGCTATATCCAAGGTATCGCGGGTAGTTGTAGTTACCGAATGACTGGTATATATAAGACTGGGTCATCTTTTGATTAGTTAGAATGCAATGTAGGCACCTCTTCTTCTTGGTTGCGATATCCGCAACATGACCAAGGATACTATGGAAATAATTTCCAACAAGGAGGTCATTGCAGTGAACCAAGGTCAAAACATTTCCCTGCCCTCAGTTGATGGAATAGTCTAAAACTAATGACTTCTTATTATTGAATTCAATTTGGTCATCTCTGGTAGATCCGCTCGGAATTCAAGCCAAGAAGGTTCGGAATGAAGGTGACCAAGAGGTATAATTTGCAGTACAGAGACATGTTTTTCTGGAGTCTGTAGTATATGCGATTTTGCTTGTATAGAGAGCTCAGCATTTACTGAGAAAATGCTCCCAATCTGTGTCCTCAAGGTTTGGGCTGGGCCTCTCACTGGTTATCGGCACGCTGTGCTTCTGTTAAACCGAGGCACATATCGTTATACTGTGATAGCCCACTGGGACGACATTGGACTTCCGCTCAACACTGTTGTCGAAGCCAGAGATATCTGGGAGGTATCAATTTAGAAGATCCATGCTTTTTTATGTTGCTAACGTTGTTCTTTCTCCCTCTTTCATTTTTCCAATGAATTTCCTACTTGCGGTTATGACATTGGCCTTATCAAAGCGCATACCTTCGATTTCTCTCCTTAACATGTGGCCGTCTTTCTCCTATTGCAGCACAAGACGTTGGAGAAAACATTTGTTCAGAACATCACGGCAACCATTGACGGTCACTCTTGCAAGATGTACATTCTGAAGCCAGTTTCCTAGAGCACTTCAAATTTCTGGTGGTCATGCCCTTTCCAGCTGAACTGATTCTTTTGGAATCTCTTTGGATTTTCTTTCTTTTGCATTTTTGGTCATCTGATATCACTCTCTCAATTCTCTTAGATCAAACTAATAAGAGAGGGTAAGGTATTAGGGTCTACCCTGTGAATCGCTTGTGCAAGACTTTGGACAAAAACGAGCTTATTCACTTTAACCTGTTCGTGCGTTGCTAGGCTAAGATCTTTTCCATTTGGGTTCTGTCCTCGTTAAAACTTGGTGCCGACGTCGTTAAAGTCCACTTGATATTTGGGTAAAAATAATTCATCTCGGATTGTACTTCGGGACATTAGCATTAGGACTTGGGAAATTCGAAAACTCAATTTCTTTGATGGAAGAGGGTCGAACACTGCCTTTGGTTTAAGAAGTGTTCCATTGCATCCGAAACATCTGACTCGTTTAAGAAGAGCAAAAGCCAAGAAGCATGGCTCTACAATTTTACCATATATTAAGCAGTTGAGCCCGAAATATTACATGATCCTCTTCCGGATTGCATACACTATTAAGTAGCACTTTTATCTGTTAAACTTTCCAAAGGGCAAATATAAATTATATACCACACTGTTAAGAGCGCTCTTTCCATTTGTATCCTGAGTCCAAGTACTGTCTGCCTCTTCTCATCCTTTTATTGCCTAAGCAAACCTTGAAAGAGTAAAAGGCTATAATAACTGGTGGACTCGCTCGCTCGGGCTTGCACGCCCCCTTGGTATGGCGGGATTTATCAGGATGTGGCAATGCACTTGGGCTTCCGAAGAAATAGAGTGCTCCTAGGCTTGTTGCAGCTCGTCAACAAAGGTTCCAAGTAATAAGCCTCATTCCCTTTCACAAGCACCTCTTCCCGTGGCTCATTCAGCATCGAGTTCTTATTCTTCTGTAACAGAAACTGCAGTTCTGGGCTACTGATGGCAGTGCTCGTGGGCTTGGGACGCCAAAAGTACTCGTACACGTTGAAGGAAGCCGCCGCTGGCGCGGATTGGGGAGACAGCGATTGCGTCGATAGCATCCTAGCCATTGGAGCCCGCAAGGGGAGTGATTCCTCAAGTGGGAGTGCCTCATCTTCCTCCTCATCGTAGCTCGCCACTTTGTTAGGTGGACCAATGGGCTTGTTCATCAGGAGTGCAAGCTTATGGACATTTATCACTCCACTTGACATATTGGGTGTTTGTTCCATGACAAACTCCATCTCCCTAGCGCCACGACCGTTACCAACTCTTGCAAAGTCAAGTTCCTCTGCCTCCCCTTGCTTCTCCTTCTCTTCGTCCTCCTCTTCACTTTCTTCCTCTTCTCCGTCGCTATTTCCATCGAAACTCTCAACATCTTCATCCGACTCCATCAATATGTTCTCAGTGTCTTCATCATCTACTGCCTCTCCATCATAGATTTCTTCACCAGAGGAAACACTGTTCACAAATGTAAGAATGAGTCTGCCATCTTCGCGTTGGGCTTGAAATTTTTTCTTGGACGAAATGGAGACAGCTTCGAGCACTAGCCGTCCATTGTCACGGCGAGAGTGCACCAAGAGGGACGCCCCATCTTGTCGTGACAGGGAAGGTAGAGGGGGAGGGAAAGATCGAGGTCGGATCTTCCTACTAGCGGCGTAACTGTACTTGACTACATCGAAGTCTTCCATGTCAAAACCCTGTGAGGGCATCACCTCTTGTTGAAGTGGCTCATGCTCTTCTGCCTTTCCATCTTCCATGTCTCCGACTTCTGATGGCGGGTACGAGGAGAACCCATCGGAGCCAGTCTCGGATCCAAGGCTCTCGGTGCAAATCTGGAGGCTCTGCTCGTTCAAAGAGCTCATGGATCTCTTCACCAGAGGGTGAACATAAGGCGGGGGGAGGGACTTCGAATCCTCGGGCTTGTGAGACAGAATTAAGTCCCAAGTGCACTTCTCGCCTTCCTGTTTCTTCGCTTCCTGGATGGAGTTCCAAATGTCAAGCTGGCCTCTCCCTTCACAATCCTTCTGCGTATCGTCATCGTCTTCTTTTGAGGAAGAAGATGAATTGGCGATCGAGGCCAGAAGCTCTGCAGAGGAGGCAATCTTCTTTATTGGAGAGAAACCATTTTGGGCAAGCCACTTCTTGGACGACATATCAGCAGAGAGCGTCCTGCGAAGGGAAGCATTCTTGGGTCTCTCGCAGTCTGACCCGAGAATAAAGACAATTCCCTGCTTCTCGGCAGCTCTGACCTCGTCATCGATTCTGAAGGCAGGAGGCAGAGTTATGCTCTTGCTAAGAGAAGGTGACATCTCTTGGATATAAGATAAGAGGAAGATTTATCTGCGCAAACAATGAATGAATGAATGAATGAGAAGAACAGTTCAACAACAATACCATCAAGAAGCCAATGGATAACAATCAATCATGCCATCACTGGTCAGTTAGGGATTGCTGCTTTTATGATCAAGTCCAAAATTTCATCCACAAAAGTTGGTTCAGCGCCGATCCAGGCCTGTGCAGATACATGAGATGTGGGTGCAGTACAGGCCTGTGCAGATACATGAGATGTGGGTGCAGTACAAGGGTAGATAGTTTGTGCACACTCAAACTGCTATACTATTTCCTTTTGCTAGAATATTCTTTACAAAAACGAGAAAAACCACCCAAGGTAGGTAGAATCTCATGTCAATATCCCCATCGGCTCACGGATCGTGCAAGACGCAATTTCCAAGATATGAGGACAAACAAGTGCAGTTATCATTGTTTTTTCGTATTATCCCCGTCTTTTCTGGCCAAAGACAACCAAAGACATGACTCTGTGTTGGCCAAACAATGCTGCAAGCAAGAACAGAACAGAGGTTTTACCGAGCTCGACACGCACGACTAGGAAAATCTCGATTAACAAAACTTAAATAATCGGTATAATTCGTGTACAATCTCCAGATAAAGTTCAAAGAAGATATGTTCAATCGCGTGTGCGTTCCAAATTCATCAGAGATCCATCACAAAATAGGCAGCAAACATCTCTGTGTTTTTTTCTCTGCACCAGCATGACGGGCAGCAGCTATTTCCTTCCCTTGAGCCAATGACACAACACCACATGGCAAACCCAAAATTTGTTCGTCATTTTTTAAACCTTTTATGGCAACTCAAACTGGGGAATGCTTGATTAGCCAAGTAAATTAATCAGAATGGTGGTGCGCCACGAGAGACATTAAGACCGTCGACATGTCTAAATACAACCTCTCTTCAGTTCACTTAAAAATGATAACTTTATAATCTGATTCGATCAAAGAAAAGGAAATGAACAGAGGTGGCACTGGCGACAAGTGAGCGTACTTACCGGTTCCCGCGCAGACTCAGCGAGCGAGCTCGAACTCCTTGCCACGCAGAGACTCTTGGAAATCTCCCTCTCGCCCACCTTCTGAATTCAAGCGAACCCGGGTCAGCTCCAAACTTCTCCTTTAGCAGAAATTATACCAGAAACGGGAGATAAAAGAGCAATTAAAGCGGTGATGATGTACCTCTTGACCAACCCTTTCAGGTCACCCGAAGAAGCAGATGGCTTCTCTCCCTGCTGAAGAAGAAGAAGAAGAAGAAGAGGAGGAGGAGGAGGAGAAGGTGGCAACAACAGCAACCCACAGAGACCTGCGAGACAGGCCACTGGGTGCTTGTTGCACGGCCCGCCGATCGGAGAACCGCTCAAAGATTTTGATCTTTTCTCTTACGTTCTCCCCTCTGCGGCGATAAAGAGTGGAGTTTATAATTCAAGTGTTCGAGTGGTGGTGGGTTGGCAGTGATGAGGGGTATTTGTAGTTGCCAAAAAGCCTTTGGAACCGGCTCCGGCGGGCCACCCCCCCTCCCTTACGCCACCATAAAAGAAAAGAATACCGCGTCCCCGCTGCTACCGTCCAAGGCACATGACAGGCCGATACGTGATATCGCCCATCTAATCTATATGGAGATGTGGTTCATGCTCTTTATCGACGGGAAAGCATAAGAGGATTCGGGGGATGCCGTGCAAGGGGCAACGCCCCGTGACGCCAAAGGGTGTTTATAATTTGAGCTCGTATTTTATTAGTAATTTGGGCTTTGATCTATGAATAACTATTGAGTATATATAATTTATTTCTCTTGTAATTGAAAGTTGTAACAGAAAAGTGGGTAATGCTAATTAGAGTGGGATTCCCTGCTAGATAGTTCAAGGGTGAATCAAGATAAACCTCGTGTCTTGATTTTTGTTTCTCGCCATCACTCTCTATTTCATTGTGTTTGTACACCTAATCTTAACGATTCAATCATATTTTTCGCCTCGTTAATAAGATCGCGTTAGACCATTTTACCACAGGCTTTTGTTACCAACTTAGAGCAACGGGTGCGCGACTATTTACTTCAAAGTTTAAGCCGTTAGAATGCGACGACGAGTACGTTTTATATCTCAAACGAACGAGTGTCTTCTGTTCTATTTACTAAATGTTTGTAATTGATGTACCTAATTAGCAAATGTGTAGAACCTCGGATACCCTCTATTCAGCCTTTAATTTTTGGTTCATTTATTATTAATTCTCAAATTTAATACGATAAATATTTGTCCCTTCTGCTAAGTCAACAGCTTTGCCAACCTAGGGGAATGTTTGGAAAATGAGAGAGTGAGAGGAATGGAAGTTACTCTTACCTTTACCAAAAAAAAAGAGAAAAAGAGGAATGGAAGTTTGAGTGGGGAGTCGAAAATATTTTGAAATTTTTGTAAAAGGAAGTGCAGGGATATATAACTTTTTTTGGCAATCTTCAATTTTTTTTTTCTTTGCCTCTAATCATCGAAACAGAACATTAGAGTTTTGAGGAAATTAAAGGGAAGTTTAGTAGCTCATGGTATAATTTGGGTTCTTTAGTAGCAAGTTGCATGCATGCATGGATAAGAACCAAAAGGGCTCCAAAAAGGTAGGGAGGGATTGAGATTGAGCTTTCAATGTGCAAGTGGCGATAATACAGATCTATTTTGACTCCCTCCCTAATCCCACGAAGATCTTGCATTAGTTCGTGCCTGTGTCAAGGGGGACAGAACGATTTTTTTCTGTCACAATTCCTGCGAGGAATAACACTGACCATGGCCACGTTCAACGATCAATCTCCTCGCCCTTGGTCCAATTTTTAGGACTCTTAAAGCACTTAAAAAGAGTACTATCTACATGCTCCACTTGAGCATTTCTTGAAAACATTGAAACCTCAATTACTTTCCATTGATAATCATCTTAAACTAGATTAGAATGATAAAACTAAAGTCATTTTGACAGTTTTTTTTTTTGGTCGGAATATTTGACAAGTTAAATTATCATAAACAACTTATCAAAACGCATTTCCATAGTAGAAGTAAGTACGCGTGTGTGTATATATATTCTGGTAAGGAGGGATAAATACAAATTGTTACTTCTACCGGTACTCACACATAAGCTACGGACCATATTTTTGAGAAAATATTTTCCAAGCAAGCAATTCTTTTATGTGATGCCACAAATTGGGGAATAATCTTTTCTTTTTTTGGTGGGAGAGAAAGAAAAGAAAAAGCTACCAAATATTATAATAATAATTTCCAATTAGGCGAAACAAAATATTTGATATTGATTGATCGAAAATGGCTTAAGGCAGAAGCAAAGGAGCATCGCTTTCAGAGCTCCACGTGATTGGGCGGCCGTGAGACGATAATCACAGGGCCCCCAAAAAATAATATTTATTTACCAACATTTAATTATTCTATATTGGAGGAATATATAATTTACGTAATTTATATATTTATATGTTTATTCTCATAATGATGCTGTAAAAGTTACCCAATTTGCGCAACTTTAATTCGCTGACCAGGGCTATCCAAACATTATTAATTATTTAACTGCATGCGTTTCACAAAATGCTGCTTCGTCAGCTCACTATAAAAAGCGAGTTGACTCATGTCAATTATATACTTATCTCCTATTTAAATAATCTCTATGCTTTTCTTAAAAAAAAATTAAGGGTCCAACACTAATTGCTATGCACATAGATAATAAATCGAAGCACATCGGAACCTCGACTAATTAATTCAATTTCGCACCATTAATTAAACGAGTCCCAATCAGATCGACAGTTGATGAGCTGAAAAATATGGTAATTAAAAAAAAAAAAGGCTTACGAGAATCCGAATTTTTCAGCTTTGGAAATTAATGATTAGTATAAACTCACTTTTATTAGCGAGACAATAAATACGATTGCTTTAGTAAGCATTCTGATTCTCCTTTGCACCTTATATTCAATTCGATTTAATCAATCCACACTTTTCTATACGCGAGGACTCAACATCAATCTGATGGCTAATTATAAGTTTATGCTAACTTTTTTTTATTTTTATGAAGAGGAAGAGTCAAAGCCCGGGTGGGCGGTCCGAGAATATGAAATGTTCATACTCAACGGCGCGAGAAACCGATCGAATCTGTGTCATGTGCTTGAGGCTCATAAAAAAACGTTTGTCCCTTGACCATTGGACCGTCCTCGTTGGGGTTCATGATGCTATCCAGCTTATGCTTGATCGCGACGAAAGACGATATTAAATACGTGCAAAAAAGGGGTCATTCCTTCCAAATTAATTTAATTATATTCTGTCGATATGGGTTGGTATTTAATTAGGAAGCAAACCACAAGTGCGTGCTTAGGCAAGAATTTAAAGGTGAAGAAAAGTATGAGCACGAGACCCTTTTCTTTTTGTTATTAAATTTTGATATTAATTTTTGCTTTCTGAAGTGACAGAGTGGGACGGTGTTGACCTGTGGAATATAATTTAACTAATTAATTAATTAAAAGTGGGTTTAATTCGAGGAGCTTGATTGGCCATCGAAGAAGAATTTGAGTGACTAAAAAAATTAGGGAGGTAGCTTTGCTTATAATGAAATCAGGAATCTTGCACGCACCATGATTACACTTGAAGCTGTGTCTCCCTCCTTTACGTAGTCCTCCAACGCTTACCCTTGTTTTGTCGGAAGAGCGACAAAAGACGAAAGATGTCATTATCATATCTAATCACTTCGATGGGGAGGTAAAAAGAAGCCGGCCCTAACACTTGGCATACCTACTCGACAACCATTTTGAAAAAATAATGGCAGAGAAAGGACTAAGTGGAACTTATATGTGGAGAGAATATTGTAAATTTGTAAATGTAACCAAAGCAATAAGTGGTATTTCTTGATTTTCTTGAAGGGTATTTATTTCGCGGATAATATGTATAAGCCTTTTTGATTTTGTTTACGATCTGCAATGCCAAAAAGCGAGAAAAAAAAAAAAGATCGTTTCGATTTTTGAACGAGCAGCGAAGAAGTATATTTTTCGAAATCGTCCCGTTGTGATTGCCATTTGCAAACGTTAATTATCTATGACATTGGGATGAATTTTTTGCATTTGGTTAGTTCACTCACTTTCCCCCTCATACAAGTTCATGAGACTTGTCCTCTCAAAATGGTTTTGTTTGTAAATGAGATGCATATTTTGCAGAATAATAACCTTGAGTAAATTAACTACATTTATAATCTTAAACTTGCGACGTGAGCAAATATGAGATGTTATAAATAATCTTTTCTTTTCTCTTTCTTGGGATAGTAAATCTACCTCGACGCATCGAACATAAGACGATGCGAAATCTGGCTCCGATATCATGTTAAAAAGTCCAATTCGAAAGCTTCATTTTTCAAGTGGAGGGAGACCCCAAAAGCATATAAAATCCGTAGATGGGAGAATTATCAAAAAAGGCCTAAATTTGTTGCAATTATATCAATTTAGTCATAAACAATTTTTTCGGCCGATTGAGTCATAAACCTTTAGTATTTGTGTTAATTTAGCCCATCCGACCAACTTTGGCCAGTTGATGCTAACGTGACACGGTCGGCACTGACGCTCGCGATTTTTAATAACACATTTCCGAATTTTTTAATTTCCTTTTTCTTTCTTTTCTTTCTCTTTCTTTTTTTTTACTTCCTTCTTCGTCTACCGATTGCCGAACCGAGGTGACCGGCCAGAGGCAAGGGCCGACAACGTCAACCCGGTCGTCATTAGCCGAGGGTGAGGTCAACCTCACCCAACCACTGTCGAGGTGAGCTCCAATCAGATTTGGCGAGGGCAAGCCACACCAATGGTTGGACGAGGTCAACCTCGCCCAGTGACTGCTAGGCTCAACCTTGGCCACCGGACCCTCGCCCGCCCTCACCTCATGCTGGTCATCTTGGTCCGGCAACCAACTAGAAGAAGAAGGAAGAACGAAAGGAAAAAAAACAAAAAAATAAAAAAAATTCGAAAAATATCAAAAAGCGCCCATGCGAAGGCCGTTTGGTCGTGCGTCAATCTGGTCGTCTTGCCACGTCGATCTGCCGATGGTCAAAATTGGCCGGACGGACCGAATTGTCGTAAATACAAAAAAGTTCAGAATCAGGATTGAATTAGCGTGACTACAATAAATTCGAAATTTCTTTTTTTTGGGAATCTTTCCCCTCCGCAGACAGCCAATATCGGGTACGTACCTCGGGACAGACAAGCAGCTGAGCAAAACAAGATTCTCTTATAGCTGTA
The DNA here is from genome assembly GCA_024733475.1 of Syzygium grande. Classification (NCBI taxonomy): domain Eukaryota; kingdom Viridiplantae; phylum Streptophyta; class Magnoliopsida; order Myrtales; family Myrtaceae; genus Syzygium; species Syzygium grande. The sequence goes on from JAMXDD010000011.1 coordinate 9,955,502, forward strand.
TCGTGGAAAGCTTTGCTCCCGTTCTTAATTTATCCGACTGCGAAACGACTCACAATCCATCTACGAAAGCAGCAGGCCCAAAAAACAAAAGAAAAAATAAATAAATTAAAGTAATGAAAAGGGGAGGAAAAACCAAAGGAGTGGACGCAGTGCCACGAAGTGACGGTTGCTGTTCCGGCATCCCCCGGGGGGGCCCGCGAAATGCGCCGTACGGACGAATGGCGGACCGCCACGTGGCCGGCCGCGGGGTAATAGGCGGAGGTCAAATTTCGGACACGATCATTTGTCTCAAATAAACTAGTGTCATGGAAAGGGCGACCGAGCGATATGGGAAAAGGGTTCGGGGGCATAAGATTCTGTCCTCCCATGGCCCCGTGCTTTTTAGCACTGGCAGCGAATGGTGCCCTTTTTCTACTTTTCTCAACAGCTGCATCATCTTTTCTCTTTTCTCTCTTCTTTCCTTTCTTTTTTTTTTTTTTTTGGGAGGCTGTCCGTGTGATTTGACTCCTCTTCTTTCGCCCATTTAGATGGGAAGTGGGGGAGTCCGTCGATGGGAGATTTACCTCCAACAGAACATATATTCCCCCCAAATGGATGATCCCGGGGCATGGAGATAAAAGATCCGGTCGCTTGACGGGTCCGTAGAAATGCCGCGGAACAATAATTAATTTTTCCGGGAAAAAAGGCCCCCGTTTTTCCGTGCTTTTCTAGAAACGGGCGTCATCGAGCGCATGGACCGCGGCCGGAAATCGCGCGCTCGACGCCTCCGGGGCCGGACGACGCCCTGCCCGGGTTTAGCCTAAGCCGGTCATCTCTTTGCCCGGCTCGCCCTGAGCCGGATGAGCCGCGATCCCCACCCGGAGGGAGCTGGAGCGCCGGCCCCACGCCGTGCTATCGGTCGTTTTGAATTCCTTGTGTGTTTTTCTTCTCTTTTTTTTGGCTAAAGTTTTTTTTGACTTTCTCGTGCGATGCCTGATCCGTGTGGTTCTCGTGCTATTTGGAAACTGAGCTCGCGATGCCTCGTTTCCAAGTATGTATCCGAATCGCGGTTTTCATATTGGGATCTCAAATACCGGCTCGGCCGTCTTTCGACGAATCACAATTTGCCATCTGGAAATTTAGGACGGAGTCGAGAACAAATTTTCCGCGGACGTCGCCACAATCGGACTGTCCAGAACAAAGGGCGCGACATCAAATGACCCGAGGGTCGGATCGGGCATTTTGGGTATCGTCGAAAAGCCCTCGATGAAAGCTACCCAATTACATCGCATTAGGCTTTCCGACGAAGCTAGATCGTGGGTCGAGAGGTCACGTAACTTTAGCCGAAGCTCCCGAAACTCTTATGCGCATCTACAGCAGCGAAGCGAACAAATCGGGTTTTTCCTAAATGGATCGAGACTATTCACCACAGCCAACCGAAGCAAGAATCTCACGTTTTCCCACCGGAAACCCTAATCCGAGCGCAAGTTGCGCTTCGTGAACAGTGACCTTGGACTTTGTGGGCATGGCATGGCATGGCATGGCGTCCATGCTCGTTCAAATGGACAAAAGAAAGTGTCCCTTATTATCTCGACCCGGCAGGTGGCACAACAGCCTTATAATTTAAGGGGTTAATACTATATAAAATACCCTAAACTGATACATCTACGATAATTTTAATCCCAAACTTACTTTTTTAGTTTCCGTTAAATTGAATTAATACCAAAAAAAAAAAAAAAAAATCACAAACCATTACACCCCAAACTAATAAACAGAGAAAAAACATAAAATGGCCCGTTAAACCCAACCGTTTTGTGTCAAACTAATAAAGAAATCGACGAAAATTTTCCGTTAAGGTAAATTTGTACCAAAAAAAAAAAAAATCCAAATTTTTGATAATCAAAATATTAATTTCAGGTAAAATTATTATAAATGTACTAATCTGAAGCTTTTCGTGATATTAATCTCCTAATTTGAGTACGGCGTCGGCAAAAGCACAAGCCCCTCTTTTTACTTTCCCCGGAAAGAAATCCAAGGAAAGAGACAGCGTCGGGGAAAAGAGTACGCAGAGAGAGAGAGAGAGAGAGAGAGAGAGAGAGAGAGAGAGATTCCAGTCCAACGAGCGTTGCTGCTTTAAAGGGGGCTTCTCGAGGAGGCCGATAGGCCTTTACCCCAGTTCAGGAATATATTCTCCCTTGTGCAAACATCAAAGATCTCTTCCCCCCTCCACCCCACCCCGCCATTATTGCAGTGGCGCATGACATGATCTCTCGTAGCGGCACGGAAAGAGAGAGCGTGAGCGAGAGAGAGAGAGAGGGAGAAAGAGACGCCCATCATTGCGGCGACACCTGACACGATCTCTCGTGGTGGCACTGAAAGGGAGAAAGAGCGAGAGAGAGAGAAAAGAAAGAAAGGGGAGAGACTGAGGAAAGGGCAATGGGAATATGTTGGGAAGAATTCCCCTCCCTTCCCCTTCCATCGCCCTCTCCCTTTCACGTCCGTCCTCCTCCGCCACCCCCCGCCATGGATGCCGTGGCGCATGAGGACGCTCTCGTGGTGGCACGGAAAGAGCCAGAGATGCCGCCACGCAGAGAGAGGGAGAGGAATTACATAACCCCTCTTGTTGTGAAGAAGCATCTACCTGTCACGTGTCACTCGTCACGGTCGGAATCCTTTCTAAAATGGAAGAAAGTATGGTGTCTCGTTAATTCATTTCAAGACATATAAGAACGATTGGTGGAACCGGTCCAGAGCATGTATACATATAATACTGGAAACCATGAAGGCAAAGTATTGTTAGTTTGTTCATATTCTATCGAAAGAAGAAATTTCGGAAGCTGCTTTGGATTTGCTGCGTAATTAAGTAAATTTATGTAATTTGCAGTCTAATGAATCGACAGTGACATTATATATGACTAAGTTAATCGGTTTGTGTTTACGCTAAGCATGTGACGCTTGGTAATGATGACATTACGGTCTGTATTTGAGGACGGACCCGCGGCTCCTTGTTACTCTGTTTCGATTTTTTATTCTTCGTCTATAGCATAAATCATAAAAAGAAAAAAAAGAAGGATAAATAACACCACGCCTTCTAGGGACAATTCGAGAACTGAAGCGAGGTAGATTCCCGATTCCGCGGACTGGAAACTGGCCATGTTCGGTTCGGTTCCTGGTTCCAAGGTGAAAATACCGATCACCTCTAACTGGTGTTCATTGATTTATCGGCAATCCCTTGCATGAATTACAATCTTAATGTTTATAGTTATTATCGACAATTAATAATGAAAGAAACAACTACATCTTGCGTGACTCCTAGAATTCAACGGTTTGTATTTACAAAGAATTGATCAACTCCCACTACCCAATGATCATTTCGGTTTAACATCCTCGTAGCTATATCGACGTACCACAAGAATTGTGTCCGAGATTATCGGCCCCATCACCGAGATAACTGTTTTGTATCCAACTCATCATGAGTCGCGTTAGTTGAACCCCTTTGTTGATTAAACCAAACTTCATTTACCGATGCATACACTTCAGGACGTAGTTATTTCCTGCTATATCTTTCGCTAGTTAATACTGCTCGTTTTTGTCAGCTAACTATCTTAGCCGACTAAAGTCTTTCAACACTCAGCAAAATTTTGCCTCTATTGCATCTCATCCGGCCTTTTTCAGCCCGAGTCAACAACCATAGATCCGAGCAATTTTTGGTGCCAACACTTACACACGCCGCCGACTTGTTTCGCTTAGGTGATAGCCTGTTAAGGGTGGATATCTCTCATATGATCTCAAACAAAATGTCCAGACTTTTGCTTTACGTAATTCCGTGCGGACCGTTTCGGGTCTCGTCTGCCTATACAGACTAGAGGCATGTTCATAACCGGCTCACGGGACGCGCAAGATTTCCATGGGCCTCCAGGTAACCGGGCCCCCTCGCCTCACCCGGGACCTCCACAAACGAGGCATGGCGGGACCTCCACAAACGAGGCACGGACGAGTGGTGGTCGGTTCTAATGTTGCCACTTTTTTGGTCACACGCGATGCTGGGGTGTGAACCACCATCCAATCCATATCCCTCACTTAGTGCCAGCCAGCCTCGGTATATTCTCATTCTTCGTGACGAGTGCATTGGCTTACACGTGTGCCCTCCTTAATCATCCCCGCCTCCCCTCAGAGAAGGGGATTGGTTCTTCCTTACCCTGGCCAGCTGAAAGTGATTTCACTATTGACATTGCTTTTTTCTTTTTCTTCTTATTTTTGCGGGAATTTTTTTTGTGGGTACGTAAGTTACAGCTAGCTGTGAAATTAATATCTTAATAGAGAATAATAATGTTCTATTGCATATGTCCCATACACCGGATGGAGATGAATTTGCCAACACGAGAATATTTGAGAGCCAGTTAATGACCCGTATGACGCATCCGACTTACTCCGGTTCATCTCAGCATTCCCCCCAGTTGTTTGACTGCTGCTGAACAGTTTTTCGATATAAAATGGATCTCTTCAAAGACTGATTGTAACGGGGCCGATTTCCCTAGGGGCTGGAAAGTCACGGAAACTCCATCTTATTAAACTCTCGAATGACTCGATATTTTTGTTGATTGATGTTTCATGTTCTCTGATTGGAGAGTGGAATATAATCTGTGCACGGGCCACTTTTTACGCTATCTAAAAGTTTTTTTTTTGAGGGAAACCCTTTTTACAAGGTAAATACCACAAAAAACTCCGAATTACGCCCACTGTGATAAAAAAAATATTCTAAATTTTTTGTGTTACTAAAAAAGGAAAAAACCACCAAAAACCTTAAACTTTACCCCATGTAATACATTTACCCCGAACTTTTTTTTGTGACACCAAAAACCCCAAACTTTGCTATTTGTGACACATTTATCCCAATATACTGTAACCTAGGGTATTTTAGTCATTTTCCTTTTTTTCTATTTTTTTCTGTTTTTTTTCTTTTTTCCGGCGGGGCTGCCCTCGCCGGCGAGGGCGAGGGACCCTCGCCCCGCGGAGGCGAGGGCTGCCCTTGCTGGCGTCGAGTGAGGCTCGCCCTCCCTCGCCGGTGTCGGGGGAGGCTCGGGCGAGCCTCGCCTGACGCCGGCGAGGGCTACCCTCGCTTGACGCCGACAAGGCCTCCCTCGCCGAAAAGGAAAAAAAAAGTAAAAGAAAAAAAAGAAAAAGTGGAAAAGACGAAAATGCCTATGGACAATGTACATTGGGGTAAATGTGTCACAAATAAGAAAGTTTGGGATTTTTGGTGTCACAGAAAAAAGTTCGGGGTAAATGTGTCACAGAGAGTAAAGTTTGGGGTTTTTGGTGGCCTTTTCCCCACTAAAAACCCTAAACTTGCCCACTATGATACAAATATCCCCAATTTTTTGAGTCACAGAAAAACCCAAATTTATACAATTGTGGCATTCATAGTACCCTCCATTTAAGTTCAGGGAAAGTTTTGGGTATTTATGTCATAATGAGCAAGTTTAGGATTTTTAGTGACTCAAAAAAAGGTTCGGGATATTTGGGTCACAATGGATATAATTTAGGATTTTTTGTGGTATCAACCATTCTTTATATAATAATTTTTTCGAAACGATTGACTGAAAAATTTGTAAATGTTTATATTCTGGCCTCCATATTTTCGTTAACGAAATGCGGAATGTAGGGTACCAATCAAAAGATCTAGAACTCGTTTACATTCTCTTCTATAAATTTCACGGTTTTCGACGACTGTTCACCTCTAGACAGGTATGCTAAGACAATCGCAACTCGACCTCATTTAGTAATCTCTTGGGAGTATCGAAAAGAGGAAACGAGAATTGATCAAGTGACCGTCATTAATCTATTATGAGATTAACAACATGTTCTAGATTACAAAAAATAAATAATAAATTATTATGTGATCCATTTTTTCAAGATTTAGTGACTCGCAATATGCTGTTACTCTTAAAGTGGCTCAAAACTTATTATGCTAGCAAAGCCCGCGGAAAAAACTATTGCGGCACCACCGCATACATCACCTATGGTAATACTGAGCTCACGTTTGTTTTTTTTTTTTAATTTGCACATTAATTCCACGTCGTTAATACAAAAAGTTTCAAAAGCGAAATAGCTTATGGCCGACAACCCGAACACCGACCGAAAGAAACGTGCGGTTATGGTCTGATTTGTCGGCTGACCCCAATTGAATTATCCTTACGGGATCCAATCCGAACAGTATCGGAGTCACCCCATCACCTTTGCCCTGTCTGCAGTGCGCAAAAAACCAATGATGAGCACGAAAGATGCTTTGCGATGCAACCCATGGAGAAATGGAATCCCATTCGACAGTAATATCCTTTTGGAATATTAAGCCCTAATACCTAGAGAGATTCTAATTCTGGGTAATAGCTCTAGCTCAACCCTGTGGAATCTCCCTGGTCTTAGAGGCCCCTTTGTCCCGTAATTCATATTAATTTGGGACCGAGAAAATTATTCGATCGGTACGAAACTTACTGTACATATGTTAATTTAGTCATAAACTTTTCAGTTTCATCGATTGAGTCCTAAACATATATGAGAAGTTCCAATATAGTCCTTCCAGTCAATTTTAATCGAAAAATCGATGACCTGATAGGATGCACCGCAGGGCAGCCAGCAATGGCCAAACCGTCACGTCGATGATCTTCGGCGAGAATTGGGCCGAAAGGTTTGTATCGAAATCTCGCGCACAAGTTTAGAACTAAATTGGTAAAGTGAAAAGTTTAAAATCGACAGAATAATTTACCTCTTTTCGGCCATTACATATTCAGGTAGAAAAAGTTAAAAAGGGAAGGAAAAGGAGAGCAATGGTAATAATAACATTAATGATGAGTAGTGCACCCCTGTTGTGGAATGTCACTCATTGCGAGGTTTGACTCTTGAACGGGCAAAAAGGAGAGAGAGGGACATGGCTAAAGTTTCGGAGGGGTTGGTGGCGATGGCGATGGCGACGGACAACGTGGAGATGAGGGAGCATATAATATCAAGAATCAAATTGTCCCATAAACAAATAAATTTAAAAGGAAGTGATTTTTTTAATTGAAAAAAAAAAAGCAAAGCTGAGAAAAGGGCAAAAATATCAATTCGGCAAAATTAAAGTTATGGAGTGACGTGGTCGGATCCTGTCCACCCGCGGGCCACCAATTGGTACACCTAATTCTGTTTGGGGAATATTCTCTCTTTTCTCTCTCTCTCTCTCTCTCTCTCTCTCTCTCTCTCTCTCTCTCTTGCTTTTTGGGATGAGACATCACTCTTTATTGGGCTTTGCCATTTCTTGCTTATGGGTTATGTCCTCCATGTTTCCCCTTTTCAGGTCATTTTCCATTAATATTGTCTGAAATTCAATTTCCTAGATGTTGAATTTTCATGGAAAAGAGGATTTGAGCTCGATTGATTTACTCTTTTGGTGGGTGTTAAATTGTTAGCTCTGTCTAATTGAAGAAAATGTAAATCACGCAATTGAGCTTGACTTGCAATAATGAGATTCCACTCATCATGCTGCATCTTGATAATTGGGAAAATGTTGTGGGGGTAGTTACTTTTGAAATTGGTGGTTTCAAAAGTGGAGTTATTATAGTTATGGCGAAGAAATTCCACGAATTATTTTAAAGGGAAAAAACCATCAAAAACCCAAACTTTACCCCTTGTGATACATTTACCCCGAACTTTTTTTTGTGACACCGAAAACCTTAAACTTTGCTATTTGCGACATATTTACCCCAATATATTGTAACCTAGGGTTTTTTGGTCTTTTTCCCTTTTTCTATTTTTTTCTGTTTTTTTTTCCCTTTTTCTTTTCTCCGGCGACTCGCCTTGAGCCTCGCCCGGCCGTGAGGTCTCCCCGCCAGCCTCGCCCTCGCCCGGCCAGGCTGCGCCCGGATCAAGCGCCTCGGGCGGGCCTCGCCCTTAGCAGGGTGGCGAATTCGCCCGGCGTCGGGAAAAAAACAGAAAAAAAAAAAAATAAAAAGGGAAAATCAAAAATACCCTAGGTTACATATTGATATTGGGGTAAATGTGTCACAAATAACAAAGTTTGGGGTTTTTGGTGTCACAAAAAAAAGTTCGGGGTAAATGTGTCACAGGGGTTAAAGTTTGGGGTTTTTGGTGGTTTTTTCCCTATTTTAAATTTCTAGGACGTGGTTGAAGATGGGAATCATTGCAAATCCTGGATCCTTTTGCGTTATTTTCATTAAAACTTCATTCGTTTGGCGAAAAATATGACATTCTGGAAAATATTTTCCAAAAAGCCATTTTCCAAGAATATGACTATATTTTCTGGTGTTCTGCTGAAACCTAAAAATGAACTAAAAAATATTTTCCTCCATTTGGTTTCTGATTTGAATTTTTGGAAAAAAATTACCAAAAAAGTTTTATTTTTTAATTATTTTTTTATTTTTAAGCTGCTGTTCTTTTTTTCTCTCTTTTTTTTTTCCTTTTCTTTCTTTTTCTTTTTGCTTCTCGGCAACTGGCCACGTGCGAGCTCAAGCCTCGCCACAAGCCGGCGACGGTCAAGCTCGCCCGATTTCGACAAGCTAGGCAAGGCTCGCCTCGCCATATGTCGCCAAATGTCGACGAGGCTCTACCTCTGGCAAGGCCTGAGCTCGCCCAAGGCCAATCAAGCAAGCTCGAGACTTGGTAGATCCAGTGAGCCAGACAAGGCTTTGGTGACCTCGGGCCTCAAGCCTTACCGGCCTGTGGTGAAGCTCAAGCTCACCTAGGGCCGATCGCCAGCCACCACTGCCGGTCGCAAAAGAAGCAAAAAGAAAAGGAAAAAAATTTAAAAACTCGATTTTTTTATTAAAAAATAAAATAAAAAATAAAAAAATAAAAGGAAAAGGTATTTGGTGAAAGAAAGTGCTTGGTCTAGAGGCCAAAGAAAAAGGATAAAAAATGTTTTTCTCTTTCTGAAAAGCAAAAAACATGTCCCCACTTTTAAAGGTGCTTTTTCCATTAGCGAAAAATATTTTTCTTGACTAGTTATTTTTCATGAATCAAATGCCAAAAAATTCGGGAAATTTTTTTTTAAAAATTATTTTCGACGAAATAATCAGAGCTTAAATTAAAGGGTGACTTTACCCAAAAAAAATAATTAAAGGGTGAAACGTTGCCCGATGAAAGTGGAGCTCCTCGTACCAAATGAAGTTTTCTTGGAAGATAAATGAGTAAGGGTAAATTTGGGGACCACTTTCTCAATGGGCTTTTGAACTCTAAAGTCCATTGAGCAAATATAAGTACCGTTTTTTTAAAGAGACATGGGAAAATACAGTTCCATTTCGAGAGATCTTTAACCTAAGGCAGATCCTAAAGTACTTTGGGCTTTGAACATTTCTGGAATGTTAATATATTTTTTTTTCTTACAACTTTGCCCTCGTTAAACTTTCATAATTCCGAAAATAGCTTCACCTTGCACGACTTTAGTCGCCGACGAGGCTAGATCTGGAGTGGAGAGGCCAGTTGGCAAGATGACTTTCAGAAAATATATATGTGTGATGATTCGAAACCAAATAACAAGGGAGACAAACAATAGGATATAAGAAACCCTTTGTTAAGGATAAACTTTTCTTTTATGCCATCGTTCTAAGTTATAACGTGAGATAACATGTGTGCATAATCTCCTTCCACCAAAAGACAGATTATCGAGGGCAAGATGAGGGAGGCTTCCAAGGAGATACCTTCCTATACTTAGGCTTCCCTAGACATAAATCCAAATTTCATCAACTCAGATGACTGAGTGTCGTCCCACGGGTGGTCGTTCTGGTGGTCACGGACGGGACGGGGTTCGAGACAATTTCGCCCGCGGTTCAATCCCAGAGAGAGAGAAGATTAAAAGTAAAAGACGTCACTTAGCAAAATACTTTGAGAAATCCATTTTAGTGTACTCACCATTATTCGAAAAGCAAGATGGGGAGACACCATTTATATATCGTGTCATGTTGATACAAGTAAGAGGGCTATTTACTTTCGCGGCACCACAGAAGAATACTGCCTTCTACCGTGCGTCATCGCAATTCATGATCTCTCTCTAGGGCCACTTCAAAGATTCAGCAAGTGCTTTGGATATAGAACCGCAGCGTTCATCTGAGGCCAGTGAACATAGCAACATTCTCTTTTGTTTCTCCTAATCCGCAAGCACATCAATGGCATCTCGTGTTTGCATTGTGAAGAGAAATAAATTACACCCCTCTGTCTCGAAAATCGGAGAAACTTGGGACTTCTGGAGACCAGGCGAGAGCAACTAAGGCGAACATTCCATGTAAAATGTATGCGACTAACTGTACCTTTTCTCAAGTAACCGAGGGGCACAAGCGCAGTGGCCCGGATATCTGGAGGCGCGTAGCTCCATGAATCGGTGAATTCTATGCGTTTGGCCTCTGCGAATACCTAGAGCAGGCAGATTGACCAGATCTGAATAGGCAACCTCTGTCCGGTTCTTGAACCCAATCAATTCAGCCAACCCCCCGAAGTCAACATTAAGGGTGTGTTTGGCAATCATTCTACTCCCGAAAATAATTTCTGTTCAGAAATTATTCTTTTTTATTCCGTGTCCGAGAACAATTTCTAAGCATTTGAAGATATTTGGTAACTGAATAGACGACCTCCGTCCATTTGACGAGATCTGAATGGGCGACCTCTGTCCGGTTCTTGAACCCAATCAATTCAGCCAACCCTGGGAAGTCAACACTAAGGGTGCATTTGACAATCATTCTGTTCCCAGAAATAATTTCTGTTTAAAATGATTCTTTTTTATTCTGTACCGGAGAATAATTTTTAAGTATTTGAAGGTATTTAGTAACTGCCCAAAATTTCTATTTTTGGAATAGAAAAAGAAACAGAAATGGGTTTGGTATATGCATAAAATTTCTTTTTATTAATAATTTTTTGAATTTTTTAATATATTTTTTCTTCTTCTTCTTCTCCTTCCTTTGCTATGGCCAGGGCCAGCGTCTAGACCCTCGCAAGATTCGGCGAGGGCAGCCCACGGCTTGGGCAAGTGCCTCACTCTTCGAATCTGGCAAGGGCGGCTAGCAGCCTGGGCGAGGGTTACCCTCTCCAAATCCGATGAGGGCGGCGGCGAGGGTTGCCCACGCTAGATCCGACGAGGGCGGCCTTTGGCCTATGGTCACTTGCTAGTGGTCGGCAACCAATCCATGACCCACATGGCCAGGAAGAAAAAGAAAAAAAAAATTTCTTTTCCATTTCTTATTCTTGTTTCCAGAATCAAAAAACAACTTTTTTTTTGCTTCTTGATTATGTTCCAAAACTGATTCTAGGAACAAATTTTTGCAAATTTGTGCTTAGGAACACAAAATTTACCAAACGAATTTCTATTTTAAAATTGATTCTAGGAACAAAAGAATAGAAATAATTAATGTTTGGCCAGTTGCCAAACGCGCCCTAACTATATTTAAACTCTCTACCGGCACTTTTTGTTTTTGCAAAATCGTAAATAACACGTAAATATTTATGTTGTTTTGTTCCATACGAGTGTGTGTGAGAGAGAGAAGACAACTGCTATCTATTTTGGTACACCAAAGCGACGTAAATTATTTAGTCTTATGCAATAGAATAAACTTCAAGCAATAGTTTCTTTTTTTACAGCAGTTGCAATCGGCAACTTTTAGCACGAATCAATCAAACAAACTCGAATTCATCCTCCTCGAGGTGCGCCACGAACTTGACGAGCCCCCGGCCCTCCACATTCCTCACAAACTGCACCTTGAAGGGACGATTTGCGGTCAGGCTCTTGCCCCTCCAGAACAGCAAGTTCTGCTTCACCTCACCTTCCATTCCGCTCAGCTCCAGCTCCGCCACCCGCGGCACATGGTATACCCTCACCGGCGCCTTCACCCTGACCCTCAACCCGATCCTCGCAGGGTCCGGCGATGGGGCGACATCGTTCTTGAAGGAGACCGAGGACGGCTTGGGCTCCGATTTGAGCGTGACCTCGCAGGATATCGTCGACCTCCTCCGCCCCGAGCTGATCCTCGGAATCGGAGAGGCAGAGGCCGGGGACGGCCGGAGAGCGAGCATGCGTGCCGAGAACATGAAAAGGGGGCAAGGAGAAGGTGATGGAGAAGAAAGAGGACTGAGAGTTGAATTCAAACGGAAATGTGTTGTGGTTTCTTTCAAGCAATGAGAATTGGTATGTGATCAAAGATTATATGGAACAGAAGTTGATACTTTTAGCTGTGAACTAACAATCTTTTGGGGTTGAATCTTAACCAACAATCCTCGCCTCATAGGGGTAGATGGTTCTCCTTCTGACTTTCGGAAATCAAAGATAACACCATGCATTGCCTCCTACAATTTGTAAGTCGGCTTCACATTGTGCCCCTTTCAAAGTCAGAATTGTAGTCAACCTACTCACCTCCTCGAGATGATGCAATCGTTTCAATTTTGCGCCAATTTCCTAAAACCAACTACTTGCTAATGATCGCAGCCGGTGAGCCCATTGGTCCACAGTCGTACATGTACCGTGGAAGATTCAGTGGCAACGAACGGTCTGTCACGTCCTTCGAAATAGAAATTTGTTTGACGCAATCTTTTGACCGTCGCACGGTGAAATGGGGCAGTTGATCTCCATCAAGTATTTGGAGAAGAGTTATTCAACCAAAAACTCCAAAATAGAAAGAGAGAGTGATTCTTCAAGCAATATCCTCACACAATTCTGGCACAAGTTAATCCTCCTTTAACAAGAAACAAAGGGAGATGAGAGAAGGGAGGATTGTCATTTTAACAAGCTCATGCTAACAAGCAACGCCTTAGAACCTGGTAGTGACATGGCTAAATAACTAGTCAGACCTTGCTTCGCCACAGCCACCTCAATACAGATTACAGGATATAGGTCATAAGCAATTCACAGCTTTTCTTGGTCACTCCCTTGGAATTTCAGATGAACTTTGAATGACAGCTTCCACTGGGCATAGATCACAGAAAGGACAACTTGGGAGAAAAACTAGAAGTACCACAGAAGTACTATAGGGGATGATTACATCGTAGGAGATAAAACAACCAAAAGCTTTACAATCCATGTTTAGCGAAGCAAACTGAATCGCAGCAGAAAGTAACATATATTTCTCACACGTTCACGTTAACCAGCTCGCACCCATATGAAAAACATGGGACATCCGTACACATCAAGAGAAGAGGCGGAGTGTCAAACCAAAATGGGCAGCTGTTTACATTACACAGAATTTACAGGGACTTGACTGGGAGAAACAAATTGGGAAGCGGAACAGAAGATTGTCCCCGATATGTATAGAGGAAATGGCACATGCTTTTGACAAAATTTTGAGATCACAAGTCCCTGGTATCATAGCAAAAGAATACGAAAGGAGCTTTCGGCTATTATTATAGATGATGGCTCGGGAAGCGACCAATTAATCTGCATTGTTCTGGAAGCAAAGAAGAGATGACCTGTCCATTGAGAGGAAAGAGCTCACCATCAATGCCACAGCCATTGTGCGTGTGCTTCCCGGCTTTAATCTTCACCGACTTTACCTACATTCATTGAAAGCTCCCGTAAATTTAATATATTCTAAATTAGAGGAGAAACTACTAGAGGACAAAAACTTCGCTCGTCAACTACTCAGAACATGTATGTGGCCAAAAGAAGTCCTCTATGGGATGTGTAAACGTGTGTAGCCACCAGCTCATTTTCCTAAGATGGGATTTGCAGCACTTTTGGCTCCCCTAATGATTTATTTTGTCCTTTTTATACTTATGCGAATAACACATTATGAAGATTCGCCAACAGACTGCATAGAATGCAAACGTTTACCCAGTATGAATATTCAGAGTACCAAACTTTTAATTGCCAATGCACCATGCACTACAACAACATCCTGGATCATCCCAATGCTTTCAAATTGCAGTCTGTCTCAACTTGCGTACAGAAGGGTACAGACAGATTTTACATCAATGAAAAACCCTCAATTTTGAACTAAATATACGCATGCATTTTCATTCGACTTTTTCCCCTTATTCCACCTGACTCTCCCAGCCCCTGCCGTTGAAACCGGATTGGCAAAAAGACAAGTCAAAAGAAACCAACGAATTCAAATATGAAGGTAAAAAAATAGAAGAGATTCACACAACCTAGTGCTGACAGCAGAAATGTTTAGTCCAGAAGAAAAGGTGATTAGTGTGCATGTACCTTTATGTAATCAACATACGGTAGATCAAGGTGTCCACCCATCTGAAGACGCATGAAAAATCTCAAGAGTCTCCACCTCCCACTTCCACGAACTAGAAGCATATCTAAGGTGTTGTCATCAGGCTCTGCTTTTGGTGCCACCACATGAGAGCTCTGAACAGTTCGGCAGGCATGGTTACACACCAATATGCCAAGAAACTGTCCCTTAGAAACTAGCCAATTCTCTTCACATCTAGGTATGAGTTCTTCCTTAACTCCAGTTTCTATATCATCTGGAGGCCCAGGCAGTTCTATTGGGTTTTCTACATCCCATTTAGGCTCAGAGTCCCACCTTGGTTCAGCATCCCAAATTGGACCAGGATCAGACATTGTTGATGAAATATCCTCCTTATCATTTGTCACAGCATTTCCCCATGTCCGATCATGTGTAGCGTGCAGCCCAGACCATCCTCTATCGGTCCTTGACTTCGACCTTGTCCTCGGCCAGTTTGGAGTTGTTGACAGGGGGTTTTGGGGATGAATAACTTCTGGTTCAGCCGTAACATTGTTTCTTCCGGATGACAGGCGTTTGGATTTCGGATCTATGCCACGAACATAGTCAGATGGTTCAGTACTAGCATGAGCGCTACTGCAGGTTGTATCCGGATCTCCACCAGACATCCGGCTTGGGGTCATTATTGAGTCAATACTTGATAAGCTGGATGCTCTAGGCATGCCTTCTTTGCTCGACCTTCTCATAATGTCCTTGTACAGGTCTGACATGTCAAATGCTTCACGTTCAGTCGAGAGCTTTCCTTCCTGATCTTCTTTCAATGCTGGAAGATATTCCACTTCATAGTTGTATTTTGGCAAACAAAGGAACTTTAGGAAACCAGCCACAAAGTAACGCAGAGGACCAAAGCGCTTCTGATATTTCTCGGACAGCTCCAACACTGAAAAGAATAATAGCATTTGTTAGTGATAAGTTTTGAGTTAAATGGGCGAAATTGTAATTACATGAGAGAGAGGAGGTAATGTAAACTAGAGATGTAGGTAGGTGATTTGAAATATGTGCCTACTTTGGCCATATCCATTGGGCATCAAGGAAAAAACACAACGGAGGAGGACATACAAGCATTTGAAAGATATAATTTCTCTGCTTTTTAGTTTGAACCGTCCCAAGCAGTTAAGAATTAATGACAGTAGTGGAACAGAAAAGTTGGAGAATGAAGACCCGAGTGACATGAATTACCATCACTGACAAAACCATAGTACGCACAAGTCATCCCAAAGTGAATGGCACCATTTTGAAGCCATTCGACAGCAAAAACATCTGTAGCAGTTAAACCACCCTGAAACAATTAAAAAAATATATCTTATTCAAGAGCAAGAGAAAGCCGCACAATAATTTGAACTAACACCCAAAAACTACATTGCAAAAACTGAACAGATAATTGAATAAATAATTCCAAATTTGTAAGCCAGAAAGAAATTGAAGTTCCTAATACAGTTCACTCAAGAGCACTGCAGAGGAAAAAACATTAATAAACATCACTTCGTACAAAGCTGGTTCACTCACTCAAACAACCATGCACTATTAAATACTCCTGTAGGCATTACTATTGACATTAAAATATGCACCTGCGTGCTTAAAAAATTTACGCTTCCAGAACTTAAAAAGCCTATTTGCTAATAGCTATTTTTTGAGTTTACTTAATAGATATATCACATTTTAGCTCCAAAAATCTCAATTGGTCATAATCAGTGGATATTATAACCATTACAACTCACTAAAGTAAAGCACTTCATATGTTTCGCAGGCAATTTTATTATGATAGAACACCTTCAGAAGCCTACAAGAAGTAAAGCCAGTTCGAGTGATCCAAGGTTTGGGAAATAATGCTCTCGATTAAAGCACGTAGTGCTCTAGTGATGCATCAAGTAAAAGAATCTCATTCCTTGAAATCATTTCAGGTGGTCAACGCAGCATGTTGAAAAGTGGATTTCATTTTCATTTGGTAAAAACATGATGACAAGTATTTACATGAAAAGAGAGGTGGGGAAGAACGTAAATGTTAAGCGCGTGAGTCACTTTGAAGCATGACATGAGAGAAGAAAAATAGCTTTGTGAAAGTGGATCGAGCATTATCACAAACATTAAACGGTCAACTCTTGACATAAATAAGAAAGGGGAATAAAGCAGCAATATGGAGATCTAGACAGAGACTGGAGAGCACAGATCATACCAAAATGAACACACGTACAAACTCACAAGTGGTTAGAGATATGGGAATATATACATACACTGAGTCGATCATGTCAATGCCACCAATCAGTGCATAAGTAAATTTCATGACAATACGAGTTGTGTTTGGAAATAATATCATAGGGGAAAGAAAGTGATACCTTCACAATAGCCAAAGCTGCAGAAATTGGATCCCTGACTCCCAAAACAGTCCAAACAAGTGAATTATCAGAACCAGCAGGTATTATTCCCATAGGTATGGAAATTCCTTCTTTCTGATTATCCCTACTAAGCAATCCATTCAGAACCTGTAGAGCACACAAAAGGTTGCGACTTATTCATCTAAGGAGGATGAAGAAAAGAAGGTGGAAAGGTAAAGAGGTCATTACTTCAAACTACTTCACACCTTTATATGACATACGAGTCAGTAGCATAGAAGGTATGGCTATCCAAGGCAGATATATACTAAGATAGAAGTGGGCATGAAGCAAAGTTGCACCATGTCTTGCATAGTCACAACACCTCATACACACTAATCGTTCCTGCTATATAACCCATTCCACAGAATAAAAATATGAATAGCCACCTACTACAGCTGGCCAAAACAGCAAAGCAAGTGAAACTGTCAGTTGCATTGCAGAAAACATGTTCCTAGTCATTAATACGTTTGCTCGCCAATTTCATTATTTAACAGATAATGCCGAACTAAATTTGACTAATTACCAACATTCCTCATATTAATTTATAAACTATTTGAGTCACTTGCCAACTTTTTATCTTGCTTAGTTTTGAAAAGTACCAATATATATTAATTCCTCCAAAATCACCAACTATTATAATAATTACCAACATGGACTCTGAAATTCTGATTTGTCCATTTTGTCTTTTGTGTTCAGGAACCAGCATGCTACAAGTGCAACAACGCTAGTTTAATAGAAGAAAAAAGCGAAACGTAAATTCTCTTGATCCAACTACCAATTCTAAGATGGAACTGCATATTACAACCCTAGAGTCCCGGCTTTCACAACATCATACCTCTTCCAACCCTTTTTTTTTTTCAACTTAAATGTGTAGAATATCATAATTTTCACTACCGACCACAACTCTCACTAGTTATTCCCAACAAGTATCTACAAATCCTTCCTCCCAATCAACAAGCACCACTGACCACAGTCACTGCTAACAACTAGCACCAAGTGAAATTACGTGCGCCATCAAACATTAGAGAAAAAGGTCCACAATCAAAACATTTAGGAAAGTGCTGAACTCTCTCAACAAAGATACAACCTATCATATTGCCCAAAATCATCAGTTCCACTGATTGTTAGTTTATTCAGTATCAGACCAGAACCTTAAAACTAGCCCTAATTCAACAATCTATTATGGAAGGGTTTGACAGTCCATGGAGACACAAAATGCCATAGTCAGATATATATTTGGTAAAATAAAGAGTAGGAACAAATATGGTAGCAAATGACAAACCTCATTGACAATTCCATCACCTCCAACACATATTATTCCTGGAGAGCATTGAGGCAATGCAGATAAATAAAAGCAGCAATCAGACCGCGATAATCAAAGTACAAGAAAACTGTCAAGCAGTGAGAGCTCGATTTAGAAGTCCTACCATCAGGACAGGTGCTGAAGTCAACACCACGAGCTAGACTTTTAGCATGACCAGCATGAGTAGTCTTAACTACCTCCAGCTGGAATCCTGCAAGCTGTTAGAATGCATCATCAATAAGAGATGGATTTCTGAATGTATGGAAGTATGCAGATAAGAATGGTAGAGGAGTATTGCAAACCACCTAGAGCAACATGCACGAAACATAAGATGCGAAAGTGCTCTTTTAGCTGCAGAAAAGATATCTAGAATACACCAAAAGCGGACTCTCTTTCACTGATAGTTGAGAATTACATAATCTAGTTCTTGACATTTATATCCACACTTCATTCTTCTAAGCATGACCACACACAGACTTCGGTTGCAAGTGACAGCAAGGGCCACATTGGAAACAGTCCACCCACATGTGACAGTAGAATGATAGTCTTCTTCAGCCAATATAAAAGACTTCCAAAACACATATGCGACTGGCAATAAGAAAACGACCTATACCATTGAAGCTGATTTGGCTTGATAAAATAATTAAAATCAAGTGGAACTGGAAGGTAGAAGGAGCATTCAGTATTAAAAGCAGTGTGCTTATGGAAGTTATTCACTCAACCTATCATAGGAAAAGAAGTCAATTGCAAGGATGCGCAATTGGCAAGATGAAGTAGCCTGAAGTTTCCTTCCAGTTCTCAGTGAGACGTGAAAAAAAAGACAGCTTAGCAAAGATAAAAAAAAATTAGATAAGGGCAGCAATATACGAATGCTTCCTGGTGGCTAGATTATATGGCTTTATGGCATAAAAAATTATTCAGGAGGGCACAATTCTATCTTTTCTTCTTTTGTGCACCTGAGCTGATCAGAGCATGAAAATGAGCAGCCAACGGAACCGAATAGCATGGACAAACAACTAGCTTCGTACAAAGGAGATGGTAATCTATGACACTACCTTAAATATTGGCTCAGCCATTCTGTAGAAGACTTTACTCGATCTACCCCGACCAGACCGCGGGTTTAATATAACAAGCATTCTGGGAGGATTCTTGCATCTGAAAATTAATTCAGGCGGAGGGTCAATGGGAAGCAATTCTGAAGAAGCTTGCTTCTTTGATGAAACCAGCGGGTGTGGCAAACAATTGACATAGCATTGCTGGTCAGCAAAGCCACCCACCCATTGAATTGCCTCTTCTTTGCTAGAAGCCACAAAACGGAAGTCCTTGCGACTTCTCTTTTGACCTTTCATGAAACAAAAGAAGCCACACGATCCATTCCTTTCGGGGTACGCATGCACTGTGAAATGTCTAAGTCCGGCATTATAGGACACCTGTCAGCGTTATGTCATGAAAGAAAAGTTCTGTTAACAGCCCCTTCTCATTCAAGCAGTACTAATCTATCTATGCATCTATATCCAAATATCATCCCACAGTCAATTTTTCCTATCTTGTTCTGCTTGAACGGAAAGGACATACCGAGACAACGTGATCGAGTGGCAAGACATTGGAGCCCCAGACTAAAGCCCTGCTGGTAAGTTTAGCATCGACAGCGCCTTCTTTAGTATTTATCTCAGCTGAATTTTGTTTCCCATCCTTGCCATCTACATTCTTTCTCTTATCTAAAACAAGCTTCCCCGTATGAACAACGTAACCCAACAAATCGGACTTCTCATCTCCGCCGCCGCCGCCTCCCCCGATTATATCGATCCTATACTCATCCGCCTTGCTCGCTTTGAAAGGATCGTCGACCCCGACGCTGGTCGGATTTATATTCTGCCTCGACGCCGGGGTCCTAACCTTGTTCCGCTTCTCGGGGAACACGACGGGCGACGCGGCGTGCCCTCCGCCGGGCGAGCACAGCCCCATTCTCCTCAACGGCTGCTGAGGCACCGAAACCCTAAGGCCGCTAATGCTCTTCGAGAGGCTCCCGCTCTTCTGCATCTCCGCCGATATCCGCCTCCTCCTCCTCCTAAATTCCAAAACAACCCCCCGGAATCACACAACGCCCACGGGAACCGGCATCGCGTCGGCCCGAGCCGTCGATCAAATCGACACCGCACCAAATTCCCCGACGGGCGACGCCGATTCGAGCAACGATCCGGCGGGGACAACGCCCGGCCTCGCAGATCAGATCGGCCCGCGACAAAATTGGCCCCTCCCCCCCGCCCACCCTCGATCAGCTTCCGCGGACCCCGATCCGACACAAAGAGCGCCGGGAAACAATCCAAATCGGCGTAAATCGAGCTGAAACGGAGAATCACCAGCTGAGAGAATCCGACCGACGGCCCCCCCCCCCCCCACCCCGCCCGGCGGCGAGAGCTCCGCCGCCTCCGTCGGCGATCGAATTCGCCGCAGGAGAAATGCGCAGGGAAGGCGAGAGAGAGAGAGAGAGAGAGAGAGAATTGCTCTGGAAAATTCAAAAAAGGAAAGGAGGAGGAGGAGGAGACGATAAGAAATCCCTCGCTGCCCTTCGAAAAGTCGCGGAAATCGAAATGGGAAAATATGGCGAGCACGAGAAATTGGAAAACTCGAGGGGCAAGACGAGCGAGCGAGGAAGGGCGGGCCGACGGTCTGGTTTTGGATCCTCTGCTTCGCCGCCCGTCTCCAGCCTCCGCCAGCGCGGGCTCCTGATTGGTCCACGTCAGCGCGGGGCCCCCTCTCCCCGCTCCGGTTTATCGTGCGATTTCGGTAGCTTAGCAGCGGGACGCGGAACTCCCTACCTAACAATTTAGCATCGTCAATTAATAATTCGGGCCCCATTAACTTAATTCGAATTCATTAAAATTGATCCTTTTTTTGTCCAGAACATTAATTAAAATTGATTGTGCGGTAATGATTGTTCGACTTTTAAAAAGAAATGTGAGTGTATTCGAAAATATACGAAGAATAGCGACGGGTCGGGAGGAACAGTCGAGGAAAATTACGAAAGAGAAGTCTCTTTTTATTTTTTTTTTTTGGGATTTTTCTAAAAAATAATAATATTTAGAAAGCAGATGATGGGGAAGTGCTCCTTTTTCTTATCTTTTCTTTTCTTTTCTTTTCTTTTTATTTATTTTTTGGTCGGGTGGGAGTGTGCCCTTATGTTTGGACGGCGTTTCACTGCTCATGTCGGCTTTCTTCTTATTTTTTATTTTTTATTTTTTATTTTATTTTATTTTATTTCGGTTGAGATAATTTTTTTTAATAAAAAATTCATGTCGTTTTCGATTTTATCTTGTGGGATTTGAGCTCTTTTTTTGTTTTTTGGAGACGATGGCAGAGTGGAGCAGGTGGAATCGAGAGGGAAACGTGGGTACGTGTGGGTGCTGTACTTGAAGCTTCTTGGAAATAGCTAAGCCTGTACGTAATTTGATAACATAATTTTAAATAATGGCGTATTATCCCGGTTCGAAAAAAGAATATTCGATCCAAATATAACCTCTGTAAATTTAAACCAATGATGTATGTATATAAGCCCATTGAGTCGAGAAAAGGATAGAAAGATACCGTGTATATGCGAACATCGTCCCAAATCATTAGGAGATTTTCTTTATTGATTTACGCGACGTGATATATGTGATTTTAGAGGTAAACAATTTTGTCGTTTCAATTACATATATCGAGCAAAATGATATAAATATTAGCACGCTCGATTTTCTAGCTTGGTTAGGTTTAGAAAAATATCATATCGGTCCCGAACAAATGATCCGGAATTTTATTTAATTGTATTGATCAGTGATTTCTCGATTTTTCATGAATAACCTTAATTTTTTTCATCGAGAAAATGGGATATTTTATGGTCTCCCTCTTTTTTACATTCCAAAAACAATATAAATAAGGTACCTTTCGTTTTTCCTTCTTAATTTATATTTGGTCGCATTTCATGTGTCGAGAATTCTCTTTAGTTTGAATTGCAACGTAACATTTGAGAAAATCTTTAGCACAATCTTTTGATTTGTTGTTCTTATTCGAGACCGTGAAGAATATAGGGAAATTGACATGAATAGTCCCTGAACTTTGGCTCAACGTGTAATACGATTCCTGAACTTTTAATTCATTCGATGTGATCCATGAATTTTAACTCAATGTACAATGCGGTTTTTAAACTTTTAATTTGTTCAATATCGTCTCCGAACTTTTGATACATGCTCAATTTAGTCCATGAATTATATAAAAATATTCAATGTAGTCCCTGAACTTGAATTAATAGAATGACTGTATTGAATATTTTTATATAATTCATAGATTAAATTGAATATGTATCAAAACGTTCAAGGACAACATTGAACAAATTAAAAGTTCAAGGACTACATCGAACATTAGACTAAACTTCATGGACTACACTGAAAAAATTAAAAGTTTAAGGACCAAATTGCATATTGAGCCAAAGTCCAGGGACCGTTCATGTCATTATCCCTGAAATATATTATCTACAATGATGCTTAGAAGAAAAGATTAACCTTTAAAAAAAGAATTACTCAATGTTCAAATTGGAAAAGAGAGAAGTGGTAGTGCTTTTTTTTTTCGAATTTTTGAAAATAATTTTTATACAGGGATATTTAGGAATTTATTCATAAATTCACCCAATAATACTAGTAGATCAATTAGAGGACATTTAGCGGTTGCTAACCATCTAACTACCATGTGCTTAATACATGCAAATTCAACGGAATATTATTATAATGTCCTCCAATTTTATTTTATTATCTCTTGATTTAGCATTGCCCCCCTTAATTAGAACAAAAAAAATGCTTTTGTGAAAATTAATGACAGGAAATGACAATTTAGTGTATTAACGGTAGTACAGTAGTCCGCTTTCAACAATTCCTTAAAACTAAAAGTCATGACCAGTCGAATCGAGTCGAGTTGAGCTTTAAGCTCATCAAGGTCTACACCAAATCCGAGTGCTGAGCCTTCCATATTAGTTTTACACTATACATGAAAGTATGTTCGCCTTGTGTATTCAGATCGTGGTTCTTAACTCGGCAAAAGCAGGATATTGAGAATGCGAAGTGTCCAACAAAACCACGAGCTTCCACTTGCGGGACATCATGCAATCACCTGTATGTGTCGCGAAAGGGGAAGGAAGAGAAATGAGAACAAAGAAAGAATTGTATTTCTGTTACACTTTGATTTACGTGTACAATGCTTAATATATAGTACAAGATATGTGCAATAAGAGGAAAGAATATCTTTTATATAATCAATCCTAATCCTAGATTGATTCATTCAATCAACTATAATCTCGGAATGATTTAAATATATCAATCATTATCTGGATTGATTCAAGCATATCTTCCAACACTCCCCCTCAAGCTAGTGGCTTATATATGTCCAAGAAACTTAGCTTGCTCAATAGATATGCGTGTTGTCTTTGGCATAAAGGTTTGGTGAAGATATCCGCAAGTTGTTCTGTGGTTCCAATCCCTCTTGTTTTGATTAACCCTTCTTGGATCTTGTCTCGAGTGAAGTGACAATCCACTTCGATATGCTTTGTTCTCTCATGCACTATTGGATTTGCCGCAAGCTTGAGTTCTACATCATTGTCGCAGAACAACAATATTGGTCCTTTTACTTTAACCCCAAGGTCCAAAAGAAGGCCTCGTATCCATACTATTTCACATACGGTCTTAGCCTAGCTCGATATTCTGCCTCAGCTGATGATAAGGATACCGTAGACTGTTTTTTTGTCTTCCATGAAAGCAATGATTCTCCTATTTTGATGCAGAATCCAGTGATAGACCTTCGGCTCATAGGACAGGTGGCATAATCTGTGTCACAATAGGTTGTCATTTCTAGGTTACATTTTCTGGAAAGAAGAATTCCAAGTCCTGGGCATCCCTTTAAGTACTTCACGACTTTCAAGGTTCCATTCATGTGGGATTGTTTCAGACTATGCATGAACTGACTGAGTATCTGAACTACATAACATATATCAGGTCTAGTCATGGTGAGGTAGATGAGTTTCCCGACGAGTCTTTGATAACTTGATGGATCCTTGAGTAATGGGTCATTATCTAATGATCCAATATCATATTCGGCTGTAGTCAATTTGATGTTCTGCTCGATAGAGATAATAGCTGGTTTGCATCCTGATAGACCTGCTTCTGATATAATCTCCAAAACAAATTTCCGTTGGCTAAGAGAGATTCCTTGGTATGATCGGGCAATTTCAATCCCAAGGAAATATTTGGGTGATCCTAAGTCTTTAATATGAAAAGTAGAATGCAAATAATTTTTCAGACTTTTGACAGCAGAATCATTGTTCCCCATAATCAGTATGTCATCGACATATATCATTAGATAAATAGATGACGTACCTCTCGTCTATGTAAATAGAGCATAATCATGTCGGGACTGACTGAAACCAGCTGTCATAAGCGCAGCAGTAAATTTAGCATACCACTGTCGAGAAGCTTGTTTGAGACCATAAAGGAATTTATGGAGACGACATACTCTAGACTCCCCAACCTTTATGTGCTCTTACGAAGCTAGTCGTTGGCTTTCCTCTTGGACGGCGAGCTGGTAAATTCGGCCTAGTGACGGCACCGGATCCATCGCTTTCTTTAATTTGAGAACGAAAAGGTAAATATGTTTCGTTCAAAATCAAGAGAAATCGAGTCGCCTTCTCCCTGTCCTTCATGGATTTGTACTGTTGCAACGTTGATTCTGGCCCCTCAAGTTTTTTTTTCAGCAACTTCTAATTCATTCCAAAGCGCTGAAAGCTTGTTGAAACAAGCTGTGACCGTCATATTCCCTTGTTTTAATTCATTGAGTGCCTAGGTAAGAGAGAATTTTCGCACAGTCAAGCTTACCATACATTTCTTTGATATTTTCCCACGTGCACTTTGAGTCCTCCGTCGGGGGAAGTCCGGTCGCGATCTCTGGAGAAATGCAATTGCCAATCCATGTTCGGATGAGATGGTTGCATTTCCTCGATTAATAAGTGCTAGACGTTAAATCGGAGGATCGGACGGCTCCGTCAAGGAAGCCATCCTTGTCCTTTGTTATTAGTGCTCGTTGGAACTCTTGAGACCATCGGGAATAATTTTTACAATGGGATCTTAAGTTCAGAATCGGTTGTTGGGCTCAAACTTTGATTATTGATTCTGAACTTTCCGGTCCCTTAAATTGGAAGATAAAGTGGGTCCCACTAAGGATTGAAGTCCGGGCAACCCATTGATTCTCGGCGCCCATACAAACAGAATCTTTGGCGAATAATTTTTGAACAATCAATTTGAATAAGATTAATTAATGACCGAGCTTCCTTCCTCAGGAAATCGGATCACTGCATTCCGGGCGAGGGGTTTGGGCTTGCCCCAATATTTCATTACGATCGCTTCATTTTCTCGAATCTCTCTCCACAAGAACTTAGAAGTCTGTCTGCGGCCCAAAACATTTTAGCTTCCGATTGTATCCCTGAAAACAAACATTGAACCCCGGTTGAATGGGTTGAGTTTTCCTCAACAAGAATGGACCAAATTGCTATGGGCCTTGGATGGGCTCATGCAACCATATTATCTACAATGATGCTTAGAAGAAAAGATTAACCTTTAAATTGGGTTCAAATTGGTTTGGCTTTTTGAAAATAAACATTGTGGGAATTTATTCTTCACCCAATTACTGGATAGGTTGGTTTAGTTCGGTGGACTACCATGTGCTTAATACATGCAAATCAGAACCTAAGATCCTCCAATTTTCCATTTCCAGCATTGATTCCACATGAGTATCCTCCAAATTTCCACTTGAAATGGGTCTTATGAAATGAAGTTTTCTTTTACATGGTATCGGTAAGATGGTTTTTTTAAATTGAATTGCTCAAAGAACCGATTCCTACATCGGAGTGCTAACCTTGTTTTGAGATTAGAGTCTACCGCAACAACAAGGATAGAAAAGAAGAAACCGGAAGGCAATCAAAAAGAGAATTTTTGCGGAAGCTAAGCCGGGAACTTATGGGAAGCATGCAATACCATGTCACGAAGGGGAAGGAAGAGAAATGAGAACAAAGAAAGAATTGTAATTCTGTTACACTTTGGTTTACGGTACAATGCTTAATATATAATACAAGATATGTGCAATAAGAGGAAAGAATATCTTTTATACATAATCAATCCCAATCCTAGATTGATTCATTCAATCAACTATAATCTCGAATGATTTAAATGTATCAATCATTATCCGGATTGATTCAAGCATATCTTCCAAGGTTGGCCCAAATTGGGTTGCCCCTGGTTTGGCTGAACCTGAACAGGGCCTTGCTGGATAGGTTGGATTTGTTCGGTGGACGATTGGCTTGATGTCATTCCAGTCGGATTCTCCACTGTTGATTCCACATGAGTATCCTCCAAATTTCCACTTGGAATCTGGTCTTATGAACTGGAAGTGTTCTTTGACATGGTATCGGTGAGATGGTTTTTTTTTTAATTGAATTGCTCAAAGAACTGATTCCTACACCGGAGTGCTAACCTTGTTTTGCAGATTAGAGTCTACCGCAACAACAAGGATAGAAAAGAAGAAACCGGAAGGCAATCAAAAAAGAGAATTTTTGCGGAAGCTAAGCCAGGAACGAAAGCTCTGATACCATGTCAAGAAAGGGGAAGGAAGAGAAATGAGAACAAAGAAAGAATTGTAATTCTGTTACACTTTGGTTTACGTGTACAATGCTTAATATATAATACAAGATATGTGCAATAAGAGGAAAGAATATCTTTTACATAATCAATCCCAATCCTAGATTGATTCATTCAATCAACTATAATCTCAGAATGATTTAAATGTATCAATCATTATCTGGATTGATTCAAGCATATCTTCCAACAGTATGCACCGCAATGTCCATCGTATCAACCATCAGCCGAGTACCTCATTGTGGGAATGTCATCCGTTACTTTGAAAGAAAATTGTTTCTGATGTTTAGATTGCAGAAAACTAATCGATTTACGGAAAATACTTTACATGGATTGAAAATAATAAGTTTTGACCGGGGAAAAATGACTTTCTCTTCTGACAAGAAGAAAATCGCATTCCCTTAAATTACAAAATAAATGAAAATGAACTATTTTCCTTAGAAAATATTTTTCATTATCATGAAATTTATAATTGAACAAATGCACCCTAATGTAAATTTATTAATGTAGATCAATATAAAATTTATTTAACTCGAGAATCCATCTCATTAACATTGCATGCGTGCCAATTAACATAATTTATAAATAAAAATATACTTTTTAGGAATTAGCGAAACTCTTTCAATTCAAAGTACATCGTCGAAACCTCTCTCGACGTAAAGAATACGAACTTGAAGGTCCTTCTCACGTTCCACTACTTGCACTTCTACTCTAAAGGGGTTTGAGTGAAATCTTAACCTACGTAATTTCGAAGTGCGCACATGATGACGAGATCATATAAAGTTATATGTAAATACCTTGCTTGCAATCGAGCGTGGTAACCTAGTAATAAAATGGTCAAATCATATTTCATAAGATCACGGATTCGGGTCGCGACACGAGCAAATCTTTGATAAGCTTGTATCCAAGCATTTGCTACTCGATGTGGAGATATTCTCAACTTCTAGATACCGTCAGAGGTCGACCGAATAGTTATGGCTCAAATCGAGCATTTCACAATTTGTACTTCGGACTCTTATAGGGACAATGACTCGAGCTAGAAAATCAATCAAATTAGTGCGGTGGATGATGGAGAGAAAGATTAATTTATAAGACAGAAATCAACTCCTGCAATAAATTAGGCATGTCAATTACATAAATACCCCGCTCCGTACTTATCGAGAAGAGGAATTAAGTAAATTGGCAATCGAAGAAAAAAACAAAAAAATTGGCGAACGAAGGGTCTCCATCTCTCTCTCTCCATGGCCTATTTTGTCTTTTCCTTTTTGAATACTCGACGTGGAGAGATTATACTCTGGACTGGATGACGATCGCTGGTCCACATCAACAAACACGTTGGCTCTTGGGTCTTCTGAATCTTGAGAACAATAACACGTGTATTCTTTGAACTTTCGCTTAATGCACAATCTCGCCGTCGGATTTATAATTTGTTCAATGGGATCCCTAAACTTTGACTCAATGTGAGATGTCGTCCCTGAACTTTTAATTTGTTCAATTTGTTCCCCGAACTATTAATAAATGTTCAATATAATCCATTCATTTGTGTCTTTTTCAGATGGTCATGAGATTACATTGAACAAATTAAAAGTTTGGGAATGATATTACACGTTAGATAAAGTTTACGAATCATTTATGTTATTTTGTTTTTTCTAGAAGGG
Organism: Syzygium grande; assembly: GCA_024733475.1. Lineage (NCBI taxonomy): Eukaryota > Viridiplantae > Streptophyta > Magnoliopsida > Myrtales > Myrtaceae > Syzygium > Syzygium grande. Next base: position 9,983,747 of record JAMXDD010000011.1, read on the forward strand.
TTAAGAAAAGCCCTAGTGGGATCAGCAAAGCTGTGTATGATTGGGCTGGATGATTCAAAAAGCTGGGCCTAAACTCCAAAACAGCCCAAAACGAGGAAAGCAGAGACTACGGGCAAACTTGATAGCCCACCCACAACACAGACCCAGTCCACGGGTTAAAAGAAAGTGTTCAGAATAAAAAAAAAATACCATTTACAAGAGATGCAAAACTGAGGAAAATTGCTGGGAAAACGACACAAATGGTCCATCGACTTTGGCCCAACGTGCAATACGGTCCCTGAATTATCGGCAATTGTCCATTGTGGTCATTCCGTTCGCTCAAACGACAAATCAAACTTTATTTTATGGCGTGGATTATTATATGCTAAGTTGGATTTTTAAAAAAATAAAGAGTTGGACATGTCCATCCTTTTTTCCATCTATTTTAGAAAAGGAAAAAATCAGGGTTTTAACACGCCAATTGTTATTTGATGCCGTGAATCCTAATATCTCAACTTAAGATGAATATTAACGTGAGGGTAATCTATTTTTTGTGCACCGTTCAAACGTAAAGGAGTGGAGGCTGCATCAACAAATTTCTTTAATTTGGATTAAAAGAATGACGATATAAATATTTTCATATAATATAGCAATTAGATCGAATATCTAACGATAATCTAGAGATCACATTGAACAAACTAAAAGTCTAGGACAATATTATATGCTAAACCAAAGTTCATAGACCATCTTTGTCATTGTCCCAACATCGATAAATCTACATGGATAATCCCCTTTCCCTTCCTGATCATTATCTGATGTTGCTTTTAGCTCAGCAGAAATACTTGAAAAGAAAAAGATGCGATCAATATCTCTCGTTCTCTCCATTCTCATTGCCGAATCCAAACGACTGTCAACGTATGGGCCTTTATCTTTTCCTCCAAATTAGACCCGATTATGGATCCGGAGGCCGATGGACTGATTGCAAAGAGGATTCACGCACATTCGGACAAGGTTATTCATTCTGATAACCCGACCCGGGGCTATAGAATTCTAGCTAAGCGGACTTGATTTGGAGATTGAAACATGTATATTTTTTGGGTGGAGAGTCGACTCGGGTCCGTTGACGGTTAATCCAAATCCACACTTAGGTTGTGTTTGTCTTGGGGAAAACTCTATGATTAAGGAAAATGATTTCCAGGAAACCATTTTTCAGGAAAATGGTTTCTTTTCTTTTGTTTGGTGATATGTGACTGAAAATACTTTCTGGTGTTTGGATCACATTTGGAAAATGATTTCAATATCATCAATAACATTTGAACTAACAATTTACACTAGCGTGCCTCACTTTCAAATTAATTTATGGAGTCCATGTTACTTAATAAACCGATTTTCTCGATCATTCTAGTAAATCTAGAATTTGAACCTACAAAATGAAAAGGAAACCCGAATTCCCATGTGTTCTTCTAAATCCTCGTCGGTCTCCATAATCGTCACCACTTGCCATTGCGCCCCATAGGATTGCAAGTGACTCTCTCTCTCTCTCTCCGTCTCCAGCCCCTCTTATAAGATCTTTCATCATCGGAATCTCTCTTTTGTTACCTTGCCATCGTGGGTGTCCCTAATTTTCTATCTGCATTTCACTCTTTGCGGCACACGACTATCTCTAGCACTCCTCTTTGTGGAATTCTGTGAGCTACTTATGCATTAGAAACTCTGCCATAGGAAATCGAAAATGGACGTGATTTTCCGGTTACAAGAGCAAGTCAACACGATGTATCGATCGCTTCAATACTTTCGGCACTCTTTAGAGAGATGCGCTTTCCGCATAGCTCTCTGCAAGTTATCCTGAACCACCAGCGAACGCTGCCGAGGACATTTCCAATTTCGCATACCTTAAAGTAGGGATAAAATCTTCTATTCTTGGATATTGTCGGGGATGTAGTGCCATCTGGTGGTCTTATAACATGCTTGTATAATTTTAGAATTGCTTGTAAGACAATTCTAAAGTATCGATGAATAGTCTCAATAGACCTATTGAACCTTGACCCTATCACTCTCAACCTCACATTGTGCCCTCAAATATGGCAAAACACTAGCAATTGCTCTTTGATCGACACATTTGCCGTTTCGTGTAACAAATATTTTGACACGAGAACTCTACACAATTCAAAGAAAACTTGGGGTCTCATATGTATTTGATTGACACAATTAGTATCGCCTGAATGAAAAATGTGATTCATGAATAACTATTTCTCAAAATCTCTTTCCCCGCGTGGTACTCTCGGTATATGACTACTAAAAGATTCATCCTCCATAACTAATATACCAACTGCCATTATTGACGCAGCTGCACCCATTATTGCTCCATTAACATCATTGGTTTCCATCTACAAGCAATAATGAGAATTTTCATTTCTTAATCTCAAAGCCAGTAAAGACATATGTTTTATCTCAAAGGAAAACCCAATAGCAAGCATTCAAGTAAAATAAAAAATATCATCAAAAAGTAAAAACGAGTGCGGCTTAACTAGGCATTTTAACAAACGTGTTTCAAAGGCTCAGGAGGGCTAGACTTATCAGGATTCAAAACTTGATTCCACTGAGTTTCTTGCTCAAGAGGACTAGACTCAGTGCAGCAGAAGCACATGTGCAATTTGATAGATTCTAAATAACAAGACTTATGAATGATTTCAACGAGGTGTTGCAACAAAATTTATAATCAATGATTTTCTTTGGTACTTTGCATGAAAACCATTCTCATTCAACCCGAATTGGTTTTTGCTCCCGTAATCAATTTTGGACCAAAACCCGTTTAGTAACGTAAATTTATTTTTCTATTTCTTGGACAAATTTTTGTCCGAGAACCGGTTTTGAACCAGAAACCCACAACACAGACCCAGTCCACGGGTTAAAAGAAAGTGTTCAGAATAAAAAAAAATACCATTTACAAGAGATGCAAAACTGAGGAAAATTGCTGGGAAAACGACACAAATGGTCCATCGACTTTGGCCCAACGTGCAATACGGTCCCTGAATTATCGGCAATTGTCCATTGTGGTCATTCCGTTCGCTCAAACGACAAATCAAACTTTATTTTATGGCGTGGATTATTATATGCTAAGTTGGATTTTTAAAAAAATAAAGAGTTGGACATGTCCATCCTTTTTTCCATCTATTTTAGAAAAGGAAAAAATCAGGGTTTTAACACGCCAATTGTTATTTGATGCCGTGAATCCTAATATCTCAACTTAAGATGAATATTAACCTTCATTCTAAGGGTAATCTATTTTTTGATGTGGACACCGTTCAAGCGTAAAGGGATGTGTAATTTCGCTAACTTAACAAATTTCTTGTTAATTTTTAAAATGAATATGATATAAATATTTTCATATAATATAGCAATTAGATGAAGTAGAAATCTAATGCTTTGAATTTAATGTGGATCGATGCCTTCAAAGCCCAAACACCAGGCACTTCACATTCATCTAAACCAAAGTTTTATAAATTCATTTAATTGACATTGTTGGGTGCAAAATCAAATTTAAATTGGGATGTTAATTGTTCGATTGGCTTTTATCTGATTTGTTGCCTTTCCTGCTCATTAGAAACAAGATATTCTAAAGGAATGATCTATAAGTTGCTCAAATTGCGTTCTCTCCATTCTCATTTTTCCGAATCCAAACGACTGTCAACGTTGTAGACCTTTGATTGCACCCTCCAAATTAGACCCGATTAAACTTATCCGGGGAAGAGTGGACTGATTCCAAAGAGGACTCACGCATTCGAAAATGACATTCATTCTTCTATTTGGCTAGTGGGATTGATAACATTTGGTGATGGACTTGATTTGGATTTGAAACCCCAGCATATTTTTTGGGTTATGATTTGACTCGCCGTTGATTAATCCAAATTCTCTTTAGTATGTTCTTGGTTTCATTTGCAACCATCACATTTCTTTATTGTCTTGAAAACTCTATGATGCATGGAAAAAAAAAGGGCTTTCCAGATGAATGGCTTTTTGTATGCAGTTCTTGTCGTTTCTTTTCTTTAAGTTTGGTTATATTGTGGTCAAAACCTAAAACTTCAGTGTTTTCTATTTTGAAAAATACTTCAATATCATCAATAACATTTTGAACTAACAATTTTACATTTATCAAGTTCTAATTTCAAATATTTTGTGGTAGTAAACATGTTTGATCTGTTTGAGATGAAAGCCAATATTTTGGGGCAAGATTTGAACTTCAAATTGTCCCAACTATTTAGAACCTACAAAATGACAAGAAATGTTTGCCATGTGTTGCTAAATCCACTTGAGGGCATTTTGTATGATCGGCACCACTTGCCATTGTTGCCATGGACAAGTTAAGAGAGAAGTTCCGGGGATCAAAGAAAGTCTTAGAAGGGCACATGGCAGAATGAGCAAGATGAAGGATGGCTTTTGACTTTGAGATGATGAAACTAGCTATTCCGACTTAGTCCAGCTTCTCTAGCACTTTTTTTTGTTATGAGCATGCACTTTTACATAGGGTAGGATTAAGTTGCAAACTTTATTTGCACCAGCAAAAATTTCTTTGGGACTTGTACAGTTCACTGGTCCTTAAAGTATCAACAGTGCTATTTTTTTTTGATGTTGAATTTTTGATGGATACAACTATCTTATCTTGGGTGTAAGCAGGTTTTTTCTGAAACTATTGTCACATTCATTATACTTATATAGATATTAGGGATAAAATTCTTCATATTCTTGGATTTATGGATTAAGTATTCGGTGAGTCTGTGCACATAATTTACCATAAGTAATTTATATAAGTTGTAACAAGTTGTCTAAATTTGCTTGTCTAGTACCAAAAGCCTATATGTGTTGCCTTGACCCCATTGTTCTCATCCATTTCATGCTTGAAATTTGTCCTCCTCGTGGCACAAATCCTGAATTTGAAATTTTATGATTCCATCCGTTTCATTGGATCCCAAATATGGATATATAATTAACCCAAATGATGTAAATAAAACTAGTGGTTGAAATGATAATTCTTCTAACATGATATGTTTGGCCTAGAATAACCCTTCATAGTTTGATCCATTTGCCTTTTTAGCCAAAACCTCTAAAAAAAGAAATGGTACCTTTTATTTATAAATTTGTTAATGCATTTCTTTTACATTGTTCCAACATTCAAATTGTAAAAGTTGTGGTCTTTTTTTAATTCCTATTTCAAACAAATTAAAAATTAAGAAGCTTAAATTGATCACATTAAAGGATTTTTCAAATGTATTTATATCAAAGCCAGTAAAGACATTTGAAATTTTTTATTTTTAAATTTTTTTAAAGATTTTTATGAATTTTTCAAATTTTTTAAAAATTTTTATTCCAAAAGTCTAAAAAAAAATGGATTTACTTCCTAGACATTTTAACAAACGTGTTTTGTTTATCTCAGGAGGGCTTTGACTTATCAGGAATTCAAAACTTGATTCCACTGAGTTTCTTGCTCAAGAGGACTAGAAATTTTTGCAGCAGAATCAAACATTTTTTTTCGAAATTTGATAGATTCTAAATAACAAGACTTATGAATGATTTCAACGAGGTGTTGCAACAAAATTTATAATCAATGATTTTCTTTACTTCTAGACATTTTAACAAACAAGAGGAAAAAGAACAACCTCACAATAGAGATCCAGCCCTAAGAAAGCTAAAAAGAGGGTCGAAATTTCAGCAATAGCAGAACCAACTCCTGAAGGAACATGTAAACCCATCACTCTGCCTAACAGGACATGATATGTTACACATAAAAGCACATATCTCAAGAACGGAACCCTGACCAATGATAAAATTGGAATACTCATCAAACCATGAAACAACAACCAACTCGACTCATCTTGATGTAGCACACAGAGAATCAATATCAAGTCCACGACGTAAAGCATTAATCAAATTTTCTGAGTTTATTTTCAAATCGGAGAGGGGAGAGAGACCCTGGAGCTGTTGAGCGTTGCTGAAGACGAGCTGGACCTTCAATGGTGAAGAAGACGAGCTGGACCTTCAATGGCGAAGAAGAAGAAGAGCTGGACCTTTAATGGCGAAGAAGAAGAAGAGCTGGACCTTTAATGACGAAGAAGATGAGCGTCGGCGAAGAAGATCTGAAGAAGAGCGGGCAAACGAGCTAAGGAAGTGCGAGCGTACCTCAGAAACGCAGAAGAGACTCGAGAAGACCAAAGGTGAGAGAGAACCCAGTAAAAAGGGAAAAGTGTTTTACCCTCCTCACGTCCAAAAATTCACTTTTCAAAAATTAAACATAATATTTATATTAACTAGAAGTACTTTCTATTAATCAAATCATATTCGGAGAACCAAACAATTGAAAGACTAAAAAACACTTTCCTAAAAAATACTTTTACCGAAATAAACACATCCTTAATATTTTTCTTTACTTAAGTAAAGTGAGAAATCTTTCTTCGGTGATTCCACCATTATAGAAAAATCTATCTTGAAAAGCACGATTAGATGAACTTTAGGGGTTAATTTCTTAAGAAATTGCCACTTGCAATGTTACAAATTTCATGGATCATTCGTACCATATGGCAATGTCTACCGGAAAGGGCCAACCGTGATCATCGAAGAGCTTCATCTCTTGACCATATTCTTGGAAAGAGCCCGTCACGTGATGGTTATAACATACAGATTCCAACGCCACATCAAGGCGTTTTGACACGGTGTAATCCTCCTCTCTCTCTCTCTCTCTCTCTCTTGAAAATATGGTAGACCTTTCAAACGGTCGGGTTGGATAAAAATGGTCCTATTCAAATTGACCAATTTAATATTTTTTGGCCAATTTCCATACACTATGAATCAAGTGACTCATATCCAACCCAAGACATATTACTAAAACACTTTTACATTTAACATAATTTAGAGAAACTCGTATCCAAACTAAGTGAATACACGGAGTGAGCGGGTGTGAGATTGAGTAGGGAGAGAGAGAGTGAATAAAGAATATGGGTTAGGTCTAAGTAAATTATGAATCCATTTAACACGTGTATTAAGTCCATTTATGTCACTTATAGTGACGCTCCAGAATGTTATGTACGTGCGACCCGTGTCTTTTATTATCACTAATTTTTATTAATAAAGAAGCCAGCGAAAGTTAAAGTCTGAACAAGTTTTAAACATGAATATCACACAAGTTTAATCAAAATACTTTTGCTTCTTATTAAGAATACTTGTCAGACTTACAAGCCTTGACAAAACATCATATAATCACAAAAAACAAAAGTCTGGGTAGGTCTAGGCTGCCTATCTCCATACTCAATTATACTCCAAAAGTCTGCCTTGGATAAAGTTTGATGATGTCATGGATCGATGACTTCACCCTCTATTGCGGAACCACCATCATCTAAGTCGAAGCCCCTCAATGGGCCAACTAACTCACCGCCAAGGTTATGGTACCAAGTAACAAAAAGATAAGGAACTCATTCTGCCAAACCTATGTCAATCTAGACCGTAGAGTTACAATTAGTATATATTGCTTCAGATTCGGGCACAAACACATTTTCATAAATGGCTTCATGATAAACGGTAACTCCAAAACGTAAGGCTGTGGAGCATTCGTCCTACATGTCTAAAAAAAATAAAGGAATGAGTCAAGGCTTAGTAAATGAAATCTCTAATTTTAAGTTAGGAAAATCACCTTACCACTTCATCCGGTACAAATAACATACATGCATAACAAACAATATGCATAGAACTTGCATAAATGTTATACCTTTTTCCATCTGGATATGCCACAGAATCCGAGCAATTTAACATTTCACAATACTTTTACTCAAATGCAAGCATATGATGTAAAACATCCATGCTCATGTGTTAGGTTCATTACTTCTTCATTCCGAACACTCTTGGGGCATCCCGACCAACAAGGCATCCTAACTCCAAGGCATCCCGGTACATCCTCTGGGGCATCTCGACCAATGGGGTATCTTGACTTCCAAGGCGTCCCAAACACTCCCGGGCATCCCGACACACAGGGCATCGTCACCGTTGAATTGTGAATGATAGAATTTATATTATTCTCATGCAAACCATGACAACCAAGTATTTGCATGCATATACTCACATTCTTTACATCATATGTCTTTTAAAGCAATGAAACGCATCATTTAAGCAAATAAGTATGAAGCAATACGGTTTAGATTTGAAAAGTTAAAGTCTACTCAAGTTTTGAAAGTACACATATCCAGATTTTGTGATAAAACTTCTTCGGTATAGAGAGTACATTTATCTAGAATTTGAAAATAAAGTTTACTCGAGTTCAAAAATACATACATCCAGATTTTGATAGTAAAGTCTACTCGAGTTCAAAATACATACATCTAGACTTTGAAAATAAAGTCTACTCGGGTTTAAAATACATACGTCCAGACTTTGAAAATAAAGTCTACTCGAGTTCAAAATACATATGTTCGGACTTTGAAAGTAAAGTCTACTTGGATTCAAAATACATATATCTAGACTTTGAGAGTAAGTTCTGGTCAGTTTTAAAAATAAACATGTCCAGATTCTACTAGTAAAGTCTGCTTGATTTCAAAATAGACATGTCCATATTCTGATGGAAAATCTGTTCATTCTAAAAAATATACTTGTCTAGATTTTGACAGTAAAGTCTGTTTAGTTTTAAAAGTAACTAGAACTAGAATTTGAGGCTAAAATCTGTTCAGCTCAGAAGTAAACAGAATCAGAATTTGAAATTAAAATCTACTCATTCAGAAGTAAACAGAATTAGAATTTAAAATTAAAATGTGCTCATTTAAAAAATAAACAGAATCATTATTTACACTCACCTAATATACTCCACTTTGAGTAAAACGATTGTCTAGCCTTTTTAAATATACATAAAACCAGCAAGATAACTTCTACAATTACCTCAAAGATGACATCAACACGTTCAGATTTAACCATTGTACTTACCAATTTTACTACACTTTAAGGAAACAAATCACACCCATTAGAACATGTACGAAACTAGCAAAACAGATCCAACCATCACCATAGCCTCATTATTATCACATATCAAAATGGCATTTCTTAAGCAACCAAATTAAAAAGTGTCAAATAGATTTAATTAGCTTAAATCTAGAGTATTCACTTACCTTGTCTAAAATCTGAACGCCCAAAATCAGCTTATAGATTTTGGATTGGGTGTTGATAAAGTAAATTCTCTTTAAAGATTGATGATGAAGAAGAGAGTTACGGTTAAGGGTAAAAATTTCCTTCAGTGTTATTCAGATGAAAATAAAACAGATGAGTAAATTATGAGATGTATAAGTGCATGCACTCACAGACGGCATTTCCTCTTTTCATCCATGGCTAGGTGTAAGAAATCAAGGCTAATTACGGGAGACTAATGGCCAAGGAAAATAATTACCTATGACTAGGTGTCCAGCTAATACAATAAGATTATCTTAAGAGCGCATGTGGCATGTTTAATCCTTCATAGGCCACATGAGAGGAAGGTGTTGGAAGAGATATTTTGGTGAGGAATTAAGAAGAAAAAAACAGAATATCTCCCCCCCTTTAACAGCAATTAGAAAATAATGATTATCACTAATTAACCAAAGTTTAATCTAATAGTATTATCTATTAATTACTATGACGACGGTAATTTAATTAATACTGCACTACCATTAACATACACAACAACGTTTAAAATTCTAAGCACATCGAGCAATTTACCCGTTCATAATTTAAACAACGATTTCTATGCGTCCGCACAAATACTAAGCTAAATAATACTTAGCTTATAATCCAAATATCATTATCGAATACAGAAAATTTCCAACGTCACATACTTATTATTACAAAATTTCCGAATGTCACACTTATAGTTGGGCTTAAACCCATTTTATGATCCATTTACTGAATATAATTAACCCATTAAATACGAGTTAAGAAACGGGTCTACGACCTATTTTGATAGGTTTAAGAAAATCACACAAATGGTTCATAAATTTTAGTTCAACGTGTAATTTTGTCTCTAAACTTTCAATTTGCCCATGTGGTCCCTAAACTATTAGTAAATGTCTAATCTAGTCCAAAAACTTTATGAAAATGTTCCATACCATCCTTCCAATTAATTTAAGTTAATCAAATCTGCTGATGTGGCTTCCAGTCCTTTAAATTTGAACGGTGGGCCAAAAAAAAAGCAACACTTGAATTATAATGATTGGCATGTTAAGACCCTAATTTTTTTTAAATAGATGGATAAAAAGATGTGCATAATAGGGGTGATCGATTCCCAGTCGGTTTGGTCTGGTTCCAAGGTGGAATTAGGAATCAAACCGGGAGACTGAACTAGTTGGTCTTAGGACTGGAAATTGGACCGCAATGGTGGTCTGATATGGTTTCAGTTCGATCCAATGAAAACCACTCATTTAGAGTTTAGTTCATATTTTAATAATTTTTTTTACGAAATTTTAAAAAAAGGTATATTTAGTTGGTTCAAGACCGAACCGCTTGGACACCATTTCCACTTTTAGGTATCGGGAATCGGACCGATACTGCCGAGAACCGGACCAAGTCGATCGGTTCAATCCGATCTGGGCGGTACCCAATTTGGGCAGTTCATTTTGCACACCTTAATGCAAATCTACTCATCATTTTTTTAAAAACACAACTCAATATTTATATAATTCACGTTATCAAATAACGTCTCATTGGTCGTTCAAGCTAACGAGACGATTGCATTTGGATAAATTAAAAATTCAGAAACGACATAATACGTCCGGCTAAAATTCAGGGACCCGTTCTAGCCATTTTCCATTTCTCTTTGTTTGTTTTGGGGGGGGGGGGGTGGGGGGGCGGGGCCTTTACCGCCATACCACGTGCGAAAAAATCCAACCCTCGCGCTGCGCCGTGTCGTGCTGAGCTGGAAATCCTCGACAGCACACGCGTCGGCCTCCCAACGGCTCCCGGGGAGCCTCCCCAAAAGGCCCCCCCGATCGCATCCTGGCCGTCCGTTGACCCCCGACCGCGTCGGATGTCGTCCCCAGGAAGCGTCATATTCTTCTGCTTACCGATTCAAATGATTGCCTTTTGCCTTTCGCACCTGCGTTCTTTTGGACTCTCTCTCTCTCTCTCTTTCTTTCTCTTTCTCCTCCGATATAAGGCTCGCCCGTGCGAGCTCTACCCCCCTTTGACCCCATCTCCGTCCTCTCCTCTCTCTTCTTGAATCGCGCGTCGAGAGAGAGAGAGAGAGAGAGAGGGTGAAGGAGAGAGAGGGGGGGAGAGGTGGTGCGCGAATTCGAGCTGATTTACTTCTTGGGTAAGTCGGATTTCGTCGCAAGTTCCGACATTTTTCGTTCCTTCGATCGAGCAATCGCTTCCTTGGTGAGTCTGCCCTTCTGGGTGTTTGAGATTTTTCTGCCGGGTGTTTTCTTTTCTTGTTTCTCGGGTTCTCTGTTTCTTGGTCGATGGTCAACCGGGGTTCTTTGGTTTCAATTACATGGATTGAAAGAGAGTCGTTGACCCTCCGACGACGAGTGCTGTCAAGCTGGTTCCTTGCTGTCTTAATTGGTCATTTTCAATTTTGATTGGGCTTTCTCGGTTTTTTTTTTCTTGTTTTTCCCTTTCCTTGCGGGCATGTTTTGTGGGACGTGCTATGCATAGTTTCCTGAGTTCCGAATTTGTTTGATGAGGGGACCAAGTTTGTGAATTTTTAGTTCGAGGTGGATCTGAGGGTAGGAAACTAAGAAGCTCAATTGGCTGGATCTGTTTGACGCCTCGAGTACCTCTGTCTTATACGTGAAATTTGTAACTCTTTTCCAGTTTTTTTGTATCTTACGATGCTAATTGCTCGCTGTTCCGAAGGTGGCTTTTTAATTTCTGCTCAATGTCCTGTAAAAATCGTTTCTTTCAACAATATCACCTTTTTTTTTAGTTTACTGGAGCATTATAACAAGGTGGAGCCTACCCAACATTTGGAACCTGCATAATTGGAGTTGGACTTCACAATAACTTACCCAGTTTTTTTCTTCCAAGGCTTAGCCAAGAACGTAGCTTTGTTTTTCACTTTTTCTAATTTCTTAGTTTGCTCGTGTTACAAGGCTTACGTAATGTCTTTTGAATGCATTCAGCTGTACTGATGTTGGTCAAAGTATGGGTTTTTGGATGAGGTTTTGGGCATAACTATCAGGAATTGAGAGATGGGCGAGATAGTGTTTACCCAAAACGGCAGTGATATGAGTAAAAGCTTTTTGAGATGCACTCATGGCATATTCTTCTGTATATATTAGAGATTTCTTTCGTTTCCTTTGGCTTAATATTGTTCATAGTTTCTGATCTAGATGATTTCTTCAAATGATATAGAAGTCTTACATAGCGTGAACCTACCTGGCTTGTGTATCTGGTTCCATTTTCTTTTCTCTCTTAGGGATTGATATGTTCTGAATTGGTATTTATGCTATTCAACAGCTGAGGATCGATGCCGGCTCTACAAATGAAGGTCAAAGCCATCACGAGTTTTGAGAAAGATGGGTACCTGCATAGGTTATGTCAGGACTCAAGTAAAATTTCTAAAAAGAAGAGCTCTTTGTTGTGGAAATCCCATGAAGTGATAGATGTGGAGACGATATCAGAAGAAATCAGAATTGACGAAGCCCTTCATTCCGAAAAGGACAGCCAGCAGGATATCTTTGTGGCTCAAGAAAGATTGTCACTCTGTGAAGATCTAACCTCTCCAATAGTTGTAAGTTATTGATTTTAGAAGCTTTTCTGAACTAGCACACAATGCCATGGGCCTTGGATAGAATTCCTGTATCAGACAGCTCTCTTTTAATTTTTCACATGTCATTCACGTAACTCTTTCTTTCAGGATTATGCTCTTTAACTGCATTGAAAGCGCAAACTAGTCATTGATTCTTTCTGGAATTTACATTATCATTAGATTGGTTTGTTTCAAGTTCAAATTTGCATTCTTTTTCTGATAAAAGAAAAAAGGGAAAGAAATAGTTTTCTTTCTCTCCATTTGAAGGATATTGTGGAAAATGATATCGCAACTCCTTATCACCGAGCATTATTGAAGCAAGTATTTAAAGCAAGTCAGAAATTATCTAGGATCAAACTATGCAGTCTATTAGTGGATTTTTCTTTGGTACACATTCATAAGTTGGCAGTACGAATATTGATCTTTTCTGAATGAACAGCTTCAAGTATGGATATGAATTGTTTCTTAGTGGACAGCTTCAAGTATGAATATGAATATTTTCCAAATTTTGGATACTTCAATCACTATAATATTCGATGGAAAATTATGGGAACAGAATATGTATTCAGAATGAAACTCTCATACCTTTCTGTAATTCCTAATAAAAAGGGCCTGTGTGTTCACATAATGTTTCTGGAAGTTTATGATTGTTGTTATCTGATCTATTGACTTGCTTTACCTGGCAGGCCTCTTCACAGGCTCCATGTCCTTCACCTTTGGAAAGAGTGTCCTCTAGCCCTGTAGAGTCCAAGGTCACCGACTGCAACACAAGTGCTTCTAATGATATAGGTAGTTGGGATCAGTAACCCTATAAAATCCAGTATCTTGATTTTTTGTGTGGCGGTGTTTTTCTTCTCGGATGCACAATTTATTTTGCAAGGGATCTTCCATGCAGTAGGCATTTTTCTTTGGTCAATTTGTGTTTCGTATTTTACTTTAAATCCAGGAAGAAAGAATGTAAATGGACATATTTGAATCAGGATAGAAGATGATAGTAAACGGTGGATTGATCTTGGTTTGTAAAATTCTAAAGCACTTGCTTTTAAAAATATCAATGTTTAGGATGGAATATGTACTGCTGAGATCGATATTGTATGGTCATAATTTTTACAGTGTGGGACCTATTAGTTCATGTGAGAGATATTAGCAGCGCTGCACTTCACATGAAGATGGATTGTATCGTTGGTACGCACACACGTGCTTCTTCTTTTGCCATGTCCCATGGAAAGTGTCAATTTGGAGCTCAAAATGTCCAACTAAAACTAAGCAACTTTGAAGCCCAGAAGATTAGGAGATCCTTAGAGAGGAAGTTGCCACTGGTAGAGCAGAGCAGTTTAGATGGCAAAAATTTCTTCTACCACCTTCTGCTCTGCTGTAGCAGTGAGAGGGAGTCACTAAACCACTCTGAGTTTCTAACTCAATTGCAAAACCATAGAAAGAAAAATGAGTGTTATCGTTGATTGTAAAGACAATCGGGAATTCTGGCTCATGTATATTTTGGAGTTGGCCAATTTAGCCAGTATGACATATCGGATGTTCATTGATCTAAGGGGAGGTGTCTGAGGTATTTATGACATATTGGCCGTGATTAGTTTCTTTGGACAGTTTTAATGTTTATGGTGGCTCTCTTGTTATATAAGTGACGAGGTATGACTCCTCTGGTGAAATTGCAAGTTCAGATTGCTGTATGTCCCACCTTTTTCCATATCATTTGGGATCAATGTTTATTAGACCCCACCAGTTGATTTCCTAATACGTGCTTACTTTTTCCAATGCCTTATACAGTCTTTCTCATCTCTGTATTATCTTTTCTCATTTGTCACAGGGAGGGAAGATTATCCTGCGAAGAAACTAGCAGAAATCAACTCTGATAATACCATGAGCACTGATTGCTCCAGTCATCTATCTTCACATGATTTGGATCTACACTTCTTGGATGACGTTGATGGAAACACTAGGAGAGACAGTGACAGGACAACAGCATTAGATGATAATATGAAGAGTAGCCTTGTTCAGCAACTCGGATGGACTGAATCCAATATGCTTGTTGATATGACTGGGAATTGTGTCATGTTGCCTTTTCCATTACCAGAAGAAACATTAAATACGTCTTTTTTCCAAGGACAGACATTAAGTGACGAGCTCTTGATGAATTCCGAGAGTGCAATATTTAATATGGTGACCCATCATTCAAAAATTTGTGATCAAGCTCTTGCTAACTCCAGACCTGCTGATTCAGTTGAAATGGACTCCTTTGATCCCTTCTTGTTTATTAAGAATTTTCTTGACCTATCTGATCTGGAAGCTAACTCCCTGCCAGCGCTATTGCCCGAAGAAACGATGAGAGGGAAGCACATCACCTTAGTTCTTGATCTGGATGGTAGGTGCACTTTCTTCTCTTTGTGTAGAGTTTTCCTCCCATGTTTTGACTTTTGATTGTCATGTTCCCTCTCGTGTACTGGTTCCATTTATTTTCATCATTGTTTCGAGGAACTTAGGTTTTCCCTTGGATAATCTGATTCTCAAATCAACTTCTTGGAGTGATAGTTGGTATTCTTTTAGATAATCTGAATCTTGATAAACTTCCTGTTTGCAGAGAACCGTACTTTTGTTTCATACTTTTGCTTTTCTGGAAAATAAGGTTTTGGTTATTATTTGAGGTTTAGAATTCATAAATGATCTTTAAGCACCGAGCACTCTTCTGCGCGTCTAAACTGCTTTATCATCACGTTTATTTGAGAATTTATTCTTTGTTATCTTCTTTTTGGTTCCAAGCTAGACATTCAAAAGTTAACACAAATCTTTGCTTCTTTTTTTAGCATCACTTAAGAGTGTCACTTTCTTCTCAAAGAGAGTGAAGATTACCGATTCTCCATGTAGATAGCTGCATTTTTCGTATGTCTACTCGATAGAGCTTCCAATTTTATTGCTCAAAATATCAGTAACTTATTTTGACTTACATCTGCTGCAACATTACAGAAACTCTTGTCCATTCTACTTTGGAACCGTGCATTGCAGACTTCACGATACAAGTTTCCTTGAACATGGAGCAGCATACCTTTTATGTTCGCCAGAGGCCTTTTCTCAAGAAATTCTTGGAAAGGGTGTCGGAGATGTTTGAGATTGTTCTGTTTACAGCCAGTCAGAGATTTTACGCTGAACAGCTACTGGATCACCTGGACCCTGATAGGAAGTTCTTCTCTCGTCGTGAATATCGCGAAACATGTGTACTATCAGATGGTATTTTCACTAAAGATCTGACAGTCTTGGGAGTTGATCTGGCGAAAGTTGCTATAGTTGACAACTCTCCCCAGGTTGGTTTATCCTTCATAGCAACTTTGCCTTGATATGGTGTCTAAACTTTTGATGAGCTTATATAAGTAAAAAAAAATGGAAGAAAGAAAAACTAGCCCTTTATGTTCAATGACCTCGAGAACTCATAGTAGCTGAGGCAGTAGCTGGTTAATTCAAGAATACAGTCGTCCATATCTTTTGTCAATAGCTCCTCTAACTCCGTTCTCTATGCATTTTAGGTATTCCGGTGGCAAGTGAATAACGGGATCCCAATCATGAGTTGGTTTGACGATCCATTGGACTGTGAGCTGATTTCGTTGCTACCCTTCTTGGAGACTCTGGTTCACGCAGACGATGTCCGTCCCATCATTGCAAAGAGATTTGGTGGTAAAGAGTAGTTTGTTTGTTGCATACGAGAATCCGGCTAGTTGAAGCAGTAGGTCTGGGGCTCCGAACAAAGGAGGCTTGGAGAATCTTGAGTTTTGACTTATGCTAGTAGCATTGGCTTTTCAGTAATAATTGGCAATTAGACTTTGTGATCAGGTTTTCTCAATATTTCTTCTTTTTTGTTTGGGGGTGGCTCGCGGTGCTGGTTAACTATAGCCATAGTTATAATTTGATTGGAAGTCAGAAGCCTTGTGTAAATTGTAGTTGCTGCTTGTGAGGTTGTCCTAGGTGTATATAATTTTTGACTGGCAGTACTGGTCTCCCAAATTGTATATATTCATCCAAGTTATAGGATTTTATTGTTCTTGATTTACTTCAGTAATAAATATCGATCGTGCATTGTGTTCTTCTTGCTACTCCTTTCGTCGTTCGCTGATAGAAGTGTTGTCCTCTCTCCTATAAAGCATTGCCTGAGTTGCAGAATGACAGAAGGATTTTTTTTTTTTTCCATTTTTCCTTTTTATGGGTTCCCGGCCAGGAAGACATTTCCAATTGAAATATTGATGTAACTAGTAAGGATCTGACTAACTGGAAGAGTTCAGCAACTCCCTTACGGTATATTGATCAAGCAACTTTGACTTTCTTTTGATCCCACTTTCACGATACTGGAATCTTACCACTTGCATTCACATACAATTTTAGCAAAGTACTTTGTCAAGTGTAAACAAACTCGTGTTAGTTTTAACTTATGGGATATGTTCATTAGAAATTTTAAAATTTGCAAAATATGCAATTGAGTTTTAAAATTTATCAAATTGATTCAATCGAGCCTTAAAGTTAATACCATATAATTTTATTAACGAAAAATATTGATGTGGTTTTATTTTTATTTTTTATATTTTACGTGGCGATGAAGTAGCTTTTTTAATCATTATTTTAATATTAATTTTATTTAAATTAAATTTAAAAAATAAGCTAAATTTTTTTTTTTTAAAAAAAAAAGGGGAGTAGGAGGACAAGCAAGGAGGGAGGGCTTACCCTCCCTGCTGCTACCGCTGCCTCACCATCGCCAGGAGGGGCCGGTGAGGGTAGGAAGACGACAGGCGGGGGTCGTTGGGCGTCGCCCAGGGGCTTGTGATCATTGCTGATGGTAGGCAAGGGCCTGTGGGCCCTCCCTTAGATCAGGTGAGGGTCGTCGGCCCTCACCTAGACCTGACTGAGGGTTGCCAGTGGTGATCGACACTAGTGGGGGTTGGTTGCTACTAGCGACTTTCGCCTAATCTGGGGGAGGGCCGTGACCTCTCGCCTAGATTTGGACAAGGCCCCGCAGGCCCTCGCTTGTCGTTGGATAGGGTGGCCAGCCCTTGGCTGGAGCTCAGCGGCCCTTGCCTGCCGTCCCCCCACCCTTGTTGTCCCCTCCTAGCGATGGTGGGGTGGCGGCGGGGAGGGCAAGCCCTCCCTCCCCGCCTGTCCTCCTCTTTTTTTTTTTAGCTTATTTTTTAAATTTAATTTAAATAAAAGTAGTATTTAAAATTAAATTTGGGCCAAAACATCATTTTAGCCATGTTATCACCGTGTAGAAGAGAAAAAATATTAAAATAAGCCACGTCAGTGTTTTCCGTTAGAAAGTTTGACGGTGTTAATTTTAGAACTTATTTGAATCAATTTGACTAGTTTTAGGACTCAATTGCACTATTTGCAAATTTTAGGATTCAATTGTATTTTGGTAATAAGTTTTAGGACTTCTAGTGAACATATTCCTTAAATTATATAATCCCTTCCTTTCCCAACATGCAGCTGAGAAAGTCAATTATTTAGTTCATGTATTGGGTTCCACTATAAGAGAGAGAGAGAGAGAAGCAATTCATGAGGATTGTCCCCACAAACTTATTTGCTTAATATGGTAATCATCTATTACATAAATTCCCTACCACTCCCTGTGGTAAGGGAACTGGGTTGGGTAAGAACATTTAGTTTTAGACTTGAAATTTGACTCCCACGTTCCGCAAAAAGGCAAAACAAAATTTAAAAGTGAGAAGAGAGTTAAAGTAAGATAGATCCAAAAAGAAAAGTCAGGAATTCAATTTAGGCGGTTTCATGTCCTAATAGGCTGGACCTCAAATGGTAATGGTAGCACGGAGCAAGAATAATGCCTAATCATTCATGGATCAAGTTCCAGACCTTTCGCTGGAGTGACGCGAGGGAAATAATATATGAGGATCTTAATAATCTTTGGCATTAACAATCCGCACTGTTTGTTGAAAGGTTAGATATCAAACACCAATGAATTGGCAATTGGATCGGACCAAGCATAACACCAAGCATAAAAACCCGTTAAGGAGAAAAGCTCAACCAAAGAGATCGAGACCTTACTGGCAAGAATGACAGCATACAAATACTTACAAAACTGCTTAAGAATCACAATTCTCACAGAGATACACAGCTAAGAAAATCACAAACAGTACACCGATCCCATTGATACACTAAGGAAGCGAATAAATATGAGCAAAATTTGAAAGACTCAGAAAAATATCAGAAAGCACCTGAAATGCGCGACTTGACGGGCTTCAGTTTAATTTCCATGTTATTAGAAAGCACCTGAAATACGCGACTTGACGGGCTTCGGTTTAATTTCTATCTTCCTCGGGTAAACCAAAACAACCAACCATGAAGGCATCGTTATATCTACAGAACCTTCACATACAGAGTACGGAAGCAGATGTCAAAATGGGGCTGATGTTGTTCTTCGCAGCTGATACTTTGGCTCGGGAGGGGGTGCACATGGCAACATCTTCTCCAACTCCTGCGAAATTGAAGTACAACCGGTTTAATGACTCATCATAAAGCAAAATACAATTGACTGAACAACAAAACCATTACAAACACCACGTGCTTGGAATTTTCATAAGAAACAGGTTTCATCGGCTAGTCGATAAGATCTGTCCATGTCATTACTCTACTGTTACTGTAACTTTCATAAATCCAAGGACAGCCATTAATTTTTTTCTGCCTGTCTTCTAGATATTACAGTAATGACATAGATGAAACCTCAAAAAGGAAAGAAATTTTCAAAGCTGGTTTCTCCACTAGAAAATTAATTCAATGAAGACCTCATCGAGTTACTTTTTTCTTCCACTCTGTCTAAATTTTTCTATATAAAGGTACACCGACTCTAAAGTCTAAAAATGCCGGAGCATGCTTAGACAATTTGGGAACCACTTTCCCAAAGCCCCTTGGGTTCTAAAGGCCCTTGGGGAGATGCAATTGTATTTCCAAAGGTCTCTAGCCCAAGGCAGATTTGGAAATGCTACGAGCTTTGAGCATTTCCAGAATGCAAATACAATTTTTTTTCTTCCAACTTTGACCTTGCTAAACTTTCATAATTTCGAAAATGTCCCCACCTCATGTGAGGTCACTGGCGATAATTCAGGCCGCTGGCAAGGCCAGATTTATCTCCCGGCAAGCTAGTCTGGCGCCAGCCAGCCTTGCCTGAGATCGGGTGACCTTAGGTGGCGTCGCCTTGGTTACGCGATCTTAGGCGAGGCTAGCTGGCAGCTAGACTGCCGATGGCCGATTTGGCTCGTCAGCAGTTGAGTTCCACCGACAAAGGTTTGAGAATTAAAAAAAAGAAAAAAAAAAAGACTAGCAAAAATCCTTAAGAAAATGTAGTTTTGTCCAAAATTGCTTCCCTGTGTGTTTTCAAATTACATTTTACTAAACACTATTTGCATTTTGGAAAAACCCTTTCCCCAAAAGTGTTCCTAAGAACCTCACTTAATCCTCAAACTAGCCCACTTGTGCAAGTTCCTTGCACGTATGATAGCGTAGCGACAGGAACACACAGCCAGAACTACCATTAAACCAACCCCAGACATCAATCTTTTGAACTTACTAGCCTAGTTCCAACAAATTAAAGAAAAGCGAAGCTTGCTGACCTCATCTTAAAAGACAGGCGACGAAAGTTAAGATCCAAAAAGAATATTGTGAACAAAATGATTACCAATAGAAGCTCTTTTTTTATCTGGAAAGTAAAGGGGATACTCGGAAAATGTACCAAAGGGTAGCAATCCTGTACCCCACTAAATAAGGACAATCTAACAAACCTAACAAAGTGCAAAGCCATCTATTCTCGGTAATATAAACAGATGTTGCAACACCCTCAACTGTTCTGAGGTTTTCTCCAATTATCTATTACCACATTTATCTCTCCATTTGCAGAAGCACCCACGATACAATTTGCCTGAGCTTAATAGCTATTGCCATGGAAATAATCACCTTCAACTACACCCAAATCCACAGCCTCAAGTACAAAAAGAAAAAAACCACCACATGAGACATGAACTTGCACCTTTTCGATTTGCAATTAATACCCTATACATTCATAAAGTGGTAATCCATTATCTAGTCAGCAAATGGAGTCCTACAGTAAGAAATGCAATAAACTTCTTTTTCCAGCCTCATGTGAAAGGCAGCATGGGGCCATAACCATATCCAATAAAACAGTTGAGAGCAAGAGCACTAGCCCACTAACAGAATAAGGGCCATGACCCAACACCACAACCAGAACGTTTTCCTCAAAAACTCAAAATTTAAGGATGGGAGTCCGGAATCTATACCAGGCGTAACTCTTACACAAAATGCTCCAAAAATTGGTCAGTTAATTCCCCAGCCACCTTCCTAAGCCAACACGCTAGCACATTAACAAGTCTTATGCATGCTACCTCCTGGCTCTCAAATAATTGATAATCATGGCTCCAGCTCTCTCCTAGAATAGGACTGACACAGATTCACCACTCCTTGCTCAAAATTATGCAAAAACAACCACAATATCTTCCTCCACAATTTCCAAGTCAGACTGAGAAAATTCAAGTGTGAAGCTATCAATCTCAGACACTCATGGCCAATTCCCCTCTTCTAAAGTTAAGCTCTGGATGAACAGAGATCGTACATATCTCTCAAGTCCTCTTCCTACCCACTCTATCTTGTCTGCATAAACCTAATCTCAACTTAAACTCCTTATGCCACTTAATAATGGCTTTCCCTCGATGAATGTTGTTCATCCAAGTTCAAATCCACAATCACTGTACTACATGTTTGCAATCTCAAGCAGTATGGGAAGTTGTTTTGGTCCTTGTCTCCGTTTGGCAATTATTATGCGACGGACAGCATTTGTAACCTCATGCGGGAGGGCGGAAGTTGCTTTGCATTCTTTTGTCCCTCTCTCGCCCATTGAGCCTATGAGTCCATTCATCTTTCCAGTGACATCGTTTTTCAATGCCATCCTATTTGACATTTCACAAAAGGGATACCATCCTTCACGTCCTTTGTGTCAAGAAGACCAACTTCAGACAAAAGAATTGTTTCCCTAGTCAAGTTTCCACAGCACTATTGGCCATGCTAAAGCTGGTAAAGCTATAATTTTTTAAGAAATCCATCTTTCTAACAAAATCCAAGAAATCATAGACTTTGAGGCACATTATTCATATCAAGAGGGAGAAGTAAACCCCACCACCAGGAGAAGCAGAGGATGATGGCAGCAAGTTGAGATAAGAGCAATAAGCAAAAGTTTATTTAGGTCTTCCTATGAGAGGAGAGTTGAAGCTTTTCGAGTGAGGGATACTTCCCGAAATTCAGCAAAAGTGAACTGCTCCTCCCTCGTTTCAACTTTCCTGCATACAAAGAGCCTTCACCATAACTCCACATCTCTCATAAGGACACAGGACAACATGAGGTCACCGCTCGGAAGTTGGAACCTTAGGGGTTTTCATCAGATGGCCAACCCACAGAGCACCGAAGTTGCATAACAGACCATAAACCAGAAAACAAGTGAGAGGAACAAATACTAGAACACTGTCCTTAAATGAAAGACTGACCTTTCGTTTCCTCAGCCTTTCATTTTCCTCTTCTAGCCGCGAAACTTTGTTCTCCAGTTCACTTGTGTAAGCCTGTTTGGAGTGGCCAATAAAATTAGGGTAAAATTGAAAAAGAGAAACAAGCAGACATTTTAACATTGCAGAAAAACCATTAGATTGAGTCAGCCAAACTTAAACAACCAGAACAAGCCAAAGCTTACCTGCTTCCTCGCTCGCGAACGAGCCGCAGATTCCCGATTTTTTATCATGCGCTTTTGCCTCCTTTCAACACTCTTATCTACTACTTCTTCATGAGTGCCTCTTTTCCTACCACTTGTCTGTGAATCTGACAATGTTCCAATCAATGGTGAAGGTAAAGCAAGCTGGTTATCAGGATATGGAAGGTCCATCATGGAACCAGCTCCCATTTGCAGAGGCTGTGGCATATTCTGAGCTGGCATGTAAATGCCCATTATATTTTGCTGTGGATGAGCAAACTGAGGTTGTGGGTACTGCATCCACTGTCCTTGAGGAGGAACCTGCGGCGTGATGCTGAGGTCGACCCCGCCAATGTTATCTGTGCTCCTTTTATCCGAAGATGACTCAACGACGACACCTGCTTTTACTAAGAAGTCCTCCAAGGTCATTTCTCCTAAAGTGGGTTGCCGTTCCTTTGATTTATTTTCTCCTCTGTTCTTATTTTGCTGTATATCTCTCCATACCTCATCAACCGTCTTCTTGCTCAATGCACCAGTCAATGAAAGGCTTCCCTGACGGGGAAGAGCAATTTGATTACCCACAGCAGTGCCCTCAACATCCATAAACATTGACTGACCGGCCTCAGCTGTCCAGACATTCTTCAAAAGCTCGTCCAGGTTCATGCTGCTCAATGGCTTCCCTAAATCACCTAACTGGTTTTGGACCTCATCAAGTGTGAGG
This sequence comes from Syzygium grande, assembly GCA_024733475.1. Taxonomy (NCBI): domain Eukaryota; kingdom Viridiplantae; phylum Streptophyta; class Magnoliopsida; order Myrtales; family Myrtaceae; genus Syzygium; species Syzygium grande. Next base: position 10,006,946 of record JAMXDD010000011.1, read on the forward strand.
GTGTATATTGAATTCTGCCGAGTCAATGGCTGGACTTCAGTAGATTTTCCATTATCCCTGCTGCCGCCGCCGCCGGCATTACCACCACCACCACCACCTTGCGAAGCCATTGTTTGAATCCCCATTCAACAGGCTAGTCAGGTCTTACCAGGTCAATCCAATATCAGAGTCATAACTCTACCAACAGCAGACCTATAGCCGACAAAACCCAGGTGTGAACCAGTAAACCTGCAAGCTGAGATCAATACCAGTATAAAAAGACTATCAAATGCCAGTACTTCCCAACGAGCACTTGAAACTTAGATCAACATATTCGGAACCCATTTCCGAGAAATGGGCATGCGTAGGAAAGATGAAGAAGCAGATCCCTACTAGAGCAGGAATATACAACATGCAACAGCACCTCAACGCATGAAAAATATCATCACTCCCTACTCCAGCCACAGGTGTCTCAAAAACTTAAAGCTGATCGACGAAGAAACATAGAAAAGCTCGGATTTTTTGTCAAGGGACGCATCCAACGACAAGAAAGCCGAAATCAGAAACAACTCTCCCCCGACAGAAGCAATCGACTTAAACCCCAAAAAAAAAAAACAAAGAAACATATTAATCAGTCAAAACAATGCAAAAATGGAAAATTTGAACGCCCCGCCGCCCAAGACCGCCGGCCCACAGCAAAAGACCTTCACCCAATTTACTAAAAATCGGCGCAGCGCTCGGCGTCGAAATTTGGGAAGAGCGACACACGATCGGGGGAACAGCTGCATGCAAAGAAATCGCCGCCATTCCGCGCCGAGCGCCCCGAGAACCCAGCAATCGAAAACCCGCACCCGTCCGCTCGCACATTCCCGGCGGCGACGGAATCAAACGACAAGAAGAAAGAGGGAACAAGAAAAAATTCTCGACGATGGCAAGAAGATCATCAAGAACAGCTCTGCATGCGCGATAATCCAATAACATTTGAACCCCGAAATTCCCCACCCCCACGAGAAAAGGGAGATTGCTGCTCCGTTCCGAAGCGCGACGCGATTCGGTCTTCCAAATGCAAATGCGGCGGGCAACACAACGGGAGGAGGAGGAGGAGGAGGAGGAGGAACTCCGTAAAGGAACGAAATTTCGAGAAATTTGTTCGTAGCTTACTCGCGCAGTGGGGAGTGGGGATCGATCCGCGAGGGGGCAGGGGGAGGAGCTCCGGCGATGGCGGGCGCGAATTGCAGGGAGGCGGGGGGGGAAATCCTTCTTACAGTTATGCAGTCGCAGGTGGCAGAGGACAGTTCGCAGGCGCGAGCACGAGAGAGAGAAAGAGAAGAGAAGAGAACAGAGAGGAGAGAGAAAGGAGAGAGAGAGAGAGAGAGAGCTAGCTCGGAGACGACGAAACAATAAATGCCCCATTAATTTATATTTTCCCGTAAAAACAAGAAGGAAAACAGAGCTTAAAAAATGAGGGCGGTGGAAAATTGGAAATTAATTTTCAGGAAAAAAAAGGAGAACCGGCCGCTTTATTTTTCACTTGGGAAAACGACACAAATGGTTTATGAATTTTGATCTGACGTGTAATGTAATCTTTGAATTTTTTACTTGTTCAATATGATCAGTATATGTTCAATTTAATCCCTGAATTATATAAAAATGTTCAATATAATTTTTGAACTTGAATTGATAGAAAAATAATGTAATTCGGGAACTAAGTTTAACATGTTTCAAAAATTCAGAGATTACGTTGAACAAATTGAAAATTTATAATTGGGTTAAAATTTAGAGATAATATTGAACAAATTAAAAGTTTAGCGACACATTGTACATTGGGCCGAAGTTCTAAGATCATTTATGCCGATATTCCTTTTAATTTTCTATCTTCCCTTACATTTTAAGTCAACAAATTATTCATCAAATGTCGCAAAAATTATGGAATTAACAAGAATTAATATCGAGCTACTGAAAAAAAAAATGTCTGAAATTTATTTTTCTTGAAGGTTGTTAAGAATGCTATTTTGGCCATTGCATTAATTAATCAGCTTTTTCTTTATTTGTCTTTTTTTATGAAGTGGTGGGCATTTATTGCAGTTGACAAATGGACGCTCCTGGGATCATTCAACGACCTTCATGTGACATAATTTGGTTAGTTTCCGATTACTTAAATGTCCCTTTTTTTTTTCTTTGAAAAAATGATATAAAGAATTTTTTAACTTTGACCTAATGTATGATTTGATCCTTAAATTTTTAATTTGTTTAATATAATCCTTAACTTTAGCCTAATATTCAATGTGATCCATAAACTTATAATTTGTTCAATATGGTCCTTGGATCACATTAAACATTAGGTTAAAGTTTAGAAACTATATTGAACAAATTAAAAGTTTAGGGATCAAATTACACATTAGATCAAAATTCAGGGACTGTTTATGTCATTTTCCATGTTTCCTTTAATTGCCATGCACTTATACTCGCAAACTATTGTACTTGTTGTTAAGCATTGAAAGGTGTTCAATTGTTAAACAAGTTTTCAGGAAAATATATATTTGATTCGGGTTTCGTTTGTTTCGCAAAAAATACAAAGAGGCATCGCGTGCCGACAAAGCAAGAAAGAATTTTCAGAAACTATGCGTTGTGAAAAACAAAACAAAACCAGAGCGTCTAAATCAACCCTTGCTCCTGATTCACATCAACAGAAAGGTGGTCTATAAAGAAAAGATGTACAATCGAAAACCACTCGAGCCCTCGGAATATCTATAATCAATACCGATTAGACATATGTGATAAATGCGCGTATAATTCTCAACAATCTGGAAGTGGATCTGCTATTTAAATCCCCCGCACAAGAACTCAATGTAACTGTGGAATGTCTTCTTTAGCTCTATCACATTAGCTAATGGTGAAGAACAAGACAATGTCTTGAGAATCTGAGACAAACCAGTTCAATTCTGTACTTTAGAGCCTCCTTTCTCGGAACATCAGTCTCTTCAAAAGCAACATTAGAGATTACAAGCCCTGAAAAGAAGCACCAATTGCAATTTGAAGAGGTTACGAGTTAAAACAGATACAGGCAAGCCCATTAAGTTTTCGAAACATGTACATGCAAGACTACTTGAACTGGACATGTCTATCCTCATCTTGGCCAGAAGGAAATAAAAAGAAAAACTGGACATATCTAGTCCCCATCTTGGACAAATGGAAGTAAAAAGGAAAGTTACAGATTTTTCTTTAAGATTTTGCAGATGGTAAGGCTCCGCAAAAATAGCCACAACGTGCATATGATCAGTGTTCAAGAGAAAAAGCAAGGGGAGAAACCTGCGAATTACCGTGGATCCTTGCATCATTTATGGTAGAATATGAACATCCCGCGCTTCAGAATCGGGTTGTAATCCGAGAACAAAGCGATTGGGAAAAACCTATTTGGCTACAGATGCAACCACAGTGTAGAAGATGAACTCCAAAACGGGTTATGACCAAACCTCAAGACAGCTGCATTATATCCTGGCCTGAGTCAGTTAAATTCTCGCATTTTTCTCTAAAAAGGTACCTTGCTTCAAGGGACAAATGAACCGACACTTTGAATATTCTTCATGAATGACTATGCTTTCAACTTTAAAAGTAAGATTAATCTGATAATAGCAGAGTCAAGTTGCACAAGAACTCAGTGAATACGCCCCGAGACGAAGCACTAGATGAAGCAAATATGAATTGCTTCATCAGAAGATTGAAAGCTTTATATGAGGGGCGTGTTTGAAGTCCCATCGCATATATAATTTCCACAATCACAAAATAGGAGCAGGAAAGTTGAGCTCTAGCATATCAGATTTGAGTCAAGCAAATAGGCAAAATTGTCCAAAAAGTCCTAAATTTGTTAGACTTTTGTCAATTTAGTCCTACACTTTTTAACTTTACCATTTGAGTTCTAAACTTTTTCACTTCTTGCCAGATGAGTTCATCCGGTCAATTTTGGCCGGAAATGGGTGATGTGGACACCGGCCGTCCTACGTGGCACTGTTAGCGCTGACGTGGATAATTTTTAATAATATTTTATTTATTTTTTTGATTTTGATTTTTTCTTTTTCTTTTTCTTTTTCTTTTCTTTATTTTTTCGCTTCTTCTTCCTCTGGTTGCCGACCTCCTCCATGGCCGGCGACTGACCGCAGGGGAGAGTCGGCGAGGGCCGACCTCGCTAGTCAAGCGAGGCTTGCCTCCTAGGTGCGACGTCAGTGGGCGAGGTCCCCTCGCCAATTTCTGACAAGGGCCGACCTCGTTGGCCTCAAGCGAGGCTCGCCCTCGCCAGATCCGATGAGTCGGCGAAGGTCGGCCTCACCAGCTTCGATCAAGCCTCGTTCGAGGCTAACCCGTGATAGACAGGCCTTGACAAATAGACCTCGATGGAGCGGACAAAGTTGCCAAAATTTGGCGAGACCGGTAGGTCGACCCCTCGCCAAAAATCGGTAATGTCGCACTTGGGAGGCAAGCCTCACTCAGCTGGTGAGGTCGACCCTTGCCAGAGGCCGACCTCACCAGCTCTCACCTGCAATTAGTCACTAGCCATGGAGGAGGCCAGCAACTAGAGGAAGAAGAAGCGAAAAAACAAAGAAAAGAAAAGGAAAAAACGAAAATTTTCTTAAAAAAATAATAAAATATTATTAAAAATTATCCACGCGTCAACGCTTGCGATCTTAATGAGAATCCGCCAATGTCCACATCACCCATTTTCGGCAAAAATTGATCGAATGGACTCAATTGACAGGAAGAGAAAATATTTAGGATTCAATTGTTAAAGTTGAAAGGTTTAGGACTAAATTGGCAAAAGTGCAATAAGTTTAGGATTTTTTGGATAATTTTTCCCAAGCAAAAAGGGACATCAAATAGCATGTTAGTCTGACCTCTTTCCACATCAAAATGATCATGTTGGGCTAGGAATCAAGTGGCTGCAGCCTAAAAGTTGAGATCCATCAGATGAAGAAACCAAAGTTTGAAATTAGCAAAACACAAGATCGTCGAACCATCTGCAATAGGATCAGAATAAGGGACACTCAGCTCAGTTGTGCAGTGGTCAACAGGTCGAGATTTGCCAGTGGGGACATACGGGATAGGTACCATCTTTTTATGCAAAATGAAAGCAAATTCAAACATTTTCATCATTGAATGCGCAGCTTTTAACAGGAAATCGACTAGCTGGACATTACATTGGGGTGTCAAATTCAAAACTAACCCAAAAGTAAATAAATTTTCAATCTGAACGAAAGTACATGAAAATTTGGAGCAATTCGGTGAGAAGTACAAGCCACTGAATTGAATAACGTATGACAAGTCAAACGACATTTACCTAGCCTCCTTTCTTCATTTTTGCAAATGTCTTGGATATGCCAACCATTGATGAGGCACTAAGAGCAGCCATTGGAGGATACCTTCCGATACAAGTTTCGGCTTTCCTAGCCAAACAAAGCAAGTTGATTCGAGAGCAAACGCCACAACTTTCACTAGCACTAGAAAAATGTCTTAAGATTCTGTGACTTCCCCTTCAATCCTGAAAATGAGTTGAGTGATCCCGAAACGCAAAACAAACAAACTGAAAACCTTTAGAATCATATTACAATAGTTTGGTAAACTAACTGACCAATGTTAAATGGATATCCCAAGCAAATACACACAACACGGTTTTCAAGAACAGTGACATGTCAAGCGATCACTTGTAGAATCAAGTCATTCCTTGGGAGATTCTCTTGCTGGGTTTGGTCAGAGAGACATGACTTATTGCTCTCAAAGCTTAAGATTAGTTAAACACCCTTCACAATTTTGAGCAGAGAAAATCTGATGTTCCTAACCTTACTTGAGCAGAGCACTTGGGGTTGTAGGAACCCATATTGGATATGGTGTATGAGAGACTATTCCCATAAATGAACATACTATTGGCAGTCGACTGTAAGGATGGATATTCATATATTTTGTTAATAGCAAAGGCACGAGAGGGAAGAATAAAGCACGGTTTAAATCTTTTTTTCCCCTTTCTATTTCTGGAATTGAATAGGAACAAAAAACATCATGTTAAGAGTACCCTAAATTCTTGATAAGTACATTTTAATTTTCAATGTATATTATTCTCAATGAAATGCAATCCATATTTTAGGTTAAACGAAATAAAAAGATATAAACTCTATACTCTTGAGAGAGGTGTATGTGACTTTCTCTAAGTACTTCTCCATCCACTTTCATGCAGATTTTATTCAATGCCAAAAAGATTTTATTTGCCAGCTGAAATTCAAATAAAATTAATTTTCCAAAATCAAAGAACTCAAGAAAAACCTGAATCGAAGACAAGTTCGATTTTTGCCTATTCGAAACGCTGCCGTTGCTCTCTCTCTCTCTCTCTCTCTCTCTCCGTGCCTGGCAGCCTGCGAAGCTTCCTTTTTGAATTTTTGTCGTGCCATCTTTGCTTTTCTGCAACTCTGAACTGGAAGTAGCGTCGCGAGGCCAGGGCTAGATTGGCGATCGACCATCGAAGGTAGGGTTTCTTGTTTCTTCGTCAAAATCTTCGCTTGTCGTGTGCTCAATTATCTCCTCTCTCTCTCTCTTTTTCCTCGCATCTCTACGCCGGGTTGATCGTAAAGTCCGAAACTGTCGGTGCATAGCAGTCTTGACTTCATCGCTTTGCGTGATTCCTCTTCGCAATTGACCCCCGCCTCTGTTTGTTTTGCAATGGTTGTGCGTGGCGGCAACACAGAGAAGCGCAATTTCCTTTTTTTTTTTTTTTCCCCTTTTCAGGGTTTGGACAATTGGTCTCATAGCCGGGGACGGATGGTATGAGTGGCTTTTTGCTGTTTAGCGATGGCCCATTTGAAATCTTGACGACATTTCTATTTTTTAATTGATGAACCCATGGACAAGGATTCTGCCTTCTGTTTCTGCTAGTGTGATAGGATGTTGATTCCTGCTATTACTTTCCTAGTCTTTGCAAATACATGATTCCTCCGGCATTATTGGGATTGGGGTGTGACCATTATAAAGCCTGGATAGGATGTTGATTGATGAACTCATGGACACAGATTCTGCCTTTTGTTTCTGCTAGTGTGATAGGATGTTGATTCCTGCTATTACTTTCCTAGTCTTTGCAAATGCATGATTCCTCCGGCATTATTGGGGTTTGGGGTATGACCTTTATAAAGCCTGGATTCCTTTTTTAGTTTGAGGCGAAAATGGAGAGGCTTTACGAAGCAGCAGTTGAAGGAGATGTGGATTCTTTGCTGGGTTTGCTCGAAGATGATCCACTGATCCTTGATAAATGTATTATGTGGTCTTACAACGGGAGTCCATTGCATATAGCGGCACTACTGGGTCATGAGAGATTCGTTGATGAGATTCTGGATCGAAAACCCGAGCTTGCAGGGGAGGTGGATGCTCAGGAAATATCACCCCTGCACTTTGCGACCGCTAAAGGTTATCTTGGAATAGCGAAGAAATTGTTGACTGTTAATGCGGATATGTGCTATGCTTATGACATATATGGTAGGAGCCCTCTTCACATTGCAGTGGTTAAAGGCCAAGTGGATGTTCTAAAGGAACTGGTTCGAGAGAGTCCCCATGCAGCACGTCAGAAGATGGGACATGGCGAGACTATTCTCCATTTATGCGTGGAGCATAACAACTTGGAAGCTCTGAAGGTTTTGGTGGAGTCAGTTGGAGATCACGAGTTTGTTAATTTGAAGAATGACCATGGCGACACCATATTGCACCTAGCTGCTGCATATAAGCAAACTGAGGTAAGTAAGAAGTGCACAAGTCCTATCTTATAATATAAACCACCTATTATTGTCTTCTCTTTCATGTCTCCACGAGGTTGACCTTCTCATTGACTTGTGCAGACTATAAGTTTCTTGACGTCTTGTACCGCAGTAGAAGTGAACTCTCTGAATGCGGACAGTCTCACGGCACATGAACTTTTAGCACGAAGTGGAAAATCTGGAACGCGCATGGACAACACACACAACCTTTTTGAAGCCGGAGGGTCAACTGAAATTGTTCATGCTCTGTCTAGGAGTGAAATGGAATTCATGACAATGCGGGCCTTACCTCCATATGCTAATGATCAGAATATCACATTGCCAGTGCAGCGAAAAGGTAGGAAGAAGAATCACAGTAAGCAATATGATTGGCTTGAAAGGAAAAAGAATGCGCTGATGGTTGTAGCATCTGTAATCGCAACAATGGCATTCAAATTTGTTATCAACCCTCCAGGTGGTTTTTGGCAAGACACTACCCAAGGTGACAGCTCGACAAAGCCACACACCGCAGGATATTCCATTATGGCCGACAATGATGCAGTAAATTACTTGAGTTTCTGGTTGATTAACACAGTAGCCTTTCATGCATCCCTCAGCATCATCCTGATAGGCGTGAGCAGCTTCCCTTTGAGGCGTAGGTTTTTAATGTGGATTCTAGTGATGTTCATGGGGATCGCCATCATATCCATAGTGCTTACCTATGCTTACGCATTAAGAGTCTTCATGCTCTGTCACCAAAAGTATATGCTCAGCAGAATATAATTTGGAATGATCGTGTGGTTTGACGTATTGATCCTGCTTCTCCTGGGGCCGAGACAACTTTTCTTTCTGGGCTTGGTTGAACCTGTTTCTACAGGGGGCTCTTTTTAATGCATGTTTTCTTAGTTGTGCCTTTCTGGGACAAAAAGCTTGTCGTACATTTAACTTGTTTTTGGCCTGTGGATATTGGTAAAAGTCTATGCTTTTCAATCTTTCATGTTTATTTATTAGTTGCTTCTAGAACATGGTCAAATGGGGAGTTTTCCTCCAAAAAATGGTTGAAAGGGGATGTCTTTGGATGGTTGGAATTATATTCATTCATCTGGCATGAACTTCAAATTTTTGAGATGTGCATTGTATGCTCGTGTAGTTGCATCGCTATGGTTTCTCCAGATTATTTGTTTACCATAGGTGATAGACTAACATGAGAGGACTAACGCGCAAGATGTTTCTTATCGGGTGCTTCTAACAACTTAGAGCAAAGGTTGATTAGAGAAACTTGTCTATAGCTAAGCAAGTGATGGACATCTGTTTCTTCTGCTTTTAGTGAGCAGAAAATGTCAACTGGTTGTCCAATTATTACCAGTCTGTGTGCTAACTTGGTGTGGAACAACCAATCGAAAAGTGAGTAGTCACTTGCTCTGCTCTTCCTTACTATGAAGGTTACTATCTGTTCTCATAGCCAATACCAGAGATAAGAGTTGTATGCATGAATTATCCAGTTACTTTTTCACAGCAACACTTTAAGGATGATTGGCTGTAGATGGATAGTGTGTGGGTGACATTGGAGATTGACAGTAATTAGAGGACACCCTTTCTTCTGCTCTTGGCTTCTTTACCTCTCCGTCTGTTGCTGTGCATGAATCCCTCATGTTCTCTATTCGATAGCACTGCTTGCAGCAGTTTTTGTCATGGTCTAGGTGAGCCCTTTTGTCTCTCTATGTAATTAAGGCCTCTCAAGTTGCCCCATCACCATTAAGAAAAACCTTTTCCTTTCATCACGGAGTTAGTGAAGCTTATAGATTGCATAATCAGAAGGAAAATGGCATCGTTTTTAGGTTCACATTTTCCAGAAGTGTTGGATCATTTATAAGCAGACTATATGTATGACCTCAGCATTTGGACTTCAATTATTTGAAGTTGTCAGCCTTTGTCATGGTTGATAAATTGTATGACATCACAAATACTTAGAAGACTGAAGTTATTGCTGAACATTGCGAAACTCATTTATCTGTCGAACTTCCCCTCCATGCGCAAGGCAGTTCGCTGAAAAAAGCTTGAAACATGTGAACCGATAAGATACGTGCAGGTCAAACCCCTAGTCATAAAGTGGGGGCTACGGGGAATGGAACGTGGGGTCTCTTGCCCCCGTAACACGATAAGTTGGGTGGGAGTTTAGCTATTAGAGAACTTCTGTGTTCATTGTTACAATGATGACCCCATCCAACTTAAGTCGACCTATTTGGATAACAAACTTCAAGAAGGAATTTGTCAGATATGACTCGAGGAAAGACCCCGGAAATAGAACAAATGAAATATCTATGGTGATCTCTAGACTAGTAACGGTTTCCCTGTGAATGTAGTGATATTAATTTGCATTGCATTTTGCGTAGCATCAGGATTTTCCAACAGCTTCCTTACCGGTAATAGTGGTTGGTGACTTCTACGGATATTCGTGCTCGAAGGAAGCATATGTCATAGCCATTGGCAGTGGATTGGCATGTGGCCTGGATAGAGTCGAGTCTCGCCGCACTGGTTGGACTAACATATATGTTAAAATTGACGGAACCTTTTCGCCGCACTGGAAGTTTTGGCTCCTTGATTTGGGAGAAAAACGCTATGTCCGTCTCTCTCTCTCTCGCGCGCGCACACATGGGAGAAAATATTCTGCCATTAGCTAGTATTTGATGCAGTCCCTCAGTTTGATAGAAACTAAGAATATTACCTCTGGAAATGCCAACATCCAAGATTTTCTGCAAACCTTCTGAGTTGCGAGTGTTGTCCTGAAATATCGTATAGGACATTATTTCTTGCCGTGTAGATTGATAGAAAGTTGTGTCAATGCTCTTTAAAGTCCCGCTTTATGACAATTGTATAACTCTTATCCCTGTGTGCTACTTCTTCTGAATATTCTGGTTAGAATTTTGCGGACACCGCTTGTATTTTAGCGAAATCCGATTGAAACCCCTTGTACTTTAGATGTAGTTCTGTAGCCCATAGCAATTTTTAAAAGCTCGGTGTTAATCGAGTTTCGTTGTAGCAAGAGAGGGTCAATCGGATGTCCCGTAGATCTTTGGTACAGTATGAGCACATACTTTGTACCTTGTCACTCAGAGAGGGTCAATCGGATTTCCCCGACTCGCTACATGTACGGATTAATGAAAACCCAGTATTGACATGGGAGCTAGGATTAGAAGGCCAAGAACATTTATCTGACCTGTTTAGCATACTCAGGTTCCGATATGCCGAAGCTGACGGCAATAGGTTTAGTTGTTGCCTGTGACAGCAAACACGGCCTCGGCTGATATGTAACTTTTGATCGGCACATCAATCGTGAATTGTTGTTTCGTCCTGCTTCAGTAACTAGGAGAAAGAAAACATCGACGGATGCATGCCGATGAGCCTAATCTTCTGGTGAATGCGGCAAATCAAAGGGCTTCTAAGGCTCCAGGGTCCAATGGAATTCAGGGGAGGAGTGATGTGTGGCCTCAAACAACCTGATGAGATTAAAATCCTGAGGATCGATCAAATTCATCACGTCCTGTCCGAAGGAGCAAATGGTGGCCATTTCTTGTGGCCGCCGTGCGCCATGAACAGCTAAAGAAAGAAGTGGAGGCGGCAGAGAAATTCATCGCATGGAAGGACCACTCTCTGAAAATGAGGACAGTCTGCGCAAACCGGGTTGCATTCCTCTGAAGTCGATGACCTGAAGATGAAGACTTTCACAGCCATGAAAGCAAAGAGAGACACAGAGATTCCCATTCAGGCTGACCTCCTTGACGTCATGTAGAAGAGTTCTTCCCCGATCGTACACAGATGCTCGAGTGACGGTCGCTCCCAGAGGACTCACCCATGATGAACAGAACAAATGGTCAATGTCATCTGTCATCTCCTTGCGTTGGCTGAAGAAGCACGTAATGAATTCGAAAACTTTTTTCCGGAAACCTAGAGACGATGTCTCGTGCCTCTTGGAAAATTGAGTGAGCAAAAAAACTTTCATTGCTCGTAAAAATATTTAGACATATATTATTATCGATAATGAGAATAATTTTTATTAATTAATTATTTTGAGCAATGATTTTTTGAAAATTATTTTGTAGATTATTCATCTTTCACAAATTAAATAGAGCCTCAGATGTAGACTGAAGCTTTACTCCGTAAATCACAAATGCTCTGAGGCTTTACTCCGCAAATCAAAAATGCCTGCCCACGGAATGATGAATACCAAACTAAATTTTTTGGGGAATTACGAGTTTGGATTTACGAAATGACTCGATGGCACCAACTTCACAAGTTTTAGGCAAAAATACCAAATAAGGACATGAAGTGCTCTCATCTTCTTAAATAAAGACTTGAAGTGGACATTATCTCAAATAATGGCCAAATTATCTCAAATAAGGATCTTTGGTCAGCCGGTGACTATTCTATCGTTGGAGAACAAATATTTTAGTAAAAAAAATTATAAATATATATTTTTTATTTTTTTACTTTCTTTTTCTTTTCTTTTTCCTTTCCTTTTTCTTCTTTCTTTTTCCTTTTTGTCTTCTTCCCTCCCTAACCACTGCTCCCTTCGCTGGCCTCAGGCGAGGGTTGCCTCGGCTTGCCTAGATTAGGCAGGCGAGGGCTACCCTCGCCAGATCCCTCCCTCTCGCTTGGCCTCGCCAGCCCGTCAGCAAGGCAACCCTTGCCTGAGGCCGACGCTGACCCTGGCAATGGTTGGCGAAGGGAAAAAAGGAAAAAAAAGAAAAAAGAAAAGGAAAGGGAAGAAAAGAAAAGGAAAAAAAATCAAAAAGGTAAAAGATGAAAATGTCCTTTGGCCAACGACTTGCGAGGGCCGGTCTTTATTTGAGATTGTTATGACCACTTGAGATAATATTTACTTCAAGTCTTTATTTAAGAAAAAGATGGCACGTTGGGCTCTTATTTGATACGAAATCTTCAAGCCCTTATTTGAGAAAATGAACATAATTTAGGCTCTTATTTGAAATTTTTCTCAAACTTTAAAGTTCGATTACACTTTTTTTTATAAGTCTCAGAATTCGATTACACTTTTACCCTCTCTTGTAAAAATATCATAGAAAAAATAAATCAGAGATTTTCACGAGCAATGTCGTTACCTTTTTTTCCCTCGGGCACAAGACGAAAACTACCGACTTCTTTTATTTTATTATTTATTATTATTTTATTTTTTGCAGCGACAAGCGAACCGTAATTTGAAAATCGAAATCGGAACCGTACGACCGTTCAAATCGCGGCGTCGCCCCCATTCCTCTTCCTCCTTCGCCGTCGCGCAACTCTCTCTCTCTCTCTCTCTCTCTCTCTCTGCAGATCGACGTTCATGTCCGTCCCGCCGATCCCTCACCGACCAGATTAGGGTTTCCTTCCTCCGGTGACCAGCGAGCCCCCCTCCTTGCCGCCGAGAATGTCCGCATCCACGGTGTCGATCACCGCGAACCCGGCGTCGGCGCGCCGGCGGCCGGTGCTGCTCGCCGACAAGAAGTCCAACCACCCCAACGTCGAGCTCTTCCCCGCCGAGAACGGGGCCAACGCCGACGACAGGGCCAACGTCTCCGGCAACAGCAAGGATCTGAGCCACCACTCGATCCGGGGGGGCGGAGGGGAGGCCAAGGACCTGGCCGCGGTGAAGAAGGCGCTGGGGAACTCCACGATCTCCCCGCGCCGCGCCCGCAAGGTGGCCCCGAGGGCCGAGAAGCCGCGGTGGCTCACGGTGGTGAGCATTTTCGGGAAGAATTTCGTGCTCCTGGTCGTCCTGCTTGGTCTGGTCCAGTTGGTCAGGAGGCTCTCGATGAGTTCGCCAGAGAGCGCCGCGGAGTTTACGGATTTCGAGGGGCGGATCGCGGAAGTGGAGGGGCTGTTGAAGAAGACTTCGATGATGATTCAGGTGCAGGTGGATGTGGTTGATAAGAAACTGGAGAACGAGATTGATGGGCTGAGGAAGGAATTGAGCAAGCGGATTGAGGATAGGAGTTTGATGATGAGAACTGATTTGAAGAAACTGGAAGCCAAGACTGAAGTTATGGAGAAGTCTTTGAGTGAGTTAAAGGAAGGAAATTGGTTATCGAAGCAAGAGTTTGAGAAGTTCGTCGAAGAATTTATGAAGGGAAAGGGTGTTGTAGGTGATCAGAGTGATGTCAGTTTAGATGCTGTAAAGGCTTATGCAAGAGATGTGGTTTTGAAGGAGATAGAGAAGCATGCTGCAGATGGGCTTGGCAGGGTAGATTATGCGCTGTCCTTTGGCGGAGGAATGGTGGTCAAACACTCAGAGCCTTATCTTGTCGGGAAACGAAGTATTTGGTCTACTATAAGCAATCGCCATGATTTTCATAGTGATGCGGATAAAATGTTGAAACCCAGTTTTGGCGAGCCTGGCCAGTGTTTTCCATTGAAAGGAAGCAGTGGCTATGTGCAAGTTAGGCTTAGGACAAAAATTGTTCCTGAAGCTATTACCTTGGAACATGTGGCAAAGGTGATGCTTTCTTTCATAACACATTGTAATTCTGGCTGCAGAATCAGCGTTCGATTTCCTTTTTTGCTGTTTTGTCTTGGTCTCTTGCCTATTATGCTTGGGATATGACGTGAGTGCTTAAGATTTGCTGGTGGGGCTTTTATATATGAATATAAACATGAGGACTTATTGACGAAAGGTAACAGAATCGTGGTTTGTTTCCCCTGTCCGAAGTAACTGGTTAAAGTGCTTCCTTAGAGTTTACTTCATTCTTTTTTAGTTGAGGTTGAGACTGATGAACTTCAGACTTGTGACTAGATTGTAAAGTTAAACTGGGGACATTGACATGGGAGAACATCTTGATTGTTACCTCTTAGAACAAGAAAAAGAAGAAGAATCAGATAGAAGATAGAGCATTTTGTTATCTTGCCAAATGTGTTGTGTTCATTGCTACTGATATCGGGCCAAATGTTTGCCCTCACTTTGATGCACACCAAAGAGAGGTGGTAACATAGGAGCAGGAGAATATATGTGCCTATGTATATGAAGAACTTTGCACTATATTTTTCCATCTTCATGCTCAAAAGTCTAGTGATGGGAAGTTTTGGATGCTATAGGCCCATTTTATAAATTGTCAGTTCTCGCTATTTAAAACCTCCTTACCATCAGACATCACTGGCCCCTATGCGAGGTGACCATATGGATTTTTATACCATTCTTGAGATACCTCTATGGATCAGCTTACAAAAGGAGTTCTAAGTTCCCATTCCCAACCAATGTTGATCTTAGGTCTCGGCAGTCCACTGCAGAGTGTGCCTGCTGTCCAGTCATTTCTGTACTTGAGAATGTTTTCACACTTTCTTTTTGAAAATTTTAATTTGCTCTTAGATAATTCTGTCACACTCTGTTTTTGTACCAAACCAAAATCTATGTTTATTTTATGCAGAGGGTATTTGTTGAAAAAACCAATTTTAGGCATACCTAGAAGACAGTGTGTTTTGGTTTGCTTCTAATCTAGGAAATTCCTTGTAGGAGTCAAGGTTCAAAACCGCACTAAATAAAAGTGGAAATTTAAAGACCTAATTGAAATGAACTAAACAAAAGCTTGGGACTCAGTTGTATGGGCTTGGTTATGCTTTATTTCTACACATACAAAGAGAATTTTGTCATCCTTTCTGATTGATGCAATTTATGAAGCCTCTCAATCTTTATAGGAGGTTAGTGCGGAAATCCTGCCCGTGTTGATTGGCCTTGAAACGAGTGAAGCTTTTGTAAAGCCCAGTGGCCTAGAATTTGGGGAAGTGATGGTTGGACTATAATTTTACGATATTACTTGGAAGTGATGGTTTTGGCTTCTCGATGGCATATCTTTAAGCGTCAGTCACAGGAAGGCTTTTACAAAGCGGTATAATCGAGGTCATTGCTTGAATAATCTAGCTTTCTTGTCATTTAGTTGGATAATTTTTGAAAGGAATGAGAGAGTGGTATGCGGAGCGAGGGTTTTAATTTTGGTCTTTACCCTATCTCAAGAGGGGGGAAACTTGGCGGTACTGGATGCTTTTTATGTGAAAATCCGCTGCATGGAATGATAGAATCTCTTAGAATAGGACATTATGAATGCTATGTATGCGGATTTTTTGACATAAACTTTGTGTTTGACCTTCAACGAAACACATTTCCTTTATAATTCCCTGGCCGTGAAATATTCTCCAATGGTCGGGCCAAGCAAAGGTTCTTTCTGGAAAAGGAATCTAGGAACTTGTTTTGTTGGGTGGTATAGGGGATGTTGGATTTAGTAATCACTGCCAACATGTTTGGTGCAGTCGTGGTAGGGTTGGTTGGACGCTAGCAATGGTGGTGGGAGTGGTTGTTGCACAATGTGGTGCAGGTGGATGGCATTAATGGTGGCCTAACAGTTTTGGGATAATTAGTGGGTATATGCATATGTCAGATTGGGTTAAGTTTATTGTAGGTTAATCTTTTGATTTCTTGCTATGTCTATGGCCAGCAAAGAGAATTTGTGAAGCGAAACATTTTAAGTAGTCAGAGCAAAAGAAGCAGAATTGACTCTTGTATTGCACTAATTGGCAAAATAGAGAGCGAAAACTGATTTTGGTGGTTCGGCAAGGGTAATGGAAGTATCCTAAACCATGAACTAACACTACAGGAGAGCTATGCAAATATTGTCCTGCAGGGCGAGCTTATGAGTGTTGCATCCTAGATAGCGAGATTCTTGTATATTAAAAGCATTACTAACTGACAATCTGAAAGTAATTTTGGAGAGCTCCTTTCGTGATTGAGAGTATTATGGGCTGTGTGAAACCTTGCACAAATCAGCAAAACCTATATCAAAAGGTTTGATAGTTCTAAATGATGGATCAGAGTAATGAGTGAAATAGATCATACATTTTATACTTCAAGCAAGAGACTTTGCTTTAATAGGGGCTTGCAATTGATTAGCTAGTTGGTGAAATTTCTTATTCGACGCATTTTGTCTGATGACTTTGTCTCATTACTGAATTAGCTTTTGCTCCATCTACTGATGATTTGTTATTCACTTCTACCGGCCGTGTATCGGTCAAATTTGTTATGTGGATGCATTTGATTTGATGACTATGTTAGGCTTGTCAAATCATCTGCTGTTATTTCATTTTCTGTGATTTGTTAACCGATTTACAAACTGAAGAAGATTCTAGGGATTGGAATTGCCTTTTGATATAGTAAAGGATTTGATTTTCACATTTTATTGGACTGGGATGTAACTAATTTCTTCCTGACTCTGATTTCTATTTATTGTTCTGCATTATCGCTACATTGTTTTGCATTATCTTTTGTATACTTCTTTGTTTCTACTATCTTCACAGTTCTGTTCCACTTCTGTTTTCATTATTCATATTTTTTAACTGTTAACTTGGAATTGTTTGAAACGTGGATGCTCTTCCCATCAACTTTTAGACAGTCGCTCTATGCCATTACTTTACTATGAGATAAGATATAACTGGTGCTTGTTTCCCACCTTTTTCATCCCCTTGTTCACCTCTTTTTAGTGGATAATCATCAGATAATTGAATTGATTATCTTTTTTTTTTATCTGGTTGGCTCTTGTACTGAAAAATTGGTGATTGACAATGATTTATGAGCAGAGCGTAGCCTACGACAGGTCAAGTGCTCCTAAGGACTGTAGGGTCTCTGGATGGCTTCATCAAGGACATGCCGATTCAGCAGCAGTTGACACTGAGAAGATGTTTCTCTTGGCAGAGTTCATGTATGATCTTGAGAAGAGCAATGCTCAAACATTTAATGTCATGGATTTGACAGCTTCTGGTCTCATTGATACAGTCAGGTTAGACTTCACGTCAAACCATGGAAGCCCCACTCATACTTGCATTTATCGCCTGAGAGTGCATGGTCACGAGCCTGAATCTGAAGCACTGTTAGCCATACAGTCTTGACATGTTTTGGCTCTTGTTTTCCCCTCTTTAATCCTTGTTATGTATCACTTAGTTAGATCCAGTTTTTTGCTCTGAAGGGTTCTGCTTCATGCCACCGGACTGCTTTTCTCTTTCTAGAGCTGTGATCCCTCGTGTTTAGACAATCTATGTGTAACTATTTTCAATCCTTAAATTTAGATTAGTAAATTTGTTGTACATTGCGAGACTTTTGCTATTATAGCTGTAGCAATGATTTGTTTCAATAGAGAGGTAGTCCATTCAGGGGACGAGTGATGTCAAAAGTTGCGTTTGTTTCGTTTTTAAGTGAAAGACTGATGGTGCAAATAGAAACTCTGGTTGCAAAGCATGGTTGGTAGAACTCATCTCGTTTCTGAAACCAAAAATAGTTCTCATAAATTAGAGATTCCTTCTATCTTTTCCATTTTAAATAAGGCTAGAAGTGGGATCTGGTGAAAAGGTTTTCATGCTTTGTTAAAATGACTGAAGAGTGAAGAGCGTGAAACAATCTTTTCTTGGCCCAAAAAATCATGAAACTAATCAAGCGTAGAATATGAACAAATATATCTGACAATAAGGAAGGGAATATATTAGCAGAAGTTCACAATTTTGAGAGATATTTGGCTGAGATCAGGAACTTTATGATCATGCACATTCTTAGTTTCTGAAGACTACAGTTAATATTTCCGGTCTCTATATTTACGTATTTGGTCCCATTGGGTCCCGTAACTAATTTTGTTTGTGCCAGTAAATGCAAGATAATTAGCATTAATGTCATATTGTGAGCATAGTAGCAATCGCCATGCTGCTTCTTCCTTTTTCCGTCTTCCTTAGGAAAACTTCATGTTTATAATTAACCTAGGGAGGTCGTAGTCATCCTGCATCTGTTGCAAGTTTGTGTGAGTTGCTTAATTTTCCTTTTTCGTAAACTTGGCATGTGTTTTTTTGACTTGCTTCAAGGATAACATCTTTGACGCGCTGAATATTACCGGCACTATTTGATGACATTAGCATGTGTGAAAACGTGTTCTGACTCAGTTTTGCTAACCTAAATTCGACGAGAATTATGAGCTATGTTTGTACAAACCACAAAAAATAGGTTTGGCATTTGGTCAATGCACTGAATTGCACACTGCTGATCTGTCTTCTGACCTCAATAATACATAAACGCTCTTCGCTGGAATTTGGCGTGTTAGTGCATGGGAGAGATTTCTCCTTGTGGCCTTGTGGACTGGTCTCTTTGTTATTTGCTCTATCGCAATGACGGGGACAGTCGATTTCGTCATACCGATGATGATCGAATCTGATAATTAAACGGTATTTACGCTCTCGTGTTGTCGTTCTGGACAACCATGACCATGAGTGAGTGGACGATGCTGATGTATCTTCTCGACTACGACAAATGCATGACTTGCACGTTATATGGAGCAGAATGAGAGTCTTAAATTACACATCTCACAAGCTATTCTTTAAGAACCCACCATGTACTTAGAAGAATAGTCCAGCTGTTATGAGAACTATCCTGAAGGAATAAGTTCCTCCCTCGTATCCTATTTCACTAAAAAGCAGCTCTAGCCTTCTATTCTTTTGAATTTAAGAGGTTCCTCTAAGAACCGATAAAAAAATGGGATTTAATTATCGTCATCCGAATCCTTTCTTATGAAGGGACCAAAACCCAGCAACAAAATGAGTGTGAAGGGGCGATCGAAAGTGCACTTGCTCCTCGGACACTCGTTTCTCTCTTGCCGTGGATCAAAGTGTGCGTCTCTTTGTCAAGGTACTTGGTCACGACGGGGGATTTTCAATAATTTTTAATCCTATCTTATGTTGCACCAAAACATATGATGGAATTTTCTACGATTTTAAAGATACTCGGAGAATTTTTAATATTGCCTTATCCTATCTTATTTCAATCCGAATTCGAGATGACCAAACGCACCTTAGAGCTCACATTTGCATATGATAACAAATCAAGCCAGTGAAAAGACATGAGATGGACCATCTCCTCGGCAAGCGTAGAATAAACTTAAAGTTTTTTTCCCTTCTCGAAGGCAATTCCTTTACACGATACTCGCATTTATAAATTTAAGGGTTGCTTCGAATTTGAAGCACAAAGCAGAACACAGCAAACATGCTGTCTCTAAAACAAGATTCCTCTCGCCACTTTTTCACACAAATTTAAGAAACAACAGAGAGAGAGAAAAATATTCCTGGTCTTCCTCTATATCAGGATCATCTTGCTTTTTCTTTGAAACACCAAATTAACAATTTGCCCACAAATTTAAAGCTCTGGTACCATCAAACTTTGCCACTCATTCCCAACAGGTTTTGCCTCTTTCTGCTTAGCCTTGGCAGCTTAGATTACTCTAAACATTGGAGTTCATTATCTTCGATTGCTTGGTTGACCGTTTCCCTAGAGAACAGAGCTTGGGTCTGATGGTTTGGACTGACCCGTTCTTCAAATGGGGTCACTTTTTTTTTTTTTATCATAAAATGGGGTCACTTCTTCATGCCTAATTACATCATTCATTATATTTAGGGTTTCCTTTTTTATTTATTGAAAGCTACTCCAAAGTAGCTTCATAAGAAGCATTAATTATACTAGAAAATTGCACTTTTTATTCATGACACGCCAACTCGCCGACGAGAGAAAATCTATTCAATATTTAATTTTTTTAATGTGCATCGAAAATCGCTTTATTTTTTCCTTTTTATTTTTTAGGCTATTGATAGGCGACTTTTAGGGTACTCATTATTTTACATAAACGGTCTTTTGAGCTAAAACGGGGATGTTCTTTAAAGGAAATAGGATGATGGGGGTTTGCATTATGGTAAAATTATTCATAAACCTAATGCATGTTTTTCAAATGTGATTTCATCTCTAGTTTTATCCTTTCTTGACTGTGGTTGTCAAGTACAATGATGCCCGAGATTGTCTACTTTCTTGTGATTGGACGTTGTTAACCGCTCAAGTACATTGTAAGGATGATGGATTTCCTAAGAGAAAAATCAAGACTTGAGTGGTTGAAACATTGTGGCGAGGTGTAGAAACTTTTAAAATGGGCATTTTTGTCTATTTCTCAAGAACCCAAGATGTGGTTTTTGACTTGCATAAGAGACAAAGGTGATTCTCAATAATTATTTCGTAAGTCTCACGAATTTCGATTTCAAAGGCTACCAAAGAAGGAACCTTCCCATGTCCCTACACATGGCCATTCCAAAGAGAGCGATGTGATATATACAGTGTGCTTTTCTACGTTCCATTATTATCATCTATTCATATTCCAACTCGTTTACGCGTAATAATTGATTGGCTTCACCACTCAATATGTAAATCCTACTTTTTCCCAAAAAGAGAGAGAAAAATACAGAGACCTCCCTTTACCCAAGAAAAATACAGAGATCCCCCGAATTATGATTTCAGTTTCTATGATGCATACCGATTCTTTATACATTCGGCTCGTTCTTAAATGTGTCGATAATTCTCATTCGAATCATTACAAATAAAGAAAACGATCGAAATCTTCCGAGCATTTTGAAATGGTCATAAAGGAGTCAAGCCCGCTTTCAAGCGTTGTACATGCTCCTCATTGCCCACATAAAAGGAACAGGAATTTTTTGAAAACGATCTCAATTGAAAAGAGCACAAAAAACAGCAAAGGGTATCGAGAAATGGGTAAGGAGGAGTAGGGTATGGACCATGATCAAGAGAGACCCCTAGTAAAGAAGGGGGGAGAGCGTCCCACCCTTGCCGGCAAAAATGCATCGCTTTGAGGGAGCCGAGTGAGTCACACCGAGGCTGAAGGGAAAGCTTCAAAAAAGAAAGAAAGAAAAATCCGCAAGTTGACAAGGACTCGCGCGTTTCTTGGATGCCTTTGGTCTTCTTTTGCAGGCCACACGTGTGGACCACTTTCTCCTCGAGTCCTTCTCCGTCTTCTCCCCTCTCTTCCAAAACAGCTTTCCAGCTCCTTCCTCCCGAAGGCACAATCCATATGATATTCGTATAAGAAAAAAAGGCCGAGACCCGATTGTACGGTCTGTAAATCAAGTCCATCTCGACCGTCCATTGTGCGGGCCTCACAACGGGTCCCGCCGATGGTTGAAATGGTCTCGGTTCACCTGATCAGTAGACCATGTTGCCCACCAACGGGCGTTTCGAACGGTGCAAGCGACTGCGCTGGACTCTCCACCTTTTAAGATGTGGATGAGGCGGTATGCTTCGATTCTTTTCACTTGGGGAATGGGGAACTGGCTGACTGACCAACAGAGCGTTCTCCTTCTTTCCATAGCCGTCGACGTTAAGAAAGTTCGTTCCCACCCTTTTGACCGTCTCCTCTCTTTCTCGATCGAACCAAATTATAAATCCATATTCTAATTCTTCCCACCCTTTCGCACGTAAATCCATTCCCCTCTCTCTCTCTCTCTCTATCCGCTTGCTCCTTCTCGAAACGTCAACTCTTGCCTCTGTGTCTTTGAACAGAGTCCTTGATTTTGTGTACAGGACCGAATACCCAGGTTCCTTGTTCTTCTTCATTGTCCCCTTCAAGCCTGAATTCGAACTGGGTTGCCCAAGAAATTGAGAACCGGAATATCCCTGGTTATTGTTTATCTTGATACGTTTCTGAGAGGATTTGCTCGGGGAAAGTTGACTTTTTTTTTATTCCTTGGGAGAACACACGGCTTGGGACGTCGAGAGTGTTCTTATATGGGGTTGCCACCCTGCCCGGCGTGATGGCGATACTCGCATGTTCAAGATGGTTCTGTGATGCTCGTCTTTTTCTCTGCTAAACTCCTACATTATGACTCTTTCTTCTTCTTCTTTTTTGCCTTAAATAAAAATCATCATGACGAACAAGTCACAATTGTTTATTGTATGGCACGTCTGCTTGATGGGCATTTGTGCAATCTCTCTCTCTCTCTCTCTTCTTTCTTCTTCTTCTTCTTCTGGTTTTTGTGGGTGAATTTGTGTTTCGACTATATGCAGTTGGGAGTGTTAGGATTTTCGCCGTGAAAAGTAAGATGGAATTTTTTTGAAAAATGCTTTTTTTTTTTTTTTTTGTTGGAGGGGGTGGTGCTTGGGATGTGAGATTGGCGATTTCTTTTCTCTTGCTCATTAATATCATTCATCACCTTGCTCATATACCTTTCTCGCCCTCGTATGTAAACGTTATCCAATCCACATGAGATCTTTCAGTTTCTCCAATTCATTGATGGTTGCAATTTCCAGTTCATGATTGTGCTATTCCAACGGAACGCGAATTCATTTTTCGTAGGTCATTGCCTGCTCGACATCGTCACTGTTCCATTGGTGAGAAAGTGCAGTTCCGGTTGTGACATTGATGAATCAAGAGAGGATCAAGAAGAAGGTCAAATTTTTTCCCCACCTTTCGTTCTTCTGTTCTTATTATATTGTCATAGTTCTGTTTGTGATTGTTTTCGGCCGTAGATTATGATTCTATGGGGTTACATATATATGAAGAGATCAATTGTTTGTCGGAATTCTGAAGAATTAACTGTATGCTTTGATTTCAGTCATTCTCTAAGAAAGTTATGGGGATGAAGAATTGGATCGGAACGAAGTTGAAGATGAATTTAGGCGACTCCCCTGGTGAGTTTTCTTCAGAAACTATTCAAATGCAAGAGCCGAATGCGCCTTTGTTTTCTATCTGCAGTTTACAGTTGTAAATGCTTGCGATCTTCGATTCTTTCATTGGATGTAATTGCTATAGATTCATTCTGGCTGTACAGCAATCTTCAGGCCTAATTTTCTAGAAGCGAACTATATTCTCAATGTGAGCAACAGTGAAATTTGAGGGCCCGGAAACTATTACTGGTCGAAATAGAAGAGAAAGGTTACAAATAAGGCACGGGGGGCACCAGATAATTGGATTTCTTTCTTCAATATGAACGGAATTTATCATCTTGGGAATATCTCCTTTTGAGAATATTTGGACTTGGTCAGTGGTCCATATCTGCAATTTCGTGGCGCGAAAGTACCATTAGGAACAAGGAAGGACGCGAAGAGAGGTCCACGAAAGGGGTAGAGAATCTCATGCAATTGGTCTAGAAGGAAGAATATGTTCTATTTTCGATATTTTAAGCTAGAGTGGGAATGGAAGCGAGAATTTTTACCCCTTTCTTCATTCTTTCCAATGGCCCTTCTTCATGAAAATATCTCCTAAGATATGAGAACAAACGAAAAATCGAAGATACTCGGTTTCTAAATTCCCGGATGTCTTCTTAGTGGAAGTAAAATGGCGACTTTGGATATGCTAGGGTTATTAGGATATGTCTGTTTCGCCACCAATCACCATCAGATAAAGTTTGTTCCTGACTTTAGATGCTTCAAGCACTATATTGTGCCTCATGTCTCATGTATTTAAACTTATCTCTCATCTTGCGCTTTCCAGATCAGCAGCAGGGTTCGGTACTTGAGAGTTCTTGTCTCGGGGGCATCGGGCGAATGCCGCTGGATCGAAATGTTCAGACCTTCAAGTACTTATTTACTATGATTCTTGTCTTTTTTCTTTTGTTTTACGTCTTCCCCTCACCACGCTTTTCTGAGCGAGTTGCCCTTTGCATGTTTTGTTTCGATATTCATTTTCAGGGTTTATGTTGCAACATGGAACGTTGGAGGCAAATCTCCTCGAGGAAGCCTCAATTTAGATGAAATTCTTCGAGTCCATGATCCATTAGACATATATGTTTTGGGGTACGGCCTAGCGTTTCTTTCTTGTAACTTTACTGAAAGCCATATCTTCTTCCTTAGCAGCTGTTAGTTATTCATGAATCACTTCATTAGGAGATGCACCGATGCAACCAAATAGCGTTCTTGCCATTTGACAATTTAGAAGGGAAAAGATGTTTTTCAAGTTCTGTTCATATGATGAAGATGCTGGTTTTTTCTGAGTCATCATTATAGTGTCTTGAGCGTTGTTTGCATTTGATGAGGAATTTTCAAAGAAGTCAGAGATGCATGCTGCCTTGGCTCTTTTGTTCATTTAGTAAGTTTCTTCAGACACCAGTTTTCAGGAAATCGTCCCATTGAATGCCGGGAATGTGCTTGTGATTGAAGACACTGAACCTGCAGTGAAGTGGCTCACATTAATAAACCAGTCACTCAATAAACCGCATAATGCTGCTTCTAGAGGACTGAAAGCTAGCCCTGCTATTACCAGTTCACTTTTCTTCCCAAAGCCTTCCCTTAAGAAGTTCAGTAAAGTTTTTAGGACGGAGAGTAGAAGGCGGCTTAAGGCTTGCAATTGTCCATCTGATTTAGAGAGGAAAAACAGTAAAGATCTCTGCTTTCGGTGTCAACAGCCAAATATAAGCGAAGACGACATCTCTTCAGAGGAGGAAGATGATGGATCAAACGGTTTTGAGATAACGGAGATTGCAGCTGCTTCTGTCGGTAATCAGATGAAGTACGGTCTCATAGCGATTAAGCAGATGGTTGGAATTTTTGTCACGGTATGGATGAGGAGAGAGCTCGTGCAGCATGTAAGCCATTTAAGAATCTCGTGCATTAGCCGTGGGATAATGGGATGTCTCAGTAATAAGGTGAACTTTTTTTGCTAAATTTGTGCCTGCACACATTCATAATTAAACTTGAATGCAAAAAAAAATTGCTGCAACTTGGACATCGATGAAAATCTTGAATCTTGATTTTTTGTTCTTTGCTTTTGTTTGGTTGCAGGGCTGCATTTCAGTTAGTATGTCATTCCATCAGACGAGCTTTTGCTTTATATGCAGTCACCTGGCATCTGGGGAAAAGGAAGGCGATGAGCTCAGGAGAAATTCGGACGTGATAGAAATTCTCAAGAACACTCAGTTCCCAAAGAGATGCAGAATCCCTAACAGCAGGATACCAACAAAAATATTAGAACACGAGTGAGCGCCACCGAGACTTGTTCGAGTTCATCAATGTTTTTCTCATGCTGATCTGTTTAATAAATTCTCCTTAGCCAAGCTATAATGTATTGAGTCTTGATATACTTTCGTGTCCTGCACAAAATGGTTTCAGCCGGGTCATTTGGTTGGGCGACTTGAATTACCGAATTTCTTTGAGCTATCCCGAGACTATAAGTCTCACGTACCGAAACGCATTGGATGCACTGTTCGACAAAGATCAGGTTTTCTTTTTGCGAAACATAATTTTTATTCGATTGTGTGTTTCGTTACAGGACCTCGGCAGTTTCTCTTCTTGTTTTAGTAGCTCATATATACTTAACTTTTCCTTTGTGGCAGTTGAAGATTGAAAGGGAGGCAGGCCGAGTGTTCAAGGGATGGAAGGAGGGAAAGATCATTTTTGCGCCTACTTACAAGTTCTCATACAACTCAGACGCCTATGCAGGAGAGAATGTGAAATCGAAGGACAAAAGGAGAACTCCGGCATGGTATGTGCTCGTTAAAAGCATTTAATCCTCGCTCTTTTGGTTGGTATAAGCGGCAAACACTCAATCTTTTGATGATCGCAGGTGCGACCGAATACTATGGCACGGAAATGGGATACGACAAATTTCTTACTTTCGAAGAGAGTCCCAGTTTTCGGATCACCGCCCGGTTTGCTCGGAATTTTTGGTGGATGTCGTAGTTACTGAGACTGGAACAAGGAGAGTGCCGTTCGGCCCTAACATGAAGGTTGGAGCTGAAGAACTTCTACCTCCGATCAGTAGATAGGTGTCGACACTAAAACGTGGGTTCGCGCAACAAATTTGCACCATTACTCCAATTTTTCGTGTGCTTTATTAACTGAATCTGAATCCTTTTCTCCCTTTCACGATAAGGCATTGGACCTGTAATCCTATCGATGTTTTGATGTTTTTGTGGTTATTGTTGTACATGACCTGATTATCTTCTTTATTTATTTCAGGAATTCGGAATTGTTCACTTCCCTCTTCAAAGTTGAAGATATACGTTTTGACAATTTCCCAAACGGAGTAGGAGCAAATGCACTCACAACGGTACATTTTCTTGTTTGGCAAGCAAACCATTCGCGGCTTCTTTGCAACTGTACGTACGGAATCAGTCATATGATAGCAATGGAAATTTTCATTTGCAAATGAAATGGTGCTCAATATGGTAGTGCTCTGCTCATGCTGCTAGATGATGCCTTATTCTTGAATGGAGGGTGTAAATCTCGTTCCTTTAAATATAAAGGCAATGAAGGGAAAGGATGAAGGGGATTTTGTCAGATTATTTTTTTAAGCTTTTTCTCTTCTTCTGGCACGGTTTGAAAATTTATATGCTTAATCAATCCCGTGAAGTTCATTTTCTCTGTCGTTTGGCACCTGTTTTTTTTTTTTCCTTTAAAATGTTAAGATTCATCATCCGCTTGTAGAACCGAGAAAAGATAGCAAATGTCTGCATAGATTCTGTCTGTAGACTCATGCTTGTTGTCACTTCTACGGCATGTTTTGTCTTGGACTCTTGGGCCTATGAAACCGAGAGTCCTTGAAGTTCGAGTAGGTCCGTAAAACCAGTGAGCGATTCACGATTTCGATCTTTCGAAACCGGTCCTTGGTGGACGGTTGGTGGACGGTTCCTGATTCCAAGGTGGGAACTACCCACCTAGATCAAGCTCGCTCATGCCTTGAACAGGTCTAGCTATGATGCAACATCAAGGCTGAAATTACAACAGAACATCCTAGATTTGCTGATGCAAAAAGATCATGTCCAACCATGCGACAAACCACCCGTAAATCTTCCTCCTCCTTTAGTGTGCAGAACAGATCTTGGCGTGTATTGATGCTTGATCCAAGACACCGATCATCACTGGGAACCGGCTTTATGTATTCAAAAAGGAGATGCCAGAGAGAGAGAGAGAGAGAGAGAGAGAGAGAGAGAGAGAGAGAGATTTGGGAACGCTTGCTTTTTTTAATCTTTCCCATCAACCATCCCCCAACAGATTCCAACTCCACCAAAAGAAAGGAAAAATCAAAAAAGAGTTAAACAAACCCTACCAGTTCTTGCCTTCCAAACACATCTCCCACCCAGAAAAGGTATAAAAAACAGAGAGAGAAAACAGAGAAGACCTTCAAACACTACTGCAGTCGCAAGAAACTGAAGTTGTTGAAGAAGATGGGGAGGATGCTGATCTCTCACACAACAACATCATCCCTTGCCCATCGTTACCCTCCATCACATTCCCTTCAACCTCCACCACTCCATAATTCCCTCCAAAGATCAAGTCGATGTTATCCTCGAAACCCCGCTCACCGAACAGATCTGGCAGTTCTCCGGCCTTCTCGATCATAAGGTCCGGGACCGGCAACGGGTTGAGCCCGATCACGTCCATGCAGAAGCTCCAGGGAGCGAGCTCTTGGTCGTCGGCTGAGTCCATTATACCAGAGGAGTCCATGTCCATGCAATTGGGAGATGGGCCGAGGTCGAGGTCATCGGCATATCGGAGGACCTGTTGCTCTTTGAGAGGTGTTTGCGGCTTCGGGTCATCATGAACAGTGACATACTGTGTTTCCTGTGATTTGGGAGGATCAGCTGGTGTCACTTGTGGTTGCGGCAGGTTGATATGGACGCCTTTCTTCTTCAGGCATTCGACGTAATTGCTAATGTCGAAGTTTGTCACGGCGTTCACTCCTCGGTATTGGATGGCCGCCATATCATATGCGGCGGCCGCCTCCTCCTGCGTATCTTCATCAAGCAAACAAACCAACAAATTAATTCAACTTCTTCTGCTTAAACAAAGAGACAAAATTAACGTTGAATCTAAACAATTGGGTAGTTTTGCGGACTCCACGGATTGAATCGACAATGATTAACTTGCGGCTGAGCTTCTACTAGCAAGTAACACGGGATTTAGAAATCACGTCACATCCTATTCCATTCAGTCAAGATTTGTATTTGGTTGACCACCCCTCACTGAAAAAAGGATTTGATGCCATTTGATCATTTGACTAATTTCCGGTAAGCAAGATTGACCATTGCTGACAACTTTATAATCAAGAATCTTTAGGGTTGAAAGCTTGAAGTATGTATGCGCCAATAAAGGAAAAAAAGGGAAAACCCATTGAGGCCAAACTGAAGAGCCGACCATACCAGAAAGAAACCAATCATTCGTGAATCACACGAGCAACAGTCTCGCGCCACGCGATTCGAGTGCTCCAATTTCGGAACTTAGCCATTTTGAGGACGGACAGGCTTTCGACGCGGTCAATGGCCTATCTTCAGTCCTCTTCTCTAAGAAACGCGTGCAAAACGAATTTCTCGCAATACCCAAGAGTCAATTCTAGCCATGTACAGCTATAGATGGATTCCGAATTCGGTACTAAGGAAACGATATCATCCATGAAAACTCCAATTCCGAAACGAGCGGTGGCTTACGAACGCGCCGTTCAGAAAGCGACCTCGTCTTTTTCATTGAAAGTACAAGAAATCTGTACAAATCATCAAAGTTTTTGGGGGCACATCACAGTTTATATACACAGAAATATATATATATATATATATATATATATTTGTACGGTAATGTTCATAAATTCAATGATTTAAAGCTGGATTTAAGTGCAACCTCCCCGAACAGTTCACTCGGTCACCCTCACGTGACCTCTCGTGCGTGCCATTATGCGAAAAAGGGAAAGAAAAATAAAGGTTTTTGAAGAGATTTGTTGATCTCGAAAGTAAAATATAATTATTAATTTTTAGAATCAAAAAAGATATGACGATAGTGACCCGCACGCGCGCACTGCATCCCTCGTGGGAAAGTCACGTGATGCATGCTTGGCAGCAAGCCAAGTGCGGCTTGTGTTCCGCCAGACCAGAAAATAACATTTCGAAATTTATAAAAAAAAATATAAATATATTTGTTGGGGATGAATCTCAGTAGGGTTTCAAGCAAAACGTGGAAGTCCCTCGCATATCTGCCACGTGGATATTGTGTTTCATTTCATTTCAGAATTTCTGAGCAAATTCCTCTTAATCAGGCATAAAAAATTCTTCATGTATAAAGTCGAAGTTCATTCATATTCAAAGAATTATTTGTATATGTATATAGTTCCATTAAGAAGTCAATCTTGGAACGTTAGTGCCAAAAGGGGGCAAGAGAATTAATATTTGAATTGAAAAAGAATTCAACCTTGGCCATAAAACTTGATGGAAACCTTGAATGAGGAAACGAAAGAATTTTGACCGGGTGGGATTTGGGTGAACAAAAAGAAATTTACCAACTTCATGGGAAAAGGAAAAAGGAAACCAATGTGGAAAACATGCTTTGGATAGTGATGCATCAAGTGAATGGGCAATTGCCCAACTACGAAAACGAAATGGTGACGACACTCACTGATAAAAAAGGAAGTAAAATGAAAGGTCAAAAAAAAACGTGCACGAAATCCCCCGACTTTTTCAAATTTGGTAGACTTGCCCCCCAAAAAAGAAAAATTGGTAGACCATTGACAAAAGCGACAATTTTTTTTTACCATTATTTTTGCTTTCCTCAAGGGCCTGAGAATTTATTTGCTCTCATCGATTAATTCGTTCCGTTTCCACAACAATTATTAAGGTGCTGCTTCGCTTCATCGTGAATTTCCTAATATGAAGTTCAACAGACCGCGAATGATCTAACTATATAGACTGAAAGAGAATCGACTATCGAGGCAGAGCGATCTGAATTGACGGCTGTGGGAAGTACATCGAATTGCAAAGGCGAACACAAAAAGTCAAAGCAGACTTTAGTTTGGACCCAGCTAAATAAATATAGCAAAAGTTCATTAATTCATGACAAAGCATAGTGAAATAAAAACAGAGAACCGGGAGAACTCACTGTATGTACCCAAGTAGAGATACTTGTTGCCAAGAACTCGCCCAATCCTAGCCTCCCACCTCCCATTGTGATGATGCCTGTGAGAAAAACCCATCATCAAACCCAATCCAATTCGATTCGATTCAATCAGAACTTGCATTGTGCTCAAATGCTCATCTTTAGTGGCCAATTTCACTGGACAAGTAAAAAAATGTCCCCCGCGAAGATGGCGCTTCTTTTTTTTTCCTTTTCTTCTCTCTCTCTCTTTACCTGGCCACGCCGCGGTACTTCGAAACCCCCCTGGAAAAGCCGCTGCTGCGCCGCCGCAGGGACGCCAGGTACTCCTCCTTGGAGGCGTTCCGCATTTCCTCGAGCTCTTTCTCGTAAGCATCTATCTGGAAAAATATCGAGGAAAAATCAGACAAAGCCGTCGGGGAAAAAAAAAGGAAAAGGAACGAGATCGGTCGCCGTCGGGGCTCCTTCTCGTTTCGCGTACCGGGAAATTCAAGATCGTGTCGGGCCCCCAGTACTTCAGGGCGGCGAGGTCGTAGGTGCGAGCGGCCGCTTCCTCGCTATCATAAGCGCCTACGGTTTTTGGACAACGACGCCACGAAACGCCAAAAAACCGAAAAAAGCAGGGTTAGCTACTGCTAGGAATCTAGATTTTAAAGGTAATGGAACGTCTTGATAAAACTCCGTCTCCAGAGGAAAAGATAATTGGAAATTGGGGCTTGAGATCTTGGGACTTACCCAAATAAACTGAGGCAGCGACAAAAGCGAACGTGGACGTTGGCAATGACAGGGATGATCAGGAACAAAAACGCAGTCAGTTGGTAAACAAATCTCTCTGGTAAGAAGAGCTTGATCATGACAATGGGTATTAAACAAATGTTGCGGATCTCATTGGTTTCCCCCCCAATACAATAATAAAACAGAGATTTTTTCTGTTCATAAAATATGAGAAAAAACGAGAAAAATTACGGAGAATCCATCACCTTGTCGTCCTTTCTTGTTCTGTGTGTTGTTCCAAGAACTCTTGTCCCAGAGGTGAGCTTCAAACCTCCCCGTCCACCTGTGCCTGCGTTTTGTATTGTTTCGTGTGTTTTTTTTTTTTTCGATCAGCTGTCGAGTACTCGCGCATGCAAGTGCAAACCCGCAAAGATTATGAACTCAAGAACGCATTTTGTCATGTTCCCTCGCGTGCAAAGAGCATGAGAGACACGGGGAGACAAGAGGGAGAGGGAGAACCTGGTGACTCCTCTGTAAATGGAGCTTCTCCGAGCAGAGCTGGGGCTGTTGGCATTCTGGGACTGATCATCAGCTGAGGAATTGCGATTCTGAATTTTCCTGGACCGCTTCCTCTTGGGCTTCTCGGATATGTCAGGAGGGCTACTAGACCCAACAACACAAGAAGCTGATGAAGAGGACGATGACGATGGGGAAGAAGAGCAGGAAGAGGAAGGAGGAGACCTTCTCATCTGGGGCCCTCAAGAATCTCCCTCACGCTCGTCTCTCTGTTTCTCTTTCCTCAAGCAAAATGAAGCACAATGTGGGAGACAGGATGGAAATAGAGGGAGAGAGAGGGAGAGGGGGGAGGGAGAGAGGATAGTTATGAAAGAAGTGGGTGGGTCTTCACTTTCTCCCTCTCTTTCTCTCTCTGTAATCAGATTTTGTGAGCTCGCTCGGGCTAAATCAGAAGTTGGTTTACCAAAGCAAGAAGAGGAGGACCGAAGGAAGGAGAAAACGAAGGGGGGGAAGGACAAAATACCAACCCATGATGGTCAGGGGGGTTTAACCAACTATTCTTAAAGAAGAGATTGTGGGAGGGTCAAATGAATTGGAAAAAGGGAAAAAAAGAAAGAAGAGCTTGCGGGTCTAAATAAATTAATCTGTAAATGAGACCCTCTCCCCCAACACTTGGCTTCAGCTGCAGCCATGCTGCCAATAGGTGGGGTCCGTCCTTGCTGACCTTTCTATAGGCTTGTGAGTTGTGACGGTCTCTATCTCTCTCTCTCCGTTTTCTCCCGAGGAAGATGGGAGAATTTTGCAGAAGTTTTAGTTGAGTCTGGGCTTCATTCCTCACGGGCCCATGTCGCTTGCTCTGTGATCTTTCGACTTTGGGTCCGTGAATGGCTTCTTGAAAACGAGTCACGTGGAGTGGGGAAAGAGACGGAGAGAGATGGAGAGGCTAACCAGAAGGAAGGGGCACTCGAGATGGGGAACTATAGACGATTTACTCAACCTATCCAGAATGTTCAGACTAATAAGTCGATTGTAAAGTGGAAATAGACAGATGTGGAGAAGTATTCTCACTCAGGAGAGTCCTGATGATAATGCGATTGCATCATCAAAGTTAAATGTTTTCGGCAATCCAGTTCTTTAAGTTGTTTGAATTATGCAATCGACTCCCCTGATTGGACAAAACTGATGCGGCAAAGCTGACACATGATGCTGATGCGGCGACAGTATATACATAGGGTAAAGGCGGTGGGGAGGGAGGGCTGTGCTCGCGGTTGGCCAGCCTTTGAAGACCGTCCATAGCCAAACCTCAAGAAAGGTCGCGGGCTTTGGCTAGAATTACGACACTAACCGTCGAGAGAGATCTTCGCCTATGACTCACCTGCGAACATCCCAGTGTCAGCCGATGCGACCCTTGGCAATCGCATGTTTCCTGCCGCAAAGGTGAGCAGTGGCAGCGCTAGGTCTCGCTCTCGCTCTCTCTATCTCAGTTGCTCAATGTATGTGTACAAGAGTATATGCACACATTAAGACCTCCTTTCATAAAAATAGTTCAATTGCTGCCACGAACTTCAGCCACAAGACAATGTTGAAGAGAAATCCTCGCAGCCCCTTAGGAGTGCTTTCTTTCAGCAAATGCACACATGATACAACATGAACATGCCCTTGGAAAACAAGATCCTAAATTCCAACTTTTAAATTGCGATCAGCATAAGCAAAATACTCACTAAGAGATTTCAGAAAATCAAAAAAATAAAAGAGAAACTGCCCTAGTCTGAATTGAAAACCCGACAAACATCCGCATCCCGCATAAGCTAAAAACTACTAGGACCTCCTCCAAAGCTCATGTAACAAGATGCTACAAACACTGGTCACCCTCTACCATTCTTTTCGACGGGTCCTGCATCATAAATACCAAAAGCCAGGACTGAGCAAAAAAGTAGGGAGGTAAAAGCCAGAGAACTCTGTAATTTTAGTGGGTGATAGCAAATTTTCATGCACGACTGCTGAAACTAAAGAGAACTGCGACTTCATCGACAAATACCAAATACTAATTCAACAAAAGAGGACTTATTGGAGGCTAAATAGAGCGAGACTGCTGTCTCATCAACGCATGAGTCAATGTCCAAGCCAAATCACAAGTTTAACCAATTTTATGAGGTCGAGAGTATAACTCTTCCTGTCCTCCCATTATTTGGAGTGAACATGAAACTCGAGACATAAAACTCTCTCCCTGTGTACTAACACACGCACACCACCAGCACATATTTCTTATCTCTATGGACTGCAATAAGCACAAATCAATGTCCAATCACTCTTTCTGATGAGAACATTTATGAACACATCACTGATAACATCTAAGGACAATCACAATGTAATCAAAATTTGTTAAGCATAGCTGCATCAACTTATCCTGTTGTTTTCAATGCAGAAATTGTAACCTCAAAAGACAGGTAAAAAAGTTGACTATTACTACTTTGAGTCATCATACATGTAGTAGCTTATCATTCACCTGTTAATGACTATAATAGAAAACAATCTTTCCAACCAAAAAAATATATCTCTAATTCTAGCTTTCTGAGTCTATCACTCTAAAAAGATTAATTCGACATAAACACGGAAAGTCAATCTGATTTTCCACCAACCAAAAGAAAAAGCAGAAAATTTCAAAAGGAAGGGGGGAAAAAAAGAGAGGAAGCAGAGACATTCATGCAACCATAAGCACGAGCATTTAATATAACCGGAGGAACAAAAGAGTTATGTCCATTGCTTAATCTGTAAAACTTCCCAACCGATTAATTTTTTTAGAGTCTTCATGTAATCAAAACGTGCACAACAATTATGGTAAGAGCTTAGTTTATAACCACATAATAGAGTGCACATAAAAGCAGACTGTTCGGCTGAGTATAACTTACTTCATCTCAATATTTTAAAGCATGAATATTGTTGCTTGATTTGCCCAGGGTCCTAGAATTACAAGCCAGAGACTTGTTTGACTTGTATAGACCTATCCAACATCGTCAATTCATCCAGAAGTTCTCTCTTTTCACGAACCAGATGCTTTGGGGGACAGATGAATTTCTTCCCCATCCAAAATAACATATAAGGAAAGAAGCAAACTGCAGTAGGCAATTCTTGCATAGAACCTCCCAAAGACTGAACACGAAAGATATAAGCACTAAGTCTACCAATGCTGCTACAAGGCAGACAAGACCTGCTACAGCGTTGGTCGGTGCACCTATTACGGCCTAGCCACTACCGCGATGCCCACAGAGGCATTCACATGTCATTGTTCACAACACAGAACCAATAACAAAAAGTCAGATCAGCAGCTATTTTCCTCGCCAAACAACCGTGATACATCTATATGCCATTGATATCCCATTATGCGCGCTGCATTTCATTTAACCCTAAGATACATCTACAGGGGAACTCGTATTCCATTTCACGCGTATCCCATTAAGTTCAAATCAACCCAAGAATCAGGAAATACAAAAGAAGATGAACGTAGAGCTGCAGGGATTCACGAGTGTTACCTCAACCAAGTTGAATTGCGGCAGAACTTCTTTATTCCGGTACATCAGCAAAATATGGGGTGCCTTGACCGAATTCTTCATCACAAACCGCCTCAAGAACACAGATTCAGACAGCACGAGCCCAGAC
The DNA here is from genome assembly GCA_024733475.1 of Syzygium grande. Taxonomy (NCBI): domain Eukaryota; kingdom Viridiplantae; phylum Streptophyta; class Magnoliopsida; order Myrtales; family Myrtaceae; genus Syzygium; species Syzygium grande. The sequence goes on from JAMXDD010000011.1 coordinate 10,042,256, forward strand.
GCCACCGACTCCCTCTTCAAGAGGCGGTTCGATACCAAGGTGAGAAGAATGGACAACCTGGGCAAAATGCAGTTCTCGAAGCTCGACATAAAAATGGTGGGATACGTGACCAAGTTATCTGCGGTCCACCCTAACCCGTTCATGAAAAAATTCAACACCTTCTCCAACTTCTCCTCAGACAAACCCATAACCTTGGGTTGCTTCAAGAATGCCGCCTTCACCTGGTCATCTGACCACCCGAACTTCTTAAAGACAGCCATCTTGGCCGCCCACTTAGGGCGTCTCATTCCAGCCATCGAAATCAACCCATGAACGAACAGCAAGGAGGAAGGGTCAAATCCCATCCCCTTGATTTCATCCACGAGATCACTGAACTGACCCGTCTCCCGCGACAACGTCCTGGGGCGCAGCGTCATCATCTTGGCGATGCTCGAATCCGGCACCCCGTGCCGCCGGAGGGTAGCGATGTTGGCCTCCATCGAATCAGCGAACGCGCGCAGGACCCAAGTCCCGCGCTTGACCAGCAGATGCGACGCCACATCTTCCCTGCTCCCGAAGAACTTGACGAGGCAATCGAAGCAGGGAGCGAGCTGCGACTTCAGGCTCCTCCCGAGGACGTAAGGGTCGTTGACGAGGACGTGGACGAGGGCCCCGCCCGAGACGCCGTTCTCCTCGAAGAACTCGAGCTTGGGCTCGAGGAGGTTGCTGGCCTTCGACACGAGGGTGTCGGGGCACCGGGTCAGGATGCTGGCGATGTCCGAGGGGGTGAAGCCGCGGTGCCTGAAGAGGGCGACGAAGGCGTCCAGGTTGGGAGCGAGCTTCGGGGCGACGGCGCGGGCGACGGCGTGGGCGGATTCCGGGGGAGAACCCATGAGCGCGGACGAGGGCGTCGGCGACTGAGGGAGGAGGAGAGGAGGAGGAGGAGGAGGAGGAGGAGGAGGAGGAGGCGGAGGCGGTAAAGAGGGAGAGGAGGGAGAGGCGGAGGTGGACCGTCGACGGAGGCGATGGACGTGGCCGGAGAGGTTTGAGTTTCAGCAGGGAGCGGAACATCGAGACCACGTTAGAACCGAAGAGGAGGAAGAAGGAGAGCAAGAAGAGGGGGTTCGTCTACTTGCTTTCCCCCACAGCATCAGAAGTTTTAAAATTGAGGAACCATTCAGAGATTCATCCTTTGCATGTAGTAGCTAGCATGGCACTAAAGTTCTACCGAAAAATTTGACCTAAGTCAACGCCAATTACATATCGATAATAGCTTGGAAATATACTTTTGAACAAGCTTGACGCTTTTTTTTCTCGCGTTTATAGATGATACACGATTCATTTGCCTTCTGAATGTGATCAAATGTGTAACAAAAATTTGGCCCGGCGCTGATTGCCATCGATTTCAAAGAGCCTTCTCCCCGGGTTTACAGTCACAAAATCCAAACTGGCATACATATATATTTTTTAAAATCAAGTAGCTCAATTTTTCAAATTTACGGCAATACGAGACCTCCATTAAAATTGCGGATGGAAAATGCCGACGTGAACAATAACACCTCCTCTCCTTAATACCATATTTAACCATGGCGTCCAATGTGGCTTTTTAAGACTATGCGACGTCGAATGAGACATATCGGTATCAGACAGCCAAAAGATCCATTGTGGGCACTCTCTCTCTCTCTCTCCTCGTCGTCAATACCTACATGGAGATGTCACAACTTTTGCTAAGTATGCGTATCACATCACCAATTGTGCTTAATTTTTGCTGAGTAAACGAGCCACGTTAACAAAATCACGTAATGCGATAATTTATTTAACGGAGTTCTCACATCAAACTAAAATGAAAGGTCGGAGTGCTTGATTTGAAAAAAAAAAAAGTTCAGTTGCGGACAGAATCACCAGAAATAATTGATGATTATATTGATCTTTTCACAGAACCACAAGAAATAATTGTGAGAGTGCCTCATATACGGACAACCAGGCATGTCATGCGTCAGTCCAAAGAGAAGAAAATGAACTATTTCCATCCTACGAAATTTAGAAAGCAAGGCTCTACCCTAGTTTGGATCAAGAATCTGAGAAACAATGGCACCTCGTACCGGTAGAAAACAGCATAGAGCTCCTCCAGAGCTCACGGAGCAAAGATGCTACAAACGCCCTTCTCTTCCTACTGCTCCCTTCAACAAGTCCTGCATCTTCAATAAGAAAAGACAAAGAGTGAGAAGACAGGCCCATGACGGGGCAGAGAAATCGGTAACAGGGCGTGAGAAGGGTACACGGATAATGATGATGATGGATTGCAGTCCTAAATAAGACGAGGCCGCCTGCCAACAACTAGAAATACAAGTCGACATGCAAGCCGAATCACAAGATTAAACATTAGGATAAGGCTGAGTACAGTTATCTCAAATGGCAAAGCAAGGTCAGCCCCCCAATTCCAGGAAGATTTTGAAACACCCGAACATTTCCCTTGGGTAAATGCAAGAAAGGGTGGCTATACCTAGAGCAAAGACAGGCTGCCCGACCAACTATGTTCACAGAATCTCCTACTTACGAAAAAACAGACGCACCATCACCTGGAGCGCTATGGAAGATTGTGAAAGCAACATAGAGAATAAAACAAGAGTCAATGTCCTGCAAATGCATCTCAACTGAATGTTCGGTCAGCCATAAAATTATGATGGATTTTTTCAATTTCCTCTCGATTATATAGTCCTCATTTTAGCAAAGCAACTCTGATTTTAGGCAGAGATGCTCACAATAAAGTGATGCTACTGAAATCCCCTTCTCTTATCCATAGTTCAAAGATGCAGGAGAACATTAGCTAAAGAAAAAAAAGCATTGAACCAAGGTATGTCAATTTTACAAGCATATAGAGAGAAATTGGATTAATGGTGTTGAGAGGAAAAAACTGAACTGAATGCTTGGTTAGGTCTATGTGACCCCAAGCTATCTATTTATAATAAAGCCAAAAAGGCCAAAAATTACAATATTACCCTTATTGCAGCAATATATAAAATAATAAAGGAAATAGACAAATATGCCCCTATTAGCCAAGTACTCTCAACACTCCCCCTCAAGTTGGAGCATAGATATCACACATGCCCAACTTGGCTAAAACAAGATGAAACGATTTACTCCCCAATCCTTTAGTCAACACATCGCTAAGTTGATCAACGGATTGAACAAATGGCATACAAATTAAACCGCTCTCCAACTTCTCTTTGATAAAGTGCCCGTCAATCTCCACATGTTTTGTACGGTCATGTTGTATGATTGTGAGCAATACTAATGGCGGCTTTATTATCACAATATAGCATCATAGGAATAGGAACAGATACACCAAGATCTTCAAGTAATCCTTTAAGCCATAACAGTTCACAAACTCCATGTGCCATTGCAAAATTCCTCAAAGACTAGATCGAGCAATTACATTCTGCTTTTGCTACGCCAAGTCACAAGATTCCCTCCTAAGAAAGTACAATACCCGAAATAGACTTTCTGAGATCCATTCAATCAAAGATCTCAGATAGGCTTCAACTTTCAAGCTATCACGAGGAGATAAAAAGAATCCCTTTTCCGGAGCGGACTTCAAATATCGAAGGATTCAAGAACAAAGATCCATATGAGTAGAGTATGGATCATACATAAACCCGACTCACTAGGCTCACAAAGAAAAGCAATATCGTGTCCGTGTGTGATAAATAAATCAACTTGCCCACTAACCGCTGATAACGACCCTTATCTACGGGATCACCATCCTTTTCTCAAGACGCAGTATTGACCTCAATAGGTGTATCGGAGGGACGACATCCTAATAACCCAACTTCTGTTAAAAGATCAAGGACATACTTTCTTTGGGATAGAAAGATGCCTTTTTGAAGATCCGCAACTTCAATCCCAAGAAAGTATCGGAGCTTTCCAAGATCCTTTATTTCAAATTCTTGTCTAAGAAAATTCTTCAACCGGCTTATCTCATCAATATCATTCCCTCGTGATAATAATGTCGCCTACATAGACAATAAGAATAGTGACTTTAGCATCCGATCTCTTCACAAACAAAGTATGATCAGCATTACTTTGTTTATACCCAACAAAGATCATAGCTTTAAAACCTACCAAACCAAGCTCGAGGTGATTGCTTTAAACCATAAAGTGCACGTTTCAGCTTACACACTTTACCTTGAGTTTTATCACAAGAAAAACCTGGAGGAATCTCCATATATACCTCCTCTTCTAACTCCCCATGAAGAAAGGCATTTTTCACATCTAATCAAAGATCCCATCCCCGGTTTACAGACACATGAAAGTAACACTCGAACAAGATTCAACTTGGCAACAGGAGCAAAGGTTTCTTGATAGTCAATCCCATAAGTCTCGAGTAAATCCCTTCGCCACCAACCGTGCTTTTATATCTGTCCCACAAGTACCATCCATCTTCTGTTTGACTACAAACACCCACTTACATCCTATCGGTTGTTTCCCCTGTGAGGAAGAACAACAAGATCCCAAGTGTCATTTTTCTTCAAAGCATGCATTTCCTCTACCATTGCTGTCTTCCACTTCTCATCTCGCAAAAAGCTTCTTGCCAATTCCGTGGAATAGAAATGTAAGATAAAGTAGATACAAAAGTACTATAAGAGCTGGACAAAGAGTCATATGAAACAACATTGGATATAGGGTGTTGAGTACAAGTTCTAATACCCTTTCTTGTGCGATAGGAAGATCGAAGGAAAAAAAACCTCATCGAAGGAGTAGTAGAATCCGGATCCGGGAGATGATGACCGAATAGGCAATGTATTAGTGGTCTTAACTGCGTGTTGGTAGTGGAATTCCTACGACGATATGTCTTCAATGTTTCCCCACTATCAATCGGCCTTTGAAAGATATCAATCCTTTGCTTACAACATCGATATCTCCCCACAAGTATTGCATTATTCTCTACTTGCGTTGCATCGTTCTCTCCTTGAGAAGGAGAAACGATCGAGAGACTATTGGAGGAAGAGAAGGAGAAGAGTAAGTAATATCCTTAGGAACATCTAGAATTGGCAACACCTCTACACTAGGACACTCCCCAAGAGGTGGAGCGGAATAATAAGAAGTAGACTCATGAAAAATCACATCCATAGATATAATATCTGCGCCTAGAAGGAGGATGATAACACTTATAACCCTTTTGAGTAGTCAATACCCAAGAAATATGCAAATAAGACCGCGGGGTTCCAACTTACTCTTAGAGGTAGTGTTACGAGCATAACAAACACAACCAAAAATTTTTGGAGGAAGAATAAAAGTTGATGATCCCAGTAAAACATCAATAGGTGTGCGAAAATCAAGAATTCTAGTCGGCATCCGATTGATTAAATAGGCAGCGTTAAAATAGCATCACTCCAATATTGAGAGGGGACATGACGTGCAAACATAAGAGACCTGGCGACCTCTAACAAATGTCGGTTCTTTCTTTCGGCAACACCATTTTGTGCTGGGGTATCAACACAACTGGTCTGATGAATAATGCCATGATCAAAGAGATACCCTTGAAACTGACTTTCAATGTACTCAGTGCCATTGTCATTGCGAAGAATTTTCACAGTGGCGTTGAATTGAGTTTGAATCATTTTGTGAAAAATTTGAAAATAACGAAAAATCGTCACTCTTATGCTTCAACAAATAAACCCAAGTTGCACGAGAATGGCAATCGATAAAAGTAACAAACCATCGATGACCAGAAATAGAATTACGTCGGGAAGGACCCCACACATCAGTATGAATCACATGAAAAGGGAAAAGACTTTTATTATTTGAAGATGAATATGTAGAACGAGTTTGTTTAGCAAAGACACAAGCTTCACAAAAAACTCATCTTTATTACAAGCTGAAACGAGACTCGGGAAAACTTTTTCTAAAGTTCCTAAAGGGGATGACCTAATCTGCAAAGTACCATCGATGGAGATCCGTCAATCTTGAATTAACTTGATGGGGCATAGTAGATGTCATAGAAGTAGAAACCCCACTACCCTCGAGCATATAAAGACCACCATCCAATCTACCATATCCAATCTCCTTCTCCGCTTGCATCCTGAAAATACAAAGAAGAAGGGAAAAAAGTTACTTTACAATTTAAGTCTCGAGTCAAACTACTAATAGAAAGGAGATTAGTAGAGAATGATGGAATATGTAAATGAAGACAAAGGAAGAGTGGAGGAACAATTGATAGACCCTTTTCCAAATGATGGAAGAAAGGGTTCCATCACCACTACGAACTTTGTCTCTACCGGAAAGTAGGGGTGTATTGATGAAAGAGACTAGAAGAACTCATCATATGATCTCAGAGCCCCGTATCGATGATCCATGGGCTAGAAACAACAGATGTATTAAACCCCCAAAGAAGATACACCAAGTGGCTAAATTTGAAGCAAAATGGGAAGACGAATTGGCAAATCGTGGAGGAAGCAAAGATGGTAGAAGCTTTCGAAGAGCGTCGAAATGCTTGAAGTTCTTCCCCGGATAAACCAATATCGTAGTATGTGTAGCAAAGAATTGGTTTCAATATGGTTTGCTTTGTTTTTGTCTTTCTCTCTGCCCTTTTTTCCTCAAAATCTGCAGGTTTTCCATGTAACTTCCAAAGAGGTAGCCTTAGTATGATAAGGCCTATGACAATATTCACACTTCACAACTTCCTTAGGGGTATCATTAAATCGAGAGAACGAACCAGATTTAGTAATAGTGCCAACACTAATTTGTAGAGCAGATCGATCAATAGTAGAGGACTGGAGCATTGCTGTCCCGCGGCTTTCTTCCCCGAGTGAACTAGGGCATGGGGATTTGTTCTAGAGTGGGGAATGGAGACCGGCTAAGGACTTGAACACGTATCTGATCATATTCAACATTCAATCCTGCCAAGAAATCATAAACTCTAATCTTGTCCACATGGTTCTTGTAGGCGGCAATGTCTGTAGCATTAGTTGGTTGATAATCGGTATAATGATCTAGTTCTTGCCATAAACTCCGAAGCTCAGCATAATATTGAGATATAGTCATCTCCTTCCGAGAAGTGTCATGAACCCTTTTTCAAGTTCATACACCCATGCATCATTCGATTTGACCATAAGTATCCCTAGCGGTGACCAAATTTGCGCCCAAGATATCAAGAAGCAAATATCCTTTTTTTTTTGCAATATGTGGCTGTATCGAGTTAAGCAAAAAAAGACATTACCAAAGAGTCATTCGAGATCCACTTGTCTTGAGTAGCACCCGATGTTTCCTGCTTCCACGAAGTGCCGTTGATATGACCTCCCACGGCTGCGATGGTCAAGAATACGGATCGAGACCATATCAAATAATTTGTGCCGTCAAAGCTTCAAGAGATTGTAGCGAAAGTAATATAATCATGACGGCCATCTCCATGGGTGGAGGGTTCTCAAATCGAACTATCGACATTGTCACCGGTAGTAGGCTAAAAATATCCTCCAAAAATCAGAAGATCGGATCAAGGGAAGAAAAAAAAATCGATTTTTTTCAAGATTTTGAAAACTTGAAAAAATCGATAATTCTAATTTATCCCAAAGAATCTGAAAAAAAGTGGTCCACCTGTTGCAGTGCTTTGGTCTTCACACATGAGAGAATTGTAGGCCGGTGACAAGGCGTAAAACAATTCCGACAAGAAGATCCAAAAATCGCGGAAGAAGTTGAACCACCTATCGCGGACTACAAAGAAGTTGTAGTTATGTCATAGAGGTGAAGTTTAGGGCGGACACTAGATTCAAAGAATCACCTCATTAGTGCTGCCCTACACCGTGAAAAAGAGCAAAGGAGAAGATGAGAAGGAACTGCGGTGGGAGAGAGTGAAGGTGTGAAGAGAGGAAAAAGAAAGGTTCTTGCAGAGAGAGATTAGGGTTAGGGTTTCATTCGGATCTACGATACCATGTTGAGAGGAAAAAAAGAATCGAATGCTTGGTTAGGTCTATGTGACCCCAAGCTATCTATTTATAATAAAGCCAAAAGGCCAAAAATTACAATATTACCCTTATTGCAGCAATATATAAAATAATAAAGGAAATAGACAAATATGCCCCTATTAGCCAAGTACTCTCAACAAATGGTCTTCACAGATCCAAGAGGACTATGAGAACCTAAATTATTGATAGCATTGAAGAACCATCATTATCTACTAAAAAATGTTGGCAAGTTGATCTCTCAACTTATCCTTCTATCGCTCTCCCGGACAATATAATCTAAAACTAAGACAAGAAAAATGAATTTCGAATATCTTGAGTCATCACACACATAGTAGCTTACCATTCACTGAAATTCAGTCAAGACTAAAATAGGAATTAACAATTAAATCTAAGAATCTCTAAACTTCTAGTTTCACTGACTGTTAAAAGATTAATTTGATATAAATGAGGAAAGTGAATAACTGGAAGCCAGATAAATGGTGTCATGGGTCCCCCAAAATAGTAACTGGTTATCCACCCACCGAAAGAATAAAGATGAAAGAGGGAAAAAAGGCAGAGACCTCAATGCAAAAAGGAAGAGAAAAAAGATGAAAAAAAAATCTCTGCGTTGCGTAACTTGAATTTTTATGAGTCCTTACGTCCTTATATCAAATTGTCCAGAAACATGATAAAAAGGACTGAGATTAAATCTGGACCGCATGACATACAAAAACATGCAGCTGAAATTGCTTCTTCTTGAGGTCTAAGAAGAAAGAACACATGCAATGTTCCTCCAATACACCGAGGTCCTAGAACTAGGTCATCATTGCGCAAATCTATTCAGCATCGTCAAATCATCCCAATAGTCCTTTCTCTTTTTGTAAACTAGAATATCCGGGGGTAGATAAAATGATGCCTTGGCCGAAAGAAATATTAAATCAATAGAGGAGGCAATACTATGTAGAACCTCCCAAAGAGTAGGCCGAGCAAAATCAAAGAAGGGTCTATGACAGCTAACAAACAAATTACAGACGGAAATTTACTGCTTGGCATTTCTCTGCGTGCTAATAAAGAACGGAAAGACAATTACTTTTTGCAAAGAAAAGAAAGAAAAAAGACATTGACACATGTACCCCATCAACATTCTCCTTTAGGAGTATTCTGTTTGAACTGTTGTTAAAAAATGGCCTCACCACAGTTTCAATCTACCAGAGCATAAAATTATTAAAAACTAAGAACAAGACTCAGTTTGATATATCAACAAGCCGAATAATATGCTTTTATTTGAGCTTGAAATACACTGATCTCAAGTAAATTTTTGAAACGTTATCAATGTCACTCCAATAAGTAATAAGTTATTTTAAAATTTTGCCAGACATGAACAAGTAGTAATACGTTTTCAAAAGCTCGGCACTAGCACAATTTCTAAAAGTCCTCCGCCGCCTCCCCAGCCCTTAAATCCTTCAATGCTGCCATATGATCATGGCATTGATATCTAAATCAAAATGCCCTTGCCCCGCCTGATCAAACCACTGCCTCTACACATCACACTTCTACTCCCAACCTCATTACGTAGGCAAAACAGGAAAGTCAAAAGCCTAGACAGCCAAAAACCTGTAACTACTAAAGAAGTTTAAATGTGCGGTTGGAGGAATTTCGGTGTTACCTTGACAGCATGGAACTGTGCTAGAACTTGTTTGTCTTCATACATCTGCAAAAGCTGGGGGGCCTTTTTCACATTCTCCATCACAAGCTTACTCAAAAACTTATCCTCAGACATGAGGAGTTTCCCTAGCAACGACTTCCTATTCACAAGACCCTCCGATAGCAAAACCCAAAGAATGGACATCCTAGGCAAAATTCTTTTCTCGAAGCTCGCCATAAAGATACTGGGGCAATTCGTCAACTCGTCCGCGGTCCATCCCAACACGTTCATAAAGAAATGCAAGAATTGCTGCATCCTCTCCTCAGAGGGATTCATAATCTGAGGTTGCTTCATGAATATCGCCTTAAACTGCTCATCCGACCACCCAAACTTCTTAAAGACGGCTATCTTGGACTCCCATTTCGGGCGTCTCATCCCGGCGCGCGTAATCACCCCGTAAACAAACATCAAGCTCGAAGGGTGAAGGCCCATCCGCCTTATCTCGTCCACGATCTCGCTGAACTCGGCCGCGTCCCGGGACAGAGTCCTAGGACGGACCGTCATCAATTTCACGATGCTCGACTCCGGCACGCCAAGCCGCCTGAGCTTATTGATATTGACCTCCATCGAACCGGTGAACTTGTGCAGTACCCAAGTCCCGCGCTTGACCATCAAGAGGGCAACCGCGTCCCTCCTATTGCCGAAGAACCTAACGAGGCAATTGAAACAGGGGGCGAGCTGCAACTCCAGGCTCCTCCTGAGAAGATACGGATCGTTGGTGAGGACGTGGACTAGGGTTTCGCCCGCGACCCCGTTGCCGGCGAGGAAATCGAGCTTGGGCTTCAGGTTCTTGATGGGGTTGGACCGGAGGGCCCTGGGGTACCTGAGCAAGACGCGGGCGACCTCCGCGGGGGAGAACCCGTGGCCCTTGAAGACGGCGACGAAGGAGTCGAGCTTGGGGCTGAGCTTGGGGTCGACGGCGGCGGCGACGGCGCGGGCCGATTCCGGGGAGAAGCCATGGGCGCGGGCGAGGTGGTCCTCGAGGGAGCCGGGGTTGGAAGGAGTGGCGGCGGCGGTGGAGAGGGATTGGACGGAGGGATGGCAGAGATAGGGATTCGGGCCTCCTTTGCTGATGGGGATTCGCGGTGACGCTTTGAGAAGGAAGCGAATCATCAATGGCGGCCACGGGAAGACGCAGAAGCTTGTCTTCTTCTTCTTCTTCTCGGGGTTGCAACGTCGGTGCCGGCGAGAGTGAAGGAGGGAGTGGCGGCGCCTGCTGCTTCTGCAAATTCGCGGAAATGGAGGGGTCGTTTGTTGTTATTAGGGGAAATTTGGGAAGATCGCCCCGTGGCCTTCGTATATTTTCATCTTGGTCCTCGAACTAGTCTTCAATCGCGATTTTGAGGGGAAATTTCCACTTTTCCTTGCAAGTGTGGACCGAAAATGCCGATTCAGCACCGGAAATGAAAAGAAAACGTCATGCTGATGGACAAATAAAATTTTTATAGGAAATAACGAAGATCCAGTCTAATTTTTGGGCCATCAAAAACTCCGAGCAAATACACACATATAATAAATTTACCTTCTAATAATTTTCGTTAAATTTTATCGTCGAATTACTGAGTTAGATGACAGTGTACTAATTTAGAGTTTTACCATTCATTTGTCATAAATGTACTATTTTGTGATTTTTTATGATATTAATCCAATTTAAGGAAAATTAAAAAAGGGTAAAATTATCACAAATGTGTCAATTTGTGATTTTTTATAATAAAAAAATTAATTTGAGGTAAATTTATTATAAGTGTACTAATTTAAAATTTTTCGTGATATTAATCTTATGTTTTATAAAAGACTAGCCGAAGGTAATAGCATGTTTAATAATGGTTTCATATTCAATTGAAATGATGGTTTTAATTTTTAAATTATTTTTTTATCGCAACCGAATAAATATCATAATTTCTTATTCATAAGCCCGCGATCAAACGATGCCTACTTGCCCTTGCCTGAATCTGGGTTGAGGGCAAGTGGTGCCGTGTTTGTTTTTTTATTTTTTTATTTGTCTTACTCTAATTTTTAATTTACTTTCAAACTTTTGTCATGCTTCTTTGTAGAGCGTGGGAGTCAAAACCTACATTTGAAACTAAATGTTCTTACCCTTAGCGTCACAAATATGTGAAAAATCGAACACTCTATCTCCCTCTTCTTAAATAGGAAGGGTGGTTATTGAGACAAACCTTAGTGATTAAACCTTTGCTTTGTGATAATGAGCAATGGTCTCGACATTGCATAAGGTTTTTACCCTTGCCTACTCATAGTGATGGTTAGTCGTCCAGGCCTCAGTTAGGGTCGTAACCTTTTACCGTTATAGGTAGAGAGACAACATTACCAACCCCCACACACTCCCTCCGCACCTCCCTCTCTCTCTTTCTTGATCCTCGCATCGTTCGATTTTTTAATTTTTAAAAAAGATGTGCTGACATGGCTTTTGGATTCTATAGTTATGTTGGATTGCCAATGTCAATTTGAAGGGGGCAGATTATTTCAAAAGAAAGAGCAAAAAGGGTTAGACTGATCAAAAAATTAAAATTGAAGGATGGAATTGAACAATGTCTAAGAATCTGGCACCAATCTTGCAAAAGAAAATATTTTTTTGTTCATTTATTTTTGTAAGAGATCTGACGATCATTTTTAGGAAGTTATTTTCCAAATCATTCACTTTCTGCGAAACAAAAGACCCATAATAAAAATGATTTCTTTAGTTTGAAGTCTCTAAGCATTTATCATCTTCGCATATTTTTGTGGGGAAATGCTAAGTCCCTTGGCAATCCTATGTTCCACGCGTGGGGAAACGGACTGTGTTGAAGGTGTTCTTCTCAAATTTGACAGTAGGTCACAATACAGTTTTTGGTCCAACACATTTTGTAGTATGTCGAACATAAGAATCCTTCGATTGGATCAAAGAACCTCGAAGGAAATTTTAATCTAAGGCTCTATCAAGTTTAAGATGGCTCCATTGGCAAGGTTGTCCTCGGAATCTTCATGCTGAAAATTTGGATTTGAAGGAGTTGGTTATTCTAGATCTTTCCGGAGCAAGGTCAATGAAAAATGGAATGGTTGGAGAGAAATCGAGGTACAGTAAAATTATTTTTAATTTCATTTGTCAAATTGTAGCGGAAAAGTTAACTCTTTTGTTATTCTACTTTCTCGACGTAAAGCCCGAGAAATTGAAAGTTTTGAACCTCACCGATTGTGTTGACTTGATCGAACTCGGACTTATCTCATTACAATTGTTTAGAGAGGTTGATTCTTGAAAACCGCATTCGATTGGTTGAAATTGGTTCATCGGTAAAAGTCTAAAGAGCTTGATTTCACCGAACTTGGGGTTTTGCATTGAACTCAATAAGTTGCCTCAAGAGTCGGGTTCCCTCGTATCCTTGGAAGAGATTCTTATAGATGGAACCATTGCTTCAAGAAATTCCCCCTCCATCGGTCGGTTGGAAAATCTTACTAGATTTAGTGCCCACAACCGCCGCTTCATTGATCCAAATTGCCTGATTCAATTAGCCAAGCAAAATCTCCGAGAGTCCTTGCGCTAAATGGTACCAAAATAACTAAACTTCCCATGTCTATGGGAGAGTTAGAAGGGCTACAACACTTGTCAATAAGTCATTGTAGGTCGATATTGAAGTTACCAACGTCCTTGGGGACTTTGGCTTCATTGACCGAACTTGATGTATCAAGCACTGCAATTGTCGAATTACCTAATGATGTCAATAATTTAAATTTTTTAACAGTGCTCAAAATTGATTTTACTTTTGTAAGAGAGCTGCCTTGTGCTATATGGACGTTGAAGAGGCTGGAAGAGCTGCATGCTTCAAGATGTCGGAGTTTGGATGGGGAAATTCCTGGAGATATTGAGAAGCTTTCGGAATTGAGGGTCTTGAGGCTTGGATACTCTCGGATTCGTGGTCTACCAGATAGCATTTCTACACTGACCAATCTCCAAGTGCTGGATCTGCTTCATTGTGACAAGCTCCGTAAATTGCCCAAGCTTCCTTCCACTATAATAAGCCTATCTGTTAGTTCTAAGTTGATGGATACAATCCCAGACATCCATCACCTGGTTAAGTTGGGAGAGTTATTCTTGGCTGAAGGATCCCAGGAACTGGTGTTACCTGTCCAAGATCAAATTGAGGCGAAAGAACGCACTGGTTTTGCAGCTTAAGAGTTTGTCGAGCTAAAGATATTGCAGCTATCTGTGTTAAAGATCCCAAAAAGGATAATGGCACAAATAATCATTGAGTTTTGATTTAGTGCGCAATGTGATTTTTAAATAATATAACCAAACTTAAATTATTGGAAGGACAATATTAAACATTTTTTGTATAGTCAAAATATATTTTTGAACATGTATTAAAAATTTAAGGACCATATTATATATTAGGTTAAAATTCAGGAATTATATTAAAATTATTAAAAATTTAAGGATCATTTTGCACATTAAATTAAAATTTAGGGACCATATGTGAAAATCCCCCCGAAACAAAACGATTCACTCATCCGAAAGGCAAATCCAATCTTGGCGCGCAAGAAGCCCTCTATCTTTCTCTCTCCTAGGGTTTTAGGACAGCAAAAACCTTAAAAAAAAACTCGCCTTTCTGCCTTAAACCTCTCCCCCCCACACACAAGTAGCAATCGTCTCTCCGCTTCGCTTCACTCCACTTCCACAGCAATGGCCATGCCATTCCCATGAATCCCTCTCCTCCATCCACGCTCCCAGCCTCCCGCTCTCTCTCCGCTCCTCCCATGGCGTTCAGCTCCACCCTCCGCTACTCCTCCCTCCTCCTCCGCGCTCACCTCCCCGTGCCGGCCAACCCCAAGCGCTTCGCCCGCGCATGGACCGACCTCTCCTGCCTCCGCTTCTACTCGGCCTCTTCCTCGAGGGGCCCTCGGCCCGCGAGGGCGAGGCGCAGGGACGGGACTCCGAAGCAGGAGGGTCCAGCGGAAGGGCTGGATGGGAACGGGGGCCTGATTGTCAAGGATAGGGAGGTGGACGGAAATGGTAGGATCGTCCCCACGGAGCTCCACAAGGAGGCCACCGATGCGTACATGGCGTATGCGATGTCGGTGCTGCTCGGCCGAGCTTTGCCGGACGTGCGGGATGGGTTGAAGCCTGTGCATCGCAGGATATTGTGAGTTCGTGGTTCTGCTTGTTCAATGTTCCCTTTTATTTGGGTTTTTTTGGTTTTTGGGCGGGTAATGAAATGCAGGGTAATGATAGCAGCGACCCTTGTAGTTTTGGTTATCGAGGTTGTTTAGGGAAATGAAAGTTAGGATCTTTTTAATTGCCTCTTAGTTCTGGCATTGCAATGTCTGGAAGAGCATATTCTTTTTCTTTTTCTTTCTGTAAGGTAAAGCATATTCTTTCTTTATCTTTAGATAGGCTGTTAATCCTTGTTTCGAATCAAATGCTCTCAAGGAAGGCGTTGATGTAATTTGAGTGTTAATCTGCTTTTCTCGTTTATATGCACCGCAACCCTTTTGTTGATTGATCTCATTGAAGGTATATTGAAACATTTTATGATCAGAACAATATACGCCAATTTAGGTGTCAACATATTATCTGCGCCAACTCTTTCAGTAATTCTTTTAGTGTGCAATGGAAGCTAAGGTTGGCATTGGGAGAAATATCACATTTAATTCATTAAAATGAGATACGGATATCTGCCATTTTCTCTTAGCTTCTGTGTGCAATTATGCACATTAGCTAAGGTGTGTATGCATCTGTCACGAATAAAGTCCAATGTCGAGATGCATGTGTTGTCAACATCTGTAAAATGTAAGGATTTTGGATATGGTCTTTAGAAGTTTTCTGGAGTAAACATCAGAATCTTTTCTTTCTGCTATTTTTGAACAGAAGGTAAAGGATGGTGAAGGGAATGACAGTTGAGAAATAGAAGTGGGAGAAGGGGGATGTGGGCGTACTTTACTGGTTTATATTTAGGGGAGAGACTGGGCGGGGAGAGAACAAGGCCGTGCGTTGTTGGTAAACAAGAGAAATAATCTTGCGAATCATGATACCCTCTTAAGTTAGAATTCAAGGTTTAGTGAGCATATATAGGTCTTCCCAAAAGTACATTTTAAAGGAAATGAAAAAAAGGTCACATGTTTGCAGCAGATCAGGATCAGTGGAGCTATTGTTTGTAGGATATACACTGTCTGGAAAACAATAAGAGTAACTCAAGAAATTGAGATCTTGTTTGCGTCTTTTCCCTTCTCCCAATTTGGGGAGGATGAAGAACATGGGTCCATAGGAAATTTCCTGAATTTTGCCCTTGACCGTCCACTCTTTTCCTAAATGGAGAATATTGACAATCCATCTTGCTTTATGTATGAAATTAGAATATGCTGGACCCTCCTTTGACTTCACTAAAACTTTAGAGCTATAAAGGATATTATATTGGGCTAGTGACAGCTGGTTAACTACTATCACTCGCTTTTTCTATAAAATTCCTGGATAAATATCTTGCTTCTGATTCTCTTCCTAGTTATTTTGTCCGACAGGTTTGCAATGCATGAACTTGGTCTTTCATCTCGTAAACCATTCAAAAAATGTGCTCGAGTTGTTGGAGAGGTACTTCATTGAGTAATTATACAGCATTTCCCTTTCCTTGAATGTCTGCTTCCATTTAGATGTATCACGTAGCTCACCTGATCTTGTTTTTAGGTTTTGGGTAAATTTCATCCCCATGGAGATACTGCTGTTTACGATTCTTTAGTTCGAATGGCTCAGGTAAATATGCAGTTTATAGGAGCTGATATGCTATTTGTAGTGAAATGGTTTTTCCTATTATAATTGTCTGTCAGTTTGCATGATATTAAAATGCTTACTCTGACATTGGATTAAACTTGTGCAAACGATTTATTCTTTTACCCATGATTCTTAGTCGGAGTGCATGATTTTTTTTTTCAATCATTTTTCTTAAACTAGAATTTTCCTTTGATAAGCAAAGGGAAAATTTCATCTTTAAGATTAAGCTGATGGAGAACTTCTTGTATTGGGTATCTTATTGCTATCTTGCTATCCATCAATTACATATAAATGTCATGGAAGGAAATTTATTGTGGGAATTAATGTTTAATTGTAAAAATAAGTGATTTTGGTTTTAGAACAGTAAAGTCATCATATTTCCTACACTGAACACGTACTGGAATAACAGAGGTTTTGAAGTTTCTGGATTTTTATTTCCTTTGTCTCTTTGACTCTTCTCGATTCTCTTTTATCACGGTGATTTGTATTTCATTTTCCTCTCCGCAATCAATGGAGAACTCATTAGTTTCTTTTCCAGGATTTCTCCTTGCGCTGCCCGCTTATACAAGGGCATGGAAATTTTGGTTCAATTGATGCTGATCCTGCAGCTGCCATGCGTTACACGGAATGCAGACTGGAGGTTTGTTTAGTCTTATCTCAATTGCATTATTTTCTACTGAATTTATGAAATATGCTTTGGCTTCTCTGATTTGGTGGCAATAGTTGTTACTTCAAGAAAATATGCATTAAAGTGCTTTAAGAAAAGTTTGGAGGGGCCAAGGAATAAGTAGCTGTTGACTCTGATAGATCAATGTGATGGCAATTCTTTTGGGCCTTGGCTGTGAACCTGATCAACAGAGCTTATGGTATTTCTGAAGAAGTAATCTTCTGATTTTTGAAGTGGACGTTTTCAAGTGACCTCGTAAGAAAGTAACACATGAAGAAACTCTTTTTGGATGAGTGGACATCATATCTGTTTTAGTACCACCTGGAAATGTTTTAAATGGGGAACTATGAACTGATTTAATATTGAAAATGACACAACCTTTGCATCCGACTTTGCGGCACTGTTATGAAGAGGGAAAGGGGCTGTTATGCCTATGTTTTACGAGTCTTACAGAAAGTAGGGCAGACGTTTTAATATCTGAGAAAAAGACAGAGCAGGCCCTAATTGTTGTGTAAATGCTCAAACATGTTACCTGATCTGTTTAGCTTGGCTTTGGTTGATGATTATTTTGTTTTTCATTAGTGAGTAAGAGCCAATAATGAGCTCTATGGAGTAAAACCATCGCAGAACATTACAAGATTTTGGTGATTACAATTCTATCTTCTGTTTGCATCCACGTATTTTGGATAAATATTTGTTGATACTAGAAAAGGAAGGCAGGGCACAAAAGAGGTGCTAACGCCATTTGCAAATGCACTGCGATGGAAACTTTAAGGAGGCTTTACTACCCATGAATGTGCTATTTGAGAACAAATGTTTTGATGAACATGGAGGATTAATTCCTAACCATCATGAACTTTGGCTCCTTGACAATATTTTTGCCTTCTCTTTAGTACGCAATATTACTACCCATTTAAAACCACAAATGAATAGCAGGCACGATGCCGAAGGGCACTTGAGGCCAAACCTTTCTCACCTCCAAAATGGCCCTTAACAGTTGTTGCCTTCAAAGAGTCTTCTAGCTGTAACTCATTCAGAGCAGTTAACCATGTGCGGACAAGCAAAGCAAAGCTTCTCTCTAAATAAGGGAATCTTTTAATCGAATTAAAAAACTAGAATGATACACTTAGAGCTTACTCTACACTGTACTGGTTCGGTCATAAAACAGCATATGATAAGTTCTTGGTTATGCAGGGATTGACGGAGGCCATATTGTTGGCAGACATCGATCAAGACACAGTGAGTATCATTTGTTGTGTTACTGCCTGATCATATTTTAATGGTTTTTGTGACTCGCAGCTCCATGGGTTAATCTCTGTGACATTGCAGGTTGATTTTGTTCCAAACTTCGATAATTCACAAAAGGAGCCGTCACTGCTACCTGCTCGGCTTCCAACTTTATTGTTGAATGGTTCCTCTGGGATTGCGGTGATTTTACTTCAAAACAAATTCTTTTATCTTTCACTTTGTGCTTTAGTTTTAGTATGCCAGTTATGAGTAATCTTTCTTCTCCATTTTCCTTTTCCATCTGCTTCTGCCCTCTCTGGGGTAGATGAATAATGTATCCCTGTGCTCCATATTTCTTGACCTAGTATAGTTTCTCTTGATAGGTTGGCATGGCGACTAACATTCCTCCTCATAATCTTGGGGAGTTGGTAGATGCGCTTTGTGCTTTGATTTATAACCCAGAAGCCACGGTAAGCACCGTAATTTCACTAGAAGGTGACGTTCATACCAAAAAGGTTTTTATCAATGCTCTTTGGTCAAAAAATCTGTTCGGTTCTTTTTAAAGCTTTTTTTCTTTGGAATTTCAATTTGCTTCTCTTCTTGCAAAATTATTTCTGGGGAAGTTTTCTTTGTCTCATTATTCATGTTATTAATGATAAATGCGGATGGTGTAGCATTGTAGAACTGTATGCTTCAGCTTGTTTTTCCTTTTGTAATTCTTGGTCTGAACCCCTTTCCCATAACGCTTTTGGCTTATAACTCTTAATTCACCAAAAATAAACGATTGAAAAAACTGCTTCATGCTTTTCTGTGTTTAGCTCAAAACTTGCATTACTTGAATACTTAATTGTCTCTTTATAAGAAAGGGGACTCTTCACAGTGCTAATAGTTCTGCTTTTGTTGCTGATTTCAGTCTTTTTACTCCTATTGGGAGATTTTATTGGTTTTTCGCCTTCTTGTAGCTGCAAGAATTGTTGGAATACATGCCTGGTCCGGACTTTCCAACCGGAGGATTGATCATGGGAAATATCGGGTAGGTTATATACTAATTTTTCATTTCGTTGATGTTTGTCATGGTGGAAGCTCGACTCTTAACTTTACAAGGTTTTTTTCCCCATCCAGTGATTGGACTTTAAGTAGTCATTGGAAGTCGCTAAGGTTGACTTTATAGATCTAAGTATGTGATTTTCCGGGAATGTGTTTGAAGCTGTCCAGTCTCGTAGCTGTACATGGCCTTAGAAGACCTACCTTTATGTTTTTGCCTTGGAAGACCTACCTTTATGTTTTTCCTCCAATCTAACAATTATTTTAAAAGATTAGATTCACTGGTTGTTCTGGAGGTGGAATGAAGAGTTGACTTGTTTGGGTCTATCCCCTCAGTTTCTTTTTTGCTTGACTTTATCTTACTAATTCTGTTTTTCCAACCGCTCACGAAGCATTGTAATGCCTGAAATTTTCAAGAATATTTTCATGATAACAGCATGTTAGTAATTCCAGATGACTGGACTTAATAGCAGCAATCACTCGTATATCAATGGTCGGGCTAATATTTATACCTTTAAAGCATCTTAGAGGCATATCGAACTGGGAGAGGGCGGGTTGTTGTCCGAGGGAAAACTGATGTGGAGTTGCTTGACTCAAAGACCAAAAGAACAGCGGTAATCATAAAAGAGGTAAATTGTTTTGTTAGGTTTGTTTTCATTTCTGTGATTTGGCTGGGGGTAAAATGGTTGTGATGACTCTTCTACTGTTGCCTTCTGTATGCCAACCAGATTCCTTACCAAACGAACAAAGCATCACTTGTGCAAAAGATTGCTGAACTTGTGGAAAACAAGGTATTTTCATGATCAGACTACGAATATTGTCATTCTTTCATAGCAAACAGATTAAACCAAGTCAAAATTTTCAGCTACCTTTTCGATAAGCTCTCGTTCTGTGACATTAAGTGTATACTTCTAGTAGTATGGATGTACTTTTCTTCTTTTGGTGAAATTAGGCTGGCATCATTTATGACATAAATGTTGAATACTGTGGCAACTTTCATTTGGCACCTGAGTCAGGTGCATATGCCCTTGCACTTCAGCCTAGGTCATGCCTTGTCCATTCTGCTATTTTTTAAAGTTGCTCCAATTCACTCAAACCTTATTAATGTGTTTGGGCAATAATGTCTTTTGAGTAGTCTGTTTTTACTCATGTATGAAATTTGGCTCATCATGGATGTTAGATATTGCGAGATTAATTGTTGTTTTGGGGTGGCTACATTCCATCTGGTCAAAAAAATGCTAGGCTTATGCTTCTGAAGTAACATCTGCTTAAGCACATCCTGGTGCCCTTGCTAAGTATTGAAAATGAGTTGCGCAACTAAATCAACTCCTTCCCTGCATCATTTATGTCCTGATGTCAAATGAATTTCCTGGTAGCTATAAACATGCAGTGTGCTTGTGGATACATCTAGGCTGGGTATTGGATTTTCAACTCATGCTGTTCTTGTGCAATCAATCTCCTATAAATCACTGTCCGAGACTGAACAATTTAACTTTTTTTTAATATATACTATTGCAATGTTACCATGCTCTGCCTTGTATTGCATATTCTCTGAGACATTTGAAACTGGTCCTTTTTCTCATTGCAAGACCACCAGTCGGACTCATGGATAGTAGTACAACCTTTTTTCTGAAATTGTCTAACTTGTATGTTGCCATAGCAAAAAAAATATAAGCTGCTCCGTGCTGTGACTTACATGCTCTTAAGATAATAGTCATCGCTCTTTTTTTTTTTTTTTTCCTTACAGAATTTGGATGGAATTAGTGATATTCGTGATGAAAGCGACCGTCTGGAATGCGTATTGTGATTGAGGTATGGAAATTGTTCGCTCCTTCCTTTCATTATGATAAATATTTTAGGAGCTGGCAATATTTCTCAGAATTTGGCTTCAGTTCATGTATTGGCTAATGGGGGATAAATGATTTGAATTTCAGCTAAAGCGTGGATCAGACCCTCTGATTGTCCTAAATAATCTGTATCGCCTGACAGCTCTTCAATCTAGCTTTAGTTGCAACATGGTGGGGTAAGTTCTTTGTGGCTTTGCACCAAGGAATCCATTGTATTTTCTTTCCGTGCCATAAGGCAAGTGGATGGGGCAAATCCTGTTCTGATTGGACTCATGTATATCGTAGTTCAGTGTCACGACATAAGCCGGACAGCCGATGAAATTGGAAACATCACTTGCTTATTGCAATTTTTTTCTTTTCTGCAAGTTGATATTCACAGAAGTTTGTATAACTGTGGTAAATCTGGTGTCATGACGTGCTTTATTGTCCCTTTTCCCCGCTCCCTGTCAACGTTATGGAGGTCAGATTCCAAAATGGAGAAGAGTCAGCTCATCTGGACCTTATTCTAAGAAATTGACATGCAACTGTAGATACGATCTTCAACATGTTTTGAAAATTATGTTGATAAGTGTTTCAGCTAAAGAAAAGAAAGTTTATTTGCATAATGCAACAGGGAGAGTCAAAACAATTCCTGGTTAAAATCTTTGTGTCCGTGAAATTTACTAGCATCAGTGACACCAGACAATCAAATCACAGCTCATGGAAAAGTAGCTGTGCGACAGCAATTTCTGTTGAAGGCTGAAATGGAGAATGTTGCAGAAGAAGCAGAAGCTTGTGTTTGTGACTCTCCTGAATCCTGATGTTAAGCTTTAGGGATGGAGTGAATCATTGGGCTGATAATCTCATTATTGGGCAATTGCTTGCTTTTGCAAGTGGTCATACCTTTTGGTTTTTAAGAGGAATAAAGAACTTTCCTCCCCCCAATGCATTCATTTAGACACCCAGTTGTATAGTTGGTTAAGATGCTATAATTTTCCCTAGGAGGAATATATGTTGCTTCATTTTGCCATACTTAATATGGTAATGCAGGACGGTTATGAGAATGCTTGGTTGGTATTTTGGATATGAATTAAATCTTTAAATTTTCTTTAGTGCAATTTTTATTTGTGAGAGCGTTTCTTTTATATTTGATCCATCTCTGTCAGAATTTGAGATGGGCTTTCTCTGAGTATAAACTGCAGCACTGTGCTCTAAAATGCATTTTGTTCAGCAGAATTATGTCATCAGACTCAATACTACTAGAGTGACCTAAAATTTAGGTGGCTGGTTTCCGTTAGTGGAAAGCTATTTTTTTACTGTTGTTATTTGGATTATATGATGAACTGTATCATTTGATATTGTCTTCCTCCTTTATGCAGTATTTTAAATGGACAGCCGAAACAGATGGGTTTGAAGGAATTGCTTCAGGTGATTGGATGCTACCTGTACTATTGTTATGCCTAAGTGCCTGACTTATCATATGGGTGATTGAAGGTTCTGACGAATGCCTGGAGTAAACCATTTTGGTTGGAGTGTTGACGAGCAGTTGAACCTATTAACTTGACTGATGGTGCCATTATGTTCCTTTTTGGGAAGTAGAATAGATGTGCCTTATGGACTGAGAAATCACCAGTCCCTTGGCTGGATTTATCAAAAATTGAATCGGTCAATGAATTGGAATTAGTAACACATTCCCGAAATCACTTTGTGATTCTGAGTAAGATACTATGCAAGGGATGGGAATGAGCTAGGCTGGTGAAAGTTTCTTCTTTGTTCCCTTTTGTTTGAGCCATCCATCTTCGCTGTTATGTCTTTCCATATAATCTTATTTTTTATGAATTGTGATCATGCATATTAATCTTATACTTCGATGAAAACTCCTGTTTCAGGCATTCTTAGAATTCAGATGCTCTGTTGTTGAGAGACGAGCGAGGTTCAAGCTTTCTCATGCACAAGAAAGAAGGCATATTGTTGAGGTTTGCTATGCTACCTGATATGTAATTGATTAACCGTGTGTCTATAGTGGTTGAAAGTTTTCAGTTGAAAGGCAATATAAAGGAAAGTAAAATGGGAAAAATAGGTACGGTCAGAATCTCTTTTTAAACAATAAGCTTTCCTTTGCAATCAAAACTAGTTATTCTATCTTGTGCATTTTTTTGTCCTGGTGGATTCTTTCTGTGAAAGATCTTCGTAGTAAAATTTCTCCGGTCCTTGCCATTAGGCATTGGCAATTATATATGCTTTAACTTGGATTTCTTTTGCTTTGGACTTCTAACCTTTGCAATACATAATAAACTTCCTATGATCCTTAGGGCATTGTGATTGGACTCGATAATCTGGATGGTGTGATTCGCATAATAAAGGAGGCCTCAAGCAATGCAAATGCATCAGCTGGTCTTAGGAGTGGTATGCTCGTTTAAGTGACTTAAAAAACTGCTCTTATTGATATGCCTCTACTTTTGACTTTTTCTGTTGAAAAAAACAATCTTTGGATTCCTTGAGATTAATCTTTTATTCACCAATTTTAGTATCTCGTTGATTGACTCTTTTGTCCTTCTTATAATCTGATCTTGCACCAAAAATGCTGTTCACACTGGTACAATGGAATTTCTGTGATTACTGACGTGGGAAACCTCTTTATCAATATACGTCTCATCAATATATTGTTGTTGCAGAGTATAATTTGTCTGAAAAACAAGCTGAAGCTATACTTGACATAAGTTTAAGACGACTCACTCTTCTGGAGGTACCCAAAAATGGAGCATAAGTCATGTTTTTCAATTTTGATCTTGTTCATTTGTGTTGATAGCTTTTTCTGTGTTTGTGCTGCACAGAGAAAGAAATTTGTTGATGAAAGCAAATCATTGATGGAACAAATTCTTAAATTAGAGGAACTCTTGTCAAGCCGAAAAAACATATTACAGGTAACTAGTTGTTAATATTCTTTTAGCTTTACTGCCTTTTCATTTGGGTTTGTTTGTGGTGACTGTTTCAAGCAGTTGCTTACCCCATTGTTTCACTGTTGATATTGATTGTCCCCCTTGAGTAAAGGATTTTTTAAAACCTTTTAATTTGAATAGTGATTGGATAACTATTTTTGGTGATGATAAGAAATATTTTATTACTGTTGATCATTGTTTGATGTGTGATTTATTCTCAGTTGATAGAACAAGAAGCAGTTGAACTTAAGAATAAGTATTCTACTCCAAGGCGTTCACTATTAGAGGAGACTGAAAGCGGTCAAGTTGAAGATATCGATGTCATTCCAAACGAAGAAATGCTACTGGTACTTGATATGCTTGTCTTTATTATGCCAAATTACAACCTTTAGGGAGTTCTTCAAATTTGACCTATACTTTGAAGATTGTCTATGAGTAAGAACTTGTATGAGTAGTTAATGATAGTCTCAGGGTGCATTTGGGAATCACTTTCCCAAGGGGCTTTGGGCACTGCAAGTATCGTTTGGCAAATTTCTTGGAGAGCTTTGGGAGATGCAATTGCATTTCTAAAGGCCTTCAGAGGCAGGTCCAGAGGTGCTTTGGGGTTTGAGCATTTCCAGAATGCTAATACTTTTTTTTTTCCTACCAACTTTTCCCTCGCTAAACTTTAATAATTTTAGAAATGTCTTCAACTCGCATGATGCCACTGCGAAAGGCTCAACCGCCGGCGAGGCTAGTGGCGCCAAATTTAGCCTTGCCGGCTGCTGAGCCCTTTGCTGGTTTTGAGGTTTTAAAAAAAAAGGAATTAGCGGAAGTCCTTTACAAAGTGTGATTTTTCCAAGCACCATTAAAACCAATGTTGCTTTCTAATGCACTTTTCAGTCACAATTTACCAAACACTACTTGCATTTCGAAAAACCTCTTTAACCTTAAGGCCTTTGCATTTTCCCAAAGACTTTCCTCAAAAGCTGAACCAAATACACCCTCAGTCACTCTGCCGCATACACGCCATGAGGTTGGAGTTGGGATCTGATACAAATGATGTCTAATTCTTCCAAAGACATTAAATGTTCAGTTTGAGTTTGACAAGAAAATGTTTTATAGTGCTTTCAGTTGGCCTTCATGAAAAAACCAATTAGAAAAGTTTGCAAAAAGAATAAAAAGGCTGACTCAGTCAACCACAGTGGCATTGTCTGAGCAGGCATTGTACATGGAGAACCAACATTTGTGGTCAACCGTGGTGGCTGGTTTGCTGCCATACTCTGCAACCCAATCTGTTTTCAGCTTTACCGATTTTCATTTGGAGCTAGATAACCTGCTTAGTCATCTGATCACCATTCTTATTTATTATGTTGACATGTCCCTTTACTACTGGGGACAAGCACAGCATCATTGTTGTCAACTCTCGGAATACCTACCTCTCCTCTCCCTCTCTGTTCTCTCTCTTGTCCAAAGCCAACTTTGATAGCAGTTGCTATTTAATTGATAAAAAATCCTATTAGCCTCCTTGAAGTATGGTTGAACCACTAGGTGGGGTGTGGAGGTAAGAGTCATGCGGATTGATAGTCATTAGATTTCCAGTCAAATGTGGAAAACACTGCGAAAGTTCAGGTTATTTAGCCTAATAATCATATCGTTGCTATTTTAATTTCCATTCTCAGAATACTTTTTGAATGTTCAGGCCTTGAGTGAAAAAGGTTACATGAAACGGATGAAACCAAACACCTTCAATCTTCAGCACCGGGGGACCATTGGCAAATCTGTTGGAAAATTAAGAGTCAATGATGCCATGTCTGACTTCATTGTTTGTCATGCACATGATCATGTTCTTTACTTCAGGTAATAGCAAATATTGTTGATTGGATATGAAAACTTATTATTTTTTTGCATTCATATTTATGTTATTCGCAATTGGTCATTTTTGCTTTAAGTTTATTATGTTTTTATTAGCCTCTGCTTTGATTCTAGGTTTTTATTGCCTCTATCATTTATCTCCAGAATTTCGAGTTGAGAGTGTTGATTCATTAATTGTTTATAGCTAGTATTGCTGTGGGGACCTTCCAGTGGATCATTGACCACGTGTTGATAGTGATATGGAGATGTTTGTTGTACTCTATTTTGATCTGTGTCAGTATAAGCTGTGACTTCTCACTTAGCTCTGTTTCCGTCCTGGTTGTTGTGGGGAAATCTGGTCTAGCTTGGATGCTAGTGGAAGATAAGAGATTCACCTGAATTACATTTGATAGTTTTTAGCGGTGTAAGATTGTTAACTTGCTTTACTTTTCACCTGAGTTATGTATGTTGTTTTAGGTGGTCTTTCCCTACCTATTTTACTACGATTCACTACTGTGAATTTGCATCTGACAGGAACATATGAATGCACTATGTGGTCGATAGCCGACATTTTTGTTGAAAATCTTTGAACTCGTTTCTACATTTAAGAAAAGGACAGTGCTGCTGTTCTGGCTGAAGACATAGTTGACACTAAGTAAATTTGCAGTGATAAGGGAATAGTTTACTCAGCACGGGCATACAAAATTCCTGAATGCTCGAGGGCTGCTGCTGGAACACCATTGGTCCAGGTATAATCCTGTGCGGTTGCTTTGCTGTTAGTATATATCTGGTATTGGAGACAGCTGATTGTTCCCCACGATATTTTTTGACCGAGGCAGATCTTATCATTGTCTGATGGTGAGAGAATAACTTCAATTGTTCCTGTGAAAGAGTTCGCTGAAGATCAGTTTCTACTCATGCTTTCTGCAAACGGCTACATCAAAAAAGTATCACTGAATTCTTTCTCATCCATAAGGTCAACAGGAATTATTGCGATTCAGTTGGTTAGTCTACTCTCTCTCTTCTGCCTTCAGTCTTCACTGTAAAGTCGTGATCTTCAATGACAAAACAAACTTACTCTGTTAGGTTCCTGGTGATGAGCTGAAATGGGTTCGCCTTTGCTCAAATGATGATCTCGTTGCTATGGCTTCCCAAAATGGAATGGTCATCCTTAGCTCCTGCGACATTGTAATGTTTCTTCTCCTTATTTTCTTGTTCAGAAGTTGGATAATCTTACTTAAAGATCACCTTGATCCATAAACAATAATTTGCCAAGGTCTAAGAATGAACTTTTTGATCCTTTCAAGTCTCTCCATTTAATAGTGTTTCTCTTCTTCTGTTGTTGTGACTCATGACCCAATTTGGGATTACTTTGAAAGATAATTCTAGTAGGTTGTTAAGTTGAAGGTTTATTACCTGAATCTGCAATATGCTTGAATAAAGTGAATGACATTGACAATCTCTCCTTTTATAGGTTCTGATAATCTATGTAATCAAATTTAGCTTGTACTTTCCTTTTGTTTGCTATCTGGATTCTTCCTGCATTGAGCGTCTCTTATTGCTTTCAAAATGTTCATAAGAAACATCCACAGTTCTTAAATTGTACCATTCACGTGGAACCTTAATAGTCTTATTCTAATATATGAAGTGTGTTTGCATTGTCTTTTTAAATATAGTACTTAAGTGTGTTTGCATTCATTCGACAATAATTTCCAGAATTTCAATGCGGGGATGGTTCGTGCATGTGATTTAGTCATTTGAAATTACCTTACTTTTCTCACCACTGCCTTTTGAAACTATTTTCCTGCGAATTTTTTAATGACATTTTACTCTTATTTGGACCCAGATTCGAACACAGGGAAGGAATACAAGGGGTGCTGTTGCTATGAGACTTAAAGGAGAAGATAAGATGGCAAGTGTGGACATTATACCATCATCCGTGCGGGGGAATTTGGAAGAAGTATCAAATGTTTCCCACAGCAAGTATTGGTTAATTTCCTGTTTTTGCACATTCTATTCGAGAGTTTTGTTCTAACCAAAGATTTAAGGCATGAAAAAAGTGATTTTGGCTGAGACTGGAATTTCTTTGGACTTTTTCCTTTTTCCTGTTAGTATGCCAGATAAGTTTGTATTGCCATAGTTCATCACTATAGATCTTTAGTATGGTCCACTTACATGGACTGTTGTCTAGTGTTGCAAAGAACTCGCACATTCACATGCATGCATGCTTATCATACTTGGGTAGGTATGCATACATTTACATTTCTCTTGTACTGAACAATTTTATACCACAAGATTCTTTTTTGTACAGTGTGAGAGGAGATTTAGCATGTCATTTTCAGTTAGCCGATAGTGCCTCAGCACCATTAATAGCAAGCGCCAATTTCTAGTATCCTTTAGATAAAGATGGCTGACTTTTCTTATTTTCAGTGCTAAAGCCCCCCTGTGGTCCGTGGCTGCTGTTTGTATCTGAGGGTGGCTATGGAAAGCGGGTCCCATTAGGTAGCTTTCGCACATCGCGTCTCAACAGAGTGGGTCTAATTGGATATAAGGTGTGCAAGGGACTTCCAATTTCTTGTTTGTCTGCTTGTAGTTGCCATGCAACTTTGGATTTATTTTGGGGATCACTTATGCTGCTACTTGCTTTCAGTTTTCCTCAGAAGACCGCCTGGCTGCTGTTTTTGTAGTCGGTTTTTCATTGGCTGGTAATTCATGAGAGTTCCCCTGAAGCATCTTTTCCATCATGAATTGATTGGCTTAGGTTTTCTTCATACTGTCACTCGATTTCATCTTCTTCATTGTAACACCTTCTGAATGCCTCTCTTTTCTCCGTTGAACAGAAGATGGTGAAAGTGACGAACAAGTTGTTCTAGTAAGCCAAAGTGGTACTGTAAATAGAATTAAGGTTCGGGATATCTCCATACAATCTCGCTATGCAAGGTAAGCTTTGAATAAATACGTTTCTGGTGCTTTTCATTGCTTTTGAGGTTCAGCTTAATGAGCAAAAAGAAAGAAATCTTTGATCGTCTGAATGATTCTTTGCTGCTCCTGAATTTAGATTCATATTATTTTTCTTTGAAAGTAAAAATAGACTCGTATTCAAAGTACAGCTCAAGTAGCCTCAAAGTTGGTTGATTACCTGCATGTGCTATGTGGTGTCGTGGATTATACATTAATCAAGTTGCTCTCCCGGTTCTTGGAGATGGTATTATTAATTGGATCTTGTTACTAATGCAGCTTAAGGGGAAGACATTTTTATTATTTTCTCAGAATGTATTGATAGGCAAAATGTAACCTCAAAGGAAATTTGGACATCCAATTAGCATTTGGTGCCGTTCTTGTCAGAGTTAAAATAGAGACAAAGGAGGCCTGTGGTTCCCCAAAATTCTTTGATCCTGCAGTTTGTTTTTGTATCGTTGGTTGATGAACTTCTGCTTTGGTTTTTCCTAGTTTATCTTTTGGTTCTGTGGGATGAAATACTCCTTCCATTTGTACATAAATCCAGGGGTGTAATATTGATGCGACTGGAACATACTGGAAAGATTCAGTCAGCCTCGTTAATTTCAGCGACGGATCCTGAGCTCGAGGCAGAAGTGCTGGAAGCAGCTCAGGGATGATTGATGAAAATTCAACATGAAATGCCGGAACAGAAGATATTTGAAGAAACAATGTGTCTAACTACATTTGTCTGGGGAAGAGAAAATTTTGGTGGGACCAAGGAGGATGTGCGAGCAGTTGTTTCGCTCTGCATGACATGTTCAAACACCTGACATCTAGACAACCAAGTAGCCCCCGTTGAATCGATTGGAGGAGCGTGTAGTGTGTACAATTTGTGGTCTTCCCTCGTAACGATTTTGTAGAAGGGGAATATTACGATTGTAATTTTCCCTTATTGGGCTGTGTAGGTGATGCACCCTTCTTTGGATTCAGTCTTGTAAATTCTCTAGTAAGGAGAAGCTTGAATTATCTTAAGGTAAACGAATCCTTCCAAATGCAATATAGTGTGTTCTGATTGATGCCTTGATCATTCTATTTTGGCAATCAGAAAGTGTGCATGTAATGGGATTTTATTTCCCCCCAGTGGCGGCTTGACTTGAAAAATCCGATTGTGTGAGGAAAAGCAAAGGGTCTGCAATGATGTATGCCTTCAAAACATGATCATCGCCATGAGAGTGTTAAAAGATAGAAACGTTGCCATCCTGAAAAAGTTGGGGAAAGAAAAAACTACAAATCACGATGAGCACACGATTGATGTTCGAGCAATGTGAACGTTCTAAGTGTTCATGACGTTAAAAACGGATTCCAAATCCATGAATGGACTGACCTGTCGATTTCAAACGCACCAAAGTGCAAAAACGGGTTCAAATTCGTGGACGAAATGACCCTTCTATTTCATAAACTTTAACAATCATCCAATAGTTAGCTTCATAACCATGGGAAATTAACTGAGCTACCGATTATTAAAATATGAATCTTGCAATTTAAGTAAATTTTAGTTAAAATGATCAAGTCATTCTTAGAATAAGAGATGATGCATAAAGTTTGCCACCTTCACTTTTCATTAAGTGCGTGAAATTAGTGCCTTTCTGTAA
Source organism: Syzygium grande (assembly GCA_024733475.1). Taxonomy (NCBI): domain Eukaryota; kingdom Viridiplantae; phylum Streptophyta; class Magnoliopsida; order Myrtales; family Myrtaceae; genus Syzygium; species Syzygium grande. Next base: position 10,072,762 of record JAMXDD010000011.1, read on the forward strand.
AACCTCCTGCCCTTGGATTAGTTGGAAAACAAGACATTGCACATGAACACCTAGGAGAGTCCACATGGTGGACTTCTCTAAAGACTCTGTTTCTTGTTGATTTTCCTTTTACTCGAGATTAATAGTGATGGACACCTTTTTATTCACTGCATCTATGGAATACCATATTGATCAGTTGAGCAAAGGAGTAATCAACAGCTCGGCCTGAGTAGCCGATTTTACAATCTCTAGTTCCAATCAACAACGTCAATACTTGCAATATCAACGTTTTGCTCTTGTAGAAAAGACTCTGAAAAGCTGCATGCAACCCAGGAAGCGTACACTCACACCTCACTTCTCTTTAGCTAGAAGAGAATCAGATTGGACATGGAGAAGAGTGAATCAAACCTCTTGCTTGAGTTTTAGCAGGCAGAACACTACCTTACCCAACATTACTACTAATGAGCTAGAACCAGATTTAAGCCGAAAAAAGGGGGAAAAAAGAAGACAGCTAGAACCAGACAACATAGGAGGGATAAAAAAAAGAGCCAGGAAAGAGGATGAGAGCCTAATAATCTTTTTGGTGCAACATATATTATCAGAGATTCAATAAAGCTTCATCTTTATACCCCTAAAAGAAGTTGACCAATTAGCCAAAAAACCCCTTTGTCATTACACCTCCTGGATAATTAGATACAAAGCTATCCATAGAGAAAAAAAAAGGCAAAAAGAGAGTACTTGTGGATGTACATTGAGTCAGTGAAGCAGCAAGATTCCCGCGCAAAAGCATTAACTATACACCATTAAAAAGTATATAGTAGTCTTGCTCACAATGCCACATGTAGGTAGCTAAATTCGCCAACTTACTGGGCTTCTAGTGCCGCAATTTCATACCTGACTTCTTCCAGATGTTCGTTTATGGTTGTCACAGCATCCTGCACGCCTCTGATGGCTTCATTAAGAGCATTGTCATACTCGGCATCTGCCTCTGCCTCTTCTGTTCCTTCAGCCTCCGTTATCTCATGAAGATGCACGCATTCATGCTGCATTGGCTTCTTGAATGTGCAGTTCTCATGGCTTACAAGACGTTCTGAAGGGCGACCAGCTTTCTTAAGCACTTGAATGGTAGCAGTCTTCGAATTTCAATAACAGAAATCAGGTCAATGGAGGCAAAATCCAGAAAGGCAACTATTACACCACGGAATTTACAGGGGGGAGAAAAAGAGTATCACAAAGAGGTAAAAAAAACCAGATCGATCCACTAGGATGTAAGAATAGGGCGAGAAAATAACATTAACAATGTTTTAGTGCTTAAAGTTTCTCTTGCTATAGTAATGATACTTAGCTTCCCCCCTCTTCTCTCTTTAAAGGATAGCATAGACAAGGGCAATTTATCATCTTCAATTTAAGCACTGAAACCAATACAGAGAGTAACAGAAATTGCTAGTCTACTCTGGCTCACCGCCCAACGTGCCAAATGCCACCTCAAGCAGTGTGTCTTCCTAAATAATCATGCAGTATAATAGCACCCCATCTCATTGTTCAGTCGATGATCTTGCTATTAACCTACTACTACAGTCTCACTTCTCTCTCAATTACGATCGGCTTATCTATGTAAACCCCTGCTTTAGAATTTGCCACTCTAGAACAGATTACTTGCCATGCTTCTGTCATCCAAAAGAACATGCAGGACACCGAGACATGGAAAGTATCCCCTGATTAAAGACGCAGGCTTTCCTGAGGAACAAGAGAAAGCATCACAAACGAATACATAGACGACTGTACCAGATGCAATTTCTGCTTTTCCTGTGCTTGGACCGCCCTCAGCATCTGAGCTAAATCGACCCGGCAGTGATCTGGAGCCATGAATAAGGACTCCATTTCGATAACCTGCACCATCACGAAAAAAGAAAACCTCATGGCTACATGAACTGCCACAAACATAAAAAGAAGAAGATCATTTCTTATACTACTCGCCCGAAAAGCTATCATGAACCCTGACTTGTTTAGAGCAATCGTTGAACTCCGCGGTGATCTCGCCGCATAGTTGTTGGTACGCCACCTCCCGACCCGAAACCAGGTACTCAGCGAAACCTCTGCGTCTCAAAGGAGAAAGAAAAAGGATCACACGAAGCTGAATCAAAACGGCTGGAGAAATTGCTCGTGCGACCAGACAAGGAAGAAAATGAACATCAAGTTTCGGCATTTCCACTTCCACAGCGAGACATCAATCGAACCCATCATTCAATCCGAGATAAACGCACAAATCTGCAGCAATCGAAATCGAAATCGCGCCTAGGTTCCTCAGCCCCTCGCAGAACCAAATGAGAAGGGCAACGCGAGAAGAGAGACAGGGAGAGAGGGAGAGGGAGTACCTTTTGAGCTTGGCATAAGCTTCGGCTCTGCGCTGCTGCACGGCGAGGAATCGGCGGAGCAAGTGGAGGACTTGAGAGGAGGAAGCGGCGGCGGCGGGGGTGGGGGTGGTGGTCTCGGGTTCAGAGTCCATTGGGTCTGTTATGGACACCTTCTTCTCGAAATCTTCCATCCGTTCTCCGGCGCTCCCGCTATCGATTTCTCTCCCCGATCGCGAAGACGATGGTGAAGAAGATGCGCGCTGTACCGTTCCAATTCGGCTTTTGCCTCTCAACTGCAGAAGGCCCATTGGCTTTCAAGGCGGGTCTTTTATCTTCAAGCCTAGGCCCATGTCCAGTTGGAGCTGCTGCTCCTTCTTCTTCTTCCTCGGGCCTGTTTGGTTCAGCATTTGAAATCTGCTTTTGGGAGTCTAAAACCTCCTGAGCAAATGTAAGATTGTTTGGTAAATTTTTTGGCAAGTGCAATTGCATCTCCAAAGCTCTCAAAGGGCCTTTTGGCTGAATGGAGTCTATGAGAAGTCTTGGGAAGTTGCATTTTTTCGAGAATGCACCTCATCGCTTTATCGCCATCGCTCATCCTCTTCCCAAGCGGTTGGGTGCAGTCGACCCAGCCCTCGCCATTGAGGGCTAGTGCGCCGGCCGACTATCACGCCAGGGGGTCGTCACGACCCCCGAGTGACCACCGCTTGAGGTCGCACGACACCGCCTCGAGGTCCCGAACCTAAGCCGTCTTTGCTTGAGGTTAGGCGAGGTTAGCGGCTAGCGCCAGATCCGTCGTCGGTTGGCCCGTTGATCGATCCGGCCGGTGGTGGTTGGCGGTGGTGGTCGGTTGACCAGTTTTTTTTTTAAATATCAACAAAAGCCTTTTACAAATAATTTTCATCAAACGATATTTAGGTAAAAGTTACTTTTAAACGTGATTTTAAAATACACGTTACCAACTTATATTTTAAAAAACCTTTTTACTTCACGGGCCTTTACATTTTGCCAAACGCATTCCGCAAAAGCCGACCCAAGCATGCCCTTCTTCCCTCTTCGCTTCTTTCTTTGCTAAAACCCTGAAAGAGAAGCTCAGTCTCCGCTCGTCTCTCGTTCTTAAACCCTAAAAATTCATCATCTTGTTGTCACGGGAGAAGGAAGGCGAATTTGATCGACGAGCTCCGTCCCTGATGCGATTCGGAATTTCCTGGGCAGGTTTTTATCGCTGATCTTTCGTCCTTTTCGAGCGCCTTGCCAGTAAGAGAGAGAGATGTTTCCAAGCTTTAATCCGCTGTCTCAGTCTCATCTGGGCAACCGAGTCCAGAGCAACGGCGCTGTGCCCCAGCAGGTACTTGCTCTTTCTTCCCTGTCTTTCAAAGCTTATGCGCACAAGGCATGGAGGCACGCGGGCATTGTTTGATCACATAGGATCATAGCTGATTTCCTGGTGGCTTTGGTTGGTTGAATTGTGTAGCAGGTCGTTTCGCCGAACCCTTTTGCCGGTAACCCTTGTAATGTGTTGCCGAGCCCCGTGCAGCTTCAGTCTCACGTGGGGATTCTTCCTCAGTCTTCCATTCCCGGTTATGGTCTCATGAATTACATGAGCAATGGACAAGCTGTGAGCATGATTCTGCCTGGTTTGGCAGCTTCCGGTATCGTGAATGGGCCCAATCAACTGCTGCCTTTGCAAAATCATCAGATTGCTGTGCAACAACTCGGCCAGTTTCGGAATATGGCGCCGAATGTGAACCAAGTGAATCTGTCTCAGCTGCCTGGGCAGATGCTTGCGCAGAACTTGCCTCAACAACTCAATCAAAACATGGGTTTGCAGAATTTGCTCCTATGTTTGCCAAATGTGATGGCGAATGTTAATCAGCTTTCGATCGCGCCACTGTTAAATCCTTCTCAGCTTCCTTCTTTTAATGGTCTCCCGGGTTCCAATCAAGGAGCTCGGGCCTTACGTCCCCAAAATCCTTTCTCTTTGGCCAATACACAAGATGGTTGTGATCAACAGCTTAATCAAAATCAGCAAAACGTAAGATCTCCTGTCATGGGTCCAAGTGTATTGAGATCATTGTCCACTGCAAGTCAGCAACAGCCGCAAAGCCATCTCATGCCAGATAATGTTCATCCAAATCATTCAGAGAGGTCTCCGAACTTGCCAGGTTCTGTATGCCGTGGACAACAGGTGGCTTCATTTGCCTAGGGCCGATTATTTGAAGATTTGTACCTTCTTCTTAGATGATAAGGAAATGCTTTTGGTATGAAATTAATTAAGCTTGATATATCATTTGTGTCGACCAAAGTTGACAAAGTCCTTAAACTCAAAGACTAGGGCTATCTGAGGCCTTTTTAGCATTTGCACATTTTATCTTTGCATCTTTTGTCTGTTTTTCTGCATTGTGTAACAACAGCAGTCCGATGCCCTGGTCATCTGGATGTCTATTTGACCATATACCTTATGTTTCATTGTTTGCCGCTGATCCTTGGCTGTCGATGTTTGGTTGCGCAGGCATATGTCTGCGGCTATTCTAACTCTTGTGATTTTCCTACAATGTGTTTTTCCCATGCAAATGTCTGGTGCCCTTTTGTCAATTGTCTGAAATGATTCTTTTGTGTACTTATTTAGCAATGTTTTGTTTTTAATTGCGTTGATGGTTGATGATTGCAGGAAAATCCCAATTATAGAGTTGGCATCAAGACTTCAAATCCAAACTTTAGAAATTCTCCAAGAAAGGACTTTGGTCGGAAGACAGGCCGGATGGCTTCTCAGAGGGGGTCTGTGTTTCTGTACCATATATTTTCACCTTTCTTGAGGATGTGAACTGAAGAGATATGATTCATGTGTTTCATGAGTTTTTGGGCTAGCCCCCCTGAATTAGCTGATTTTGCTGCAGATCTCATAGGCCTCAATTCCATGACATGAACGATAGGAAGAGGAAATTCGAGTTTGCTAATGGACATAAAGGCAAAGGTTTGTGTTTCCACATTTTAATGCTGATTATTTACTTCCACTTTCATAGCTTAAGTAATAGTTTATGTGACGGAAATGTGATGCGATCAGAAATGCTTTATTGACATTGCAGTTTCTGTTGTTCTCTCTATTCATGGACTGCAATATTTCTCAATGATGGATTTGACATGTTGTAGGATTTAGAATCATCCAGAAGAATTCTTAATGTCACGTGCAATTATTTTCTGTATTTTGTTCTAAAAACGAATTTGAATAATTGTAAGGTATAATTATTTTAAACTGTCCTTTTCCAACGGTGCATTGTGTTTGAAAAGTTTTTTGTATAGTGAATCAGAAGAAGAAGTACGTCTGCTCTCTGGCCTTTTTTTCTATGGTTTCTTGACAGAGAGGTTAACTCAAGTTTGTCTCAAGCGTAGCTTCATGGCTGAACATCACGACAGTTATAGATTTACTGTGTCTTTCCTCTGTTTTCCAAGAAATTAAACTGAAATCCCTTTCGGCAGTTTGCTAATGTTTTCAATGCGAAAAAGCAAAATGTGATGTCAAATGTTGAACTGCTGCACCAGCAGGCATTAACATTGTTGCTTCTTAAACCTAAAGCAGGGATAAGCAGCCATATGGAGGGAAAGTTTGGACAACTTCACCCAGCGAATCCACCTAAGGAACAGAAGAGGTACTTTAAAATTGTACTCATGTCTTGGCTCTAATATAGTGCCTCTGCGATTACATGGCTCTCACGCATTACGGATCTTAGATTGATACTAAATATTCCTATTTTACTATCTATGCATTTTGTGATTGCATATTCTGGTAATCGTTGAATGCTCACATCAGATTGGTTCCATTTTTTAATGGGCGGAATGGTTAGCTTTGCCATGTTCTTGCTTACTGTCTTTTTAGGGATCTCTCACGCATATGACAGGTAGCAGGGAATTGCCATTCTTTTCTGCTGAATTATCTTGCCTTACAAATAAAATGTCGGTCAGCTTTACATGCTGATGATGCGTGATGATGATGGAAAAAGCGCCAGCTGTACATGCTAATAATCTATTTGTTACTCATAAGATCATTGATTATATTTTCTTCCTGTTAATCTAGATTCTGTTTAATTTGTTTATCTCTGCCTTTTCACTGTTATGACCATATGGATGTGCTTGTTACATTATATGGCAGAGCTCTTTCAATAACCTATACAGAACAAGAAATCCAGCAGTGGTGTGAAGAGCGGAGGAGGAACTACCCTTCAAAAGCCAACATGGAGAAGGTTAGTTTGAGCTTAAAGTATGCTCATGCTTCTATTTGACAATTCTCCTGATGGATGACTTTACCTCTAGCAGAAACTGACAGATTCCAGAAAAAACGAATTGGATATCAAAATTCGGCAGGAGGTATGGCTTTTTTTTGTTGTTGGTACATGAGCTCGGGCGTTGTGACCTTACAATTTGTAAGTTTATGTAGCTATTAATGGATCAACATTTTATAAAAGCATTTTGAAAATTACGTAGTTCTTTTCCATTTCTTTTGAACATTTTGAGTACCGTGTTTTACCTTGTTGCCTGGTAAATTTTTGCTGGAACCGATTGGGGGGCATGTTCTTTGCTGCACGTTGATTTATGTGGAGGTGTTAAGCACGTAAGAAAACTATCTAGGTAAGCCATAAGACAGTATACTGAATCTGGAGAAACTTCCAAATGGACACATTTTCTTGTTGAAGTTTGCTTCCGCTTGGTGGATCTCGCATCTAAATGTCACACGGAACCCCCCTAGCTATTCCAGATTTTGCATGGGAAGTATTTAGGGGTGTTGAAGTTTTGAGGAAGATCTGCATAAAGATCTTACCGCACCCTAATATGTATGAGCATATACAGGTGATATTTGTTGATTTCTAAACTGATCGTACCATGCCTTTTATCTCAAAAAAAGTTTCCTTTCTATACGTCTGATGCATATCCGTGTTACCTAAATCCTCATATGAATTTAGTTCATCATTATTACCTTCTGAACTTATATTGAGACATTTGAGTACTTTCATGTTTCGTTTGCAGCAACTCAAGAAGATATTGGCGCAGCAAGCTGAATTGGGAGTTGAAATTGCTGAAATACCATCGCACTACCTGTCAGACATGCGGAAGAAAGATGAGTCGCCCGGAAGAGAACAGTAGGCCATGGACTAAGAAGGATAGGTTTCAAAAGAATCATGACAAAAGAGGACACCATAATAGAAGGGACCGGTTCAACAAGAAGCAGAGATTGGAGGCCACAAGTTCAACAGATCCCCCTTCTTTAAACAAGAACAGGACAACACTCCTGCAGAAACTCTTACATAAAGATATAAGGAGAGACAACAGCCGCCTGTTTCAGGTTTTCCATTTTATGGTAACAAACTCCTTCTTTAAGCATTGGCCTGAGCAATCTCTGAAATTTCCGAAGGTAGTGGTTAATGAGAACGGGTGCGGGAGTGAAGTGCTAGAAGATAAGTCTCAAATTCTCCCAACCGAAAGCAGTGGAGCCTGTCAAGATTGTCATGCTGGAAATTCTGACGGCGGAGGTGATGAATCCACCGATGATGAGAATGAAGATGTTCATCATTCTCATGTTGAAAAAAGTTTTCATGGGAAGAGAGATGGTTTACCAGATAAAGAAGAGGGAGAAATCATTGACTAAAGGTGTTCTCTTCTCTTCACCCGACCCAAAAAAAACGTGTTCTCTTCGATGCTTTCTTGGGCATACAGTAAGATAGCGGGTTTTGTATTTAAAACGTACGAGTTGGAATGTGTATTGTTTTTGTTTTATAAGCTTCTTGTTTTGACAGTTTCACTGATGCATATTGCCGAGAAATCATCTCGACGTTGCTCGTTTCGAACTAAAGTGCCCGATATCTGGTTTGTGTCCCTTTAGTAAGGAGTAGTCCGCTGATAAAATTTGCTGTATGAGTTAGCAGATTAATTATCAGAAATGAAATATAACGCCAAAAAGAGTAAGAAATTACGAACTCTTTGTTCACATTGCTTATTTGATTGTCACACGAAAATGTAAGGACATTGGCAATGTGTCAAAATCTGCTGTCTCCGCAAACGTCTTGACTTGAAAATCAGGACCCATATGAAGATTTCCTCCTTCACGGAATGCTACCATCAAAGAACCAAAGAAAGGAAAAATGAGAGTATATCCAAGTATCAATCGATCGATTATCATACCAAGGATACAGCCCATATACGCCATGAAATGAAGTTTTTCCATAACAAAAGAATGGACAAGCATCAAACCACAGCATACCATACACACGACACAGTCATCATATATTATATAGGCTTCTCCGAAAATGCTCGGTAGTCGATTAGGCACATACAATCATAAGCCTCATTTCGCTCCCTAGACTTTGCCAAAGAACAACTTTGTCTAGAACAGGGCATCGAATCTGTTCCGGTTCTTATTCTTAAAAAAAACCATACGAATAGCTAAGAGAGCATTCTGTCTCATTTACCAAATTAATCCATGCTAGAAAGGAGGAATAGATAGACGGTCCTATTGTCAAATGACAATTGAAGTATAGGAGTTGTTTGTTCCTTCAATGGAGTAAATTCAAGAGTTAGATCAATCCAAATGGGCACGAAGGAGATACTGCACAAACATGGAATTTTGTGCAGACAAATCTTGGGATATCATATCTTATCGTTTCATATAGAGAAAACTTGTGGCTAGGTAACGTGAAAGAGGCAATCAAGAGTTACCACATAGAGAGATAAAGAGGTTTCACCTGTTGCAATCAACTTTAGGGTCTGTTGGGATGGTGACATTAACTTTGCAATACTGAGGGACCTCTTGGACTCTCTCGGGCTTGATCTCTATTCCAGGCGGGATGTTCTGGTAACAGTGGCACAGGGTCCTGCGATCTTCGGTGGTAGTCACCATGCTCGCCAAGGTTTGCGCACCCGAGCAACACTCGGCACTAGGCGGAGGCGGAACTGTGCCCAAAGCAAATGATAAACAGGGAAACACAACTTTCAGGACCTCCTGACATGTTAGTGAGCTCACTGGGTTCGAACTCAAGAACATGATGACCAAGAAGAACAGAACTTTAGGAGCCAATCTGCGATTCGACCTTTCGCTTCCCATTCTCTCAGTTTTCTCTCAGGGGTTCTGTTGGTTCTGTACTTAGTGTTGAAGGAAGGGCATTGTTGTGCTCTATATACATAGGGAAAAAAGTGCAAAAGAAGGCTGGAGCCAACTACAAATTAACAATTTTTTCTGATATAGTAATCAATAAAACTTGGTAGTTGTCGAGAGGATTTGTTTCCATAACTCGTAGATCTTTGTGATGGCTTGTTTCATACACTCGTCAATAGGACATGTTGGGTTGTTTCCGTGCTTGGTCCACTTTGTTCTTAGCCAAAAGGCCAAGAAAGTAATAATCTTTGGCACTTTGTCCAGATACAAATGCTCATATCTTCCTTGAAAGGAAAAAGAAAGTCCACGGGACTGGATCGTTCAGAATCACTATTGAGGATTGAGAAAAATGATATTTTATGAATTCGGGAAGCTAATGAAAGGAAATCTTTGGACTTGATAAGATCTGCAAATGAGGGGAAATTTGGCATACTCAAATCAAAATTTGTGTCCGAATTTGGCGCAGCAAGCTGAGTTGATATTGAGAAATACTATCGCACTATCATCGAAATATTATCAGCTTATTTATAGGCTTTATTAGATAATTATTGTAAAATAATATCTCAATCAAGATGTGTACAATCAAAGCGAGACATGTGTGCAATGTGTGTACAATCTTGAGTGATACGAATAATCAACATCTAACAATGGCGTAGATTAGTTCAAATTGTCTCTAACAGACTAAGCTTAGATAGTAGGGTTTCTATTTAAATTGTATAAGATGGAATATGGAGAGAAGAACACTGGAAGTGCCAAAACTTATGTACGGCGCTCACTTTAGTGCCAAAAGTTTTCGTCGACTCACTTAAGTACCAAATTGGAGGAAAAACGATCACTTATGTAACATCATGAATTGTGACCCATTTCCGGGATCAATGAAATTGATGTTATTTCTCATTTCATTTTAGTGAGTTTCGTCCGAAACTGATCACTCTTGGGATACTAACCCAAAGAGAATGACTAACTAGGAAAACGGTACGTGGACTAGGAACCTGATCGCGAATCGAGCTCGATTTCGAGAAACGACGAGGAAATATTTTGGGCTAATGCGGGCCGATTCTAGGGAGGTGACGGATTTGGTTTGGCCAACGACGTACGATCAGATCGCGGGTGATTCCGCACGATTGAGAGTATGCGTGGCGAACAAATCTTGAACTTAAACCGAACGATCACGACCTTTGGAACTAACGATAAATCCTCGCGTTCTCTTGGTAATCGAGACCATCACGATTCGAGTAACCCCAGGTCGATACACGTAACTCATAAATAGCCGCCCGTTAGTGAGAGACCCTAAAATTATAATTGAGTAAATTTAATCGTTGAGATTTGACCTGTACTTGAACGTCGAATTTTGTGGATGTACGCAACTATTTTGCAAGGACGACGTCGTTTTAGTGTGGCCAACTATATTTGGGGTCGGTACGGTCGAAAAATGGAAATTCGACCCGGAAACGGAAAATTACGATTCTGCCCTTGGACCCTAGCTTGTATTCCGAATTTTGGGGATTATTAGAGGACATTTTGAGGTTTAAATTTTGGTCTAATCAGCCTCAATAATTCAGAAAATATTGGACAAGTTTACCCCTAAATTATTGGACATGATTTAATCTCAACCCTTGGATTGTGGAGAAGATGGTCATTTGTGAGAAGTTTGGTCACTTAACCCCTTGACTAGCCCCTCACTCATTTCTTCTCATTTCCTCCGGCTAGCCCCTCCCCCATGCAATTCTCTCCCTCTCCATTCCTCCCTGTTCGGCGTGAGTGCCGCCTGCAGGAGCACCGTCCAGTCGCGCCATCGCTGCTCGCCGAGGCTGCCGTTCGCCTGTCTCGCCGCCTTGCACCACTATCACTCACCCTCACTCCTTCGACCACCCATTCTCTCCTCCCTCAGCCGCCGATTAGCCCCCTTAGCCGTGAGTCAACTGCTCGGCCGCCGCCCGCCAGAACCGCCACCATGCCGCTCGTCCAATCGCTCGCCTCACCGCCGCGCCACACCTCGTCCGACCATCCCATTCTCCCTCTCCTCTCCCCATCCGCCACCGACCAACAACACCCGCCCTTCACCATGAACCGCTCGTTTCCCCAGACCCGGTCGATCTCCCCCTTGGTCAGGAGGGAGCCTAGGATTAGGTGAGTAATTAACCCTAAATCCTAATTAGGCCATTAAGCACTTCTAGATAGGATTAGGGTTAACTTATAGACTAATTAGGGTGATTTAAGGTTGATTAGTGGACTGTTGAATTTTGGTTGGTTTGGTGATGATTTGGGGAGCCCAATGGAGTATTTTGAGGATGATTTATTGGCCTAGATAGATCTGGTTAGTGGTTGTCCCTATTGGATTTAATTGGACTAAGATCAATCAATTTGAGGTTTAATCGTGAATGTCCGAGAATGCCTTGAATTGGCTAAGTAGTGGCTGAATTATGCTCGTTTGGGATAATATTTTTATGCCATGCCGTGTGGATGTGTGGCCTATTGATGCGGTGTGTGATTGGCCATTTATTTGGTGTGAATCCCATTGATTAAGTATGTGAATTATGTGTGCTGACTATGTGCCATGCAAGATTGAGGTGAATTGCTTAATTGGGCAAATCCAGCATGTCGAATCACTGTTGAGCATGTCTTGGCATTAAAATAATTATGTGCCTATGTGAAATTGAATATTCATTGTGCATTGTGTTATTGCCCGAGTGCTAAATTGCATGGCCACGCATTTCGCATGTTGAGCATTGGCTTGATACGAGAATTATGCGAGTTTGCGTGCTTGACATGAGCATGTGATCACTTAATTGCCCTGATGCGTTTTACGCGGGATTTAGATAAAATTGGTTGTGTGCACGTGTGATCACATAAAGCCCTGATGCGTTTTACGCGGGGTATTGAACCCGTCCTGATGTGTTTTACGCGGGACGATACCCGGATTGCCCGAAGACGGCCAACTTGATGCGTTTTATGTGGGTTCGGTCTGTATATGGAGATCGGTGTTGCGCTTGATATGTTTTACGCGGGCTAGAGACATTGGGCTGATGCGTTTTAGGCGGGCCAGGAAGTATTGGATATTGATATAGACCTGATGCGTTTTATGCGGGTCGAACTCTAAATGAGAAATTAGCAGTGTGTAAGTGTACATTATTGAGTCGGATCATGAGCATGACATATCGATGGCATATGTGTGTAAGAGTGCATTGGCTAGTGTGCGAGCATGTGCAAATCGATGAACCTGTGTGATGCAGACATCAATGAGCATGAGTGTGTGCATGGCGTACGTGTGACTAAGTATGTTCGCGTATGTGTCATTATTACGATTGTTATATGCCTAACCTGCATGGTCATGTTTGCGCTCGATCTGGGCTCGAGAGCCTAGGTCAATTGATTGTTGGTGTTGCGTGATTGGTTGCCTGTCAGGAGGTGCATGTTAGCCTAGTTTAGGTTTATGGGGTTTTACTCGCTGAGATTCATTCTCACTGTTGTTAAAACCCACATTTTCAAACCCCAGCCTTGAGGATGTTCGAAGTGCCCATCCGTTTTAGGATACTGTCTCGAATAGACCGAGATGTGATCGAGTACCCCGTAGGGAACGGGGATACGTATATTAGGCATTTCACCATCGTATGGGTTGATGTGAGCGAGCAGCACTTTCAGGCTCACGAGTATATTAATTGGTGTTTTAGGGACTATTCTGGAACCTACGGGCCCCTCAGGACTTTTAATGTCCCGTTCAATGGGCTAGGTGACATAGATCCCCAGAGGCGCCGATGGAGACTTGGCGAGCCCCGAGTACACGTCTGAGAGGAGTTCTAGTTCTGGCCGCCGGCCTGTTATTTGGGAGGTTGACGAGCCAGACCCGATGGACGAGGAGCCAATGGACTGGGATTCCGACCCGGAGCCTATGGAGTCGGACGACGAGCCTGAGCCAATGGACCAAGACCCCAAGCAGGAGGGCGAGCCTGAGGAGGTTGATTAAAAGGAGGAGCTGGCAGAGGTCGAGTCCAAGTTGGATTCCATGGACTCCGAGGATGAGCCCTTTGACAGCTCTTTTGAGTCCTTCGGATCCGACCCGGACTAGATACCGTAGGGTTAGCCTTAGTCTTAGACAGGTCAGGATGATACCTTTTGACCTGAGCCCTTCCTTAGTTAGTAGTCTGACCGCCGGGCCACCTACCCTTTTTTCCAGTTAGTGGCCATCGACCCGCTTTTGATTTGTGGTGTGTATTTTGGTGTAAATGGATAATGTATATGTTTCCCTGGTTAATGCAAGTGTATAATTATAATGTTGTTTGTTGATCATGCTATCCTTGGTCATGGTGTTTATTTGTACGCGTGTTTATATTGCTTCCGCATGTGCCTTGATTTCTATTTGGGTTTTGGGTCGGCGACGTTTCTTGGGACGTTGCACAAATTCGACCTTGGTTGGGATGTTCGCGTGCCGTAGGGTTTGGGGCGTGACAACTTAAGTGCCAACGACGAAAAATTTCGGCCAAATTAGTACGTGGCTTTTATAATTAAAAATTTAGTCTTAGTTGGATTTTTTTTTTAAAAAATAAGTCTACTTGGCATTTCTATGTGTACATTTAGATTTTTTAAATATTTTTTCTGATTTTTTTTCCTTCTTTTCTTTTCTTCTTCTTTAGCCATGGCCGGTGGTCGGCCTCTAGTCACTAGAGGTGACCGAAGGTAGAAAAAGATGAAAGAGAAGAAAAAAAGAAAAGAAGGAAAAAAAATTCGGAAAAAATATTTAAAAAATCCAAGTGTACATGCTAAACGAAGTCCTTTTGATGTGTACATGTTGACTATACATGTTAGACTAAATCTCCGGCGAGCCACATCAGCTTTAGAAATTAATAAAAAAATGTCACGTCGGATTTCCGGCTAAACTGATTGGAGTTGGCACTTAAGTAATCGTTTTAAAAAAATTTTGACACTGAAGTGATCCAAAAAAAATTTTTGACACTAAAATGAGTGTTATACACAAGTTTTGGCACTTCTGCTATTCTTCTCCCTTGGAATATGTATTGTTTTTGTTTTCTAAGCTTCTCGTTTTAACGATTTCACTTATGCATATTGCAAAGAAATCATCTCAATGTTGCTCGCCCGAACAGCGTGCGTTTTGAACTAGAGTGTTCGGTCTGACATCTGGTTTGTGTCCCTTTAGCAAGGAGAAGTCCTCTGATAAAATTTGCCGTATGAGTTAGCAGATTAAACATCGGAAACGAAATACAACGCCGAAAGAAGCAAGAAAGTTACGAACTCTTTATTGACATTGCTTATTCGATTGTTACATGAAAATGTAAAGACAGCGGCAATGTGTCAAACTCCGTCTCCTCAAACGTCCGGACTTGAAAATCAGGACCCATCTGAAGATTTCCTCCTTCACGGAATGCTTCCATCACAGAACAAAAGAAAGGAAAAATGAGAATCTATGCAAGCATCACTTGATCGATTATCATACCAAGATCACAGTTCATATACATAATGAATTGTAGTAATTTCATAACTAAAGAATGGACAAGCATGAAGCCACTACTATGACTTTTATGGAAAACACGCATTCTACTACCGATGACCTGGCTTCTCTGAAAATTCTCAGTAGTTTGATCATATCATATCGTCTCACATATAGAAAACTAGCGGCTAGATAACTTGAATCTACGTCGACCGAGTGTCTCTTCACAATTGAATTTCCCTATTTGAAATTGATGGAGGCAATCAAGAGTTACCATATAGATATAAAAGAGGTTTCACCTGTTGCAATCAACATGAGGGTCTGTTGGGATGGTGACGTTAACCTTGCAATACTGAGGGATCGCTTGGATTCTGTCAGGCTTGATCCCTGTGGAAGGCGGAATGCTCTGGTAACATTTGCACAGAGTCCTGCGATCTTCGGTGGTAGTCACCTTGCTCGCCAAGGTTTGCACGTTCGAACAACAGTCGGCACTCGGTGGAGGCGGAACTGCACCCGTGGCAAATGATAAACAGGGAAGTAAAGGTGGCAAGACATCCCGACATGTTATTGAGTTCACTGGGATCGAACTCACGAACATGATGATCAAGAAGAACACAACTTTAGGAGCCAATTGGCGAATCGACGTTTTGCTTGCCATTTTCTCTCTGTTTTCTCTTGGGGGTTCTGTCGGTTCTATAATTCAGGTTGAAGCAAGGGCATTGTTGTGCTCAATATATAGGGGAAGAAAATGCAAAGAGAGCCGGAGCCAATTGCCAAGACGAGTAAATGTTGTCGAGAGGATCAGGTGGACATATAGGAATCAATATACCTTGATTTCTTTGGGTTCTTTGTTTCCATAATTTGTAAATCTATTATAATGCGTTTGATCATCTCGATTTCTAGCTAGAATATGACTACATACGATAAGATACACAATTCAGGGATTTTGATTGGTGAATCGAAATAATAAAGTTGAATATCTTCATATCCTATCATGTTCATTGTTTGATATAAACGGCATATTAGAGTAAATGAATATGAAAATGCTTTAACGAAAATAGTAAAAATCTCTCATGATCCACCGCTAAAGGCAAATGCATAAATCAAGATAACCCCAATCAATAAATTCATGATTATTGCACGATCAAAATCTCAAACAGCAAATGAGCTTAGTATTCTGGTAGGATCGAAAAGAAACTTAAACGAGCTACAGTAACATCAATGAGCTAGATTAGTCAATGCACGCTGAACCTAGAAAGAGAAATAAAAAATGACCATTCGCCTCCAATTCTGAAAATTAAATTGTACCAGTTTAAAGTTTTTCGTAATACTAACCCACTAAAAAAAGACATGGAAAATAAGCAAATAAAAGTGAAGTATGCGAGAGAGTTGAAGTAATATAATTTTCAGAATTGGAGGCGAATGGTCAATTTTTCTTTCTCTTTCTAGGTTCAGCGTGCATTGACTAATCTAGCTCATTGATGTTACTGTAGCTCGTTTAAGTTTCTTTTCGATCCTACCAGAATACTAAGCTCATTTGCTGTTTGAGATTTTGATCGTGCAATAATCATGAATTTATTGATTGGGGTTATCTTGATTTATGCATTTGCCTTTAGCGGTGGATCATGAGAGATTTTTACTATTTTCGTTAAAGCATTTTCATATTCATTTACTCTAATATGCCGTTTATATCAAACAATGAACATGATAGGATATGAAGATATTCAACTTTATTATTTCGATTCACCAATCAAAATCCCTGAATTGTGTATCTTATCGTATGTAGTCATATTCTAGCTAGAAATCGAGATGATCAAACGCATTATAATAGATTTACAAATTATGGAAACAAAGAACCCAAAGAAATCAAGGTATATTGATTCCTATATGTCCACCTGATCCTCTCGACAACATTTACTCGTCTTGGCAATTGGCTCCGGCTCTCTTTGCATTTTCTTCCCCTATATATTGAGCACAACAATGCCCTTGCTTCAACCTGAATTATAGAACCGACAGAACCCCCAAGAGAAAACAGAGAGAAAATGGCAAGCAAAACGTCGATTCGCCAATTGGCTCCTAAAGTTGTGTTCTTCTTGATCATCATGTTCGTGAGTTCGATCCCAGTGAACTCAATAACATGTCGGGATGTCTTGCCACCTTTACTTCCCTGTTTATCATTTGCCACGGGGTGCAGTTCCGCCTCCACCGAGTGCCGACTGTTGTTCGAACGTGCAAACCTTGGCGAGCAAGGTGACTACCACCGAAGATCGCAGGACTCTGTGCAAATGTTACCAGAGCATTCCGCCTTCCACAGGGATCAAGCTTGACAGAATCCAAGCGATCCCTCAGTATTGCAAGGTTAACGTCACCATCCCAACAGACCCTCATGTTGATTGCAACAGGTGAAACCTCTTTTATATCTATATGGTAACTCTTGATTGCCTCCATCAATTTCAAATAGGGAAATTCAATTGTGAAGAGACACTCGGTCGACGTAGATTCAAGTTATCTAGCCGCTAGTTTTCTATATGTGAGACGATATGATATGATCACACTACTGAGAATTTTCAGAGAAGCCAGGTCATCGGTAGTAGAATGCGTGTTTTCCATAAAAGTCATAGTAGTGGCTTCATGCTTGTCCATTCTTTAGTTATGAAATTACTACAATTCATTATGTATATGAACTGTGATCTTGGTATGATAATCGATCAAGTGATGCTTGCATAGATTCTCATTTTTCCTTTCTTTTGTTCTGTGATGGAAGCATTCCGTGAAGGAGGAAATCTTCAGATGGGTCCTGATTTTCAAGTCCGGACGTTTGAGGAGACGGAGTTTGACACATTGCCGCTGTCTTTACATTTTCATGTAACAATCGAATAAGCAATGTCAATAAAGAGTTCAGAATTTCTTGCTTCTTTTCGGCGTTGTATTTCGTTTCCGATGTTTAATCTGCTAACTCATACGGCAAATTTTATCAGAGGACTTCTCCTTGCTAAAGGGACACAAACCAGATGTCAGACCGAACACTCTAGTTCGAAACGCACGCTGTTCGGGCGAGCAACATTGAGATGATTTCTTTGCAATATGCATAAGTGAAATCGTTAAAACGAGAAGCTTAGAAAACAAAAACAATACATATTCCAAGGGAGAAGAATAGCAGAAGTGCCAAAACTTGTGTATAACACTCATTTTAGTGTCAAAAATTTTTTTTGGATCACTTCAGTGTCAAATTTTTTTTAAACGATTACTTAAGTGCCAACTCCAATCAGTTTAGCCGGAAATCCGACGTGACATTTTTTTATTAATTTCTAAAGCTGATGTGGCTCGCCGGAGATTTAGTCTAACATGTATAGTCAACATGTACACATCAAAAGGACTTCGTTTAGCATGTACACTTGGATTTTTTAAATATTTTTTCCGAATTTTTTTTCCTTCTTTTCTTTTTTTCTTCTCTTTTTTTTCTTCTCTTTCATCTTTTTGGCCTCGCCTTGAGGCCACCTCATAGGCTGAACCCTCGCCTAGGTGAGGGCGGGCCCCCCGCGACCACCGCCTCGCAGAGGGCCCTCGCCAGGCTACACGGCTGCCTCGCAGGCCTCCTTCCCAAATAGTCGGCCTCGCCGGATCCGGGTGAGGGAATGACCTCTCGCCTTGGCCCCGGCAAGGCGAGGCCGACCCTCGCCAGATTTGGCGAGGCGGGCCATTGCCCAAGGGAAGGCGACTCCCCGCGAGGCTGCCAAGGCCACGGCGACAGCCGGCCTCGCTAGATTTGGTGAAGGTCAGCCTCGCCTCGCTAGTTCAACGAGGCCACCATGGCCTCATCGGGGCTCGCCCGCCCTCGCCCAAGTGAGGGTTGGTCTAGCCTCGCTTGTGGCGGGCGACGGC
Source organism: Syzygium grande (assembly GCA_024733475.1). Lineage (NCBI taxonomy): Eukaryota > Viridiplantae > Streptophyta > Magnoliopsida > Myrtales > Myrtaceae > Syzygium > Syzygium grande. Next base: position 10,091,558 of record JAMXDD010000011.1, read on the forward strand.
AGCCTTGTCCAGGCGGCTGGCCGTGACCGACCTCTGGTCACCGCCGATGACCGAAGGAAGAAGAAGAAAAGAAAAGAAGGAAAAAATAAAAAAAAAAATTTAAAAAATCTAAATGTACACATAGAAATGCCAAGTAGACTTATTTTTTTTAAAAAAAATCCAACTAAGACTAAATTTTTAATTATAAAAGCCACGTATTAATTTGGCCGAAATTTTTCGCCGTTGGCACTTAAGTTGTCACGCCCTGAACCCTACGGCACGCGAACATCCCAACCAAGGTCGAATTTGTGCAACGTCCTAAGAAACGTCGCCGACCCAAAATCCAAATAGAGATCAAGGCACATGCGGAAGCAATATAAACACGCGTACAAATAAACACCATGACCAAGGATAGCATGATCAACAAACAACATTATAATTATACACTTGCATTAACCAGGGAAACATATACATTATCCATTTACACCAAAATACACACCACAAATCAAAAGCGGGTTGATAGCCACTAACTGGAAAAAAGGGTAGGTGGCCTGGCGGTCAGACTACTAACTAAGGAAGGGCTCAGGTCAAAAGGTATCATTCTGACCTGTCTAAGACTAAGGCTAACCGTACGGTATCTAGTCCGGGTCGGATCCGGAGGATTCAGAAGAGCTGTCAAAGGGCTCATCCTCGGAGTCCATGGAATCCAACTTGGACTCGACCTCTGCCGACTCCTCCTTTTAATCAACCTCCTCAGGCTCGCCCTCCTGCTTGGGGTCTTGGTCCATTAGCTTAGGCTCGTCGTCCGACTCCATAGGCTCCGGGTCGGAATCCCACCACTGGCTTCTCGTCTATCGGGTCTGGCTCGTCAACCTCCCAAATAACAGGCCGGCGGCCAGAACTAGAACTCCTCTCAGATGTGTACCCGGGGCTCGCCAGGTCTCCATCGGGCAAGACCGGGATCTATGTCACCTAGCCCATTGAACGGGACATTAAAAGTTCTGAGGGGCCCGTAGGTTCCAGAATAGTCCCTAAAACACCAATTAATATACTCGTGAGCCTGAAAGTGCTGCTCGCCCACATCAACCCATACAATGGTGAAATGCCTAATATACGTATCTCCGTTCCCTACGGAGTACTCGATCACATCTCGGTCTATTCGAGACGGTATCCCAAAACGGATGGGCACTTCGAACATCCTCAAGGCCGGGGTTTGAAAATGTGGGTTTTAACAACCGTGAGAATGAATCTTAGCGAGTAAAACCCCCTAAATCTAAACTAGGCTAACATGCACCTCCTGACAAGCAAACAATCACGCAACACCAACAATCAATTGACCTAGTCTCTCGAGCCCAGATCGAGCGCAAACATGACCCTGCAGGTTAGGCATATAACAATCGTAATAATGGCACATACGCGAACATACTTAGTCACACGTACGCCATGCACACACTCATGCTCATTGATGTCTGCATCACACAGGTTCATCGATTCGCACATGCTCGCACACTTGCCAATGCACTCTTACACACATATGCCATCAATATATCATGCTCATGATCCGACTCAATAATGTACACTTACACACTGCTAATTTCTCATTTAGAGTTCGACTCGCGTTAAAACGCATCAGGTCTATATCAATATCCAATACTTCCTGGCCCGCCTAAAACGCATCAGCCCAATGTCTCTAGCCCGCGTAAAACGTATCAGGCGCAACACCGATCTCCATATACAGACCGAACCCACATAAAACGCATCAAGTTGGCTGTCTTCCTGCAATCCGGGCATCGTCCCGTGTAAAACGCATCAGGAAGGGTTCAATACCCCGCGTAAAACGCATCAGGGCTTTATGTGATCACACGTGCACACAACCAATTTTATCTAAATCCCGCGTAAAACGCATCAGGGCAATTAAGTGATCACATGCTCATGTCAAGCACGCAAACTCGCATAATTCTCGTATCAAGCCAATGCTCAACATGCGAAATGCGTGGCCATACAATTTAGCACTCGGGCAATAACACAATGCACAATGAGTATTCAATTTCACATAGGCACATAATTATTTTAATGCCAAGACATGCTCAATAGTGATTCGACATGCTGGATTTGCCCAATTAAGCAATTCACCTCAATCTTGCATGGCACATAGTCAGCACACATAATTCACATACTTAATCAATAGGATTCACACCAAATAAATGGCCAATCACACACCGCATCAATCGGCCACACATCCACACGGCATGGCATAAAAATATTAATCCCAAACGAGCATAATTCAGCCACTACTTAGCCAATTCAAGGCATTCTCGGACATTCACGATTAAACCTCAAATTGATTGATCTTAGTCCAATTAAATCCAATAGGGAAAACCACTAACCAGATCTGTCTAGGCCAATAAATCATCCTCAAAATACTCCATTCGGCTCCCCAAATCATCACCAAACCAGCCAAAATTCAACAGTCCACTAATCAACCTTAAATCACCCTAATTAGTCTATAAGTTAACCCTAATCCTATCTAGAAGTGCTTAATGGCCTAATTAGGATTTAGGGTTAATTACTCACCTAATCCTAGGCTCCCAAAGGTGGCTGACCAAGCTGGGGAAATGGGCAGACTGAGCTGGTCTCACGGCGGCGGCGACGAGCGGTTCACAGTGAAGGGGAGCGGGTGGTGTTGGTCGGTGGCGGATGGGGAGAGGAGAGGGAGAATGGGATGGTCGGTGGCGGATGGGGAGGTACTTGTTTTTTGCCACGGTGGAATGCGAGTTGCACCTAATATTTTCTCCCCGTCTAGGTGGCGCTGCTGGAGCGCGCACTCTTCCTCTCGCAAAAGGTTGAGTGTTCGAATCCCGAGCGCCGCAAGGTGACTTAACCGGTGGCACGTGTGTGGTGGCTAGCACGTGTCGCCCCCAAGGTTTACTCTCCGGCTGTCGGCCGTGCGGGGGTTCCCTGGGTTATAAAAAAAAAATGATTCGAAAAAAAGTTATAGCATTAAAGTGACCACCGCACACAAGTTATGATACTTCTAGTATACTTTTGCCGTTGAATGACACATGATAATAATTTAGTTGATATGGTAAGTTCTCGTGGAAATTCATGACTCTCTTTGTTTCTTCAAAGACCTAATTTGAAAACGATTTGGGCTCATTCGCTGTCTCCCTCAAAGCACGAAAAGCCCTAGATTGTCTTCCGACGAACTTCATTGATAGAGTTGCAAGATGACACGCTTCTGTTCCGACCACTTCCAATTGAAGCCATTGGACGTCCTAATTTGGTGCTTCGAATGAGTTAGCCATACAAGCACGGAAAAGATAAAAAAATCAAGGGCGAGAAGATTATGAGAGAAAATTGTGCTCGAACGAGTTCCAATTCCTAATAATGAAAACGAAGACAATGACGAAGGAGTGTGCTCGATCGGCTAAAGGGACACAACCTTAAACTCAGAAAACATCAAACGCCAGAGCCTCATTGTGGCGGCAAACCAACGGGCGTTGCTCCTGATCGTCATTTTTGGGGCAGTTCGTGGAATAAAGAACAACCTTAAACTCAGATTTGAGGCAAGTTGGCAAGTCTCCTGTCAAGAGGTTGTAAGAGATGTTCACAAATGCAAGTTGAGGACTACAGGACATGTTCTGCAAGGGCATTCCTGCGAACTTGTTCCCACTAATGTCAAGATACCTCATTGATTACCCAAAAGGAATAGGGCGCACTGATTGCTCCATCATTGTAGAGAGAAGAGGCGAGGGTTTTGCAAGGGCTTGTAACCAAAGGAAGCTACCCAGAGGTAGAGAAAAGCTCTTCAAACAAGAGAGAGAGAGAGAGTTGGGAGATTCCAGCGAAGGAGTTGACGTGGTCTTTGCAGAATGCTAACTTGTTGCGGACAGGTAATTGAGTTCTAAAACTTTTAAAATGTAGAAATAAGTTTTAAAATTTACCAAATTGATGTAACAGTCCTCCGTTTAACTTCACCTAATTTGGCTAAGAAAAAATACTTACGTGGCACGGGCAAGGTTCATGAGGACCTCACAAAGCTCGCCAACGGTCAACTGCAATCTAGGCTCAAGCTTAATAATCGGCAAAAGAACACTACAAGTGCCATAATTTATGTACGACGCTCATTTTGATGCCATAAGTTTTTTTTTATTACTTTAGTACTAAAATTTTTGAAAAATGATCATTTAAGTACCAACTCTGGTATCGTACATAATTTTTCGCCGGAAATTTGATGTGGCATTTTTTTCTATTAATTTTTGAAGTTGACGTGGCTCGCCGGAAATTAGCACTTAAGTGATCGTTTTTCAAAAAATTTAACACTTAAGTGATCGTTTTTCAAAAATTTTAGAACTAAAGTAATAAAAAAAAACTTATGGCACTTAAGTGATCGTTGTTCCTCTAATTTGACACTTAAATGAGCCGGCGAAAACTTTTAGCACTAAAGTGAGCGCCGCACACAAGTTATGGCACTTATAGTGTCCTTTTGCCCTCATAATCACATCCACGGTTTGAGCCCCCGATGAACAATCTCTGACCTCAAATCCAAGCCAAATAAGCACGTAATCAATCTCCATCGCCAAGATCAACACATAAAGCACTTCAAATCGTGTCATTTGCACTTGGAGAACTGGATGGAGGAATCTTTGTTCAGTACAATGCTTGAATTTCTCTCTAGCCATGGTTGTCGAGGTTCGTCGAGGAGATCGTGACCATGGCAGCAGGAGATTTGGATTGTTGGCAAAGGACGCAAAGCCCAGAAGAGCATGAAAACAGAGGCCCGTGAGTCTCGGTCGATGGCGGTGTTTCGGCCCTTGCTTAGCAAATTCGATTCCGACTCCTTCGTCTTCTTTTTCGATCTCTGGCTTTTGCTCTCCAGATTCGATGTCCATATCAGAGCCATTGATTTTGGTTCTCGAGACGTCGATCGCGAGCTTCTCTTCGGAATCCTCCGCCAACTTCTTGAAACACTCCAAATATGCAGTCAAGTAAGAAGGACTGAAAGAGGGAGGGAAGAATGCGGCTTGAATTCAAAGATAAGCATGCATGCGGCTAGAAATCCTGACTTCCTCTTCTTCTCAGTCTCTTTCTTGCCTTTTTTTTTAAAAAAATATATTATATCTTGTCATCTTTTTTCTTTTTAAATTTTAATTTTTTTTTTCTGATTTGGCAAAGAGTAGACGCACATCAGTGCCATGTGTCCTGAGAAAGTAATAAAAAAGCCACATCATCATTTTTCATTAGTCAAATTAAATGGAATTAATGGAATGATTTGATTGGACGTGATTGCACGTTCCAAAAGTCTTATAACTCTAGATTACACTTTCATAATAAGTTCTAAGACCGATACACCTATCCCTTACTGTTTTATAAGCTTCCCATTTTGATGTGGTCGCTTATGCATGCTGCTCACCCAAACGAGTATCTGATATCTGGTTTGTGTTCCTTTAACAAGGAGAAATCCGCTGATAAAATTTGCGGCGGTGAGATTGCAGACTAATCGTCAAAAACAAAACACAGCCAAAAAAGTAAGAAATTTTCGAACTCTTCATTCACATTGCTTGTTCGATTATTACATGAAAATGTACTAAAGACATTGGCAATGTGTCGAGCTCTGCCGTCTCCTCAAACGTCTTGACTTGGAAATCATGTCCCATTTGAAGATTTGATCCTCCAAATGCTTCCATCAAAGAAACGAAGGAAAAATGAGTGTATATCTAAGCATCAATAGATCCATTATCATACCAAGAATACAAGAATTGAAGGTCTTCGATAACTAAAGAATGGGCAAGCATCAAATCACAGAATATAATACATACGGCACGGCATGCTCAAACATGTCTGCATCTGCAAATGTGTACGACTGTTATGAAAAACATGCATTTTACTAGTGATGACACAGTCCTCATATATAGGCTTCTCCGAAAATGTCGGTAGTCGATTAGGTACATACAATCATAAGCCTCGTATCGCTCCCTAGAGTTTGCCAGAGAACAACTTCTGTTCCGGTTCTTATTCTTAAAAGAATGACACGAATAGCTAATAGAGCATTCGCGTCATTGCCAAATTAATACGTGCTAGAAAGGAGGACAAGATAGACGGTCCTATTGTCAATGACAACTGAAGTATAGGAGTTGTTTGTTGCTTCAATGGAGTGAATTTCAGAGTTAGATCATTCCATATGTGCACAAAGGAGACGATGCACGAACCGGGAATTTTGTGCAGATGGATCTCAGGATATCGTATGGTCTCATATAGAGAAAACTTGTTGCTAGGTAACGGTGAAGTAGGTTTCACCTGTTGCAATCAGCACCAGGTTCAGTTGGGGTGTCGAATTGATATCCGCAATCCAGAGTGACCTTTTTGGCAAGCTCAGACTTGACCCCTACAGAAGGCGGAATCTCGTGGTAACACCGGCACAGAATCTTGGGTCCATCGTTGACAAACGCCATGATGTCGGCCAAGGCGTCCACACCCTTGCAACACTCAGGACTCGGTGGAAGCGGAGCTGCGCCCAAAGCATATTTTATACAGGGAGCCGCATGTCCCAAGGCCTCCTGACATGTTGTTGAGTTCACTGGGATCGAACTCATGAACATGATGACCAAGAAGAACACAACTTCAGGAGCCAATTGGCGATTCGACGTTTTGCTTCCCATTTGCTCTCTGTTTTCTCCTGGGGGTTCTGCTGGTTCTATAATTCGGGTTGAAGGAAGGGCACTATGGTACTCTTTATATAGGGGAAAAAACAATGCAAAGAAAGCTGGAGCCAATTGCCAAATGGAGTATATGTTGTCGAGAGGATTAGGTAGCCACTTTCTATGTTTTGGGTTCTTTGTTTCCATAATTTGTAAATCTATTTAGGCAGCATTCAATGCTCTGGATTTCTAACCATAATAGGATTAATAGGAGTGTATAAGGTAAGATTTAAAATCTAATAATTTTACTATATCATATCAATTGTTTGGTTAATCGCAAGAGCTCGGTATTCCAAAGTCTTAAGTTCGGCTATGACAAGAAGAATGTAAACAAGCTACAGCAATATCAACGAGGTAAATTATTTAATGAATGTCAAATCTAGTAAGAGAGAGAAAATATGATAATTTGCCTTTGCGATTTGAAAAAGCGTATTACTTCAACTCTCTCTCCTACTTCATTTTAATTCTTATTTTTTTTGGTGTTATTTCCCCCTCTTTTTTATTTTCTTCTTTATTCCCTTCCATCATTTCTTAATAAAATTTATTAAATAATAAACCATCCTAATATACCTAAAATATGTAATAAAATAAATACTATATATATTCAATTCAAATATATAAATAAAAATAGGAATAAATGGAAACAAAAATTGTTGTTATTTTTTTATTTATATTTTTTTAATGTTAGAATTAAAATATTATTTACTTTTAAAAATTGTTTAATTTCATTAATTTAAGAAATTTTTTATTCAAGAAAAATAGCTTTTACCATGTATATAGAAAATCCCGTCCACCTTTATCTCATCACTCCCATGGAATATCTTTATTCATATTATATCCGTCTTTTTCTCGACACAGGATACGATATATTTTATCATATTCTGAATTTTATCCCGACTATCAAAGATAAGCTTATGTACTTTACTATGGATTCTTTGATGTTCAATTTGGCAACGTACCCATCGATAGGAAATGTTGGGTTGTTTTCATACTTTGTCCACTTTGGTCTTGGCCAAAAGGTAGAGAAAGTCAAATTTTTTGCACTTTATCCGAATACAAATATTCATATCTTCCATGAAAGGAGGAAAAAGATCGTCGATAAGATTGGATCGTTCAGATCCATTGTTGAGGATTGTGGAAAAATGATGTTTTATGGATTCAGGAAGCTAATGAAAAGAAAACTTTCGACCTCATAAGACCTGCAAATAACAGGAAATTTGGCATACTCACAGTCATAATTTGTGTCTGAATTTCGAATACCGACCATTTCCCTGTATTAATCTATGGTTTCCTGTAAAATGTTTCATGGGTCAAGATTCGTATCGGGACTTCATGGTACTCTCCTCCCTCGAGTCTCTTCACTCGACCGAAACCCGTGAAATTCTGAATAAACATACCAATCTCTATTTTATGGAACTTAGTTGGCGTATAACTATAACAACAAACGTCAATACCAGATTCCAGGCACCTGTACTGCTTCAGCCAAGCTCTTTGAACCAGGATGTGTTGATACCAGAATGACCAGGAGCAAGCTAAATTCATGTCAGTAATACAATTCATCAACATGGAACCAAGAATATAAAAGTGTCAAGCACCAATGCGAAATTCTCTGTCGAAAACTCCCTTGGGCCTTCAAAAAACAACTTCCTGATTGCTTATATGTACCTCAAGTGGCAGGAAATAAAGAAGGTTCATCCTGCACTTGCAATTTTTGATGTGGAAAATGCACATGAAGTCGACATTTTACAATTCCAGTGATGATGGCACCGTGAGTTCTTGCTCAAATTGGAAATCATGCCTTGATGAATCTTGAACCTGTGCAGCGAACTGCAAGTTCCAAAGCACATCCTCGACTGATGGCCTATTACTTTGCTCCTCCTCCAAGCACCTAATGCAAATATCCATCATTATTCTGAGTGATTCATCTGAACAGTCCTTTTGCAAAGTGTGATCGACTATGCTCCTTCGCGCCCCAACGTCAGCTGACAAGCTTACTTGTACCTGCAAAAGAACAAAGTGGTAGAAGTCTTGTGATATTTGACTAGGAATGACAATTGCTGCTTTTTTGTGGCTTATTAAATTGCATCATTTGTGTCACTTGCCCAAGTTACAATGACATCTTCCACTTGTGATATCTGATTCTAAGGACCGCGATGAAGCTGAAAAAGAAAAGTACTTACAAGATCTTTCAAAAGACGAACTTCATCATTGGATGTGATTGGCCTTCCCACTATGAGTTCTAGCAAAATCACTCCTATTTCATAGACATCACTCTTTTCATTATCTTTTCCCCTGCATAAATGAAGAAAACTAGGTCAGATTCTCAGACACGAAACACCTGGATGAGTGAGACAACATTACAAAGTGCACACGAATGTCTTCAAGAAAATCGAAGGTGATGTTGAAGAGGCCACTTTGTTGCGGATAGCTGACCAGAACGGATGAACTAGAACATGCAGTTGCATCAAGATAATGGCTTTTCTTTACTATTTCTCAGATTAGAAAGGAGAAGATAAGCTGAAGGGAAGGAATTAGGGGAATCACTCCAATGACAAATTCATGCTATACCTCGTGTGGTTACTTCCTTTAACTCTGGGAACACGAGAACTTGCCTGAAGGAAAGATGTGGCAAAGAAATGTTCAGTATCCACCGCCAAGCACACTATATTAATATGCATGTCTTATTATTGTTGTAATTACCCACCGGTCCACAATCTTCTGATAAGAGGGGTAGATTATATTTGCTGAGCTTAATGTGAAGATCGTGATCCAACTGAACATCTGTAATCTTCATGTTATTGGAGTGCACGCCAGGCACGATTCCCATATGCAGAAACTGAATACCCTTCACGATCTCCATAGCAGCTACAATTCTCTGAGTCCAAGAAAATGTTGTCCTTGAATGTCCTCCTGAGGGGAGAGATGAATATATTACTTTGTTGAAGATTCGAGAAGGAAAAGCTCATTCTCCAATTAGAAGTAGTCTTTTAGTCCTAGACTTCTAATTCTTAGTAGCAAAAACAAGTGATTAGTGCGCTATATCCGCCAAACATGTCCTAGAAGGAGCTCTGGAGAATCAAGTTTGATGGTAATTGAATAACATGCAACAAGATATTAAGATGACTACCATAATTTAATGAAGGTGGGCATTTTATTTGCTATTTACAAACTTTCACTACTCTAAACTAATCACACTGTACGAAATGATTTTGTAAGGACGATTTTAGGAAATCACTTTACCAGAAATTTGGTCTCTGAGCGTCCCATTCACAGCAAATTCAAACAGAAGGTAGATTCTGCAGACACTGGAATCATCGGGGTAGCAGTCGAAGCAGTGTCCAAGAGCACTAAGCAAATTTTCATGTCTGAGCTTAGAGATCCTCTCGATGATGGGCATATAGTACTGAGGACTGTGTCTTTTTGCCATTTTGATGCTTCTGACAGCGAAAAGAGTGCCGTCTGCTAGCCTACCTTTGTATATCTGAGAACATGATTAAAAGAAAGAAAGGAATTCATAATCCCAACAGTATTTAATGATAGTATGCACGCCGCAATTTCAGTTCCACTGTTGTCTGCCGAAACTTCTCCATAGTAAAGATAATAATTATTAATTGAACTTGTTCCAGATATTGTATGTGTATGCTCATCGGCTCTCAGAAGAATATTTCCTGTAAATGAATCTAACTATGTTTTCCTTTGAACTGCATGTTCTTGGGGAGATATAATGGCAACTTTTCTATTCTGTGCAATCCAGCACTATCAATTTACAATGATTGCATGCCAAACTTGCTAAATTCGTTAAGAGCTTGAGACTATGCAGGCAAAAATTGTCAGATGGCACGTAGTATATAACGAAAATGACTAGTATATAGAAACAAGATGGTTATGATTAATCCTGTTCAAGAAAATGTATACCTGACGATGGGAACCGTCTTTCAATAAACATGAATTATCGGAGTTATTCGTAGCATTCTTGAGCTCCTCCAAAGCAAATGTCCGGTAGGCTGGAATGCTGGCTCCCATTTTCATTGTCTGCGATATGTATCCTGAAGGCAGTAGAAGTTAGTATTGGGATAAAACAGAGACAAATTTTATATGGCTCAGCTTTTGAAAACCAAAAATGAATAGCGCATTCAAGAATTGACTGCAAAATTTCCAAAACTTTATCTATTACTTGGACTGCAGTTTTAATAACATGGAACTGAGTGCATGGTAAATCTATTTAAAAGAACATTTGAACTTCACCTGAAAAAGTATTCCTAATTTATTTTCGGTCTTACCCCCACAAGTCACAACATGGAATCTTAGTCTATAATAGTCGGTAATAATTGGAACCAAAAATGGTAAACAAGGATCTTACTTGCATCAGAAAGCAGCTTCACATTACATATGGTCGATGCCTTCTCTGTTATCAATCGCGCCGTAGGCGGCTTAACTTCACTTCTTCGTTGTAGCCTCATAAAAGCCAAGAAAAATAGCAGTGCCATAGCTGTGACTGCTCCAACAACTCCTCCAACTACACCAAACACAAGAGCTGCTTTAGCTTTACCTTTTCTTTTCTCACGCTTCTGCTGCGGAGGCAAAATATCAACTGCCAGAGCCTCATTATGGCAGAAAAACAATGGGCGTTGCTCCTGATCTTCATTTTTCAGGCAGTTCTTGGAATAAAGAACAACCTTAAACTCAGATTTGAGGCAAGTTGGCAAGTCTCCTGTCAAGAGGTTGTAAGAGATGTTCACAAATGCAAGTTCAGGACTACAGGACATGTTCTGCAAGAGCATTCCTGTGAACTTGTTCCCACTAATGTCAAGATACCTCATTGAAGGAAGAGACATCAGCGGTGGCAAAAAGGGCCCCACAAATCCATTCAGTGAAACATCAAACTTCTGGAGCTGATAAAAGGATCTTAGCTTCTCAGGAATGCCAAGTGCAAATTTGTTCCTGCTGAAGTTCAGGGAGACCAATCTGGTGGATAAGTTAGGAAAACGTGGCCCAAAGTGGTTGTTATCTAAATCAAGAACTTGAAGATTAGTCAAGTTGTGAAGATCAGGAATGTCCCCAGATAAGCCATTTCCTGAGAGAGCCAGAACCCTGAGTGATTCCATAGATGAAAATGTACTTGGAAGTGACCCATTCAAAGAGTTGTTCCTTAAACTCAAGACAGCCAGGAGCAAAAGAGAGCTGAGCCAACTGGGTACTTGACCCACCAACCTGTTGTGATCAATTATGAGAGTCTGAAGATTCTTCAGATGAGAAACCTCCTCAGGAATTGCACCATAGAAGCTGTTGGAGCTCATGTTCAATATTTCAAGAGAAGATAAATTCCCAACAACATTAGGTATAGGCCCTCCAAGCCCAAGAGAGACCAGAGAGAGGACTCTCAGGCTTGAAAAAGCAGTGAGAGTGGAAAAGAAGTCAAAGGTGGAAAAATGCTGAGGGAGTGGGAAAATCCCATCTTGGCCATTGATCTGCAACTGGGTTAAGCTGTCTTCATAGCAGACTAATGTGTAGGATGGGGTTGGGTCAATGTTGCACAAGTCTGTGGTTTTGTAGAAGCTGCTCAGAGCTGGTGGGTAGTGGAAGAGCTTCTGGACTCTGAAAAGAGCTTGTGATTGAGTGTGTTCGAGCTGAGCTGACTGGTGGATTGAACTTGATATCACCAAAAGGACAAGTAAAAATGGATTGAATGCTTGTTTGGCCATGAGAGACAGAGATGTTAAGATGGAAACGGAAAAATTTCAACAGGTCTTGAAGAACTGTCAAATGAATGGATTGAACTCTCTCTCTCTCTCTCTCTCTCTCTCTGTCTCTCTCTCAGTTCTGCTATGTCTGGTGAGAAGTTATTTAGCTAGCTTGAATGCATAAGAGAATGTATGTACAAGGGAATAAAGTAAGCCATGTTCCTCCACCGGACAAGACAAATGCAAAGTACAGCGTGTCAATAAACAAGGTTTATTGTGGATGTTAACTATTTGTTGAATGGAAATATTATTGCACTCGAGCAAGACCTAATCTAAACCTTTTCTTCTTGGAACCGTGAAAACTCATTGACCAAAAACAAACCAGATTCTGCAGTCATGAGCAAAATCTCACAGTAGATGGAAAGGTATTACAGTATATAGAAGGGTGACGACAATTTTTTTCTTTTCTTTACTTTTAAAAATTTTGGGTCTGTATTGATGTCAGAAACTGGCACATTCCACCAGATGAAAAGTTGATACAGTATTTGAGATTTCCAAATTTTCGGAGGATTAAAGTGGTCTAATCCACATGGGAGAAGATTAACTGCTTGGACATATAAGATGGCTTGATTGTTAATTTCCAATATTAAGATGGTCATTGGCATGTCATGAAATTGTTAGCTCGGAAGCTGGAGATTAATTATTGAGCTTTACGGATCGAATGTAAGTTGTTCTGTGTCAGGATCTTTGAAATAGCTGAAAAGCCCAAACCACCTAATCGATTCTTGAGATTTTCAACATGTTCTATGCGACTCATATCCCGTCAACATTTAGTTGGGATGTTCTGTTTTCAATGACGGAATATCATGGGCTGGGAATCATATCAGAAGGTATTAAGTCATTGCCCACTTGGTTGATGGAAAAAAAATTGCAGCAGATGAAATACAGGGAATGGTATGGAACTGTAACTTCTTCTGTTCAATATCATGCCAACAACAACCAAACAATAAAACCAGTATAGACATAATTAATCAAAACGGGAAAGCATAACTTTTTGGGTTACCGAAAGTATAACATAACGGGACCATAGTTATCCTCACTGTCGTCTTATTGCAATGAGGATGATAAAATAAAAGGTCTCACGTTATTTATAAGACAAAAAATGAAAAAAATCTCATAGTCTGTAAGGTAAAGGACAAGTGTGTGTGGGTTGAGGGGTATCACGAGAAAGATGAGGACAAAATCATATGACAAGGCTTTCAGTGAATTAACAAAGGTTTGGTCTCCTCAGCGTTCCTCAACTGTACCCATCGTGTTTGCTATCTATGTCTTCTCTCTCCCTCTCTCCTTCCACATAATAAGATTCATTTGATTGAGATGGGTGGATTTTTATGACCACACTCTGTATGTATGTTGAGCACGAGCTTCACAGTGCTTTGCTGTATCTTTCTGCTCAGCAGCAGCAGCAGCTCAATGATTGGTTCTCCATTGCGAACACTAGTGAAATGAACAAAAGAGAGAGAGGGAGCAAAAACAGCAGATTGGGTTCTTCCAATCGAGACGATCCATCGACCTAAGACGAAGAGAAAGGTCTTTCTATTTTATTAAGTTATTCAGTTAAACTTACACCAATAATTCGTTCTTAGAGCAGATAGCAACAATTGTTTCATCCGACATGTGTAGTTTTGATTTTCTAATGGATGTATATCTTCCATTAATGAAATTTTTTGAAGGATGATCTGTTTCAAGATGGGTAGATTCCAGACGTGAAATCTGGAACCTACCCTATTATAACCGGTTTCCAATTTTTGGAATCTAAAACCTACTCTATTTGTGTTGGAACCTGTTTTGGAACCTACCATGTTTTTTCGGACCGGTTTAAGTGTCTACCCAAGGACATGTTTTCCTTATGCTCCTTTATCTAATTTCATTTTTTCTAGCAAAATAATATAAGTAGCAATGAAATGATTCAAAGTAAAAGACGAATAATAAAAATCACTATCCGCCAAAATCAATAATCCGTAAGATGAGTAATAAAAATTAGGGAAAATACCGCAAAAATCTCAAATTATGTCACTCATGACAAATTTACCCCGAACTTTTTTTGTAACATAAAAAATCCCAAACTATGCCATTTGTGATAAATTTACCCTGAACTTTTTTTTGTGATATGAAAAATCTCAAACTACGTCACTTGTGACATATTTATCCCATAATACTTTGGTCAATGGGTATTTTCGTCTTTTTCTTTTTTCTATTTCTTTTTCTTTTTTTCTTTTCTTCTCTCTCTTCCCTCTGCCAGCCATGGCGGAGGGAAGCTGGCGAGCGCTGCCTTTGCTGGTGTTGGGCGACTTCGCCCAACTCAGGCGAGGGGTGTCCTCGCTGGATCTAGCGAGGGCGACTCTCACTTAACGCCGGCGAGGGTTGCCCTCGTCGGCTTCCCTCCACCAAAGAAAGAAGAAAAAAAAAGGAAAAAAACAGAAAAAGAAAAGAGACAAAAATGCCTATGGTCAAAGTATTGTGGGGTAAATATGTCACAAGTGGCATAGTTTGAGGTTTTTCGCGTCACAAAAAAAAGTTCAGGGTAAGTTTATCACAAGTGATATATTTTGAAATTTTTCAAGTCACAAAAAAAATTTAAGATAAATTTGTCACAAGAGGCATACTTTGGGGTTTTTGGTGGTATTTTCCTTAAAAATTACTATCCACCAAAATCAACAAACCAAAATATAGTAATAGTATGATCTACAGGTTTTTTTTTTAACACAAACTAAAAACCGGTTTGGGTGGGTCTTCACTTGGAACCGAGAATCGGATCAATTCCAATCGGTTTCCATAAAATGGAATCGGTTCGAAGACCTATTTGTTGGGTGGTCCGGTCCGGTCCGGTCCGATTCCTGGGTAAACCCGATATGGTTGCACAACCCTAATTTTCTTGATGTAGTAAGTAATAGCTCTGGTTATTCACTGTTAAAAAATTCTTGTTTAGGCATTTCATACCTTCCATATATAGTGTTTTGATATGAGATTTCAATTTTTCCGTGTTTCAATGGTAGATTATCATTCCGGGGAGCTAAGGTCCAAAATAGGGAAGAAAGAGGTGTTTCCGTGACTATACCACTCAATCAATTCTGTTCGACTTAATTCCTATTTCATGGCCACATATTTTTCTGGCTAAATAATGGGAAACCTTTCTACTGTTATTTATGCTCCCGTACCGCTATTGTATCTGCATGAAAAGAGTTGCAGTCTCGATAATAGAGTTATTAGCACTCGAATTTTATTATCATATGTCCGAGATTATCAATCATGAGCTACTACCGTCGTGTAATTTTTAACACGAGACAATATGGATGGACCGACAACAAACAAGACACGGATAATGCTACACGAACAAGAGTATGCATGAAAGTTGTGATCAATCCAAAGCATATGAGCACAAATCGAATTCATCACGAATTCAATTGCTTCCGAGCAAGAATGAACAAAAGTGAGCCATCTAAATAAATTGTAGTCAAGCATGGGATCCTATAATCTAGTATTCACTAGAATTGTGTATTCAAGGTACTATACAAATATGCATTTGAAGAGGAACACATGTATATATATTCTTTCACTGCCTCTAATGTTATTTCACACCCATAAATATGTGATGAACATATATTCAGACATGATCCTAAGGTGGATTACTCCCTTGCTGACCTAAGACAAGCAAAGTTGTAACCAACATAAGCCCCAAATGCCACAAGCACAAGAGCTGTCACACACACATTCACAAGCAACTGCTTCTCTGCTTCACCCGCTTTCGCATCCCTCTTCTTCTTCCTAGCATCATCAGCACCACTCTTACTCTCTCCTGCTTTTGATTTGATCAAATCTGGTTTTTTTTGGTCTCCTCATCTCTTTTCCATCGAAACCTGCAACATCAGTGTCATTGGCCCTCTTCATTTCCTTCTCCAACGACGTGCTTGGCACATCCGATGTTTCTTTTCCGTTACCCGGGACTTTCTCGCCAGGCCTCTCGGCTGCTTTACGGTCGAGAGATTTCCCTGTCGGTTCGCCATTTGGAGACGTCAATTTCTCAAAATCTGGTTGTCTTTCTGGTTTTTTTGTGGCAGAGGAGAAAGCAGTTTCAGGTGGTGGCATTTGTGGGGGTACTTTTGGTGGCTCACTGATCACTGGAGGCTTTTGAGCGATGCTTGGGGGCTTTTCTGGTGGTGATTGTGCACTTGTGGTGGTTTCCTTGGGAACAAAGAATTGTGAAACGTATTCCTTTGGTATTGTGATCGTGAGCACCTCATCCTGGAACTTGCCCTGCATGTCCTTCATCTTGCAGTTGTCCGGGACGGTGAAATCCACGTTGAGATGGCCGAAACGGTTGTTCCCGAGAGGATGGTCTCCTTGGACATTAAAGGAGCGCGAGTTTTCATCGTAGGTCACCCTAATTTGCTCCTTGACGAAACCTGCAACGTTCGAAGACGACATGCAAGAATTTGTGCTTCGCCCATGAAAATGTCTTTCTTTTTTTTCTTACATGGATATATAAATCATACATCATAAAATTCATATGTACCTGGAAGATGGACTTTCAAAATATGAGCCGTTTTTTCTTCTTTCCACTCTGCTGACTTCGGTTCGACGTCTTCATAACTGGGCTGACCCTTCATCTCTTGTGGTCGAGAAGATGAAGAGTTGGGTGATCGTCCAGTTCCTGATCGCGCAGCCATTCTCTCTCTCTCTCTCTCTCTGGTTTTACTTCTCAGTCTCTCTCTGTTGGGATATAGAGTTGTTTGCAAGACAAGGAGGCTTATTGAGGTGGCGGGTGTTCTTATGGTTTATCGTTCATGGATTCATTGATTCTTATTCCTCTTCTATTGCTTTTGGACATGGACTAGGCATGTTGTTTTCACCTTCTCTGAAACAATTGGAGAGGAAGTAATTCTTGGATTGCCTTTCACTCCTTCTCACACCCCTTTGAGGAAGTTATTCAGATGGGAGTTTGCCACACAAATCAGTCAAGTAACGTAATTCTAATTTATCAAAACATACGTGTACTTACATAAAAAATTCGTATGTCTGAGTGTTCATAAGAGAAACCAAGCTGTGTGTGTAGGAAACCAACCGACGGCTCTGGACTGGATCGACTTCGACTTGGAAGTCTTCAAATGTGCAGTCTCTATGTTGTAGGACACCAGATGCAGACCGAAAAATGAGGTCTTGATGAAGAAATGCATTGAGAGCCTGCAAATTTAAGTGGTGAGATATTGCAGAAGGTCGCCTGAACTTGAAGATAGTCGGATCTTGCGAAACTTGGTCGGGGACTGGTTGATGCCAAACTCTTTCCTGAACCACACTTCACAACTGCGACATGATGGTTTATATGAAATCAGGGACAAACATCCCTCCAACAAACATATCTGCTCAGTCATTGAACGCATTGAATGTGGCAGGACCATCCGATGAAAAACCCCATCGACTAGATCGAACAGGACCATCACCGCATCGCATTGGTAGCACCGACACATGAAATTCACTTCGATGAAAGAGGGTCAAGGTGAGTAGCCAGCGAATTCCAAGATTTGCATACACACCTAAATCGGACCAATGATTTCGCCGGGAAGGCACAACAAGATATCCATGTTGTTATTTCATCTGGAAGGCCTGCCATGACTTGCAAAGCACCACTTGTGTCTCTTGAATTTTCGGACTTGCTCAAGAGTTCAGTATAAAGTGGTGATGGATCCAACTGGAAACAACGTAGGATTTTTTAGCCTATTGAAGGGTTCGTTCTTGGAGTTCTAGCCATGATATTGTCATATTTGCCTGATTAATTGGCACATCTTGCCTCGAAAAGACATCTTCGAGGAAAGTAGATAATGACGAAATCAGGTGTGGACACTAGACAATCATATGAACAATTTCATATCTAGCCGAGCAAGAAAGTGCTTCCGACTCTACTCCTATTAACACCATGGTCGGTAGTGATGACGGGTTTGCTCTGAATACTCTGTCGTTGGAGTATATTACCAAAAAAGTCCAAAACTTATTACGTCTGTGTTATTTCAGTCTTAAACCTTGACATTTTACCAATGTAGTCCATCTTGAGGAATTTTTTCTTCAACACGACATGGACTTTGGTCAACCTATACGATTTTTGAGGTGAGAAAAAATAGAAAAATTTTAAAATTTTTATTTTCTTTAAATTTTCCTTTGCTGGTCGCTAGAAAAAAAAAAAAAAAAAAAAAAAAAAAAAAAAAAAATTTCAACCCAATATTAGAAAACCTGGGTCACCCACTTTGAGTTAAAATTTAATTTTTTTTGTTAAAAAAAAATAAAAATAATAATAAATTCTAAAATTTAAAAACTTAAAAATATCTTTAATAAATGGGTCACCCAATTTGAATGGGTTTATTTTTTAGGTGCCAAAAAAATTTAAAAAAAAAAAAAGCAAAAATTTCAAAACTTCACTCAATGGCTTAGAATCACTTATTCTCATCTACTTTCATTTCAATTTAAATTTTTTTTCCTATATTTAAAATAAAAAAAAAAAAAAATTTTTAACTTTATGGGTAACTTAAAATATCCGTTGGGTATGGGTTTGGGTATGGGTTAAAAAAATTTTATATGTCAAAAATAAAAAAAAAGCAAAAAGTAAAAATTTCAAAACTTTCTGAGAATGGCTTAAAAATAAATCAACCCACCCACCCATTTTGAGCGAAATTTTTATTTTTTTTAGGCCCCGAAAAAAAAAAAAAAAAAAAAAAAAAAATATCAAAACTCACAAAATCGGCCTTAAACCAAGGAGCCATCCACTTTAGGGCGAATTTTAATTTTTTATGTACCAAAAAAAATAAATAATAAATAATAAAGGCCCGCAATTCATGTGAACAAAGAAAAAATTTTTAATTTTTCAAAAATAAAATAAATAAAAAATTAATATTTTTAGCTGAAGAAATTCCAAATTATCACCGTTAAAATAAAAAATACATCATCCTCCAAATTTTATAATTGTTCATTCAGTCTTCTTCTTTTAATTGCTTTTGGACATGGGCAAAGGATGTTGTTTATTCTTCCCCTTGCACCTAAAAAATTTGAAACAATGAGAGAGGAAGTGATTCTCGGATTGGCCTTCACTTTTTTTCATTTTTTTTTTGAGGAAAAAATTTATTCAGATGAGCCAAGTAATGTAACTCTAATTGATTTTGTACATACAAATAAATTTTTTATTTTTGGGAACCTAAAAAAATTTAAATTTTCATAAGAGAAACCAAGCTCTGTGTGTAGGTAAACAGCCGGCAGCTTTGGACTTTTTATTTCGATTTTTTAAAATTTCAACAAATTTCCTATTTTCTGAACCGTGAATTTTTTTATTTTGTCGGACATTTTGAGGCAGCCGGAAGATCAATTTTTGGGACGGAGAGAAAGCCCGATGAATTTTTCAGATTTTTTATTTTTATTCCATTTCTAAAAAATGGCGCTCATTCTCGGAAATAGAATTTTATGGTTGTTTATCAAAACTTTTGTTTGAGGGTGCCTCGACGGTGCCAAGCTCTTTTTCGTGATCCACACCTTTTGACCGTATCATGATAGTTTTTTTTCCCGATCAGGGACAGACATCCGTCGATTTACAAGGATATGTTCGCCACCGCGAATGGTTATCATGCGGCAGGCCCATCCGGTCATAAAAACAATTTATCTACCAGATCGAACAGGACCAGCGACGCGCGTCGTATTGGTACGACCAGCACACGAAGTTCCTGAAGACCACTTGATTGCCCAAGCACTCGTGATCGATCCCGCAATCTTTGATCGAGTATGGTCATTTTCATCGTACGTGGATAAACAGATGATCCCGTTGGATGAACCCACTAACTCGTATGTACCGTTATTCAGATCAAACGAAGGATCGAGATTAGAGAGCGCATGACTACCCAAATCGTATATCCCTACCCTCGAGGAATCGTTGCTATTGTACTTGAGAAGGTAGTCGTTGCCGAATCTCGACGATCGATCGCGATACGCTTCGACGAAAGAGGTCGAGGCGAGCAGCGAATTCCAAGATTTGCATGCACGCCTAAACCGGCCGGACCAAAGATTTCGCCGGGAGACGCAGCAAGATCTCCGTCGTTACTTCATCTGGAAGGCCTGCCAAAACTTTCAACGTTTCACCCCTTTTGAAAAATGACAGTTGCTCACGAATTTCCATCCGTTATCACCGTTAAATCACCACACATCATTCAGTCTTCTTCTTTTGATTGCTTTTGGACATGGGCAAAGGATGTTGTTTATTCTTCCCCCTCTTTGAAATAATGAGAGAGGAAGTGATTCTCGGATTGGCCTTCACTCCTTTTCATGCCCCGTTGAGGAAGTCATTCAGATGAGCCAAGTAATGTAACTCTCATTGATCAATACATACAAATAAATTTTGGAAATTAGTTGTCTTTAAATTTTCATAAGAGAAACCAAGCTCTGTGTCCAGGGAAACCGCCGAGCTCTGGACTGAATACTCTTTTCATTGATTAAAAAGGAAAATTCTCCGTGCTGTCCCTGGATGGATAAGCATGACACCACAAATTAATATGGAAGAGGAAAAGTCCTTGATGAAGAGAATGCCCCGAGAGCCTGCAAATCCGAGCGGCGTGTATGGCGAGATGGCGCTTGAAGTCGGAGACAGATCGATGGTGTACAACTTAGTCCAGGTGCCTCGACGGTGCCAATCTCTTTCGTGATCCACGCCTCGCGACTGTGGCACGATGGCTTCCGTGCGATCAGGGACAGACATCCGTCGAGCAAGGATATGTGTTCAGTCACCGCACGCATGGATTGCGGCAGGCCCATCCGATGGAAAACCCTCCCCGACCAGATCGAACAGGACCAGCGACGCGTCGTATTGGTACGACCAGCACACGAAGTTCCTGAAGACCACTTGATTGCCCAAGCACTCGTGATCGATCCCGCAATCTTTGATCGAGTATGGTCATTTTCATCGTACGTGGATAAACAGATGATCCCGTTGGATGAACCCACTAACTCGTATGTATCGTTATTCAGATCAAACGAAGGATCGAGATTAGAGAGCGCATGGACTACCCAAATCGTATATCCCTACCCTCGAGGAATCGTTGCTATTGTACTTGAGAAGGTAGTCGTTGCCCGAATCTCGACGATCGATCGCGATACGCTTCGACGAAAGAGGTCGAGGCGAGCAGCGAATTCCAAGATTTGCATGCACGCCTAAACCGGCCGGACCAAAGATTTCGCCGGGAGACGCAGCAAGATCTCCATCGTTACTTCATCTGGAAGGCCTGCCATGACTTGCAACGTACCTCGCGCCTTTTGAATTTCGGAGTTGCTCACGAGTTCGAATATAAACTGGTGACGAATCATTTGGAAACAACGTAGGACCTTTGGCCTATGTACGGCGGTTCTTTCTTGGAGTTGGTAAAACTCTGTTCGTCGCGCGGAGTATACCGGCTCTGCTCCCGCTAATGCCATGGTGGATGGCGGTGACAAGTTCTATCGAACTGAACGGTAATTATAACTCAAATCGAACATCCATCCTTTTTAATATTATTTTTATTATTTCGATGTCAAGGGAAATCGCCGATTTTCATTGCCCCTTCTTACTCTTTTCATCGATTAAAAAAGGAAAATTAGTGCCCCGTGCCGTTCGTGGATGGATAAGCATGGGACGAGAAATTAATATGGAATTACTCAAAAGTCATTGTGAGAATATTAGCAAGCGAATGAAATATCTAACTTTAACAGTCATGTGGCGTTTAGACCCGTTTATGCGCATCTCGACTTATTTACTCTTCATGCAATTTTACGAGCACACTTCCCCATCAACATGGTACATTTGGGATTATAAAAAAAAAAATTAAGACTTCTTGAAATTGCACGCATATATTTTAGACAACTAGTTTGAATATATACCAAAAATTCAAGAAAATTTTTTTAAATAAAGACATGAAATGTCCCCATTTTTTTAAATAAGGGTATGAAATAGACCGTATCGGTTTCAAGGGAAGGCCCGAACTTGCCAGCCGAATGGCATTTTCGTCCTTTACTTTTTTTGTCCTTTTTTTCCTTTCTTTTTTCTATTTCTTTTTCCCTATTCCCTTCGGGGGGCATTGCTAAGCCTCGTCGATGGCCAGTGGAGGTCGTTGGACTCAGGCAAGCGCCACCCTCATCGGTGTCAGGCCAGCCTAGGCAAGGCGACGCAACCCTCGCTCTCCTCCGCTGGGCATTGATGGGGCATAATGATGCCAGGGAAAAGAAAAAAAGCAAAAAAAAAAAAAAAAATAAAAAAAATTCGAAAATAAAAAAATAATATAAAAAATTAGTTCAGAAAAAATTGTTTAAAAATATACTTAGAATTTTTTTGACTAAAATATCCCTTTTTTCGGAATAGTTACATGTTATTTGCTTAGCCAAAAACCTTATTTGAGATGATTTGATTATTATTTAAAATTTTCTTATAATTTAAAAATCATATTAAATAAACCAAATTCTTATGTCATGTATTTAGTCAAAATTTAAGGATTCACTCGTAAAATTTTCAATTGTTTATGTTTTAGTTATACAGGGGAGAAGGAAGTTTTTAGGCAAGGAAAGAGTCCATTTCAGCTCTCAGGCTAGAAAGCGGCTTCACTTCAATGGCCTCACCACCGTCGCTCACCACCGCGCAACCTCCCATGGCGGTCTCCCTCCACGGCCGCTGCACTCTCCCTCCTCATCTTCTTCCTCCTTCCTGCAGAATCCAGCCTCCGTCCGCTCCTCCTCTTTCTTCCAAGCTCCCGGCCCCGCTCCGCTCCGCCCCTCCTCGCCGCAGCCGCCGCCCGGCCCCGATCGCCCCGCGGTGCGCCGTCAGGGCCGCACTCCCGACTGTCGACCGCGCGGCGACGCCCGCCGGGAGCGGGGACGGGGAGCTCCTGCTCGAGGTCAGGGGCTTGACGGCGGTGATTGTCGAGACGGGGCAGGAGATTATTAAGGGCGTTGACCTCACCATCCGCGAGGGAGAGGTCGGTTCGGTCGTTTGGCTGTTCGGTCCGTCTCGCGCTCGCTGTTTGCTTTTGTGTTGAGTTTGAGCTTCGACTGTTTAGTTGGGCGCGATTGGTTTTGAGGTGGTTGTTGAAAGGAGCTCGTAGTTGGGGTGATGGTGTTGCGATGAGCTGTTCTTCGAGAATTCGATCTTACTGTGGATTTCGTGGGCTTGTGTTGTCTGCTCTTTGCTGTTGTCGTCAATTGAGAATTCTTTTCAGCTTCGAGGGAATTTTTGTAATCATTTTTGGTTTTTGGATAGGCTCGGGCTGTTTGGTTTTCCGTATTTGGAAATAATGTGTCGATATGTTAAACGCGCAGGCTCTTCTATGCTCTCTAGTTAGCATCCGTGAGTCGATATAAATTGACATGCGTGAGTTTGTGTTCATTTTCAATTAGCACCGTGCTTGGAGATGCTTATGAATTTCTGACATTGATTGAACTGTTCTTTTGTTAGGTTCATGCGATAATGGGGAAGAACGGTTCTGGGAAGAGCACATTTGCAAAGGTTGGTTGTTTGTGTGTTTACTGGGTCAGGCATTGATTTATTAGACCAATAGTGTATGGACTGAATCTGAAAGCTGTTTTTTTTTGTCAGAAGATGGATTAATTTAATCTGGTGATTATACTTGTGGTACTTCGTTAGATTTAAGACCTTGGCTGAGCACAAAAGCAAAATTGTTAGTGATCCATAGAATGGGATGAGAAACTAAAACCGCATACACCGCAGACATTGACATTTAGCATACGTGGTCGATCACTACAAGAACAAGAACAAGAACGACAAAAATATTATATCCCACCAAATCAATAATTATAGGTCATTATGCTCTATTTTGTGGCAAGTTTTCCGGTAGATCTAATGCGGTTGATTGAATGTGGCAACAAAATATTCTTGGGTGAAGTATTTTGGGGTCACAACTTATTAGTTTTATCATATTGAAAATGCTGATTGTCGGCAACAAATTTGCGGTCAGCCAAATTATGTAACTTCTCACTGGAAGATCGTGGTGGGGAATTTTTTTGGTGATGTTATGGAAGTGTCTTTTCTTTATAGAAGGTTCCTTTTACTATGCTTAGCTTTTTGCCTTCTGTAAGATTGGCTGGCTCGTAATTGCTTGTTATTGGTGTCAGTGTGCTACATCGGATACATCATGTCATTTCAAATTGAAGTTACCTATCTCTTCTACGGGCCTGGAATTATCTGGTGAACTTATGGTATTGCAGGTTCTTGTTGGGCATCCAGATTATGAAGTAACTGGCGGCAGCATGAGGTTTAAAGGCGAGAATTTGCTTGAAATGGAACCGGAGAACCGGTCACTTGCTGGGCTATTTATGAGCTTCCAATCACCAGTTGAAATACCCGGTGTTAGCAACGCTGACTTTCTCAATATGGCATACAATGCTCGAAGAAGAAAGCTTAATCAACCTGAGCTTAGTCCAATTGAGGTGTACAATTGTATCTTATAACATCTATCTTTTGCTTGTATTATGCAAATAGTTTAATCAGTCTCTTCCATTCATGTGGTTACCCTCTTCACATTTGTATCTAGCATTTATTTCATTTGCTGAGATTTCTCAGATTGTCTTTGTTATTATGACTTTTGAGCTGCTGCCCACAGGCATTGAAGTGCCTGAGAGCGAGTTCTGTGCCTAGCTTGTGCTGCATTAGTGTTTGTTGCGTACTAATTTCATCTACTTTGCTAAATATTGGTTGTGTCACTACAGCTGGATAGTCCTTGCACCCCCATATATCTTCATTTTGGTTGGTGATTAGCTACCTAACTTGTATATTTCTGTACCTCGTGGACTGTGATTAGCGACCTTGTGGACTTCTAAAAAAGGAAATGAGAGCATTATAAGCCAAGGTTGATTTGCGTGTCTAGCTTGTTTCTGTCTTTTCATGAAATTTTGCCTTGCTATTTGACTTTTGATGGTTGTTACATTAGAAAAAGACCAATGCTATTGGTTGATCTTTGTTTTGACGAAAATTCTTTTGTGCAGTTTTGGGCTTATGTATATCCAAAGCTTGATCTTCTGAACATGAAGGCAGACTTCCTGAACAGAAATGTCAATGAAGGATTTAGTGGTGGAGAGAGAAAGCGGAATGAAATTTTACAACTTGCGGTAGGTTTTACTAAATTTATTATTACATTCAAAAAAGGAAG
Organism: Syzygium grande; assembly: GCA_024733475.1. Taxonomy (NCBI): domain Eukaryota; kingdom Viridiplantae; phylum Streptophyta; class Magnoliopsida; order Myrtales; family Myrtaceae; genus Syzygium; species Syzygium grande. The sequence continues at coordinate 10,117,127 of JAMXDD010000011.1, forward strand.
CATACTATAGATTTGTAGAAATGGGTCACATTGATAATGGGTTTCATATAGACCACCAAAGGACTATGTAGCGTGCAGATAATTAAAGCATAAAGAATATGCTCTGAATATGTTTCTCCAAGGGAATATGTGGCCTCTCTCTCTCTCGTCTTATTTCTCAAGCCTTCCTGGTTAAATTATGTAAGATGTATATGCATGCCTTTGCAGGCTCTTGGGGCAGAATTAGCTATATTGGATGAAATTGATTCTGGGTTGGATGTTGATGCACTTAGAGATGTGGCAAAAGCAGTAAATGGACTTTTGACTCCTAAGAATTCTGTTTTGATGATTACTCATTATTTAAGACTCCTGGAGTTCATAGAACCTAGATATGTCCATGTAATGGTAAGTCCTCTCAAATTTATCTTTTTTCATCCTTCACACAAGTTCAACATTTTCCCTTTCTGGTAATGCATCTGGGAGAAGTAAATTGCATGGTCCTTGACAGGATTTGATGACACTCTAAGTTTCCAATTTGAATGTTAATGTTTAAAATAGCTACATTTTTCCCAATATCAGAGTTGGCATGACAATACTTGTGAAAAGAAGGGTTGGGTTAGCATTGTTGATAAGTCATTTGTGCACACAATCATATTTTATTGAAGCAATGATTGCTCTTGTCAAGGAAAAGTGGTGACCTTCAAATGGAAAGGTAAAACTTAGGCAATTCATAAGAATGATTGTGACAAAAAAAAGAAAAAAGAAAAAAGAATGATGTTGAAAAGCAAATCAATTATGCGAAGCATTCCTTTGTCTTTCCTATGAGGCCACAACTTGGTTTGAGTTATGGAGGATACATAGGAACCAATAGATAGCCAATTTTTCTGCTTATCCCAAACAGAGTAAAAGAAAAGAAAAATGAGCACTTATGTGTACCATATCGTGTTTAGAGAGATGAAAGATTTTGCTCAGGAAAGCTGAATGTCAAGTATTGTGGAAAGAAAATGCAGCTTCTCTTCAACAAAAAAAAAAAAAGAGCAGGAATCTTTCTTCAACTAAAAGTCTGAGAATCTGTTTGACAACCCCGCGGTGCTCTATGAATTTAGTTACTTGTCAAAATTAATAACAGATTTCTGGCAATTTGCTTTTGTTAGTTCAAAATCATTCTTTAATACCCCTGTCATGTGATTCCTCCATCACTGACTTTCCGATACTTGAAATAGAAACGATACAATAATCCTAAACTTGGCTGGCGGTGTATGAACTCGTGATTTTTATAATTGCCAAGATGTGTCCATTTTTTCGTTGGCTGTACATATTGTTTCACGAGTTCCTCCTCTGTTGTTTGGTTCACCAGGAGAATGGAAAGATTGTGAAGACAGGTGACATCTCCATAGCTAAAACTCTTGAAAAGGAGGGCTTCAAGGCAATATCTGAGATATAACTGCGCATCAGGTACTTAAAGTTTTGGTGTGGGTTATTTGTGCTGTGTACTTGGGCAAGCATATATGATTCATGTAAGTGATCATCTTGTGGGTAATATCTCATGCTGATGTTATTGCTTGCTGCTTTTGCTTTGTCATGCACCTCAACAGATGTAGCATAGCATTTTTTCTTTGCTAATGTTAATTTGCTTGTTGCACTGAGCCAAGCTTTTTTGTTTATTTTGCCTTTCTCTTGCTGTTCAGAAGTTAGATGTTCCTGATCTACTTGGAGATATCTTCTTTTGTTTAACATAAATCATGTATGACTTTCTGAAATTAAGTGAAGTGATAGATTCTATATTCTTTGAAAATACAATCATATTTGTGATTTTGAATGTTCAAAGGCAGTTCTTAGGTGCACCTTGTTAAACATTATATTTGATAGGAGAGACATAGAACTCATAATTTGACATGGTGAGGGGCCATTTTTTTTTCAAATAAGATTTTGTCATGGTAAAGGCCATTTCTATTCTCTGGCGAAAGAGTTCACTTTCATTTAAATGGAGCTTTTTGATATTTTTATCTTCTCCTAAAAGTCTTTTGGCTGTAGAGGAAAATACCTAACCGGCAAATGCATTGTCCTCACAGTATTTTGTCTAAATTTATGTTCATAAGGAATATGAACTGGTTCAGGGTCTACCCGAGGACCGGCTTTGCATGTTCCAGTACAAGTAATACTTAGAAGTTGGAACACGGAACCTACAATGATAAAGTGTCTTGAAGTTTTTTGGAGCCTCCAACTTCCCCTGTATTGACATGAACAATCTTCATGTTAATTGGACCTGGGAGGTTCTCCAAAGTGCTTTCCGGTTTAGCTTTATTTACATTAGCTTCAGTCTGTCGATACAATTTTCTGCTGTTGGCATATTCTTCCTTAGCATCCTTACGATGTATTCTTCTACTGGATCTACAGCTTTAGAAGATTTGACTTTTTATGACAAGGCAGGAAGACAGCGCAATTGCAGAGTCTCTCTTCATTGCTCCAAGTTTCCTTAGGTTGGTTCGAATAGAACTCCTGATGCTGATCTTGTGAAATACTATACGAGATATTTCTAGTCTTCTTCCTTTTTATTTTTTTGTGGTTGGAATTTGAAGTAGGCAGTGAGGGCATTGATTGAATTCTTTAGTGAAGGATTCCCTGGCCTTCTCTAATTAAAAAGGCATCGTGCTTGTATTTTGCTCACTACTAGTCGGCATTAGTTTTTGGAATTGATATATATCTTGTTTGTAATGGCCATCCTTAAATCCTGAAAATTTCAGCTTATCAGTTTCTTTTTTTTGTTGGTCAGATTCAGCTTATCAGTTAAGTGGCCAACCAAAGGTGATAGATATTCCGAAAAATGAAGTCATATATATTTTTTAATTAAATATATGTTGCAATCATCTAGACAAAATCATGAGGCAAGATTAGCGCTTTATGTCCGATATCAACCATTTGTCTGCACTATCAGATACTATATAATCCTACTAAGGTTGCCTTTTGCCAAATAAAGACTGAATGAGCTTCCCCCTCGTAAAAGGACAGCTTCCCACCATACTTGGTCATAAGCCTTGAAAAATGAAGAATGCAGATACATCTGGGCCAATGGTGCCATCCTGTATTCTCATAGCGACTATTGAGATTCCCTTTCTTTTTCCGTAATGCTTGTGAAGCATTAAGTTGTCGTTACATAATTGTAACAAGTACTCTGATCTTGCAGATCCATTTGACGGGTTTTGAACTGATTGGAGTTCCTCAAAGAAAGCTCCCTGGTAAGAAAAGACAGTTGTCCTGCCATACAGAGGCGTAAAATATGTGTACTGTTGCTGATTGATTTGCATTATGAATGGTTTGGTTGATGTAGCTGCTTTAAATAATTCCAGCAGCTTTGGCTTTGCAGTAGTCTCAATTTTGTCATTTATGTGAATCCCTTTATTTCCTCTTCGAATTTAAGTGTATGTGGATGAGTTGACAGAAAGCATGAATGTTATATCCGAATCGGGAACTTCAGTACTCGTTGAAATGCACATTGTGAAACGCTGTTACATGTTTTCCTTTGTTAAGTCACTGCCTCTTGGGCCAGGTCCCTGTGGTTGTGCTGACGTAAGGTATTTAATGACATCTGAAGCAACTTCTTTTTATCACGAGCACATTGTATCAATCTTATCTTGAATTCGGGGTTCCATGTTCCTGCTATCTGAACATTGTGGATTCCGTGTCGCGGAAAGGACAATGTCAATATGCTTTGTCTTCTCCCACATGCATCACGTACTTAATCGAACAAATCATCTATTATACCTTCTCTGAAGTGACTAGCGAGCATCGACCCTGTAGCAGCACTTACGCCACAGTGTCGTTTTCTCCACTCCTTGCCTTGTTGAATTCTATGGTTTTCGTTTTCTGTCATTGTCGAACGGGTACCAATCGACTTCAAAAGTTGCCAGCTGGTGGTATGATGAATGAACCCTCTCTCCGGACCATGTCCCTCGCCTCTCCAGTGAAGGGTGCGTTAGAAAGGCAAGTCAAAAGCATCTACTGTCATCATCGTCAATCTGCTCCTGCCTGCAATAGATTTTGATCTGTCAAAAATTAGCTCTATCTGTGAAGATGTTTAGAGTGGAAAATGAAAATGTAGGGGAGAGTTGGTGAAGCAAAGACTTTTAAAAAAGGGGAAGACAAAAAACAAAAAGCAAAAAAAAGTGGGTGGCTGATAGATCACGCAGCTCTTGCGGCGCTTAACATTTTTAGATTCAGCTTTTTGAGCCGTCTCTCAAAAGGAGATGGATCGCACATCTCTTGTTGCATGTCATTTCCTTTCTATTTCCTGTTTGTCTTGTTGTGGCCAACAATCTTAGCTTACTTTTCATTCATTCAACAGAAGAATATGCTTTGCCGGCATGCTATAGTGTCAAGAAGCAGCTCCGATGCCTGGATGAACCATGAAAACCGATCGTACATTGTTTTCATCAGATACTATTCCTATGATAAAATGAAGAAAGACACTAGAGTAACATTGTGAATGAAATTTGGTGCAATAGTCGCATGGAACAAGGCTTCCAAGGTCAATTTCTCTCTTCTCAGTACTTGCTGTAAGAGGTGAGAGCAAAGTCTTTAGATGACCACAAATAGTTGACCAAAGCATATCTGATGACTCTTTATGAAATTCCTGCATGCCTCTAAGTGCAAGGTTAAGCCAACAAGTTCGGAACGTTTTACAGACCATATGCTCACTCACCTATGTCAAGCTGTCTGATTCACATTCTGTTTCAATTTCTGTGCTAATTGCTTATATCACCATCATGGTTAGCAAAATGCCTCGTAAAGTGTCCCTGACGAACAGGCAACTGTTTTAGCTTCATCGCAGCAAAAACTTTAGCTAGCTGTGAAGCCCTAAACTTTGAAGGGCCAAAAAAGAACAGAAAAGTTTTAGCTTTTGCTGCAACTAAATCTCAGAGAAAGAGAACTCAGAAACATAGTTTATTAGGTATAATGACACAAACAGTCCCTGAACTTTGGACCAATTGGTCATTGAACTTTTAATTTGTTCAATGTAGTCACTAAACTTTAGGCTAATGTTCAATGTAGTCCCTGAATTTTTAATTTGTTCAATGTCATCCCCGAACTTTTGGTGTATGTTTAATTCAGTCCTTGAACTATATGAAAATGTTCTATGTAGTCCCTGAACTTGAATTAATGGAAAGGACTACATTGAACATTTTCATATAGTTTATGGATTGAATTGAATTTATACCAAAAATTCAGGGATGATATTAAACAAATTAAAAGTTCAGGGATCACATTGCTCATTCGATTGAAGTTCATGGACTACATTGAACAAATTAAAAGTTTAGGGATCAAATTGCATATTAGACCAAAGTTGAAGAACTATTTGTGTCATTTTCCCGAGTTTATTATTGCTTTCAGATATAAGGAGCATAGTCAGAATGATTAAACCTTTTTTATCAATTCTGCAAAAGCTAGCGGGAGTTTAGACAGAACTGCCTTTCATCTCTATGTTCCTGTTCTAGGACATCACATAACGGTTTAGTGAAATCGGAACACCACAGTTGCAATTACTATGTAGAAGCAATTCAATCATTGACACTTAAGCAAGAGCAAAGTACCAAGACTTGATCACCAACTTAAGCATGTTCACAATTCTAAGAAATATTTGCTCCTATTGATAACGCTAAATACTAGAGCAGATACATGAGCAAGAAACCTAAGCACGCTCCCGTCTGTTAATGCTTCAGAAAAGTAGCTGGAGTTTGTCAATAAGCAAATCCAAGGTGAAAAGTAACAAGAATCGATTAGCTGATCAGCTTATTTGTATGAACCGAGCGACCACATTCTGCTGTGCGTTTAGGCAGAACTGAAACCAGACTATCAACATAATCCACCAAGCAGCTTCCACTTGCAGATGACGCATCAAGCTTGATGCATTGGTTAAACTGCTTACTCTCTAGATCATATGAACCAATATATGCGGGGTTGGCCTGGGAATGTAAACCTAGGATAAAAAACACAAGTTCTCCTGCCTCTGCAGACCCAAGCAGCTCATATATAATGCATGGGTGAATATTCCGGAAGTTTGATCCTGTACAACTGGGTCCAAGACTTAGGGACTCCGAACTCTTTCATGATCCATACTTCATAAATTCGATATGATGCGTGCCCTGAGATTGACATGCATCCCTCTATTGTAATTATACTCTTCTCAGAAAAAGCAATATTCTCTGGAAGCGTCATCTTGGTGAATACCTCATCGATCACATCAAAAGAAACAAGCAACCATGTTGAATGGTGGTATTCCCTCGGATTGGCGCACCAGCAAATAAATTCCTTAAAAATCACTTGGCGACCCAGATAGTAAGAATACCACTAAGGCAAAGCTCTGTCGATTCGTTTTCATGAATTTCCACTCAAACTATAGATCTCAGCCCCCGAGGAGCTCCTTGGAGATCTGAATTCAGAATCATAGGCGTACCTATTTCTAATACTAATCACTTTAAAATCATCTAGATGCCCGCTACATGGATTAATACCGAAGCCAACCGCATCGGAGACAGGAAATGCAGGCGGTTGGAGGGCCGTGAACTCATAGATGGAGGGGTTCCAAAGATATATGTTAGAGGCACTGCGGTTCCCTCTGGCGAGAGTGGCCAATCAAATGACTCCATTGCATGAATCCACCAACTGAAAATTGTCAATGCTGGTTTGAAATTGAGGACCAAACCTACAGAACTTGTCGCCGCCACCAGACCAGATCCCAATTCTCGAAAAGCCTTCTCTTTTGTATCTGAGTAGCTTAATGCTGCGACAACTAAGCAAACGATCTAGGTGAGATTGAACAAACAAATGACTGGCGAGGTGGGCATTCCACGATCTCAATATGCAGCGCAACCAGACCAGGGATTCAGCAGTCAGACGGATCAAAGACTTCACCAATTATCTCGTCCGTAAAGTCCACCATTTCTTCTGTCAACCTCAAGTCAATCTTAACCACCTCGCCAGATCCACGTACGTTAACCAAAAGGTTACTAAAGCAATGGTTAACAACTTGCAGGTCACACTAGTGAAGCAAGACATGAACTTCGACGTAAAGATTCTGGGATAAAACGAGACATCTCCATTCTTCACCGCTCGAAGCAAGAAATCACCACCATCATAAGCTACAGACAGAAAAAATTAGCGGGCGAAGCTCCAGTAATGCTCACCAGAAACATTTTCCTCAGAAATCTTCCTGCGGGACTGTGAGGAATGAGGGTGGGACAAGGGACTGAGATTCTCTTTTTTTCGAACCATTACATAATGCACAACGTGCATTTAAAGCTCCACGTTTCACTTCATGAGTGGTTCAACCATTCTGAGTCTCTCCGATCTCTGTCCGAAAGTCTTATCCCCAGGAAATGAATATAGGGGGTGTTTGGTTCGGCTTTACGAAAGGGCTTTGGGCCTCCAAAGCCCTTTAGGGGAATTATTTTGTGTTTGGTAAATTATTTTGGAAGCTCTTTGGCCAAATTCTCAAGGCTGAAAGCTCAAGGCACCCTAAGAAATGAATATAGGGGGACCTTTAGGGGAATTATTTGTCCGAAAGTCTTATCCCCAGGAAATGAATATATAGTCCCACATGTTTACAGGATAGCCCGACGTGCTCGCCATGCTGAATCATGGCAAGTGGGTTTCCAAAGAGTGTGTATAATTCGTTAGCTGGATGCAAGAACAGTAAAAGGTGGGCGATTACACTTTCCCAAGAAAACCAGATATTAAAAAAAGAAGAAAGAAAAAACAAGCGCGGAAAAGGTCCACTCTTGTTTCCAGAGAACATTATGATAATGTGGAACCTTTGACAGGAAATTCACTGGGACAGACACAGTGGTTCTCGGGTTTTGCTTATGCACAGCACGCTTAGACAGACAACTACATGCCTCTGATTCAGTCATCAAGAATTATCCTCAAGTTGATAATTCCAAACTTACGCTCCAGTCTTTGTCGGGAGGAAATTCAAAGGTTTTCATGCAGAAATTGCGCATCCATATAGCGTATACGCGATCCACGCGATCTTCCAATTTCTATTTTGAGGCGAGAGCAAAAGCAGCAGGCAAGACGATATGGTGCAACTCCACGTCCAACCTCTCGCTACAAAACCAAGCAATTTGAGTTTATGGAATTACCAGTGTATTAATGTTGACCCATATTTCTACTCAAGACCGATTTCCCCGGTTAGTATGCACTAGTTATGTCCATGTACACCCGGGAAATCACATCCTATTTATAAGTGGTGACCAACGATACAACCAAGATAATAGCACTCACAGAACCCACCTTCCAAATTGCATTTAGGATCATTTGCGTCTTATTCAACCTTCAAAAAGTTACGTTTCTCGTAGAGGGGAAAAGTGCCAAAAAAATCCTAAACCTATCGCATTGATATTAATACAGTTTTAAACCTTTCAATTGAATCAATTTTATCTTAAATCTTTTCACGTCGGTACCAATTCAGTTCATCCAACTAATTTAGGCTAGAATTGCTAACATGAACGCATAGCCGTCCTACGTGATACGGCCGTCATTGATGTGAATAATTATATCTAATTTTTTTCAATTTTTTACTAATTATTTCCCTTTTTTTTATTGCTTTGCTTTTCTTTTCCTTTGGCCTGTGGCCGGTACTCGGCCGTGCCAGCGACTGGCCCAGGCAAGGGCGTCACGGATAGCCGGCGTCCATGTTAGCGATTTTTTTTATAAATTGGCCGGATGGACTCAATTGGCAAAATTTGAAAATGTTTAGCACTCAATTGGCAAAATTGAAAGGTTTATGACTGAATTGACAAAAGTGTAATAGGTTTAGGACTTTTTGGATAATTTTCCCTAATTCATCACGTAGCTAGCTTCCAATTATTCCATAATTGAACTTTTTCTCTCTAGATTCCATAAAGTCAAAATATTTTTCATGAGATTTCCCTTGAAAAGTTATGCAGAATCAAAAGAAATGTCGCCCAAAAAACCTATGAGATTATACACACAAGCCCATTAATAATGCACATTTATGATCTCCAGTAGCTCAATCTTAATACGACTTGGACCAAGACAAACTCTTTCATGATCCATATTTTACGGAATTCATATATCTCATGCTGTGACGCCACAACACTTCCCTTTGATGTATCTATATACTTGTCACGAAATATGAAGCGACTTCATCCATAATAGTTATGAAAAACGAGAGGATATGGTTGCATGTCAACATTTGATAATCTATAAATAAATACCACTTACCTAATGACGGGCTGTATCAGTAACCCGCTCGCTTGTCTAATCCTAAAGATTACATCGGATTACACAGTAAATACGTCGAATTATCGGACTTGGGCACGAGCATTTTATGTCCTCGTGCATAGCTCGTTGACCAAGATAGTAAGGATACCCTGAAGGCAAAGCTTTGTGACTTCCCAAACTGCACTTCTCGGTTTCGAAAAATTTGAAGAGGAGCCCGGATTTGGAACCACAGAGCTAAACAAACAGCTAGGGTTAATCGTTTCGACTGGAACTGCCCTCGCGACTCGACAACGGCGTTGCGGGAAATCAGCAAGCTGGTTGGTTGCCAGTTTTGGCAAAAATATACATCGGAGGAGTCATGCTTACCTCCACACAAATCGGAGAAAGTACTACCTCTTGTACATGAATGCACTATCTCAAAGCCACTTCCACTTCTCCAAAAGCCTTCTCTTTCGTTCTTCAAGAACAATGCTACCAAACCAAAAGCGAGCGATGAATTATGTTGAGCATATTCCATTAATTGATTATGTTGAGCGGATGCATGCAACTTTTTTAAGGAAAAGATAACGCATGGTCTTCAAACGCAGACCAAAAATTTTTTTTGAACCGTCGATCGCATGGATGCAGCGATCTACATAATTCTGATCTGCAAAGTGGGTATGGCGGCGCTCATATACGCAAGTTGTTCTTGAATGCCCATGATCCACACTAGTCCAAAGCACCCGTCCCTTACAAGAAAGTATCTTACGACGGATGCATACCTTGTGACAATCAATTAATAGTGAAAATACATAACACCCACGAGATTGGACCTTAGTAAGTCTTCAAATTGGTACATCTGAACTTTGGAATGTAAAACTTCGGGAGTATTCCCTAGGGCCAGGGAAAGAAAAAACTATTTCCTAACCTGTGGGTACCGGCACGTTGAAATAAGTAACGCATATGTGCAGCTCGCCGTCAGCATGTTGGTAGGAAGGCAGCGGAAATCCCTGTCGATGACGAGTAAAGCGGAATCTATAAAACCCCAGAAATCGATCATTTTCCCCTTTTGTGCTGAAAGCGCCAAAAAGGAATCCTCGCACGAAAGAGCATACACCCACCACCCCCCTCTAGGACAACTCTTTTTGGTCATTCCTCCCACTTCCAATTGCCGCACGCAATTGGTCCCACATCGTTCGTCCTTCTTTCTTTCTTTTGGTACCATTTTCTGTGCTCACTCGATCTTTATTTTGAGAAGTGTCCTCAAATTCGTCACCGAGTCCTTCTTTTACAAGGTGCTCTCAGTGATCAACACCACCAAATCTCTTATCCTTTTGTATGGTCCCGTTGATTTCTTTTTTCACGTAAATAAAAGCTACGATCAATGCCGGTCAATCATTTGCCATCGCAATCATTAATTTTCATGAAACTTGTATGATTGACGACCGTGATGGAGTCAGGTGCACGGTGGATTGGTGTGCATGGGAATCGGACAGGCCGGTTCTAGTCGGTTTCCAGTTTCACGTGCGAAATCGAACCGAACCAAACCGTAAATTTTTCATTTTCTTTTAAACATAAAGAAAAGAAAATTGCCAAAATTCTAAATCGGACTGGTCCTAACTTAGGAACTGGGGTGGAACCGGCTCAACTTGGAACCGATCACGATTGGGAACCGCACACAATTGGTCCCACAACATTCGTATTTCTTTCTTTTCGGTACTATTTTTTTGTGCTCACTCCATCTTCATTTTGAGAAGTGTCCTCAAATTCATCACCGACTCCTTGTTTTTAAAGGTGCTCTTGGAGTGATCAAGACCACCAACCAAATCTCTTATTCTTTTGCAAGGTCCTGTTGATTTCTTTTTGCGTAACTAAAATTTATGGTCGATGCCCGCCGATCATTTGCCGTCGCAATCATTAATTTTCGCAAAACTTGTATGATTGACGACTCGGATGGAATCGGGTGCACGGTGGATTGGTGTGCACGGGAATCGGACCGGCCAATTCTAGTCAGTTCCCAATTGCACGTGCGAACCGAACCGAACCACTCGAACCAAACCAAACCGGTACATTTCTTTTCATACCTAAATTTTTCCTTTTCTGTTAAACGTTAAGAAAAGAAAATTGCCAAAACTTTCATACATTTCTTTTCATCGCCGACTCCTTGTTTTTCAAGGTGCTCTTGGAGTGATCAGGACCACCAAATCTCTTAATCCTTTTGCGTGGTCCCGTGAATTTCTTTCCGCGTAATTAATAGCTATGGTCAATACCCGTCGGTCATTTTCCATCACAATCAATAGTTTTCGCAAAACTTACATGATTGACAACTGAGATGGAGTTAGGTACACGAGAACCAGACCAGCCGGTTCTAGGCGGTTCCCAGTTTCTTGCGTGGAATCGAACCGAACCGAACCGCTTGGGTCAAAGTAGACCGATATATCTTTCCAATACGTAAATTCTCCTCCTTTCTTTTTTTAACCGGACTGCTCCAACTTGGGAACCGGTCCTAACTCGGGAAGGAGGCTTCAGCCGGCAGTTCCCCGATCTCGCTCCCCCAGCCGTCCGTTTTCCCCAGATCCCCCCCCCCCCCCACCAAAAAGGACGGACTCGAAACGACCGTCGCACAGCCCAAAGTAACGGCCGGTCACGCTACCAACCCTCCCACCACCACCACCACCATGCCCGCGTTCGTAGCAGTATCCCCGACTCTCGCGACGCGCGCGCGTACCAAGTACGCAAATAACCCCACGTGCGCCGCACCTCCCATTTCAATTTCCTTCTCAATATTGTAATACCGTCTCGCTCTCGCTCTCGCTCTCGCTGCGCAGAAAATTAAAAACCCTAATTTCCTACCCTCCCCCTTTTTCCCTCTCTCTCTCTCCTCCGCTCCCCTTCGCGTGACCTCCTCCCCTCCCCCGCCAGACGCCGACGTCGACGCCGACGCCGGACCGCCCCGCCGATAAAGGCTCCCCCTGCCTCCCCTTCGCGTCCTCCCATGGCGACGGCGTCGTCCTCCCAGGGCGAGCGGAGCCCGTACGGGACGCCCGGCGGCTCCGCCGGAGGCAAGTTCAGGAAGAAACCCTACCGGCGGCACCAGGCCACGCCGTACGACCGCCCCCCGGCCGCCGCGCTCCGGAATGCTGCGGGCGTAGGCGTCGTCGGCGGGGGTGATGGCTGGCTGCGGAAGATCGTCGATCCGGCCCAGAGGCTCATCGCCGCCGGCGCTCACCGGCTCTTCTCCTCCGTCTTCAGGAAACGCCTCACGCAACCGCCTCCTCCTCCGCCGCCGCAGCCGCCTGGTATGCCGTCTCTGCTCCTGCTCTTTCAAGTTGCTCTCTCTTTTTTTTTTTTTTTTTATCTTTCGGGCTCTCTGTCGTGGTTTTGTCTTCTTTCCGCAGTTATTGGCCAACCGAATGGTTTGTTCTGTAATTGGATTTCTTCGCTGGTTTCGCCGTTGTGAAGTTCCTTTTTTTGGCTTTGGTTCTTCTCTCTGCAAAATTTCTCGAGTAGTTTCTCTGTAATGGTTTTTCTGCTTTATGAGCTGTTTGATTTTTGGTTTTATCTGGCTTCCTGATTACGAGTTATCAGTAATGCAAGCAAGTAGGGTTGGTGAGTATTGAAGTGATGTTACTTTTGGTTAGTTAGTCGTGTTTATCATTATGGATTAAATTGTTAAAGTGGAAGTTTTCATGTGATTCTCCCCGACCTGGCACTGTAGTTAGGATGCTATGCTCTCTGCAAGCCGGTGTCTTTTTGAGATTTTTTTGCCTTTTGGCTATTATGGGGTGATGGAAGCTCGAAGTAAAGAGTGAGGGGTTTTGGCAATGATCCTGCACAATTTAATTGGCCTCATTTTTTTAAGTAGTATATTCATATTACTGAGTATTTTCTTTTTTGGTAAGTATGAACTGAAACCATTAAAGTGGAGTTTTTATGTGACACATAATTTCATCTTTGTTTACATTATTTGTCTAGATGCTGATCAGGAGCTATTTCTTTACAGTTTTGGTAGTTGTTGCTGGTGAGGAAGTCTGTTTTATTTGCCTATGGTAGCTTGTGGATATGCAGAGTATCATTTTTAAACTTTGTGTGATGCTAGATGCTAGATGCTAGATGCTAGGAAAAGCATTGTAGAATGACTTGGATATCTATGGGGCGCTATAGTGGGAAATTGTCGTTCAACCAAGACCTGCAGTTATTTCCTTTGTTTTGTAAAAAAATCCATGAATCAGTTTCTTCACTTTTTAAAGATAGTCACATGCTTTAAGTTTATGTTGGTGTTCCTTAGTCCATCTTTTTCTGAAGTTTAAGCATTGTGAAATTTTTCTTATCATTATTTTTAAATGTATGGTTTTATCAGGGGCAGATCGAGATGAAAGAGACAAGAAACAGGAGGCAGTCCTTCTAGTAAGATAAATACCCTTTATCTTCATCTTGCGATTGCTTTTTATTGTTTTCTTACAATTATGTGTGTTCCTATAGTAACATTATTCCGTGGAATTTTTACTTCACTCTCTCAAATTTTCTTGGTGAAGGTGTTGTTCTAGAGTTTAGTTTGGTAGGTTATAGTTAATTTCCAAAGAAAAAGGCCACTGGAAGTATGTTTTGCTGAGACAGAGCCGGGGCACTGCTGTCTTCAGGGGGAAAGACCGTTAGTAGAGACTAATTATTGGTCTGATGACTCTACTTGTTCATTGTTTCAAGACTTGAGTCTTGTGTAAGGACATACTTGTTGGATGTGCTTAAAATTAGGCACAGAAGAGGAATTGATTTGCAGTTCAATCTCAAGGAAAGATGTTTTTGTTTTAACACAGTGTGCTATAATTTCCATTAATTGTAGCAAAAAGTACAATTATCAGAAATTGGCATGCTGAATGGTAGATCAGGAGGTTGGGGAAGGATCTTGCTTCTGAGAAAGGAAGATGATGGAAAGTCAAGGATACTGAATCAAGTATCAAGGACACCTGTGGCTCGGAATTGGTGTGCAACCGGAAGATCTTTCTCAATGAGGATGGCTTAGTGGGAAATTAATTGAGTTAGAACTAGATCTATTTCCATGTTTATGTCACTGTTACCAGAACATATTTTTTTAATAAAATCATATGATCTTTTCCCTTTAGGTGAGTAGGAGGCTAATTTCTGGGTTGAAGTAAGACAATTTTGGCCGCTGTGTTTCCTTTTTCCAGTGTTCAGGTCCTTATGAGGTGTAACATCTGGATGACAAAAGAATTGTATGTGACTTCTTAGTTCTTCAAAGCTGTTTGCTTCAATTTAACATTAATGCTGGCAGCATACTGTAGCTGTCATTTCCAAAGAGCAAGAAGTGATATAGCACTTGTAATGGATGGAAATAACTACCGGAGAGATTAGCTCAGGGTCTGCTGGCATAGCGAGAGCATGATCGTGTACAATTGCTATTTTCTTTGTAATACTTTCATTCTGAGGCTGAGGATTGTCCTAGTCGTCAAAGGCCAACCTTTTCCGGGTGTTAGATTAACATCCGGTCTCATTAATACTACTTATATATCACCAATATCGATAGAAGTAACCATGGTGGACATTGGTAACATTGATGACCACCGGAGGTTTGATCTGGTTCTCCTGATTCTGCCATGGGTTGAATAAGTGGCATGATGCTTCAGTCCACCAGCCAAATGAATTTATCGGGTTTTTTGCTATTTTACTGCTCTGCCTATGTCTGAGGTTATGGAATGTATTTGCTAGGCTCTAAACTGTGCATGGACAGTGCTGTAATCTATCTTCTATAAATTTGATCTTTGATGTACTCTCTTCTATGTGTAGGGCACTTCAAGAGAGCAAGAAGTGGCGATCATTGAAGTTCAGCAACCAGCTTCTACTTCTGAGGGAGGCTGTTTTACCGATCTGGAGAAAATTTTAAAGCAGAAGACCTTTACCAGGCAAGCAATTGTAGATATGATGAATATTTTCAGCTTTTTGCATATTTTCTTCGCGGAGTTTGTCTTTTGGGTGTCATTTGTGGTTAAATTTGATTTGGTTGTTAAACTATAGAGAGGATGTATGCAGGAATGTTTATTCTTATTGATTAAACCTTTTTTTGTATGGCCATTCTTTGTTTTACATAGTACCCCTCTGATATAGTCATTTTTCTTATTCTATTATGGTGTCATTTTGTGATGAATGAATTGTGGACAGATAAATTTATACAACTGAAGCACATCACAAAGGCACCTTTTGCAGCCACGATGGGGTTGCACAAACCAAACCAAACTCCTGTTGTGTGTCGTGGTGGATGATTACTGAACTAACTGTTAGTACCATTCTAGTGTTACATTAACCAGTGCACCTTTTGATCCATCCCGAGCTCTATTGCCTATGTTAAAAACGTACCTATTTGGTGGGATGAATATGTTTCGCCACAGTTTTGCCTCTAAATTAGTCTTATTTTTGTCATTTATACATTAATGTCAGCCGAGATGCAGTTCCCATCTTTGATTAAATTCAGAAACACTTTCAAATTTATAAGGTGCCATTAAGTGATTTCTTTAGCTAATTTGATTTTATTATGAAATTTTTGATCAACTACACAGATTGGAGATTGATCGGTTGACAGCCCTACTCCATGCTAGGACTGCTGACGTACACATTGCAGATGAATGGAGGAAGTCGGAAGATTTACCATCGAAGTCAATTAATGGGAAAGAAGAAGTATCAGACATTATTGGACAAGACAATGGCAGCGAAAGCCGGCTTACCAAAACTCATGTCAGTTCAAACAGAATTTTCTTCGAAAATTATACTGATCTGTGTTGTTGATGTTGTAGAAGTATTCAATGGCATAGTTCTTAAGTGGGTGTGTACTTTTATAGGTCCTTGATGAGGATGTGGCATCACCAGCAGAGCTTGCAAAAGCCTACATGGGCAGCAGGCCTTCAAAAGTGGCCCCGTCTATTCCGGGAACTTGCACTCGGACAATCAGAGAAGATTCGACAATTTTTTACCTACTCGCAGCATGCTATGAAATCCCCAGTTATGTCACTTGTCCCCAGGTCTTCGCCACGTTTAGGGGCTCTTGATAACGGATATATGACACCAAGATCCCGCGGCAGGTCTGCAATATACAGCATGGCACGGACTCCATATTCCAGAGTTCTCCCTACTCCTCCTCACAAGGTCCTTATTTTGGCATAGAACTTTTACTATGTAGCAAATTATGACACTGTCTAACTTATATCATTTTCCAGAGTGCTGAGCCTGTAACTGATGGCTATAGGGGTCCTTCTTCATCACAGGCATGGGAGCATGGCAGAGTTTCTGGATCTAATGTATTCATCATTCTGATTATCAAATTTTAATTATCTACTGGACTGTAGATTGCTATTATTTCTTACGCTTATTTTCTTGCATGCAGGCTTTGAAACGAAGAAGTTCAATCTTTGAAAATGATATAGGCTCTGTTGGCCCCATACGAAGAATTCGCCAAAAACCAAATCTTTTATCTCAAAGGAACTGGAGTTTGCCAGTCTCTGGAGCTGGAGTTTCTCAAGTTTCTGATCACCCTGCCTCAAGTCGAAAGCTGCTTTCTTTGGGTGAAAGGAACAACTTTACTGATCAGTCAGTTGACAATGAGGACAGTGATATTCCTGTCAGAAACATGGCCTCTACTTCTTCCAAGTCTACTGAAATGGCTTCCAAAATACTGCAGCAACTTGATAAAATAGTGTCGCCACCCAAAGAGAGAGCATCTGATCTCAAGCTAGCCAATGCAAGTGAAAAATTACCTTCAAAGTTGTCTCCATCAAAATTACGTGGACAGGCTCTCAAGAGTCTTGAGCATATTGATTCGTCCAAATTCCTAGAGATTGTTCGAGATAGCAATAAATTAGATGATTCAGCTGGAAGCTTGTTGCATGATGCCAGAGAGGCTACCTCGAAGAAGCCAGATAAAGTTGAGCAGAATGGTCCTTCTAATCTTTCTTTTTCGAACATTCCTGCCATGAATGGTTTGGATGATACAGTTTTGAGTAAGAAGAACGATGTTGTTATTGGCCCTGTTAAATCTGCAAATTCCAATTCGACGAATTTTCTGGCCCATCCGGCATCACGACAGAACCAGGCATTCAAAATGAGTGCACATGAGGTGAAAATTTTGCTTTTTTTGTGGAGATAAGCAATTACAGTAGATGTTCCATTTACTAAATTTTCTGTGTTTTCCTTTCATTCTCTATGAAGGCCTCTTTATATCGTCTTTTATTAGCTATAGCCTCCTTAGATTTTAGTACGTAGCACTCATGCTCATCCTTTAGTGGAGCAACAATAACGGAATTTTTGGAAAAAAGGAACTCTTTTGTGATAAGTAATATACATTTTGGATAAACGGTTTAGCAAGGCAGAGATTGCTAGTTCTCTCTCCATCTAACAGATTAGAATCATATAGTTGAGATCTCTGTTCTGTATTTAAGCTTTTTCATCTTCAGCACATTTTTAAGGGATTCCCTTTTGTGTCTTTTAAGGGATTTTGTTTTCATTTTTGAAAGAAAACTGTCCTATATATCAATACTAAGGTTGGGGAGATAGGCGGACTTGCTGTTCTTTTTCTATTGGAGACTATATAACCTTTTATTGATGTCTCTTTTAAAATTATTTAGGGATTCTTGTTTGTAGGATTTCTTCGATTTGGATGATGACGGTCATTCCAATGAGATGCCAACTTGCAGTTTGGTTGAAGGGAGAGAGAAGCTGGATACCCCAGCGGCGGATTGCAAGCAAGCAGCTGCTGAAGCTGTCAAAGTTGAGAAGTCTATGTCTGTTTCTGTAGTAAATGTCCCCACACCTGTTTGGAAGGAGAAAAGTGATGTGGGAACTAATGATTTATTAAGTTCGGGAGGAAAGAGTGCCAGTCTTAGCTTCTCAAGTGTGCCTGTGGCCAGCACAGCTGTCCAATCGGATGTACAATTTACTCAGACGACCTCAAAGTTTGATGAAACTGGTTCAGAGAGGCAGCCAAATGCTGTTTCGCCTATCTTTGGTTCTGTTGATAAAATGGCTTCATCCAATGAACAAAATGCCGTGCCTACCACATCTGGCTTTGGCCTCAATAATGGATCTATCATGGAAGCTAATAAGGTTCCCCAGTTTTCATTCCCTTCTTCCTCTTCATTTGGTGGATCAACTCCAAAGTTTGGTATCCCATCTGATACAAAATCAGAGAGCGCAAGCAGGTCAGTGTACGTGTCATTTCCAGTGATAAGTTTCTTTTTGATTCTTTGACTGTCTAATCCATCAACTTTTATATACTTGGTCTGTCAGTAGCTTCTGTTAATCCTTTAGAAAAAGTTTAGGGAAATAGTGTGGGCTTTCTGCAGATAGCTATTTAATATTGGCTCCTGTTGTGAACATGGACTTTCTTGAAATTTTAGGTTCCTTGCATTAAGCCACGGGAGTATGTATTTCTCGGCAGTTATGCATGGTCGTTGTACTTGACCTGGCTGATACCAAATGGAATCTGTAATAGAAAATGCTGGTGTCTTCATCAAGGATGCCTTTTATGGTTGTTGGTGTTCTCAACTGCTGTCGTCAATGGGTTTGCTTCTAGTATATGACATGATAGAAAGTTTAGGGATTTGAAGAAGTACAGGCATTTTTCCTCCTCCAGTTTACTGGCTGGTTACAGTGGCTAATGCTTGAGGCCTGAAAGTGAGTTGTTTTGTGCAAGTTTTGGTTATTTCTTGATCTTCTCTGTAAATATCGAGCAAGGTGATTGCGGTTGACAGCATGCTGCATGGTTTTCCGTTGCTTCAGCACTTTATGATTTGATTTTTCGCTTCTTATTGGATACTCTTTAGTTTTCTGCCTTTTCTCCACTGTTCATTTTGTGAAATTTCATCATATATGATTTTTTTGATATTTCAAGGGTGAATATGATGGATTTTGTTTAAGATTGTGCAACATGTGTTCCTAAGAGGATAAGTAGAACGATTACAGTTTGTTCAATTTGCTGCCTGCAGCTTTTTTAGTGTTGCTGCTGGCCCAACTGTTACTGCCAATGTTCCTGAATTTGATAAAACTGATAAGGAGGATGGAGTGGTATCTGCTACACCTGAGCCTACTCCTCTGGGATCTGGGGCAACATCATCAGCTACAACTGCATCCTTATTCGGCGTTCCTCCTAAGTCTATAACCTCTAGCCAGTCAGTGTCCCCACCTATATCGGCAGAGTTAAATGCTACTGTAACTCAAAAACCATCCAGCAGCCTTTCTTTCGCTTCTGCTACTAGTAATGGCGCTGGTATTGCCGTCCAAATGTCAACCAGTGCTACCACTGCTAGTCTATCTATGTCAACATCAGCACCCTCCTTTCCGGCTTCTTCAACCTTCAAATTCGAGTCCTCTGTGTCAACTTCAGTTGCACAATCAGTGCCTACTCCATCTGTTGTTCTGGCAGAAGCCAAGACCAAGGTGGACACTGACTCTGGAAATGTCACCAGCAATCTTTTTCCGGGTCCATCTTCTGCAAATGCTACCACAGGAAGCGGCATCTTTGGATTGAGTGCACCAGCTTCCACATCAATTTTTGAGACAAAAAAACAGGGTTCTTCATTCTTTGATGCTGCCAATGGTTCTCCACAACTTCCAGCATCTGCTGGGACTGCAGTACCAGCCTTGACTCAGAGTGCCTCAGTTCAATCTGGATCATCTGCGGCTTCATTTGGATTGTCTGGGAATATTGGAAGCTCTTTGTTTGGTTCATCTTCTGCACCAAAACTGTTCTCTGGGGCGTCATTTGGCATGAGTTCTGCTTCCTCTTCAGCGGCGAATTCTGTCAGTTCAGGTAGCAGCACTACTTCAAACGCGATTGGTTCTTGGCAGTCATTGGCATCTCCCGTATTTGGTACCTCATCAGCTTCTCAATCGACTGGTTTTCCTTTTAGTGTGCCAGCGGCTTCTAGCAGTCACATATTTGGATCATCAGGTTCCACATCTGCTTCAAGCAGTACTCCTGTTTTTGGAGCAACCAGCGTGACTGCTACTTCTAATGGTGCCCCAATTTTCGGGACAAGCGGCAATTTGTCTGCTTCCACTGGGGCTCCTATTTTCGGATCAACCAACACCTCATCTATTTCCCCTCTATTTGGATCAACCAGCGCCACTCCTATTTTTGGATCAACTGGCGCTTCATCTGCTTCAACTTTCTCGTTCACTTCTGCTGCTTCTAGCGCTTCTTCAGTGCCTGTTTTTGGGAATTCTAATCCTGCGTTCACCTTTGGTTTGGTACCCTCAGGCAATAATGATCAGATGAATGCGGAGGATAGCATGGCTGAGGACACAGTTGTGACAACTACTCCCTCAGTTCCTGTGTTTGGCCAGCAACCGATCTCACCACAACCTTCGACTGGGTTCATGTTCAATCCACCGGCTTCGACGGTGTCTAACCCTTTCCCATTTGGAAGTCAACAGAACCTGGCCACCCCGCCGAATCCTTCCCCATTTCAGGCTTCTAGCAGTCTAGATCTAGGTGGAGGGAGCTTCTCACTTGGAACCGGTGGTGACAAGTCTGGTCGTAAAATCATAAAAGTTAAGCACAACAAGCAAAGGAGAAAATAGAATAAATTTTGCTTCGGCGCAGCTAGTGGATTGATGTTCAGGACCTTGGTTATTTGTGATCGGTTGGCAATGTCTGGAGATAATAATTTGGTTGGAGGAACTAGGTATTCCTTGTGATAAGGTAACTCTTGGTCGCAGCGATGGTCAATGAAGCCTCACCAGGTTTCGCCCTTGTTCTCTATTATTTTCCTCTCAAATTTTCACTTCATTTCTTTTCTTTTCTTTATCCTCTTTTTCCGCGACGTAAGTTGTCACAATTTTGTATCCGACATTGTAGCGAATTTGTGGACCTCTTCCTGTACTAGTATGTGTACTAGCCTCATGGTTGTCGTAGGTGGAGATTGTCTGCCCCCGTGTCCCTCTTCTACTGTGCACTCCTGATATGTGTAACATAAAGGAAATCATATTTGTCAGCTTAAGAAAGCCGCCAGTTAGGTGGTTCCCCGCTGCTCTTTTTTGGCATAATAGGATAGGTAATGATGGAATGCAATTGGTGGTGTGATTTTCTTTTTCGGTCGAATGGTTTGAATCCTGTTCGTGGGTCTGTCTTAGATTTGGCACACTGACCTGATCTTGCACAAGAAACAAGTAAAAGAGGTAGGCAATACCTTATTTGGATGATTTATGCTGTTTGTAACTGTCGGATGTGTATTCCCATCCCTCTGCAGTGAAGCTTTGTTTTGCAATGCCCTCAAAAACGGTGGGGGAAAAGGCATTATTCCTAGCTTTCGAATGATGATTCACTCTTGAAATGCGCGAAACACATGCTTATCCGGTCTCAGCAATCGAGAAGTCTGAGACTCTCCTGATTACAAGAGCATGTCCTGCTGACCCGTGACAACTTGAAATTTCTTCATTTTCCAATATTATTTAGGATTTTAAGATGGTAAATAGTATGCTTGAATTACTTGATAACTTAACTAAATTATGGCTGTTGTCGGGTGGCAAATGAGAGGGTAGGGTTTGGTTTGGGTGGGTCGTAAATGGGACCGATTTAAATTCGCTCATTTAACTCATATTGATCAATTTAATTCCTAAACAATTTAGATGGTCCATACCTAATGCAACTCTTATCCAACCCAACCCCAACCAAATAGAAAAAAAAAGGGCCCAACAGATATGAAAAATTAAACTGCTAAAAACATCAAAGAATTTTGAACGCATCCCAGAGAAAAAGAAATTTCATCTGAACTTGGAAAAGCCATACAAGGGTCAAGGATATCAGTGTTTGTTTTCTCGAGGAACTATGCTCAGTCAAGATGGTGTCTCGAGGAGCTCGTGAAGATAATGGAGTGCAGGCAGGAGCTAGGGCACTTGGTTCTGCCCGTGTTCTATGACATCAATCCTTCGGTTGTGCGGAAAGAGACAGGCGGTTTTGCAAAGGCATTTGCTAATCACGAAGGACAAATTTGCTCGGTGGAAGGCGGCTCTCACACAAGTGGGAAATTTATTAGGCCGGTGTCATGGGTCGGTCGATTCATAACGATTTCACGTCTTTGCGAAATATTTCAAATCAGCCTTGTGCATGCACACACAAACTCGATTTACAAGAATGGAGAGAGAAAGCAGCGTAGTAATATTTCCTTACGAATGAGCATGTACAAATGAAGGGAGAGGGTCCCTTATGTATACAAGTGCGGCCTAATCTAAGCCGTTGATCCCCTCATGATCCAACGGTGGTGTTTGAACCGATACAATCATTACATAGCTATACGAAAAATTCTTTAGGCCCTAGGGGCGTGGGGGAGCTCAAGGGACATTTGCCAAGGAAAGCTGCGGGGTCGTTTGTTAGAGGGAATTGAAGAGTCGGACGGTGCTTGAGCTTGGTCACGGATGGGCCATGTCCCATGCCCGAATGGGCCATGTCTCATGCATGGAAGAGTTACGGCCCATGCATTGAAGGGCAATGGCCCGTCCGTGGCTCTTGTTTGAATTGGCTCAGAGCCCTTCGCTCCTTCGGGCAGTGTCACTAGGATCTCAGAAATGTTGCGGATGGGTAAATTCTATTTGACCTTTGTAAATTGGGGTTCAAAAATATTATATCCTAGTCTATCAGCCATCTAAGAATTTGACTACAGTTTAATATTAGAATTCTTATATGACGTCAAGAAAGTACAATCCAAATATATTTTTGTAATCATCAACTAATGTGATTTTGACAATACTTTCAAAGGCATAATGTTGAACTTGGGACTACAGCAGTCCTTGATTTGGCGTAATTCGCTTCGATATCTTCAGACCAAGATAAAAGAAAGCACAGTACATGAAATCTAGATTATCATGAGAGCGGGGTTCTCGGATTCCTAACTGAGCAGTTGGCTCGGATTTCTCCTTCCGTTCCCGTCAATACGTCGAGTTGCCCCATCTTTGTCACAGCGAAGACGAACTTCTCGATGAAAAGTTCTTGGTCCTCGGCGAAGCTACCGACGACGCCCCTTGTCATGGGGTCCTCGTAGAGATCTTGGTCTGAGTGGAATAGGCCTTGGCGGTTCTCCAAATCCACGAAGTATTTGTTGCCGAATTGGTCGGGCGATCTTATGTCCAAGCACGTGGTGTTGGCGGAGTTTTGAGGTGGGGCACAGGCCCTTGAGATCATGGGCAAAGGTCTTCTCCATGGTGGTGTCTTGGGTCGGGTAGAGCCGGCGAGTAAACGCGCCGCAGTGCCCAAGCCCGATGGTGTGGCCTCCAGAGAGTGCCACTACATCGGTGGCGTCAAAGTTTTTCTTGGCTAGGGCAGTGAGAATTTGGCTGGCGTTCTGAGCCGGTGGAGGCAAATTACTTGCGGTCACATTTACAGAAGCAAATGTGAGTCCGTCCCGCCTTCCCAATGGCACGTCATACTGAGGTCCGCCCGACTGCACACGACAATGAGAATAACAAGATTAGAATCCAGAACTTGGAAAACATCCGTTGATGCTCATTGATATGGTAGACAAATTAATCATGTAATCAAGAAAACTTTGACAACCAATAGGACAGGAAGCCAACAGAGAACTGTGTTGTTTTCTTCATCGTGATTATCTGCAAGTCAATTCTCATAAACGAGAAGCTATTTGGGATTAGATGATCATTAAAAAAATTGGGTCCTTTCTCCATTTATCAACTTGAAAGAACATAAGAAATATTACAATTATCCAAAAGTATGAGCGCGAGGATGCTTAAAATGGTTTGTATCTGGAAAGCATAAAAATCAAAACTTCGTTTTGGTGCGTAACTCTCTAGTGATGATGTCCGTCTCAGGATCTGGTTCGGTGGGGGCGTCCTTCTTGCTCGGTTCGCTTGCTGATCCATCCAGCAACACCGAAGCATCGCATCCCTGCATCATTCATCAGATCTAAAATATAAGTGTGAATTCAAATAACAGGAAAATATTAACCGAAATACTCTAGCATACTTGGAGACAAGAAAGAACAAGTGTTGTTATTGTCACCTCAGCCGACATATTTTAGGAACCTCTCTACTTTTTCTTTAGGCTACAACTATTCTATGGGCCTTTCGTTAGTTTTTGCTTCATCATTTCTTTGAATGTAGGTGATCACGATTCAACTGAAAAAAAAAAAAACCGTGATGACCTGGACCCATCTTAACCTCCAAAGTGAAAATATCCCCACTACACAATCCGGGATTAACTAGACTGCCCGTGCAATCATCTTATGAAGACAATTTATCTGAAATTATTAATGCAGTTCTTTCTAAATCCTGAGCATGGGATTTCTATAAACTTCTATAATCTTCATTTTATACCATATAGAGCACTAAAGATCAGGACCCAACTATGTCAAACGCTCAAAAAGCATCCTCCAAAACTTCAACAAGTGTTTACCGTTGGACTTGACAAGGTCCAACCCACTTACGTGGCTTATCAAGTCTATTATTTAACATTTGACACAAGCTCAATTTAGTTAAATATATTAGGGGGCCATATATTTGTGACATCCAATTATGCATATCTTAAACCTTGATGGACGGTTGAGATTTGATAGCGCTAGGGTTGGTCCCATCAGTCCCTCTATTGAAGGTCTTTTTTTGGTGGAGAATGAATGCACCTAATTATCATGTTTTCGCTATTCTCTACAAAATTATTGAGAGAAAAATACACACCCATCACAATTGTTATAGAGGAGAGTGGTGAAGATTCATACCCATATAGACAGCTTCTTTGCTTCTATCTCATTGGATCAATAATGGCTTTCTTTTATTGAGTATGCTATATTTATCAATTTAATCTCATGTTTATGTGATTGAAAACTTCTATTAATCTAACATTTACCAGTAAAACAGTAAGATTTGTATGATGAAAGACGAAGTCATGATGGCTTTAGTCACCCATATTACTTCGTAATCTACCCAGCATTCTGAAAAATAGAAATGTCAAAAAAAAAAAGTCCACTTATTGAAGCTGCTAACCTAGGCCACCAGCTTCGAGAAGAATATACACATTTTTTGGCCTCTCTTTCTTATTCTCGTCTATTTAGCCGAGGAAGAAGATGATCACAGAACTTGCCAAAAGGGTGTGTAAACATTTAATCATGAGCTTACACACCACATACATGGACATATGATGAGAAAATTAAGATACAACTTCCAAGAAAATCCCAAGTCTCTTTGCCTAGTAAAGTGAATGCAGATTGTGACAAACTCGTTGGGAACCTACCTTAATGAAGAAGTCGTGGAAGTGCAGACGAAGTAACCCGGCAACTTGGCCAATATCCACCTCGAACACCTTCTTGAGATGTTTCCTTATGACAGACTCAACCTTCAGGCAGCTCCTCTTAGAAAGACCATGAGAGCCCCTTCACTATGTAAACAGAGCTCAAAACATGAACATGCAATGAAGCTATCACAAGACAAGAAATCAAAACGAAAAAGCTGAAACAGGAAGCCATAATATGATCTGAGGTCCGGTTTAAGGTTTCTTGTGCAAGATGAGTTGAATGGATCATGGGACATTATTTATAGGTAGGTAAATTGACTTCATGCAGAACCGAGCAAGGGTCTTTAGTCATGGATAATAGTAAAGGGCAATTTTGCAAACTCGTTTATTGTGATTTAACCTTTTATCATACTTTTTTTAGTTTGATATACGATTCACACTTAGAAGAAAACGTGTTTACAATCAAAAGCATGCAAAGTTAAGTAAGAAATCTACCTCAAACATCGTCGGCTGAAATTTCTATGAACGCCAATTGAGCAGGTGGTTTGTTTTGGCCTAAACTAATATAAGTCACGCCATTAATTGTGTTTGAAATTAGGCTATGTTTACAAATATGGACATTGTCCAGCTGCAAACTCAACTGAAAATCAATATAGGTGATGTGGAAATTTATAACTATTGGAAAATCTCCTATAATCTCTCTGTAATTATTTGGAATATTAGGTGATATTATGTGATTTGATTTTGTTAGCTGTAAATTAGCTACTGACAGAGATTAGGGGCTAATTAGTATCTATACCTAGGTTTCTTACCTAATTTAGGTCTACTATTCCTGTATATATACATCTTGTAATTACTCAATCAGAATAAGAAAAAAGATTCTTTTCTTCATGGTATCATAGCCTAGTTTTCTAATTTGAATTTCCTACCTCTGTTTCTTTTCCCACTACTTCTGCTTCATTGTAGCCCTTTTTTAGCCTTATTGCTAAGTTAACCAACTTTATTGTTGGCCTTCAATTATGTGATAACCAGCCATGTTACTTAATCCCTTCTTAGTCTCCTGCTATAATTTGTCCTTTCAAGTTGCCGAATGGAAGATTTAGGGAAGGCTATCTCCAACCAAACCGAGTCCTCTCTTAGGATCGATCCAACTCATTGATTGGAAATTTTCCCAACATAAAGCAATACTGATTGGATGGAAAAAAATTAACTTAAGTGGGCACAGAGCGTGAGGACGTTTCTTATAGGAAAAAGGGAAGCTCAGTCATCTAGAAGGCATTGGTCTAGGACAAGGTGATCCCAAGTTTCAAACATGGGACGAAGAAGATTCCTCAATTATGTCATGGTTGTGGAGCTCAATGTAACCCAAAATCAGCAAAAACTACATGTTTCTCCCTACTACCAAGGACATATGGGAGGCTATTCGTCAGTCTTATTCAAAAGTTCAAGATGCAACAGTAATATATGAACTAAAGACGAAGGCTTCAACAACAAAACAAGGTAATCGTTCTGTTACGGAATACTATAATTTCATGAGAGGTCTTTGGCTTGAAATAGATCATAATCTGAATGTACAGATGAAGTGTGCTGAAGACACTAACAATCTCTGAAACCATATGGAAAGAGATAGGATTTTCGAGTTTTTGGCAGGTCTGAATGCAAACTTTGATCAGATTTGAGTTCAAATTCTCAGAAAGAAGCGGCTGCCATCCTTGAAAGAAGTTTTTTCTACTATAATAGGAGAAGAAAGCTGGTAGACTGTAATATTTGAAGAGCAACACACCGAAGGATCCGTCATGAAAGCAATTAAGGAGGAAACAAATCCTGACAAAAACAAGAGACTGAATCTGATTAAGACAACGGGCAATGAAGGTTTATGGTGCAGTTTCTGTAAGAAACCACGCCATGCAAGAGAAAATTGCTTCAAGCTTTATGGAAGAATGCAGGTGCTCAGCAAAGCTAAAAGATAGCCACAAGCACATATGACCAGTGAAGGTGAAGCTGCCCCTATGGACCAATACAAACCTGTCAATGAGGAGATATTTAACGGAAAAGAAGTTGGTAAAATTAGGGTTCTCCTTGACTCTCTGTCTAAGTCTTCTGATATGTGTTCATTAGTCTAGTCAAGTGCGTGTCTAATTTGTGAAAACTCAACAACTTCTCAGTACCCTAATTCATGGGTTCTTGATTCAGGAGCAACCAACCATATAACACATGATCCCACTAAATTAGAAACTTATAAACCATCACTAGGAAATAGGAGTATTACCATAGCACATGAATCTCTTGTTATCATAGCTGGCTAAGGAACCATAACTCTAAATCCGTCACTTAAACTTGACAATGTCCTTTATGTTCCTAAGCTGTCCACCAATCTTCTTTCCATTAATCAACTTACCAAAAATTTGAATTGTAAGGTGCTTTTCCTCTATCAAGCATTGTATTTTATAGGACCTGAAAATGGGGAGGGCGATTGGATTTGCTAACGAACGGAATGGGCTATACTACCTTGAGGATTCGAGCAGAACTGGTTAGTCTCTTATGGGTTATAGTACCTCTTACAACTTTTGTAACCTTGAAAACAACTCTTGTAATCCTATCCACTCATATCAAATTTGGCTTCACCATTTTCGATTAGGACATCTACCGTTTAGTCTTCTTAGGACTATGTTTCCTTCCATTTTTAAGGATATTGCTGTTAAAAATCTTCACTGTGAAGTTTGTGAACTTGCAAAGCATCATTGTGTTTCATTTCCTTTGAATAATAATGCTAGAGTTTCAACACCATTCTCTCTTATCCATACTAATGTGTGGGGTCCATTTAGAATTGCTAATTTTATAGGAGCTAGATGGTTTGTCTCTTTTATCGATGATTGTACTCATACTACATGACTATATCTTATGAAAGACAAATCTAATGTTCAATCTATCTTTCAAAACTTTCATAAAAAGATAGTCAATCAATTTGGGGTGTCAATTAGGAGACTTAGGTTTGATTATGGGAAGGAATATTTTAATCATTATTGTGATCATTTTTTCCAAACTCAGGGTATTATTCATGAGTTTTCTTGTATTGATATCCCTCAACAAAATGGAGTAGCCAAAAGGAAAAATAGGCACTTCTTAAATGTTATTCGGGCTCTCCTCTTTCAAATGTTTGTTCCAAAGCATTTTTGGGGGAAAGCTGTTTTAACTTCAGCATATCTTATTAATCGGGTTCCTTCCAAAACCATAGGAAATAAAAGTCCCTTACAACTCCTATCTAACTTTTATCCTCATGTTTCCTATAAATATCACATTCTCTCTCGAGTCTTTGGCTATGTTGCATTTATGCATATTCATAATCACAACCGAAACAAACTCGACCTCTGTGCTCTAAAGTGTATCTTTATTGGGTATTCTAATACTCAAAAATGTTATAAATGCTATGACCCTTTAATACGTTGAGTTTTTATTTCTATGGATGTCACTTTTAATGAAAACTAGTCATTTTTTCCTCCCTACCACTATCTTCAGGGGGAGACTCCTAATGAAGATAGTGGGTTTAAACCACTACCTCCACCGCCTAGTGCGTCGCTCAATTCTACTTTTTCTAATCCAACTTCGTCTCCTTCCCCATCTCTATCTAATCCTAGCCGTCTTAGTCCACCTAGTCCTTCATCAAGTCATCTGTCCAATCCTGGTCCCCCATCAAGTCCTTTGCCTAGTTCATCTTTATCTAGTTCTCCTAAAAATGAACCAATCAAACTGCAAGTTTACTCAAGAAGGACGAAGCTCAATTTGGAACTAGATCAAGTAACGTTATCCGAACAGTTATTAAGAAATGAAATCACTCACCCATCTTCTAATGAACTTGAGTTAAGCGATTTGGATTTACCTATTGCCATGAGAAAAACTACTAGGAAATGTAGCCAACACCCTATCTCCCAATTTGTGTCATACCATAGATTATCTACTCAACACAAAGCCTTTATTAGTGCTCTTGATTCAATTACTATTCCTAACTCAGTACATGAAGCTTTTGAGGATAGGCATTGGATACAAGCTATGATAGAGGAAATGAATTCATTGAAAAAAGAATGATACATGGGAAGTTGTGACTTTACCCAAAGGCAAGCAAACGATGGAATATAAATGGGTTTATACCCTTGAGTACAAAGCTAATGGGACCTTGGAGAGGTATAACCCAAGGCTGATCGCAAAGGGTTGCACCCAAACCTATGGGGTGGATTATCAGACTTTTACACCAGTAGCAATGATGAACACAGTACGGGTGTTACTTTCTCTTGTAGCTAATTTTGGTTGGTTTTTGCAGCAATTTCATGTGAAGAACGCGTTTTTACATGGAGATTTCCAGGAGGAAGTCTTTATGGAGCCTCCACCAGGTTTTGACAAAGACTTTGGAAACAATCAGGTGTGTCGGCTGAAAAAGGCTCTATATGGTCTCAAACAGTCCCTAGGAGTTTGTTTGGAAGGTTCACGAAGGCAATGCTTGAGACGGTTTACAAGCAGAGTAGAGGGGATCGCACCCTGTTCATCAAACATTCAAATGAAGGTATGGTCATAGCTCTATTTGTATATGTAGATGATATAGTTGTGACTAGTAATGATGAAGCTGAACAAAACTCTCTTAAGAGCAGTCTTACTCAACAGTTCGAGATCAAAGACCTTGGAAAGTTAAGATACTTCCTTGGTATCGAGGTGGTCTACTCTAAGAAAGGTATTTTTATATCTCAAAGGAAGTATGTACTTGATCTTCTCAAGAAAACAAGATGTCTCGATAGCAAGGTGGTCAGCACTCCTATTGATGCAAACCATGAAACGGATGGACGGGAAGGGAGTGACATAATTGATAAATGGAGATATCAAAGGTTAGTAGACAGGCTTATTTACGTATCTCATACTAGGCCAGACATAGCCTATGTTGTGGGAGTTGTAAGTCAATTCATGCATGATCCTAAAGAAGAACATATACAAGCTATCTACCGGATTCTTCACTACCTCAAAGCTACTCCTGGAAAGGTATTTTGTTTAAAAAGGGTGACAAGTTAAATCTTAAAGCCTATATTGATGCAGATTATGCTAGGTCACCAACAGATAAAAGGTCCACATCTGGCTATTGCACTTTTCTAGAGGGAAATCTTGTCACTTGGAAGAGTAAAAAACAAAATGTGGTTGCTAAATCTAGCGTTGAAGCTAAATTCAGGACAATGGCGAATGAGATATGTGAACTTTTGTGGCTCATGATTGTCATTGAAGATCTAAAAGTGGAACATGAAGGATCTATAAGACTCTATTATGATAATAAATCAGCAATCAACATTGCTCACAATCCAGTTCAGCATAATCGAACTAAGCATATTGAGGTAGACATGCATTTTATAAAGGAGAAGTTTGACTCTAGTTTGATCAGTACTCCCCACAATCCTAGCAAAGATGAGCTAGCAGATATACTGACCAAAGGCCTACCAATGTCGAGATTTCAAGAGATTATCAAGAAGTTGAGCATGGAAAATGTTCACTCACCAACTTGAGAGGGAGTGTTGGACAATCTCCTATAATATGTTCCTAATTATTTGGAATATTATGTGATATTATGTGATTTGATTTTATTAGCTGTAAATATGTGATTTGTTTTTGTTAGCCGTAAATTAGATACTGACAGAGATTAGGGGCTAATTAGGATCTATACCTAAAATAGGTTTCTTACCTAATTTAGGTCTTCTATTCCTATATATATACACCTTGTAATTACTCAATCAGAATAAGAAAAATAGATTCTTTTATTCAATAACTTTATTAGTCAGAGTTGTGAAGAAGTATGCATAGGAACGTATAGCTCTAGCCCCAAGCTGGATTACCACAATTGTGTGTCATTTTCCTTTAAATTAGCCAGGAATAGATTGCTTATATTCCATGCACGTGCAAGACCTTGACCTTCATCTCATCTTTCTTTCCTTGCTTTAGTCATGGATGATAGTAAAGGACAAATTCGCTAACTCATTTATCGTGATTTAACCTTTTATTAGACTTTTTTGGTTCGAGATACGATTCACGTGTAGAGGTAAAATCTGTTTACAACTAAAAGCATGCAAAATTAAGTACAAAATCTTCGTCAAATATTGCCAGCTAAATTTGAATGAATGCCAATTGAGTTGGTGTTTTGTTTTGGCCTAAACTAATATAAGTCACGCTATAAATTGTGTTTGAAATTAGGCTATGTTTACAAATATGGACATTATCTAGTTGCAAACTCAACTGAAAATCAATATAGGTGACGTGGGAATTTACAACTTCATCGGCCAGAGTTGTGAAGAACTATGCATAGGAACGTATAGCTCTAGGCCCCAAGCTAGAGTACCATAATCGTGTGTGCATTTCCTTTAAAGTGGCTAGGAATAGATTGCTCCTATTCCACGCGCTAGCAAGACCTTGACCTTGACCTTTGTGAACGTTTAAACTTCAAGAAGGCCCATGAGATCACCAAACCCACAAAACAAGAAAGACCCATGAAATTAGCCTTTGTGTTAATCTGTAGCCTCGTATTTTGCTCATAAAACCAGGTTTATATTCAAGCTTATCCTTTGTTGACTTATGTAATTACAAGAATATTCCCCTTCAGACTAGTGCCAATATGGACAAAAGGGTTGGTTTCGAAAGACTTGCATGTTTTGGATGCAGTGAGCCCAACAGCTCATAGATCACATGCTTCGGAAGCAAGCAATGATGCCATCCCTTAAGAAGACCTTAAACCCACTTGGCTGGGACGGCAAGATTGATACATGGTAAATGCAAGATCGCATAAACCAAACAACTCATATTCACACCCAAGTTTCATGGGTTTGGCAATTAGTCAAGATATAATTGTTAAGAAAACTTCCTAATGAATTTTAAAGTTGATAAAACTATTCATGAGTGTTTAGTAAGTCTAATAAATATTTTGAAGTTTTTTTATTTTGGAAATTATTCTTGGAAGAGAAACCTATAGCAATCTTAATCTTTTTCAAATTCAAATCGTGGAATTTCTTTCATGTGAAAAAGGTTCCTACTTTATATTGGAAATGATGAACTTCAAATTCAGAGAACTACTTATGTTTCCATCCTGACACAAGTTCAGAACATGACGCATGTTTCAAACGTGACATAATTTCAAAACGTGACACAAGTTCTAAATGTATATAACATATAGTGATTTGATTCGGATTTCACATTTAGAAAGATTTGATTGACTTAATCTTAAAAATTGTTTTACAAACCAATATTGTAATTAGAGGTGATTAGTTCCCAATCCAGTCTGGTCCGGTCCTGTCCAATGAAACCGGTCACTTAGGATTTAGTTCATATTTTACTAATTTTTGTCAATGAAGTTTACTTAGGGTTTAGTTCACATTTTACTAATTTTTGTCAATGGATTTATGTCAATGAAGTTCACTTAGGGTTTAGTTCACATTTCACTAATATTTTTGAAGAAATAAAAATTAAAAAATATATATAGTCGGTCTGGTTTGGTCTGGTTCTCCATTGGAACTGGGAACTGGATAACTTAGACACCGATTTCACTTTTAGAAATCAGCAACCGAATTGACACTCCCAATAACCGGACCCAACTAGCCAGTTCGGTCCAGTCCGATGATTCCCTGTTTGGCCAATCCATTTTGCATACCGCTAATTGTAATGCAAAACATCCTAAATGATTGGCAAATTGATCTCGAGACAAGTTTCTTTCTCAATGGAGCAGCTCTACTTATGGAAACCAAGACTTTGATTGTATGGGCGATCAGAATCAATGGAGAATCAGATTTTGTCTCTCAACGGCTACTCAATCTTCTTCATACAGTTTTGTCCAATGGGTAGATTGGAAGATGGTCTTCTAAAGACTGTCCAACGGCTAAATTGGAAGTGAATGAATATAAAAAGAGACTAAGGTGCCGAGGAGCAAAATAAGAGACAAAGTTCAGAATCTAGAATTCCAAAGTCTGAGCAAACTTCGATCCTATATACTTATCTTTTGTGGGCTACATTTTGTGATCTTAAGAGAAGTACTGAAAGAATGATTAAGTGGGATAGTGCGACCTATCATACGTTGAGTGTTATCACACATTATTGTAATATCTTGTTAGTCATTTAGTCGAATCCAGCCAATAGGTTGTCAACGCGATAGAGTCGATGTAGGCTTAATCTAAGCCGAACCATTATAAGTCTTATATGTAAATTTTCTTATCCCTAAAGCTTATTCTGCATAATATCATATTCCGTTGTACACTTACTAAACTGCTTCTGAAGTTTGTTCAGAATCCGAACTTTGTACTCTACATCAATTGTTTTTGTTTTCGAAATATTCGATGATGATGTTTATGGGGAAACATATTGGAGATGAGATTGACTTGATGTAGACCAAGAAGATCCTTACATCAACATGTGAAAATAGAAAAGAAATAGACTCTCTGTTTTAATCTATCTCAAATAGGAGACCTTCATTCCAGCAAATTCGAATTCATCGAGTTTGGAGTTTAGGGACATTAGATTAGCACTTCCGAAAATCTCTTTAAGGATTGGATTAGAGTGCACAATAAAAGTAGAGGTGTATCTTCTAGGGAAAATGACATAAATGGTCAATGAATTTTGATTCAATGTGCAATGTTATTTCTAAACTTTTAATTTTTTTCTTTGTAGTACTTGCACTATTCAGTCTAGTCCCTAAATTATATAAAAATGCTAAATACCATCCTTCCATCAATTGAAGTAGATGAAATTTGCTAGTGTGACTTCCAATCCGTTAAGTTTAATCGATGGACAAAAAGAGGAAGTTACACGTGAATTATTTACGTAAGATATTCATCTCATATTGTGATATAATAATCCACGTCATCAAATAATGTTGACGTCTTATTTTTTTTCCTTTTTCTATAGTAGATGGATAAAAATATTATGGGTGAGTGGTTCCAGATTCCTTATAAGTTCCACATGGAACCTGAAACCTACCCTCGGGTACAGACTCCTCATTTTTTAGAATCTGAAACCTACCCGTCGAAACCTGGAACCTACCCTGTCACAAGTTCCAGAGTCTAACAGGTTCTTCTTTTTTTTATTTCGTTAAAACGAAAATGAACGCAATAATACTGAACAAACTTGTCATTTATCAAAGAGAATACAAAAGACTAGTTTTCCTGACATTATGATTCAAATAAATATAACTAAAATGAGAAGTCATTGCGTAAATCGCTACTATGGGTGAGCAGTTTCATATTCTGTATAGGTTCCACCATGATAATAGGTTTTTTATTTTTTGGAACTTGGAATCTACCTTATCACAGGTTCGAGGTCAGTTCTAGAGTCTACTCAGGTTCCACCAATATTATTAATTGAACAATTGTAGTGAATTATTACCTTTAATGACCACCGCTTACTTTTATGATTCACTAACCACAACTTATATTTAGACACACAAAGAATATGAAACATTAACAAGTTATAAAATAAAAACTCAGACTAGTGATTCCATATTATATTATCATCATCTAACGCCATGAAACACAGTAAAATCACGCGAAGATATAGATCAAGAAAAAATACAAAAAGGTTATTTAAATTTTAGGTTTCACCTACCCAGAATCTGGAACTTACCCGTCGAAATAGGCTTCCCAATTTTTGGAACCTGGAACCTACATCGCGTATTTTGGAACCTGAAACCTACAAGTTCCTACTGATCAGGTTCTCAAGTTCTAGGGTAGAACCTGGAACCATGCTCACCCCTAAAAAAGATAGACATATTGACTTATTATTTTTAAAATCCAACTTAGTATGTAATAATCCGCTCCCTCAAATAACATCCAATTGTTGACCCAAAAAAAAAATATCTGATTTGTCGTTTCAGCAAATGGAATGATTATATCGAATATTTATTAATAATTGAGGGACCACAATGAACAAATTAAAAGTTTCAAAAAGACATTGCATGTTGGATCAAAGTTCAAATCGTGACATGCTATTTTTGAAAGCATCTAGTGTACTAAGTTGAAATAATCAAAAGGTTTTGGAATTGATCTGTTTGTAGTCTCCAAATCGTGAACTCAATGCCCTCTTGAACTTTTGAGTGATCTCTCTCCCTCGCCGACTTTTTCTAAGAAAAGTGACATTTAATAGGGTAAGATAACTTCAGAACAAAAAGGACGAGCAGGTTGCTGGGTGGACGTGCACAAGCTCGAAAATGCGGTATCACAAGAATATAAACCGGAGGCAGTGTCAGAAGGATTTCGGTGATCAAAAGATGATTGGCAGGATGAACTATGGCGAACCTCTTCAGGGTCTTGTCTGAAACATTGTTGATACACCAAAACAAGACATCGATACTGGTTATCCAATCAGTACCTAAAAATAGAGTACAAAGCTGCATGTGGGAGATTATATTTTCTTTGATGAGCGTCTTAATTCGAATTACCGTGTTGAAAGTAGGGGACTGAACGCCACAAACAGTAAGTTCAGATTCAAGAAGAACAGAAAAGAATGAAGCAAAAACTGGGGCAGGAAGACATCCTTGTGCTTGATGTCAAAAAAAATAGCCTTATTATGGAAAGGAACTGCAATTTTGGGAGCAAATGACACCGTATAAAAAATTGCAACCGTAACAGAAGTTCAAGTACAAAACTATATATCTTTTAGCAGCAATTTCTCTTTTAATCTGACTGTGAATTTGTGACCGAGGACTTGCTGCTGTCTCAAAGTAACAAACGGAAATAAATTTCTGAGTCAAGAGCTAAGGAAAGCAAGATCAAAGTCTACCATCTCTAATTGATAATCTTCTTTCCATATGGGAAGGAACTATGACAGATTTTAATCTAATGGCAGATCATAGATGGCTCTCGCGTTAATAACCAAATAACAAAAAAAAATCTCTAAACCATTCAATTCATCTGTTGGAAGCTCCTATTTTCACCTACCTATTCGAAATCAGATTATGCTTCCTCAGGTGCATTTGCCAAATGGAATGCTTGAGCCTGTAGTGAAAGCCAGTAAGATTTATTTGTCTTCAGATTATACAGACTATATTCAGCAAACATAGACCACCCAATGCCCATACAAGCTTAATGTGAGAGAACTGATGGGAAAGAGCACCCCACCGATGTATATTTATAGGAGCTTTACAATGAAACATATAATTGAGGACCACACGGGAAAAATGATCAGAAAATGAGATGAATTCTCTCTCGACAGCAAAGTGGGCAAATTATCAAGCCATTCTCGTTGCACTCCGAGCATTTATTCGCCGAAGAGTCTTCGCCAACGAGCTTGTGGCTCCCATTGCATTTAAAACACACCATGAATTTCATACCGACGCAGCCTTCACATGGACCAGTAGACCTATCAATTGGGACTCCCTCAAGAAGCTTCTTGAGCTTTCCTTGCTCATGTAGTGAAAGCCAGTGAGATTTATTTGTCTTCAGATTATACAGACTACATTCAGCAAACATAGACCACCCAATGCCCATTCAAGCTTAATGTGAGAGAACTGATGGGAAAGAGCACCCAACCGATGTATATTTATAGGAGCTTTACAATGAAACATATAATTGAGTACCACACAAGGGAAAAATGATCAGAAAATGAGATGAAGTCTCTCTCAACAGCAAAGTGGGCAAATAATCAAGCCATTCTCGTTGCACTCCAAGCATTTACTCGCCGACGAGTCTTCGCCAACAAGCTTGTGGCTCCCATTGCATTTAAAACACACCACGAATTTCATACCGACGCAGCCTTCACATGGACCAGTAGACCTATCAATTGGGACTCCCTCAAGAAGCTTCTTGAGCTTTCCTTGCTCATGTAACCCCAACACTTGTTCAGCTCCACCAATGTACCTCCCCTTAATGAACACCCTCGGCGGGACCGGCTTCCCACCCAAGATGTCCCACAATTCTTCCTTAAACTCCGTGTGCATTGACACGTCTCTCTCAGAGTACAGGATGCGGAAGCTGTTCAGGAGGAAACGAATCTTGCCGCAGTCCTCGAATGTCTTTCTTATGCCTCTAAGGCTGGTTGTGTAGAAGATTACTGCACCGCAGCCTCCAGGTGGGCACTTCTCCTCAAATCCCAACAGTGGATCGGCATCGTCATTGTCCTCCTCCTCGATTCTACGAGTTTTGGAAGGGGGCTCATCAGAACTCTTCACTAAATCATCCGGCTCTGCCTCAATTCTCGGTCTCATCTCATCTTGGCTGATCCTAACGTGCTGCTTCACCGCTTGCTCAAATGCCGCAAGCAGGTTAGGATCGAAAAGAGTCGACGAGTTCAAATCCGGCCGCCTAAAGTTCGACACATCGATTTCTGACAAAGGGGTCTTCAAGCTGTTTCTGGGCAGCTCCTCTGTTTCAGACAACCTCGAAGCCTCCTCATCCGGAGACAATTCCAGCTCCGACTTCACGAGCACATTCTCGCAATTCTCCTTGCCGAGAAATGCGCTCCCCGCATCGACATTCGGACCAATGTTCTCCTTGTCCTCCAAATCGTCATCGAACTCCATCTCGGCGTCTTCGAGATCCTTCATGAGCTCCGTGACGTCGACGACCTCCGGCTCCCACGCCTCCCCGAGGCCGCCCTGATTCTTCAGGCTCCGATCGGGGTTCTCCTTCGGGAACAACATGGTCTGAGCTTTCATGATCGGGTTCTTCAGGAACGTCTCCACGTACCCATCGGAGGCGTTCAGATGGAGGATCCTGTCCTGCTTCAGATACCCGATGGGCTTGATCGTCTTGAGCTTCTTGAGCAGCTTCCCCTTCACCCCTTCATTTCTTG
The DNA here is from genome assembly GCA_024733475.1 of Syzygium grande. Classification (NCBI taxonomy): domain Eukaryota; kingdom Viridiplantae; phylum Streptophyta; class Magnoliopsida; order Myrtales; family Myrtaceae; genus Syzygium; species Syzygium grande. Next base: position 10,155,354 of record JAMXDD010000011.1, read on the forward strand.
AAAGTTGAAACCCCCCCACCCCCACCCCCAGCAAACAAAACAAGAAAACAAAACACGAAACTTCAGCAAGCTGAAGAGGAAAATCAGAGGAATCCCAAGATGGGTTCTCTCTGAAACAGAAACGGCTGAAGAAGAAAACGAAATCGAAGAGCGAGAGCGAGACTGTGGTGCCCTCCTTTTGCAGGAGAGCGAGCGAGCGAGAGAGACAAGACAGAGGAGAGATTGTGGGTATGGGTTCGGGTCGAGCTCGCTCAACGGCTAGAAAGCTGTTGCTCCATTTCTTCCTTTTTAAATTCGAAGACAATGCGTGCGCACGGTCGGGGTAACGCACGGCGGTGACGCGCGTACATCGACGACAACGCCGGACGAAACAGCGCAATGAGGAGCCGCCACGTGCCGACGAGCTGACGTGGGGCGGGGCGATTGGTCCGTTAGCGAGCGAGCTTCGGGCTGGGGCGGGGCAGGGGAGCTTTGCGGCTAACGGTAAGATTATTTCCCCATCCCGGGTGGGGCCCGCCGGGACGACTGGCCAGAGAGATTCAGACCGAAAATGGCAGATGCATGATTTTTTCTCGACAGCTTTTTTGGCGAAACCTTTTGCTTTTTCCTCTTACTTTTTTTAAAGGCGTTTTTTGGGGATAGGCGATTAGGCACGCACCCTTTTTTCCGGTTCAAATTTTTCGCTCCGTTTGAAAAAGGGGTGGAAGGGGAAGAAGGCCAATTGAATCCGGTGGAAAATGAAGACAAAAATGTCTCTTGTCTTCCATCAACTTGATTGTTAGGGGGGGCAATCATCGTATTTAAATTAGTGATGTAATCGCTTTCCCTCCGTTATTGCCATTGGCAAATGAGAAATGCGCTCAGATAGGTCTTTTGAATGGTTGCTTATTCTCAACTTCAATTGGAAAGCGATTAATCGGCTCTGATAAGGGTTCGAGTGGAAGCTGTTTTCTTAAAAAAAAAAAAAAAAAGAGGCCCAGAGCGGGTCTTGTCTTGAAGTGAGGCCATTTTCTTTTAAAATGATCTAGACTGGATTTCGTCTCAAATGAGGGCTTAATTTTATCAATTTAGCCTCAAATAAAAGCCGAGGTCGACGGCTGGGTAAATGTTGGTCGACAAATTGATTGGGTCTTCTAATGACTACTTTTCTTCTTAGTTTATCCGTGAAAGAGAGGTCCCAAAATCTTAATGGTGGAAGAGAGGCAATGGTGTGGGATCAAACGGTGATTCTTAATGCGCCTGCACTTCCTTCAGAATTTTGGGTTTTTGGCACCTCGCACCTGATAAGGAGAAATCGTGGTATTTTCTTATTGCCGCCACAATCGCTTACTCTTTGCTATTTTCATGGTTTGTGACACATTTCTTGAGAGCGCATGAGTCACTCGTACAAGCCGGCTAGCGAGGATAAGGTCAGCCGATGAGCTCAAGCTCCTATTTGAAATTTAGTTTGGCACGTTAGGCTATTATTTGAGACAATGTCAACTTTATGCCTTCTTTCGAAAAAAAAAAAAAAACGGCCCCTCATTAGACCCTTATGTGAGACAAATTGCCTTACCGACAATCAGAAGAAATTGATGGATTAGGGGTTTTATGTGGTCGTCCCTATTTGAGGCACGCAACACTTTTTTTGGTAGCGTGCGGGTGGATTATTGTGGTTTGGCCATTCAGAAGCAAGATTGCCTGATTTTTTGTCCATAGATTTGCATTTTGATTCATGATTAGTCAAAATCTTCTATGATAAAATCCCATATTGGAACGATTCAAGCTATTGTTTTTTTTTTTTTTAAATCCAGAGACAAGGGCGTGAAGACCCAGTTACTAGGTTCCTAATATTTTCTACAAGCCCTAGTATCAAGTTAACTCCAGACCTTTGGTTACAGTGGGCGATCTAGATCCAGAGTAGCTTGCATGCAATTAGTGGGATTCTACCTCATGACGTCCGATTCATTAGCTGAAAGTCTCCTCCCAACATCTCAATCAACTCGATTAACCTTGAAGATTGATTGATGCTATCTTAGAACTGTGAAAATCAAGCATAGTCATGCTAACATACATTAATTTTGTGGTTGAGATTTCTCGAGTCACGACCAAATTTAACTACCTGAGATTTTTTTTTTATATATTTCAAAAGGGATGTCATTTTTTATTTCAACCGAGCAATGTTTGCTAGGGATAATTGTAGAAAAAAGAAGAAGCCATAAACATATTGCATGGCAGTCAATTCAGTCTTAAATTCTTTAATTGTGCCAATTTAGTTTTAAATCTTTTGACGATTTACCAATTTAGTCCCAAACTTTTTTTTGTATCAATTCAATCCTAAATCTTTGGAAAATTTATTAATTTAGTCAAAAACCTATTATTTGGATATTTGGTCAGAAAGTCTACACTTAACATATCGTCAAATAGTTTAGGACTAAATTGGCACAATTAAAAGGTTTAGGACTGAATTGACAATTCGTCAAAAGGTTTAAGATTGAATTTACATAATTAAAAGATTTAGGACTAAATTGGCCTTCGTACTACAGGTTTGGAACCTTTTTTTTTTTACAATTTCCCCTCGTTTTGCACCAAGTGAGCTTTACACAGGATCTCTCAGGAAGAAGAGTCTCATATAATACTGTTAGATTATAAAACATTAGATTACATTAGATTACGTAAATGTTGCATTTGCAGTTCATCCATTCTTTTTTGTTTTGGGCCAAAGCATTGTCATTTACACCCTCACATCATTCATCCTCCCATCCCCAGAACGTAACGTCTCCTTCCGTGGCGAAAGTCTCTTCATTTTCTAACTTCATCCTCACAAGTCACAAGCCTCTACAGCTTCAATTGACATGAACTCTGAACAGTCTCTTCCTCTGAACTCTGCGAAGAAATGGCCGTGCGGGGGCAATTTTCTGCAACTTCACAAGCACTTCTCTTCATCATGGTGGGTGTAATTCTCGACGTCTCAAATGGATTGCAATACAAGGTTGGAGGCTCGATTTGGTCCATCCCTCCATACCCAACTTACTACTCCAACTGGTCCTCCTCCCACCGTTTCTTCGTCAGCGACGAACTCCGTAATCTCATCAGTCGTTTTAATTTCGGCCCTTTTCCGTCATTAGTGTTGTTTGATCACTCTGTGATTGGATGTATAAAGTCGGTTCCTCGATCGTTCCTTCTTTTTGTCTCAGTTTTCGAGTTCAGGACTGGCTTTTACAACGTGATGCAAGTCTCGAGGCGCGAGTACGAGGACTGCACAGCAGACAACCCCTTCCGGTCCTTCCGCACGGGGCCTGCGAGAGTCCCACTGATCGAGAAGGGTGTGTTCTATTTCATCTGCAGCGTCTCCTGTTACTGCTCTCTCGGGCAAAAAGTCGAGGTTGCCGTGTATCATCATCCCGTTCCAGTCGCTGTTCCACCGCCAGACATTGTTCCACCGCCTACCGGTCCAACCACAGTCACCGACACCGCGGTGCCATCTTGTTCGCCCAAACAATTGCTAGGCAAGGGAATGGGTCCAAGCCACGAGGTCTTCATACAAGCCCTTCAACATCAACTAGTGTTGTTGCTCTGCCTTCTGGTGACTCTCCTACTTGTAGTGGATCATGATTTCGTAGGATGTGAATTGAGATCTTAGCAACATTTCGACTTCGGCTTGAACTGGCTGTGGCTGTTGCACTTTGCTTATGTCGTATAGGAAAATTATACTGATGCGATGGCAGGTTTTATAACTGCACAGAAGTTTTTACTTTGCGACATGATCTGTCATGACATTATGCGGCATTCACTTTTTTGCACCACCGAATGTTCAACCAGCACGAGCTGAGGACTTAGAGATAAACCATGAGTTCGTCGTAACGAGATTATGGAGCGAAAGAATAAGATACACAATCAGACATCATAATTGTCAGGTCAATGCTTATTTTGCTCTAGGAACCGGCTAATCCCTTCGAACGGATCAAACTTTCCTGCGCAGCTGATGCGCCAATTGCAAGAATTCAAATTGACTCCAGATGATTTCAAAGTACACTGGACAAAAATTGCCACTGGTGAACGAAAAGTTGTCCCTCAGCTCAGCTTCAAAACACTACTTCGTGGATCAATGAATGCTGAAACAAAGACAGATATCCCGCTCTGCTGCAGGAACAAGAGTGACCGGCATGCCCCGAGAATGATTCCGGCGCACGCACGGAAGAGCTCAAGCGGGTTCAGCCGTCGGATCGATGAGTGTCGCGTGGACCTAAGGTCGACCCAAGAACAGTCTATCTGATCTTGGACGCTTCGGGCTTTCATTAATTCCTTCAATGAAGAAATCATTACAAGTACTGTGGTTAAAGCTTCCGAGGGCAGGATTAATTTTATGTAGTAAATATTCCAAAGAATTGACTTTAAAAAAAAGAAGAAGATAATCGTCTTGAAAGTTTCGTCACATCAGAAAAGTTTGACAGCGTGGAGAGCTGAGGCTGTTAGTTTTGACCATTAAAACTCTTGAAGCATATTTGCACGTTGAATTTTTCAGGGAAAATCAAATCTGATTGAAAATATTGTTTTGACTTGCAAATAATTGCTAATGTTTGCTTCTTTCTGAATGAGCCACGTTCTCCATTTCTAGAGACCGCCATTTATTGACTTTGGACAAATACAAAAAGCAGCACAATTTTTTTAATTGCTACGGCAAATCTAACATAACTTTTCGATCAAAAAAAATATAAAAATAAATACATTGAAAGTCTTAAAATTTATCACGAAAATACAGTTAAGTCCTAAAATTTTCAAAAAATGCACTCAAGTCCAAAACTTGTCAAGTTTTTACAATTAAATCCTTAAACTTATTAAATTGATGCAAATTAGTCCTAGATTTTGTTTGCATTTTTCGTTTGTCAAATTGAACGGATATGATCCAAAAAAATAAAAAGTTGAACGAGCTTAATAGAATGACTTGATTGCACCAACTTGATAAGTTGTAATATATAATTACATTTTTTGAAAGTTTTACGAGTCAATTGCATTTCGTGACATAAGACATCCACTATACTTATCCCCCCAAAATTAACACAATTTATCACCCCGTGACAAACTTAACACGGCCTTTCAAACTTACCAAAAAGAAAATGCACAATTGCCCTCGGATGTTGGTGTCTCCTTAATGCTGATACGCCAATACTCTCTAAACCAGTGTCGAAAGACAATCCTTTCTCACCCTAAAACAAGTAAATTTTCTTTCCAGAATAGGACGTGATCTATGCACAATTCTATATAATGTTCTTTTTGGGCCAACGCTATGCACATAATGCACACGCACGCACACGCAATCTTCATGCTTTCAATGGTGAATTTTCATGGCGAATTCATTACCAAAGACAGCACGATCCTCAAGGTCGAGAGGACATAAAGTACAAAATAATATGGCTTGTGTAGTCTGATGTGGCTTAAGTGACTTGTGATACAATATCATGTGGTTATACAGTAATGTATTTATCCTCACTGATGTAGAGAATATCCATAATTGATGGGCTAAGAGGCTTGGCAAAGATGTGTTTATGATTATGTCCCCATAAGTTGGTAGTGACGATGCTTCGTTAGTCGAGAAAAAAAACTGGCCAATGACGAATATGGAATATATACTCACCGGTGCACATCAGTGTCCATTTAAGTGTTTAACCGAACGTCAATTCATGACATCTCTCTTTATTCATGGCACATATGATTATAGTGTTTTAATGTGTGGATTACATTATTTAAATGAATTTAAATAATATGTTGGTTTCCTTATTAGCAATGATATGCGATATCTGCTCACTGAATGTTACTATGTTGCTGTGCTCTCAAATCAAGTGGTGAGTAAATATCCTATTTAGATTTAGCGCTTTCATTTATTGAGCTTAAGCTAACCCAAATATATTTCACAAATTGATCGAGTTCGGAGTTTAGGGACATTAGATTAGCACTTCCGAAAATCTCTTTAAGAATTGATCGGAGTGTGCGGTAAATGTAGAGGTATATTTTCTAGGGAAAACGATACAAATGATCCGTGAACTTTTAATATACAATTTCAGTCATGAAATTTTAATTTGCTCTATATAGTCCATACACTATTAGTAAATGCTCAGTTTAGTCCATAAACTATATGAAAATATTAAATGTCATCCTTTTGTTAATTCAAGTTAACGAAATATGCTGATTTGGCTTCCAATCCGTCAAGTTTAAGCGGTGGACAAAAAGAAGAAGTTACACGTGGATTGCTTACATAAAATATTCATTTCAAATTATGATGCAATTATCTATGTCATCAAATAATGATGGACATGTTAACATCCTATTTTTTAATCTTTTTTCTATAAGAGATGAATAAAAAGATGGACATGTTCAATATATAATAATCCACTCCATCAAATAACTTTTCATTTGTCGTTTAAATAAATGAAAGGACTACATAGAACATTTATCAATAGTTCGGAGATCACAATAAATAAATTAAAAGTTCGGGGATAATATTACGCATTAAATCAAATTTTAGATCGTGACATGCTATTTCTGAAAGCATTTCGTATACTTGGTTGAAATAATCGAAAGATTTTGTAATTAATTTGTTTGTAGTCTGCAAGTTGCGAACTCAATGCCTTCATGAACTTTTGAGTAATCTCTCTCCCTTGCGGAGTTCATCTAAGAAAAGTGACATTTAGCAGGGTAAGATAACTTCGGAACGAAAGGATGAACAGGCTGCTGGATGGATGGGCACGAACTCAAATTTGGGGTATCGCAAGAATAAAAATAGGGATATGTTCACTAAAAATCCTAAAACTTGTCAATAAAGTACAATTAAGTCTTAAAACTTACAAAAAGTATAATTAAGTCCTAAAACTTATCAAATTTGTTCAAATGAGTCATAAAGTTAATACCGTCAAATTTACTAACGGAAAATACTGATGTGGCTTATTTTAATAGTTTCTCTCTCCTATGTGGCGATGACGTGAATAAAACGACATCATTTTGGCCAAAATTTGATTTTTAACACTAATTTCATTTAAATTAAATTTAAAATAAAATAAAGTAGGAGGAGGGGGACAGGTGGAGAGGGGGGCCTTGCCCTCGGCTCCGCCACCACCCCACCATTGTTGAGTGGGACCGGCAAGGGTGGGGGGACGGCATGTGGGGGTCACCGGGCCCCCGCCAGGGGCCGGCAAGCCCTCACTTGTCGTTGGCGAGGGTTGTCGGCCCCTGGCTGGTGCCTGGTGACCCTCGTCTGTCGTCCCCCCACCCTAGCTGGCCCCTCCCGACGATGGTGGGGCGGCATCGCGGAGGGCAAGCCCTTCCTCCCCGACTATTCTCCTCCTCCCTATTTTTTAATTTTTTTAATTTTAGTTTATTTTTAAATTTAATTTAAATAAAATTAATATTAAAATAATGATTAAAAAAAGCCACATCATTGTCATGTAAGATATAAAAAATAAAAAAAGCCATATCAGTATTTTCCGTTAATTAAATTAGATAGTGTTAACTTTAGGACTCTACTGAATCAATTTGATAAATTTTATGACTCAATTGCATCTTTTGCAAGTTTTAGGACTCAATTGCACTTTGATAATAAGTTTTAAGATTTCTAGTGAACATATTCCATTAAAATATGAGGCAATGTCAGAAGGATTTCGGTGATCCAAAGATAATTGGTAGAATGAAATATGAAGAACCTCTTCAGGGTCTTTGTCTGAACATTGTTGATACACCAAAACAAGACATCAATAGTAATCTAATCTGTACCTAAGAATAGAGTACAAAGCTGCAAGTGTTGGCTTTATACAAAGATCTCTTAGGAAGAAGAGTCTCATATAATAGTGTCAGATTATATACACTTAGCTTATATTACATTAGATTAAGTCTCTCGATAACCTGGAGTCTGCCTTAGATCTTTGGTGGTGGTTATCGAGGGTACCTCATAAAAGTAAGGAAAAGCAAGCTTTCCGACTGGGGCCGCCCCGCCTATCCAGGTGTATACTTCTGGCAAGCTAACAGGACTGCATTCCTTATTTTAATGTGTCAGTGTCCGCACACAGTCTAAAAATTAGAGAGAGAGTTTTTTCTTCCCTCTTTCCAGGAAATACTCTCGAATTTTATATCCCAAGTTTAGACAAAACAATTTAAGGACATACTTAGGTCCCGTTTGCAGTTCATCCATTCTTTGTTTTTCTTTTCCTTATTTTGGGCCAAAGCATTGTCATTTACACCCTCATATCATTCATCCTCCGATCCCCAAAACATAACGTCTCCTTCCATGGCGAAAGTCTCTTCATTTTCTAACTACATCCTCGTGAGGCTATAGAGCTTCAACTGAATATGAACTCTGAATAGTCTCATCCTCTGAACCCTGCCAAAAAATGGCTGTGCAGAGACAATTATCTGCAACTTCACAAGCACTTCTCTTAGTCATGGCATGTCTAATTCTCAACGCCTCAAATGGATTGCAATACAAGGTTGGAGGCTCGATTTGGTCCATCCGTCCATACCCAACTTACTACTCCAACTGGTCCTCCTCCTACGGTTTCTTCGTCGGCGACGTTCTACGTAATCTCATCGGTTCCTCTAATTTCGGCCCTTTTCCGTAATTAGTGTTGTTTGATCACTCTGTGATTGGATGTATAAAGCGGGTTCCTCGATCGCTCCTTCTTTTGTCTCGGTTTTCGAGTTCAGGACTGGCTTTTACAACGTGATGCAAGTCTCGAGGCGCGAGTAGGAGGCCTGCACGGCGGAAACCCCTTCCGGTCCTTCCGCACGGGGCCTGCGAGAGTCCCGCTGATCGAGAAGGGCGTGTAGAATTTCATCTGCAGCGTCTTGTGTTACTGCTCTCTCGGGCAAAAAGTCGAGGTTGCCGTGTATCATCATCCTGTTCGGTACGTTGTTCCACCAGTTCCACCCCTTCCGGTCCAACCAGAGTCACTGCCACCGAGGTGCCGTCTTGTTCTCGTTCGCCCAAACAATTGTTCGGCAAGGGAATGTGTCCGAGCCACGAGCTCTTCATACAAGCCCTGCAACATCAACTGGCGTTGCTCTGCCTTCTGGTGACTCTCCTACTTGTAGTGGATCATGATTTCGTAGGATGTGATCTGAGATCTTAGCGACATTTCGACTTCGGCTTGAACTGGCTGTGGCTAAAGCTTTTTAAGGCAGGATTAATTTTATGTAGCACACATTCCAAAGAATCGATCTTAAAAAAAAGAAGAAGAAGAAGAAGATAATCGTCTTGAAAGTTTCATTACATCATAAAGGTTCGACAACGTGGAAAGCTGAAGCGTTTTATTAGAACTCCTGAAGCATATTTGCACGTTGAATTTTTGAATGAGCCACGTTCTTCGTTTCTAGGGATCGCCATTTCTTGACTTCGGACAAATACAAAAAGTAGCACTATTTTTTTTAATCACTATGGTAAATCTATCATAACTTTTCAATCGTACAAAAAAAATTAAGAATAAGTATATTAAAAGTCTTAAAACTTATCACGAAAGTACAATTAAGTCTTAAAATTTTTAAAAAATGCAATCAAATCTTTAAACTTATCAAATTTATGCAATCTAAGTCCTGGATTTTGTTAGCACTTTTCGCTTGTCAAATTGAAGAGATATGATCCATAATAATAACAAAGTTGAACGAACTTCATAGAATGACTTGATTGTACCAATTTGATAATTTGTAGTATATAATTATACTTTTTGAAAATTTCAAGACTCAATTGCACTTCGTAACATAGAATTTTCACTGTACTTATCCCAAAAAAATTAACACAGTTTATTACCCCGTGACAAACTTAACACGGCCTTTCAAACTTAACCAAAAAGGAAAATGCGCAATTGCCCTTGGATGTCGGTGTCTCCTTAATGCTGATACGCCAATACCCTCTAAACTAGTGTCAAAAGACAATCCTTTCTCTCCCTAAAACAAGTAAATTTTCTTTCCAGAATAGGACGTGATCTATGCACAATTCGATACAGCGTTCTTTTTGGGCCAACGCTATGCACATAATCCACACGCACGCGCACGCATTCTTCATGCTTTCAGTGGTGAATTTTCATGGCGAATTCATTACCAAAAACAGCACGATCCTCAACCCTGTACACTTCCGTATCTTTCCTAACATAGACTCAGAAATTCTCTCAAATCCAATCCCACCCTTCCGCGGCTGCGAAAAACCGTATTTCCCGAAGATTCAAATTCCAAAACGCAAACCTGTTTTTCCTCCGCTTTCCGGGTCGGGGTCGGGTCGGGTGTGCATCCGCTGACCCCAATGTCGTGCCACTTCGGCTGCTGCTGATCCAGCAAAGGTCCCGAGGCAAATGCAACTGGCGACGCTCGGGCGCCGGAACCCTAGGAATCGGAGAGCCGGCGGCCCCCTCCGATTTCCTGGCAAGCGGACGCCGTCACGAACTGATCAGCGACTTCCTGCAGATCGGGCAGGAGGAGTGGAGCTTCAGCCACGGATCGACGCACCTGAGGTGGAAGTAGTGGTCGCACCCCGGCAGCAGCCGCAGCACGTCGCTGTCCCCGTACTCCGCCAGGCAGATCGAGCAGCAGCACTCGCTCGGGTTCCCCCGCGGGAGCTGCGCGTTCGAGTAGAGGAGCTTCGGGTAGCTGAGGATCGCGGCCTCGCTGAGCCCGGCGCCGGCCTCGTCGCCGTCGCCGCCGTCCTCCTCCTCCTCCTCCTCCTCGGGGGGGGAGGCGCCGTGGCCGGAGTGGGCCGCGAGGCGCCGGCGGCGGCGGCCGGCGAAGGAGTAGGAGATGACGGCGACGAGGAGGACCAGGAGGGCGAACCCGAGAGGGGCGAGGATGCGATCGGCGAACGAAGGCGGCGGAGGCGGAGAGGATGAAGATAAAGATGAAGATGATAGTGACGCAGAAGATGAAGAAGGAGAAGAAGGAGATGACGGTGATGATGATGAAGAATTGGAGGCTAACGATGGGCGGTCCATTTTCTTGTGATATTTTTCTTTTCTCTCTTTTCTTTTTTTCTGGTGAAAGTAGGAAGGGAGGAATGTTGTGCAGGGAGGAGGGGGAGGATTTCGGGTTGTTGGGAGGAGAATGTGAGCGATGCAGTCCTTTTAAATTGGCATTTCTTTTTTCTTTTTTTTTTCTTTTTTTCTTTTTGTTTTTTTCATTTTGGCCCAAAAAAAGAAAAAATGGAACTCTCTCCTTTTTTTTTGTTTTATTTTTTTTTGGGGGCCTTATAAAGCCAATTCCTCCTCAAAAACATGTTCTCTGCCCTTGCTGGCCGGAGAACAAATGATTATATCGATAATAATTTATATCGAAATTTTATTATGAATAATAATGAAGATATGCTCGTTCCTTCATTTTTATAAGCGATTATAAGCATGTCTGGAGAGCGTGGTAACGTGGGATGTTGAAAATATTTTTTTTGAAAAGGAGATATTTTTCGCTGGTCCAATCTAATAATAATTTCATATAATGGGTCCGTTTGGTTCAACTTTGGGGAAATGCAAATACCTTGAGGTTAAAGGGGTTTTTCAAAATGCAAGTGATATTTGGTAAGTATTTTTTAAAATCAACTTGGGCTAAAGTACTTTTGCTTTTTTTTTAAAATGGCTCCAATACCTAGGCCACACTTGCCTAAACCGGTCGCCCAGATCCGCCGCGGCGACGCGGGCCTGGGGTCCGGGCGACTCAAAGGGTCGGGTTTGTCAGGTCACACGACACCGTCGGCGTCGAGGTCCCATGGTCGCGGCGGTCGGGGTCCCTCTGCCGGTGGTCGCCAAGCCGGAGTTTTGATTCACTGCTTCATGAACAAAGGTCCATGAACAAAGGTGAAGTTGCATTCCGAAAATGTAACTTCTCAAAGATGTCCAGAGGAGCATTGGCCAAAGTTCCTTGGGGAACATTGAAATGAATTATTTCCTAAAGTGAGTAAAAAAAAATTGCCAAACGCCATTTACGAACCAAAAAATGCCGCCAATGTCCTTCGTCAGCTTCATACCGCCCCCAATATAGAGTGTAATATGACATGACATTTGTGTCTCTTTCGCTAATATTATTTTAAAATATTCGGACACATTAAAGAAGTAGCAAGAAGAAGAAAATATCTCGCGAGTAATGTCGTGCACAAAAAGAAATTCACTTTTATTCTTGGTGTTGTTAAATAATATGGTAGACTTTAAATGAAACACTTGCATAATGTATATCATTTAGCACCTAACTAAAATCTGTCGCGTTGCTTAGATTCTGTCCGTTTCGTGAAAAATGTGATATTTTCTGGTGATTAACTGAAACTTGAAAATGAAGTGGAAAATATTTTCAATCGTTTGGTATGAAAAATCTAATTTGATTTTCCTAAATAAATATACACCGTTCAGGTGCTAACAACTTGCGCATGGGCAATCAAGGAACTAGATAAAAGCACTAGATTCCTAAGCCAGGAATCGATGAACCCCAACTCAAGCACCGGGGTCGAGGCATAGGCATACGGGTCTCGGGCCTAGTCTTGATGGATCGAGCACTAGGCTTGAGCATGGTCTAGGTTGGGCTGGTCCAATACCTAATCTAAAGACCAACCCGCACAGTATTGGTCCTCAATTTTTTGGACCAAGGATCGACCATGTTGAGCTTGGACCGAGGATCGGGCCGACTCTATGAGTTTGGTCTGGTTCCAGGGGTCAACCAAGGACCAAACGATTATTTTTTTTGTTTCATTTTTTGTATTCCTTGAAAGAACAAACATACTATTTCAACCTTACCAAAAAAAAAAAAACGTACTATTTCAAATTACATATCGGAGTAACCAACTATGAACATCGATACATAATAAACATAAATATAAGATAAAGGTAACAACATAAATTTCATACTTGCTAAAAGCAACAAACCATGAAAACAAACACGTGAAATACAATTGAACCATAAGAAGTTCAAAATACATAATATAATCGATTAATTATATAACTTCATATCTTATTCATTCTTGAAAAAGAAAAGGCTAGGCAAGCAGGGCGAGAGGCCGAGGTGGGTGAGCGAGGCCGAGGCGAGTAAGCAGAGACCAAGGCAAGTGAAGAGGGTTTCAATTTTTCTTTTGGGTCAAGTTATGGCTTAGTTTCGTTCTACTTTCTAATTTACATGGCAAACTGAACTGTACAATAAAGAAGAGAACAGAGGAGGAGGCGCTAGGGTTTAGAGTAGATAAAAGTATATAATATATAATATATGCATGGTCAATCCTAAACTCTTAGGACCGAAGATCAACTCGCGCAATGCAAGGTCTAGGGATCCTAGGACCAAGAACCGACCCATTCCCCCTAGGAACTAGACTAGAAAGGGTCGGGTTGGACAAATCCAGGGTGGTCCAAGGTTGAACCAGATCGATGCTCATCCCTACCGAGCACAACCTTTACGGGCTCGAACTGGGGTGTTAGAGATCCGAGCTCAAGTATTGGCATCCGACGCTCGAGCTTTGTGGACCCAGGCCTACATGTCGGTGCATCACGCATAGCCCTTGGGCGCCAGGGTCCTGGGCTCATCCTTGATGGATTCGGGTGCTTGAATATTTTTATGATGGTGGGATTTATCTAATTGCATTCTCTTTTACCAATATTGGATTTATTGATTTTCAGCTTATTTAAGTTCGTTGTGGAGTGAAAAGGCTGTTCGATCATATCATCAAATAAAAAACGTTTGGGAAACATCATTATAATTATATAATTAAAAAAAAACAGTGTTAGGCATGTGCAAATTAGGTTTACGAGTTTCCTCATGGTACTCTTATATGAAAGTTAAGTCTATTGCTTTTTTTCCTAATAACTACTTCATTCTTTTTTAATCCAAGATGCGAGGAAAAATGGGTAATCTATAATCATAAATACATGTAAATGCTCTGCTCCATCAAATACAGATAACTACGTTCTTATCTTGCCACGTGGATGATAATATCTTACTTTTCCACATCGTTATGGCATAAGATTTTCTTTTATACTCCTTCACTTTCATGCGCAAAACAAATGCTATAATTCTACATGAGATCAATTGATCGCATCATGTGCATGCTTAGTCATCGGGCAGGTCAATATAATACTGTCCTGACCCTCTTGATGTGAACCTCAAGTTGTTTTGACGGATTACGGAATGATGAAGAAAGATTTAAGAGATTACCTGTGAATCTAATGGACTCTGCGGAGACTCTCACAAGCATTACTAATCACAATTTGATTGGTGGTGAACATAGAGCGGTGGCTCATAGTTTGTTGATACTTTAATGCGTGATGACAAACACTGTTTTTAAGGTATTATTTATCCCTATTATTATTGCTGCTTAGTTTATAACAAATACACCTCCAGGATATACAACAAAACTACAAAGAAATGAGTTTTGTATTTACTTAATTTCCCTCTTAGAATTTTACTTTGAATGTGTTGTCAAATTTGTGCATAAAAGGAGAAGAAGAGAGAGATGTTATTGTTATGAATGGTTATGATTTGATCCTATTTATAAATAACCAATCAATGCATTTCTTGGGTATAGATATATTATCTCCCATCATCATCGCTTTTCATGATCAACCATCATTTCTCTTCGTGTCAAACAATCACTTATTTTCATATCAACAAACTCTGTCATTAGGTTTCTCGACTAATAGTTTAATGTTTTATTATCCTAGAGGTGCCATTAACATGTTAACTAGGCCGATTAGGAACCTAAGCAAAACCGGGTGTAAGTAAACGAATCATTTGTGACGATGGTTAACATTTATATAATGAATTCTGATAAGTGGACTTCTTTCTCGACCCGTTGTGAAATATTATGAGTAAACACAATTGAAGTCTCTTGGGCGTAATCTAGGGTTAGGCATGACTCGAGCGATTGAGTATATCTTCCCGATTCATAGTGGATTTCTTAGCAGCTAACTCTCATCATGAAATAAGGGTTACGTGTCTTGGTGTCAACTTCGTTCTCTCACATTTTGATGTTGAATTGCAAGATCCGTTAATTGCCTCGTTATTTCTCAATATATATGTTGTCATTTAATACCACAATTTGTGTTTTTGTATGATGAAGATGATGCATCACATCATTCGGCCCGAGTCACGGGTCATCATTATACACCCATGCCGACCTCTCCGTACCAATTCAAATTTCAGATCGGGTGGTTCAATATTAACATGCTGTCAAAGACAAGCCGCGCATTCTCAACACGCTCCGACCCAACGTGTTCGGGTCATAACTAGGAACCGTAGCGAATGATTGAACCGATTGAGTTGGTCGAAACTTATGTAGAGACGACTCCATCCATCGAGGGTTTCAACCCGCAAGAATCTCATACAATAAACAACACCCAGCGACTGCGAGCGTGCCCACGCCACGTTGCCTCAATCTTTGATTAGAACCTAATGATTATCGCTTAAGCAACGCCCGGTTTAGATAAGCTTCGTCTAGATAGATCATCTCAGCTAATGCCCACGTTTTCTTCCTCGTTTCTTTCTTATTTTCCCCAGTTCATTTCGGCAAGGAACGCCCCCCTTTGACTTGACGAACGGCACCGCACGGCTATGTCAGCATCGTCGTATCCAGTTCTTGCGGTGGAGTCTGTCGTCAACCAAAAGATGCAGAGAGAGATTTGGGTTTGCTTGCAGAGATTAATATGATAATCTCCCGAGCAAGTCATGATCAAGCGCCGTTGCGTCGAAGATTCCGAGTCTTTAACTGGAGCAGTCTGCCTGTCTCTCTCTTGTTTCTCAAAACGGCAGTTCCCATCTGCGCTATTTTATCCCACTTGACCTACCGCCACTTCATCACCATCTCAAGTGGTTGTGTAGGCATCCGAGAGGTTTCGCTTTTTCTAAGTTCGCCCAAGGGTCTAGGTGAGGGGACGAGGGTTTCTTCTCCAAAACTGTGTTCAGCCTCTTGTTTTGCAGACATTCTGTTTTCTCTTGGAATTCTTTCCTACTCTTCTTCCACTAGCTGCCCTTTAATGTTAATGAAACTGGGTTAGAATTATTGTTGTTAGCATTGCACCCACAAATCTTTGCCTCTCTCTCTCTCTCTCTCTCTCTCTCATACATGTTGACTGCTCATCAAAGTATTTTATCTTTGCCACCTTCATGGCCCATCACAATCACCAATGCCCAAAAATGAAATTAGATAACGGGATGTAGTTAGATAATGGTAAACGATATCGATGATACATATTTCATAACTCAAAGTTTTATATAATTCCTCGGTCAAATTGAGGATAAGGATGCTCGATAGAACAACTTATCGGATGCCATTTATTATCTGCACTCTCTGATCTTATATGTAGTGTGGATAGCATATAGAAATCCCGATAAAACATATAGCACGTTGGACTCTTACTGGATTGAATCCAGGGAGCACGAGATAAGCTCTTTAACTCCAAAAGGTCATCTACATATATGACTCGAAAGTCCATAGACCCGCTATTGACATACAAATCTATAATCAAGAGAGCAACAAAACCTAAATTATCATGTCACCTTGGTATGTATAGATAGGACATGTCCCTTTCATATCAACAAATGTATATGGTGGGTAAAATTGATAAGAATTTATTTACTGCAAAAACCTAATTGCCCATTGCAAACATTTGTCCATGGATGACCTGGCACTGTTGTCCGACGTGTACTTTTGCTGCGCTTGCAGTGGGCTTGCTTTGATTCTACAAGCTCCGCCGCAATTCCACCCTGCATCACCGCCGCAACGCCGCCAGTGGTGCGACCTCGGCTAGAGGCGTCCCGACCGGAGTCGGGACCGGCGAGGTCCTGCAATTTGGACACGACGGGTTCATTCTCAACCACGGGTCGATGCACTTCGAATGGAAGTAATGCCCACAATCCGGCAACAGCCTCAGCACGTCGGTCTCCTTGTACTCCGACAAGCAAATCGAGCAGCAGCTCGGGCTCGCGGCCGAACCGGAGCCGCCGCCGCCGTCTTCTCCCCCACGAGCGGCCTTCGCCTGAGAGTAGAGGAGCTTCGGGAAGCTCCCCAGCGTGGCCTCGTCGAGCCCGAGCGTGATCCCGATCGAGTAGCCGCCGTCCTCCCACGCGGCGAAGGAGTGGCTCCTGGGGTGCTGGGCCGGCGGGACGCGGACGCGGGTGCAGAGGTAGGAGGTGAGGGTGAAGAGGACGATGAGGGCGAGGATGCCGACGGAGAGCCCGATGCCGTACGCGAACCCTCCCGTGTTCTGCCCCGGGTCGACGTAATCGGAGGTGCTGTTCATGTCACCGGCTGATCAATCGAATGAAGGAGTCGGGGCGACGTCGCCCGATGACGGAGAGAGAGAGAGAGAGAGGTGTGGTGGCTGTGCGGGAGAGACGAGCATGCGAGGGAGAGGGAGATATGGCGTTTCGCTGTGCAGGTGGTGAAGAAGCTAAGTGAGGAAGACACATCTGGAAATGGCGGTTGCGGAATTGTCAACCATCTCTGTCGCTTTCCAGCAACTTGCGTTTCCCCTCTTGACCTGTTTTTTCTTTCTCTCTTTTTTTCAATTAGCCAATGGTAAAAATTTAGCTTGGATCCGGTCCGACGGACCGAAGGCATCGCGACCGTTGATTCTGCGAGGCCCGCCAACGTGCGGAGCCCACGTGAACCGGGGGCAAAATCGACGGTCGAGATCTTCCAGGTCCATGGAAGAAGTTATTCCATTGACATGGAACCCCGAAGTAGTTTTTGCCCGATTCATAATTCGAGGAGGTTATATCCAGGCAGAATATATACCCTCAAAAAAATTAACTAAGTGGTAAATGGCATTTTGGTTTTGGATGCCGCAGATTCCATATGTAAATCGATCTCTCACTCAGAATAACCTTAGATGTCACGCTCTATGTTCATTGTTACGTTATATCCAGTATAAAGATAGTCGCGATGTCGATTAACATGTCTGTTCTACAAGAGAGTGATCGGACCATCATTGGAGGCATAAAGAGAAGATTTTTATTCGGTACCTTGTCGGCGTAATAAAGAAAGAAATTCACACACATATACGATATTTAAATTTGCTAACCGTGTTCCGTCCATAAATAAAACGAAGTTTTCAAACTTACAATTACTCGGGTAAGAAATATTTTTCACTAATGGTTATATTTAATATATACCCTAAAAATAAACACAAGATGGTTACATCTACCAGCCATATTTTACTCTTTATACACTCTCTTGGGATCCGAAGAAAGCAATGTTGGGAAAGAAGCACAAGGTCAAACAACGCCAACTTAGGACAAAGACAAAAGGGATTATTTTATTTTATTTTTTGGATCAGAAAAGACAAAAGGATTATAAGATAAATATAAAATGGTGCAAAGATAAGAAGTGGGGGAGAAGGTCAAATGAAATTTGGGAACTACAAAGGCAGCAACTAGTGGTGTTATTACCCGAATCTCCCCTCTAGACGGTTAGCCCGGAATAGGAAGAAGATTTTAAGGCTACTTTCAAAAAATAAATGAAAGGTTATTATTATAAAAAGTCATAATCATATTGCACGAGTGGCTATTCGATCGCGAATATTTTAATTTAGCTTTTTGAGAGGCCTAAACTTTTTAACGATTTATCAATATAGTCCTGTCGTCTAATTTGGGCCGGTAATCGCTGATATGGACACCAACCGTCGTCCTACACGGCCCAACCCCGGCACCGATATGGATAATATTTGCAATTTAAAAAAATTCCGAATTTTGCATATACATATTTTCTTTCTTGTACTTTTCTCTTGTAAAAATATATATGTGTGTGTTTAAAATTTACAAAAATTGTCCATATCAATGCCAATCATGGCGCATAGGACGGCTGACGTCCATGTCGACGATTTCTAACCAAAATTAGTCGGAAGTACTATAATGGTAAATAATCAAAAAGTTTAGAACTAAATTGACCACATTGAAAGTTTTAGGACTGAATTGGTATCCGTACAATAGATTTAGGATCTTCCCAAAATATGGAGTGATGAGTGGAAAATTTTGGAAATTTTAAACTTTGTGAGATGGAAAATAATGAAAAATATAAAGGCTCTATTTGTTTCGCTGGAAAATGAACGATTTAGAAAATATTTTTAAAAAAAGATTACTTATTTCTCTTGAAATAATTAATCAATGGAAAGTTTTACGTGATCAACAATAATTTATTTATAAGCATTTCCGTAGACGATGAGAATTCTTTTTGCTCATTTTTGTAAACGATACAGATGATCGTTTTTAAAAAAGTTATTTATTTTTAACAAAATAGACGGATCTATCATGAAAAATAAAAAATTTGGAAAACATTTTACTAGAAAGGCTCGCTTATATTACTCACAAAATTGAATAAACGAAAAATAATTTTCATCGTTCTCGAGCAAAAATTGTTGTTGATAATAAAAAAAAATTCCAAAGATTAATAATTTCAAGAAAATATTTTCCAAGTCATTCATTTTTTGCTAAACAAACGAAGTTTACGTCTTCAAATGTTTTCCACGTCCTTTCTTCTCTTCAGGTGCTCTCAAACAGAATTTTAAGGCTGATCAAAACATGGGTCTTTAGACGATCCTCGATGATTAATTCACTATCGTATCATGTCTAGCTCTAAAAGTTTATCTCTTTTAGTGACATATGTTTTGATTTGCCATTTTAGGCTTTTGTCTGTTTTACGGAAAATGAATGATTTTATAAATATTTTTCAAAAAATCATTACTTGTATCGCTTGAAATAATTAATTGATGAAAGTTTTTTTTTATTATCGACGATAATTTATGTATAAATATTTTCATAGATAATGAATATATTTTAAGTTCATTCATTTTTATAAGCGTTACGAGATTATCGATTTTTCGGAAAACATTGCTCAAAGGATCATAAAAAGAGTTATGAGATGCTAAGATTCCCATGCTACATAGGACTAGTAAATGAAAAGGTAAACAATAAGTGGGCCCTTTCAAACAACACAATAGAAACTTGTTACATTATGTAACATATACTTTTATGTACTAGCACGTTTATAGGATAATTATTACATTCACTACCTATCTAAATTACGTTTTGCATATTTACCGTTAGATAAGTGACATGTGAATAAATCTGAGGACATAAGTAGCGGCAACGAGCTTTGAAGCTATATATGACCTTGAAGCTCACGGCAGCCACAACTGAGCTCCAAGCTCGTAGTCATGGCCGATCGAGATTGAAGCCAGATCTACTTAACCTTTGCACAATACTTACCATTTCCATCGCAATGAAACCACATTCCTCGATGCAAGGAAACCCCCTGCCCACCTCTACCCCTCTTTGCATGTTTGAACGGTTCGACATCGAGCACTTTGCCGATTCTACGAGCTATCAGATGAGCATTATTTTCCATCATATGTCCTAAATTAGACAATAGATCTGAATTCCTAGGTTCGACTTGTTGAATGAAAGTTGCTCAAGCCTAAAATTTGCTTCCCATTTCTTCATATTTAAGTAGTTTCCCAGATTTAATACCTCTACCAGCTCGTTTCCGCTCCTCAAATGCAAAGAGCTCCGCATTCCGATCAAGAGTAATAATCGGGATCCAGCCATCGACATCCGAGCCTCTGTCAATCTGTTATTCATCGCCGCTCTACTAATAGATTTTTCAATTTGAGTCCTCCCAACTCGAGGCCACCACAGCTGAGCTCCAAGCTCGTAGTCATGGCCAATTGAGATTAAAGCCAGATCTACTTAATCTTTACCCAATACTTACCATTTCCATCGCGATGAAACCACATTCCTCAACGCAAGGAAACCCTCGGCCCACCTCTACCCTCTCTTTGCATGTTTGAACGGTTTGACATTGAGCACTTTGCCGATTCTACGAGCTATCAGATGAGCATTATTTTCCATCATATGTCCTAAATTAGACAATAGATTCAAATTCCTAGGTTCGACTTGTTGAATGAAAGTTGCTCGAGCCTCAAATTTGCCTCCCATTTCTTCATATTTAAGTAGTTTCCTAGATTTGATACCTCTACCAGCTCACTTCCGCTCCTCAAATGCAAAGAGCTCCTCATTCCGATCAAGAGCGATAATCAGATCCAACCATCGACTTATGAGCCTCCGTCAATATGTTATTCAACGCCGCTCTACGAATAGATTTTTCAATTTGAGTCCTCCCAACAATCACAACCCACTTCAGCATTTTCTGCTAATTGTATTTGATTGAGTTATAAAGGGACTGATCGCATCAATTTGACCATTTTAAGACTTGATTGCACCTTTTAAAAGTTTTAAAACTCAATTACACTTTCGCAAGAAATGTTAAGACTTTCGATGCTCTTAATCCTATAAAATAAGGGACCAAATGAAAGTCCTTGTTCTTATGAAACCCCAATCAATCACAACAGAAAAGTTATGCCACTATCTGGCGGTGGCTTATCTTCTTTGTGCTTACCAAAGTAGAAACAGATTTCTCCGGGAGAAACAGGTGCAACTAGTTCGGCCTTTACCACCTTACCAAGAAATTGTTGGTGAGAGAAGGAGACATACGTTTGAGTGAAAGAAAAATGGTACAATAAGGCTTTTTTTGGGGTACACTAAGGTTTACCTTAATCATAATTGTAAGTCTAATCTTAAAATTAACAGTGGGAATATTGGCTGAAGTTGGCAACTACTCCGACTTATGTTCGATTCCAAAGGGTCGTAGTCTCTATCAGTTAGTGGCTTTTGAGTTTTAGACATGACACGAAAAGCACCACGACTTCCTAGAAATCCAGTGAAGCCTTGGTTTCCTTTTACATTGCAGAGGTCAATCACACTATGCGAAGATTAGAGGCATATTTGACATTGCTCAACACCCAGGGGGTCCCATCTTCTGAGTTCAAAATGTTCGAATGGTCGATGAAAGTCCTCTTTCAATTCCGAAAAATGGTGAACGACGACCAACCTCATCAATTTATTGTCCTAAGAGGTCGAACCAGGGGGGGATAGGATCCCCCTTATGACGTCTCACGCGCCTCATGCGTGGAGGCAAATAAGGGAAAGAACGGGATGATGAATGTATGTAAATGAACAGTAGGCGACACTGTCTTGAGTGCATACAAAATACACGATGCAATAACATAATTTTCAGTCATGCAGGTCCACATACTAAAATCTTCATTACGTTCCTTCAATATCAATGCAAACTTCCAAAAAAAGATAGACTAAAATCTAGGAGCTAGAACAACGGAAACACAATTTCGAAGATACCTCGGTCTCCACCTCGTTGCACAACCACAACGTTCAGATGCTAGCCAATCCACCGCTTTTAAATTTATTTCATTTGATCAGCACATCATTATTGTTGGGCGCACTGCACCCTCTGGGCCCCACCATGCATGTCATCATCCTCCTCGTAAGCCTCCTGGGCCTGCGCCTGCTTTCGCCGCATCTCCTCCTCGATGTTAACATCGTGAAGAGTCGTTTCCTCACACTCATCCAATTCCATGTCAGTGAGCTGCGCTGATGACCTTGGTGGCAGAATTGTTTCCAGGGCCTTGCATTGCTCCGGGTTCAGGGAGTCGGGGAACTCCACCGTGAAGTGGATGTAAAGTTTGCCCTTCATGAATGGCCTCTGGTAGATAGGCATCCCTTCATCGTCTACTGCCTTGAATTGGTCTGGTCAACAGAAACACGTAATTAATGGCGACAACTACGAGTGTAAAGATAACATATGAATTGATTTCATGTACATTATCCAAGAATCACACGGTCACAGCATCAAAACCAAAGATAGCTACTGTAAAAAAACCGAAATTTGCAACCTGCATGAAGACATGTATGGCATTAACAAATCTAGAATGGCTAAGCATCGAACACAACAGACAGAAAACTACCACAGCCATCTCAAGATAAGTGAAAATGACTATTATAGTCTAGCACAGAGTCCCCGTAATGTGGCAATAAGGGGCCCCGACGTCTTGAGTCCACCAGTGACAAGTAGTTGGCATTCAAGTGCAAACAATAACTGGTCAAGACTCAAAATTAAATAATGAGTTCATAATACGAAAGCCAATTGCAAACAAGAATAAACACTCCAGAGTTCTGAAGATCCTCCAGAGATTCTGCTTAATGGTCCTCGAAATAGTTCCTTACCAGGCTTAACAACCTCTCCAGGTTGGGATTTAATAAGAAGCTGCCTGTTATCCAAATGAGTCAATGCAAATTGGAAGCCACAAAGTGCCTCGGTAAGGGACAATGTATGTTCATAGAACAAGTCATCTCCCTTTCTCTTATACTTGGGATGCTCCTTTTGTTGCAACACGAACACAATGTCACCGGTTAGGGTGTCAGGCTGCCATTAAGTAAGGAGAGACCTCAAGTCAACTATTGATTGACTAACAAATACATCACCACAAATTAAATTGTATAAAGCTTGCGCCCCTGAAGGGGAATTAAAACAAAATAGAGATTCTCTTACAGCTTCATCAGCTTCCCCAGGGAATTTTATCTTCTGTCCATTTTGCATACCCTTTTCCACTATTACCTCCAGGACCTTTTTCTCCTGAACCACCTTATCACCCTTGCATAACGGGCAGCGGTCCTTGTCATTTATAGTCTCCCCGGTACCCTTGCAATCATTGCATGGATGTTGCATCTGCTGGATCATAGAAGGGCCAAGGTGTCTAATGGAAACTTTCATTCCAGAACCCTGACAACCCGCACATTTGATTGAAGCACCAGACTTGGACCCTTTACTGCAAATGGAAGAAAGGAGATCCATATTAGCACTTTGCAGGGACTCAGGCATATTCCAGAGAAGAAGACAGCAGTATCTTTGTACTAACCCTTTGCATTTGGAGCAAATAACGTTGCGAGATAGTGCCAACTTCTTGGACGTGCCATTATAAAGATCTTCGAGAGACACCTTGAGAGGATGGATGACATCCTCACCTCTTCTCTGCCTTCGGCCTCTGCTACTTCCACCACCTGAGACCATAAAAGTTCAGATCAATATTGACTTCTCCAGCATTCACTATACGGCACCAAACATTATGCTCGGTTGCAGATGCTTGTCAAACTTACCACCGAAAGGACTTCCACCAAAGAAAGATTGGAAAATGTCAAATGGATCGTGGCCTCCGCCTCCAGCACCTCCACCCATTCCTTCCTTGAGAGCATCCTCACCGTATTGATCATAAATCTCTCGTTTTTCAGGGTCACTCAGGACTTCATAGGCTTGTGCCAATTCTTTAAACTGCAGGAAAACATTCATTCGCAAAGTGGTACAAGCACAGTATTAAAGAAACATTTCAGAGATTGGAGAATCTAGAAACCATGTCAAGCCATGAAAAATCATCAGTATGGTGCAAGCAATAATGCTTATGTAAGAGAGTCGAGCCATGAAAAGATCAACTGATCATCCCTGTCAAACCGTTCTGCACAAGTACAAATTGGTACTGGCATGACCAGATTATAAACATACGCATCTATAAAGCGACGAGCACGCCAAAACGCAGTAAAAAAGAACTTCTTATACAGAAGAATCTACTCACGTAAACACAGTTCAGCACAGAAAGCGTATCAATCCGCCATGACCATGAAAGACACAAACAACTATCATGCATTTAGGTGATACCTTTCCTACAAGATACACAAGCAATAACAAGTTCATCTTTTTCGTGCCGTGGGCTAAACCAAAGAACCCACTGCCCAACAATACCACAATCTATAGATAGCCAGCCCCACATATCATTCAGCGAGATGAATCAAATTGACGGCAATCCCGATCCTACACCCTATCCAAGCCCGCAAATTTTTCATGACGAGAGGCAGGAACAACATCGAATTGAACCAAAACTCCCCCATCGAGGACGCAGATCTGACCAATCAACGACACAATCACGAACAAATTACCCCAAGAAAACAAAGAGAAAAATTCCCAAGATTCAAGCATCAACGAAAAGCACGGGGGGGCCAAAAACCAACGAGCCGAATCGAAGCTCGAGGAGGGTGACCTTTTCCGGATCGCCGCCCTTGTCGGGATGGTTCTTGATCGCGGCCTTCCTGTACGCCTTCTTCAGATCATCCTGGGAGGCGTTCTTCGAGACCCCGAGGACGTCGTAGTACTTGGTGTTGTCGCTCTTCTTCGGCGCCCTCCCGAACATCTTCCCGTCTCCCTTGAAAAACCCTAACCGCAGAAATCCCAAAAAAAAAAAAGAACACCACACGGGAGGGCAAACAGCAAGCACCACCAAACAAAAACCCAATTACAGATCGCGGAGATCCGGGCCAATTCCGAAACCGAAAAACTTCCCGGAAGAAATCGAACAGGGCGATAGGGGACGCGGAGGAACCGAGAGAGGTTGACTGACCTCGGGAAGCCTCGGATGGATCGGAGGAGGGAGGTCGAAGAAGGCCGAGCGCAGAGACGGCTAGAGCAAGAGAGAGAGAGAGAGAAGGGAGGAGACGAGATCTGGGATTAATAAAGGGAAGGGGATGGACGGTCAAGATTTGTTGGCGGTGTAGGGGGGGGTTGGGGGAAAGTGCGAGGTAAATGGAGGGGGAGGAAGGATCTAGAACCCTAAGTCCTTTCTCTTTTTTCCTCGGCAATCCTGGCCGTTGGATCGGGGGATTTTGAGATGATGTGATCCGCTGGATATAACTGGCGGTCCACGCTCGCGCCCTCTCTTTCTTTCCTTCTCTCTCTTGTTTTTTCTTTTCTTCTTTTGTTGTTGTTGTTGATTATTATGTATATGCATCGGGACGATTTTCTCCTTCTTCCTCCTCCTCCTCCTCCTCCTCCTTTCTATTTGCCAAAAAAACAAACCAAAAAAGTGGAAACTTTTGGACTTGCGAGATTCTATTTTTATAGTTCGGAAAAAAAAAAAAGAGAAGAGGTTCATAGAACGTGCACGGCGTACAGGTTTTCAAATAAAAGGGAACATTGAGGGTCCAAAATTTTGAAAGTAACGGATCGGCTCTTTATTAATTTAGGATCCGAATTGTCCCTGCCGGCGCGCCGCCTCCGTCGTGGCTCCTCCCGTTGCCGTCGGCGTTCCTCGCCTCGCGCCGCTCCTCCCTCGGCCCCTCGAGTCGTGGCCGGCGAGGGGCTCGGGAGGCCGCGAAGGCCCCGAATGGGCGGATCCAAGATCGCGAGGCCGGATGGAGGCCGCCTCCTCTCCGAGCGATACAGAGGAAGGGATGAGCTGGGCGCATAAGCCGGCGCTCGTAGGCTCGACAAGAGCGATGGCCTGGGGGGCAGCAACCGCTTGGCGGGATGAGCTTTGGTGGTGTGATGATGATAACCCGAAGTTGAATTGTTGGGTGGATCGCACAATGGGAGGGCTAAGGGGAGAGGAAGAAAGAGAAAAGAGAGGAGAAAGGGTTTTTCTTCGCCTTCCGTTCCAATGACTTTGGGTATATACTTATTTGGAAAAACTCATCGAGGCCGTGGACCTCAAGTAGCCAAAATCTAAGATCTTGAGGCCGGATGGAGGTTGCCCCCTTTTCGAGCTACGTAGAGGGAGGCACGAGTTGGGCATTTAGGGTAAGCGCTCGGAGGCTCGACGACAGCGATGTCTCGCGGGGCAGTAACAATAACAGTCGCTTGATGGGATGGCTTTGGTGGTGCAATAATGAATACTCAAGTAGAATTTTTGGGTGGATCGCACGAGGAGAGGGCTGGAGGAGAAAGATGGGGAGAAAAGAGAGGGGAAAGGTGTTTTCTTTTTTTTTTTTCCTTTCGGCTCCAATGGCTTAGATATATACCCTTCCGAAAAACTCATCCATCGTAATGTGATCGAAAAAGATTTCCTACAATTATGAATGAGGAGAACACGACCCTTTAAATTTAAACACCTCGCTTGGTGAAAGCTCGGAAGACCGAAAAGAGGATGACCGAAAAAAGGTATCGCTCCAAACTAACATGACCGATCGGCCCGATTAAGTGTAGCCATCGCCATTGGATTTGGTAAATTCAACGACCAAGATCGGTCTTGTTCGTTGGGAATCCGGGTCCAGACAAGTATCTTGCTCGGGCCAAAAAGCCCTAAGCCCACCCACCCCATCATCATTACTCCCCCCCTCCCCCCCATCCAACAGATGCTTGCCAACCCTTTTGCTCCCACTTTGCTCTATCCCCAACACCAGTGAACTACTGGCCAGTGGCCACCACCACCACCAAAGCTTTGCTTGCTTCTCACTTCCCTCGCTTCTCAGCCCCCTCCCCCCCCCCCCCCTGTTTTCTTTACACCCCCCCTTCAAACTCCTCCTCGGAAGGAGACTGTCCTCTTCCAAGCACCCCTTTCCACGTCCCCGCGGTAACCTAAATCGTCACCCCCTCTTCCTTTCAATCCTTCCCCCCACCCCCCTTCTTTTTTTCTCCCTGCACTGCATCCTCCTCCTTTTTGGTTTTTTCCTTGTCCCCCCAATCTTGCTATCTTTATTGGTTTCGTTATGGCCCCTCTCATCATCATCCTCATCCTCTCCTCCTAAATCCCTAACAACCCCAAACCCCCTTCTTCTCCGTCTTCTTCTTCTTCTTCCCTCGTCAAGAACCCAAATCCCTGCGAAGACCCACGAATCAAGAACTCCATAAAACCCAAAATCCAAGCTCACCCATTTTCGCATAGCCCGAAGTCTCGACACCCTTTGGCGATTTCTGGCGAGTGGTGAAGCTAGAAGTGAGAAAGGAGTGATTTTTAATCTCCCCCCACTCTCCCCACGGCCATGTTCACATCACCCTTTGTCCTCACTCTCTCCCTGTTGCTCTCCCTCCCTCTCTTGGTCTTCTTCTTCTTCCCCACCATTTACCCCCACAAGGACCTCCCCGTCTCCCGGCGCGAGGAGCTCGACGACCTCGCCCTCTTCCGCCGCGCCTCCGCCGCCCGCTCCCCCTCCCACGCCCTCCCGCCGCCGCCTCCTCCCGCTCCTTCCCGGCGAAGTTCGCCCGCCTCGGGGCCCGCAACTCCCGGCCCAAGATTGCCTTCCTCTTCCTCACCAACTCCGATCTCTCCTTCTCTCCCCTCTGGGAGAAGTTCTTCAGTGGCCACTCTCGATTCTACAACATTTACATTCACGCCGATCCTTCTTCCAAGTTTGCGCCGCCCGATGGGGTTTTCCGGAACCGGCTAATCCCTTCGAAGAAGACCGAGCGGGCCTCGCCGACGCTGATTGCCGCCGCGAGGAGGCTTCTTGCCGACGCCATCCTCGACGACCCGGCGAACTTCTACTTCGCACTGGTCTCACAGCACTGTGTCCCGCTCCATTCCTTCCGATACATGTATAACGCCCTGTTTGGGAGCTCGATCTCCGCCTTCAATGCCTACATAAACCCTGGCAAGTACAAGAGCTATATCGAGATCCTATCCGAGGAGCCGAATTTGTACGAGCGCTACACGGCTCGAGGAGAGCACGTGATGCTCCCGGAAGTGCCGTTCGAGCAGTTCAGGGTCGGTTCTCAGTTCTTCATGCTCGCGAAGCGGCACGCGTCGCTTGTCATTGAAGATAGGAAGCTGTGGAGGAAGTTCAGATTGCCTTGCTTGAACAAGGAGTGTTGCTACCCTGAAGAGCACTATTTTCCGACGCTGTTGTCAATGTCGGATCCAAAGGGTTGCAGTCAC
Organism: Syzygium grande; assembly: GCA_024733475.1. NCBI lineage: Eukaryota > Viridiplantae > Streptophyta > Magnoliopsida > Myrtales > Myrtaceae > Syzygium > Syzygium grande. The sequence continues at coordinate 10,183,865 of JAMXDD010000011.1, forward strand.
TACACACTGACTAGAGTGAATTGGACCGGCAGTTTCGATGGGCATCCACATTTGTATCAGCCCGAAGAAATTTCCCCGAAGCTCGTGCACGAGTTAAGACAGTCCGAGTCGAATTATTCGTACTTCTTCGCACGAAAGTTCTCGCCAGAGTGTTTGGAACCGCTCATGAAGATTGCAGACAGCGTCATCTTCAAGGATTGAACTTTGAAGTGGGTAAGAGTCACCTCTCCCTATTTTTAGCTTTTGCTATATTCTTATTGTTCTTTGCTTGAGTACTGGTTTATTCTACATTCTCATGCACCACAAGATGAGCCGCTGGAATATCTTAACAGTTGAGTTTCCTCATGTTCCAGTTTGATTCGCATTCCAAAGTTAATAAATTTTGGTGACCGAGTGAAGTTTCCCACTAAAATACCGATTTTCCATTGCTGTTCTGTTTTGAGAAAAATTTTAACCCGAAAATCCACCTGCTCTTTCCGAAGCGAATTGGAGTACCCTTTTCCTTAAGATAGTCAATGTATCATATTCTAGTGTCTACTTGGATCATTGTTGCCTTGCATAAATTAACTCTTGCTTTTACCTCATTCTTTGGCCATAAAGACATTAGCAGTATCATTGCAAAACATGGTGTGAGCATTTTGAAGGGACCCTGTTAGTCTTGTTTTTGGCCCTTCTAACTTTTTGTGGGGACACTATGTTTTTCTGTTTCTTTCTCCTATCACAAACCCTGCTTAATTGTCGCAATGCAATGAGTCAATTTAGTATATTGAACTCTATAGGATGAAAGGTTTATGTCTGGGCCACTTTTTGGCTTGGGTAGGTACTCTGATTTGACCGTTGACCTTGCCCATCGCTATGTATTTGGTGGTGAGGGACCTGGATGAGTTCATCCAGATGTTGAGAGATCTTGTAATTTTGTTGAGGAGAGGTTGAGTTTGGAAGAGTTGGGCCACCAGAATTAGAACACCTGTCTGTTGTTATGTCATAGTTGTGTTAAATATGATATCGAATAGGGTGAATGATGTGGTCCCCTGCTGATTGAATCCACTGGATTTAAGAGAGTATTAGAAGATGAGAGAAATCAGATTTATGGGTGTTTTTTTTATATGTTCAGATGTGAAGTCAAAGGTGCTCAGACTTGAGTTGTTGCTAAACTAGTGAATGGGTTGCTGATTGATATAGAAAGAATAGACAAATGAATCATGGGACAGAAAATATTCAGAATACAGAAAGATTAGTTTGTTCTGCAGTCAAATTTATCGACTTGGAATGGAAAATATTTTCCTGGTTTTCTTGGTTGAAAGATGTACAGCTTGTTAACAAATCTGGTAGACGAGCTTTTGCAGCCTTGTCACTGGTGAAATTAGAAGTGTTACTACTGGAGTAAATATCATGTAGACTGGCTTATTCGTGTTAATTGTCAATTGTGATTTCTTTAGTGTATAAGATCCATGAGCGTTGAAAGGTCTATTTTCACTTATTGTTGAACCTCTATAAGAACCTGTAACATTTGGATGGCTTTGTTTTGTTCAAAAAGAACGATCTTTTGATGCGGTTTTCTTGGTGGAATAACTTTACTCTCTATCATTTGATGCTGGAAATGGAATATGGATAAAGTAATTTGCTTGATGAATGGTGCGTCTTAAAAGCTTGTGAGTTTCAAGAGCTGGATAAGAAACTACTTTTGTATTGTTCCCACCTTCTATGTATACCAATGGGCCGCTGCACTCCTTGGGGGACGAAATTTGCTAGAAACTTGCACAGCCTTTTAAAGTCTGATTCTAGGGAAAATGCGTCGATAAGGAGAACTTCATAAGTGGGATTTGGCCAACTTCCAAATTACAAAGTGGTAAAGCTTTCCAATTGAGGAACTCAGATTGCAGATGACAGGGATCGAGTTACAATTTTGTCATTGTTTCCGGTGAAAAGCTGTATGATTTGGTAAGAATGGCTGGATGGTCAGATCTTGGGTCTTAACTTTTTCTAGGTTAAACTCCTTTTTCCGGAGATATCATAAAGAGGAAACTGTGAAATGTGCTTTCTCTCAGCTCATTCAAAGAGCTCTTACTCTGTGTATACACTTCTTGAATTGTGAGCATTCTCCTGTCACCGGTAGAACAAATGTAGTAGATTTCCAGATACTGCGAATGGCTCGACTTTCCCTGCATATCTGTAGTGGCAATCTACTTGCATTTAATGGTCCTTGCTGTCTCTTGTTTTTGTTCCTTATCCTCTGAGAACATCTTATATAAATCTGATCGATGCTCACGCGAGCGTGGCATGGGAAATGTCTTCACTTGCTCGTGATGCGATCCTTGTCTGACTGTGGCTTCTTTCTTCCTATGTCCACAGCTCAAGAAAAGAATCTTTTTTGAAGTCCTGGCTTCTCTGAGAAGTGTTGAATAAAGTAGAAAAAAGAAGAAGGGAATCTTTTGACTTCGAAGGTGCACAGAAGGCGGACAAAAGAGACCTGCGAATGCTGGATCATGGGAGGGAATAACAAGGTCCTGACCCCATGGTTGTTGCTGCTTGCTGCTGTATTGTGATGTGGAGGGTGAACCCAAGTCAAGTTGCACATAGTGCGAGTGAGTGAGTGTATGCGTCTGTTTTTTTTCTAGAGATTTTATTTTGCCCCCTTTTTTTTAATTTTCTGTTTGAAAAGGCGTAATGGACGGTGGGTATAGTGTGGAGTGGAGGAAAAGCAATACCAAGGCTCGTTGCTCTTCCTTCTCCATCTTGAAAAGTTGAAGGTGGAACTTTCATTCTCCCGTTTACCCTCCCTTCAAAACTTTGACTATTAAATTGTAATCTATTAGTCGCTTTTTCTTTTTACTCTAAAGAAGAAATCGTCTCCTTCTCTTCTTCTCTGATTTGTGGCTTTTTTGGGGGTGGTGCTCCTTCCTTTTGCATCTGTCTTTGGTGGTGTTTTGATCTTTTGCTCTTTGGTTGTGGTGTGACTGCTTGCTTTGTCTCGTATGATCATAGTAGCTTTTGAAGGAAGATGTGAACGAGTGCGCTCGGGGTACTTTTCTCAATACTTGTTATGGAAGAGTACCCGCAAAGTGTATTTAAGTTTAGGGAGTATCTAGGTACGTGTTTTTTTGGGGCGCGGGGCTGATTCAAAGACGTTGTACCCATCAGAACGGTTTTTTGTACCCATCGGAACGGTTCAATCCGTGCTCGACGAGCCGGTTTTCGCATGTATCCCCAGAAAAACTATGGTCTTGTGCAGAATGTTATTGATTAGATATATATTGAAAGTTGCGTCAGATGCGCACAACAATTATTGTCACACATGAATGTTTGTCTAAATATGCAGTAAATTATATATTTTCATCCAAAGATTCTCTTCATTGATCAACACTTCAGGAAATTGTTTTGCAAATAGCCAGAAAGTATCAAGCTATGGGCATGCAGAAATGAGGGGTTGACCTTAGATTTTGATGGACCGTTTCCTGCAAAAGCCCATGGGTAGGTTCTGTTTTTTTTTTTTTTAGAGGACATTTTTCACGTTGTTGATTGACTATTGAAAAGTATCACAAGTAGAATTAGATTAGAATTATTCACCTAATTGAAAATAAACAGAAACTAGGGTTAGCCCAAGTATCCCAACTGTTTTAGTTTTTCCCTTTTTCTCGATAAATTGGGCTTTATGGGTCCTTGTCGCTCTTGTAGTGAACACATAGATTTTGAAATGTCATTAGTAATGCTTCAGTTTGTTCGTTGAAGAATTACTTGAGAAGATAGAATTATGTTTCCTTATTTCAACATGGCAATATCCACATGTTCCGCACCCCTAATTGGGGAAAAGTTTTTCTTTCCTCATTTCCAAGAAATACCCCCATGTTTCACTTCCCAGAGTTAAACCGAAGCTTGATCCAATTTATCTCTCTTGTAGTAAACATATAGATTTTGGAATGTCATTAGTAATGCTTCAGTTCGTTGGTTGAATAATTACTCGAGAAGAGCCCATATCAGAAGATTTCATGGCCTTTGTTGTTGACAACCAAATCAAGGCTTTTCATGTTTTCATCATGTTTTCTAATATATCAAGAGAGAGAAAAACCACTTGACTTGAGGTATAATTAACCTCTAAACGGTATAATTAACCGCTAAACGCATCGATTTTTTATGAGATAGTATGTGGGATTTGAGCAAAATCATATTTCTCGTGGGGTTGCCTTAAGAGTATGAAGGATTAAACATCGCATAGTCAGGAGGAGAGATTCATGAAATCTAATTGCTTTCAGCTTAAACCCGAATAGTTCCCATAGATTTCGAGAAATAAGGTCAACAATTACGGATATCAACCCGTTGTTGTCATATGATATTTACATTATAATTAATTCTGCCCATCATGTTAATCACGTGTTAACTCTCACGACATATATGTGAAAATCAATTTTTGGATTATCCTATCCTTCATATGACTTTGTCCCTTTTTATTTTTTTTCATTTTGGCAAGCATGACTTTGTCTTGGAAAAGCATTATCTTATGGATATAAAATAAGGGTGAGCTCATTGTGAGCTTTGTCTTAATCAAAGCGGCATTAAAAAATCATTTGGAGTTCATATGGAAATCTTCAGGATGCATGCACAATCCATAGGCTCATCTCCACTTCCTACCCCTTTAATGCATTAAATTAATGAAAAGGTTATTAAAAGTACCTCTTTCCCACCCAAAAAAATAGAGTTGATTATAAAATAAACATTTTTGGTATCCCATCCTGCTTTATGGAGCCACCATAAAACCCTAAATTAAGAAATACCCTTTTTTCCATTTTCATTTCATTTCACATATTAATTATTTCTAAATTTGTAGGCACTTGAATATATAAAATTCAATCGGCAATTAACGTTAATTACTTGATGATAAAATAATGAGAAAGCTTGACAAATTGTACCAGCTAACTCACCAACCAACACACGCACAAATGCACAAAAGCAATAATAAATTAGAACACTATTACTAAACGACATAGACAATCAAACAAACTAAGATATCAACATCTGATAGCTTTGTCTTGGACATTCTGTACCATTTCGATATTTTTCACATTTTTAATTCTTTTAGCCCGCTAAGGGATATAATTCCTTTTTCTTTATATCCCGCTTTATTAGATCATCTTCGCTTATATCATAATTATAAATACGACAAGTGTCGATTTATCAAATAATTCACCATCAATTAAAAGTAATAGTAGATAATATATATATATATATATACACACACTTGTGGGTCCCATCTCCACTGATTCGATTGATTAATCAATGTTGCGTTTTGTTACTATCAACCTACAAAAGCATCATTTTCAAAATTTGGTACGGTGAAGATTCGTAACTCCCATTGACTCATTAAAACATCATTTTTAGGGGTGCTTAGTGATTCGTACTCTTATTATTCTTTTTTCCTACATGTCGAATATCGAATTAAACTTTAGTAAATTTACATACTTCGGCGATCTTTTCAATCCGAAGACTAATTAAGATATTAAAATCCAATTTAAAGACATAGAACTTCGCTTTCTTAGATAAATTTCGAGTCTTGAAATGTTCATTAACCACGTGGTGATAAGAGCAGAGAACATTATTCGTATTTGATGATACGAGAATAGAGCTTTCTCCATATCTCTAATTAACACGCGCATGAATCCATTTTATCACCACTAAATCGAGGTTAAAAAGATTAGTATAACCAGCTAACTCAGCTTTTTGAAGAAATTTACATGAATCGCTTTATTTCTCTCAACAAGCAAGTGTGTGAATCCCTTTTTTGATGTGATGTATAAATATATATATAGTATATATTATATTACTTTATATTATATGATTGCGGGCCCGTGGTTCTCCATGCAAGTTGTTGCTTGGCCTCATGCATGAAGCTAATTTAATTTCCCACTAGGTTCATATCTTTATGTTGTTTCTAAGATTCTTTATGCTTAAAGAGGAATATCTCTCTCACTCTTTTTCATTTTATTTTATTTTTTGGCCTCGAGTGGAATATCTTTTTAGTGAGGCCCACAGAGTTTTTTTTTTTCACTTTAGGGAAATATTTCTTTTTTGGGTTTTTATTATTCTTATGAGGACTCAGCTTTCGCAGTCAATAGGAAGGTCACTGTTTAGCTTAGCCCTACCTATCAGTTCCTCAACAAAATATATCTAATCTTTGATTAAAAGTCTGATTAAAAATTGTGGGTATGATAAGTAGAAATGTGATCAATAATCATGTTATGATGTGGTTCTTTATCTTTGAACAGAAGTCAACTTTTTAGCTGTTTTTCCTTCTTAATAAAAAGCACGTATGAATAAATTTAACTCGACTTCAAATAGCTTTAAAGGTCACCTAATTTAACTCGACTTCAAATAACTTTAAAGGTCGCATATTTTCAAAAGTTTAAAATGCTTAAAATATTAAAATAAATACCAAATTTCAAGCTCCGACTCGTATGCTTCGCCTAAAATTTTATGGTCAAGTCCAAAACAAGGCACTAAAACAAATTACCACAAGCCTCTTGAGCGTTGAAATGATATGTAGTTATAATGTATGTCTGTATCTGCATATATATAGATATTAAACATTATGTATCACCTTAATAAAAAGAAACACAATACACGGTGTCATTAAATATTTTCTTACATTTAACCACTAAAAAATTCGATACATGCATTAATGTTTTGATGAAGGTTAAGGAAACTCTTAACCAAATGAGTTCCTTTGGATCCACGGTATGGTTAAAAGTTACCTCACCAAAGGAAAGGAATTTTTGCTCTTACGAGAGTTTCTGTAGCCTATCATCTTTATGACGGGCTCCACGGATGCTTTCATTATTTCAAAGTGTCGGTGCCGGTGCTGGCACTCGTTGCACCCCTTGCACCCCCAATTCCCTATATATCTTTGTCTTCTTCACAATTGTTTTACATCCTCATGATCTCAAGCTCATATTAGAATTAGAATGAGACTTTTTAAGGACTTGCTTTGGCCTAAAAACACGACCTTCTTGCTCAAATTTTCAAATCCTCACTATGATTAGTCCTCTTTGTCTTGGTTACTGGAAAAACAGAGCTAACATTAGAATGAATCCTACAGTTTTCACAGGGAGTCGGACAACGGAAGCGGAGACAGAACAAAGCAAGAAATGGAAATTTCACGATTGATGTACAGAAGGAGAGTCTTTTGGGCCTGAAGTTGCAAAGAAAGCCGAAAAGTGATGGCTGACCTGACTCCCCTTTCTCGGACCTACCCTGTCGTACACTCGCTTCCCTGCTGTCTTCCAGCATCTCTCTCTCTCTCTCCGCTGCACCAGCGGAATGAATGCCTCACTTAAAAACTACTCGGGGCTGGCTTTCTTTCCCTTTCTTGTTTTTGTTTTCCCTTTTGTTGCTTTTCAGTTTCAAAGAATGAGAGGCGCATATTAACCATTCTTCACCCACCCCTGACTGTGCTCTTCTCGTGGGGAGGCGATATATTCAGAGAGGAAAAACAGTAGGTGAGCTAGAACTTTCCCGTTGCTGCTACAGCTTTTCTGGATGGGTTTCGGTTTTTCTTTTCGAGGAAAAATTAAATCTTGCTGTTGGGTTTTCGTTTTCGCGTTCGGAGAGGCGATGATTGAAGTTTGAAGTGTTCCTTCTCTCCAAGTGAGTTTCTTTCTGTTCTCCTCCAATCGAACCGTGTGAGCGTGTCTTTAGTCTTCCTTTCTTTTTGTCTTTCGTTTGCCCTGAAGACTTCTCCCTGTTTCATGGTTTTTGCGTCGAACGTATTTGAACGCTCAGTGGAGTCACTGTTGCATTGTTTCTTTTTTTTTTGTCTGCAATCCTGTTTGTTATGCAGTTTGGGTTGGTTGAGTGTCGCATGCACATTGTTTTACAATTTGCAAGGTATCAACTATTAAGAGGTTGCTCTTTTAACCAAAAAAAAAAAAAACTATTAAGAGGTTGCTCTTTGTATTTACCTTCTATGAAGCTGCGATCTTTATCTTCCCCTGTGAACATATGTTAGTAGTTGTTTGATTGCAAGAAAGTGTGAAGAGAGAATTCATGTGTAAGATGGTGCTTCATCCCAAATGACAGTGTTCAAGCTCTATCTTTTTTTTTCTTTTCTTTTTTGGGTTGGGGCCAATGGGAGGGAAGAATTACAAATGAGGATTCTATTCCTAGAGAAGTTTTGCCAAATTCAATGAGCTATTTCATTTGACAGTTTTTGTGTAAACTCATAATTTTGTACAGAAGCTAGAAGGTCTCTGTCTGTGTGACATGTAATAGAGAAAAAAGTTTAATGTCTATCTGTGGTTTGCGAATTCGTCATGTGAAGTTTAAGTATTTCTCTACCAGCAACTACCAGGTGTCCTCTTTCTCCCTCAAAGTTCTCTAAATTCAAAACTTTCTTTGTAGGATGCTGGCGCAGGTGGGGGAATATGATGTGCACTTTCGCTTTCATAAAAGAGAGCATTGAGAGAGAATCTAACCATGGACTTATATGAAGAGCTTATGGATTCCCTTTGATTCATGTCACCATGTCGAGGCAAGCTCATCTTCCACCTCGCTGCCCATTTCAAAGGAAGCCCATTTCTTGGCCAATTCACGACCCCACCTCTCCACCTGCAAACACAAACCACGGCAATGTCTTTCCACGGCATAAAAAATCTCCCTCTCAGAGTGCCATTTTGGAGGAGCAGCCGGCATGGCTTGAGGATTTGCTGGATGATCCAAACTCAAGTAACAAGGGAGTCATCCATCGGAGATCGGCTAGTGATTCAATTACTCTTTTAGATGGCCTATCAGACTCATTACCAGCAATCAAACCCCATACTGCGAAGCAGGCCAGAGATGAAGGGGAAGCTTTGGGAAGGTTGGACTTGGACTGCATTTATGGTCCCAATTCTCCACGTCAAAAAGGCAACCCGGCATTACCGGACAGTGGCATAGTTTCAGCATTGTCAGAATATATTTCACAGACTTCCCTGCAGTTCCTAGATGGCAGCCTATGCATTTCTGGAATGGTCAACTCAGATATGAAAGGTGATATCTGTGTTTCAACTGGTGATGCCGAAATGAAGACAGTGAAACGGTAAGGCAATGTGCTCATATATTCTGGTAGCAATTTTAGCTATTTCTAATTACTCAGTGATATATTAGCTTCTAAACACCCTTGGTGATTGATAACTCTGTAATCTTTTTTACATTTTTTCATGATCTAGAATTCCGGACTCACTTTTGTCAGCTGCATCTGCAAATTTATATATCCCTAATGTTTGCATACGTGGTCAATGGAAAAGCTTAGCCAAATTTCCTTCAATTCGCCATCCATATGTTCACAGGCTTAGCATGTGTGGTTTTTATTCTTTGGCTAATTGCTTTCTTGAGCTAAAATACATCAGTTTATTCCAATAGAGTGTATCAAATAAGTATGTCGAGGTACTTAAATGAGGGGAATTATAAATTGATTTAAGGATGCTCTTGTATACTTTCAAGTGCATCTGATTTTTCTTGGATTTTAATAAATGTGTCGGAATTGAAAGCTGATCTAGCTAGGAAAACAATTGTCTCCTTTTCGTTACTTCTGCAGTTGTTAATTATGAATAACGGAATATGAATGTGCTTAGCTTGCATATTCATTGTTTTTGACAGCAAGTTGAGTGTACTTTCAAACCTTGGAGCTTCTTCGAACTTGTTATGCTCAGAGTACTCAAAGTTTATTAGATACACAACAACCTCTTTTGTTGACTATGATAAGATATTCTATCCTGGCCTTCTGAAAACGGTGTCCTATGCATGCATGTACTGTACCAGACCTATTAACCATATCCTAGCAGCAGGGCTGCAACACTGCCTTTCCCTAAGGTGCACATAGACCTGCAGATATTCTTGACTGATCTAAAATTTTCCTCGGGCGAACAAATGTGTACTTGTCAAGTGACTTTTCGAGGTCATCATCTTATATGTGTATGTTGGAACACAACCTTTCCTACAGAGCATGGCTGGACAAAGACCTTGTGTCCTCCGCGTTGTTTTTTTTTGTTTACATAATTATTAAAAAGCTTTTCCACTTCATCCAACCATGAGAGTATAAAAAGTAAAGTTATACTACACACCAGTTCTTGTGAAGTTTTTTTTTTTATTTACTGTATATTGATTCGTACGAGCACCAATTTTCTGTGATTGCAACCCCTACTCTCATTTTGGGAATAGTTATATCCAGGGAAGATGATTGCTCGTCGCTGAAGTAGCCTCTGTCACAATGTAAATGCTTATCCTGTGTTTCGGTGCAAAGCCATGATATGAATATTAATACTACAAACTGATCGCTTTGTCTTCTTTCTTAGTTCATGGGACAGGAAGCATAGGAATGACTTATTTTGGCTTTTCTGCAGGCATTCAGGACAGCGTTCGAGGGTACGTAGACTTCAGTATATTGCTGAACTGGAGAAAACAGTCAATGTTTTCCAGGTTAGAGGCTTAGAGCTTCTTGATATTGTGGCAACATAGTCATATATTCTGGTTAACAGTGAACACAGAAAATAAGAAATCCATATAGAGACATGCCCCCCAATCACATCTGGCTTTTCCCATTCTATGGTTTGAGTGCCATTATTCATAGCAAGCAAATGCCCAGCACGGACCATGCATCTTTCATGTAGAACCAACCATTCGTCTTGATTATGGTAGGAAAGACGAAACCTCTTGGTCAAGACTTGTTGACTTATTGACTCCGAAAACAGGTGGTTGTATATGAAAGCTATAGAAGAAGCTTCAGCATTTTTGGACTTACAAACTGCAAACTACAAGAAATTCTTTGTAATTAATTGAAGAAGAAAAGACAATTCATCATTTGAAGCTGGAAATAACATATGATCTGCAGTTTTGACAGATTAATTACCATAAAAGTTCGTCGTTTTCCCTGTACAAAAGTTTTGTTGCTTCTTCTTAATGAATAGCTCCATTCAATTCAGTTGTTGTCCAAAAAAAAAGTCTTCATGTTATTTTCCCTGTCTTATGCTGTAACCTAATTTGCTATGTAGCCCTTTAACGTTGTTGCCTGCTTGCAACTAGTGATGAGATATTCTTTTATTACCGACAATGCTAGGCGTAATTGAAATTCGAAGTCTATAGAATTGACCCAAAAAAAAAAAAGATTACAGAGATGCTTTTTGATACTCATGCATTTGAAGTGTGCTAATGTACCCCTTGGCATAAGTATGGGTCTACCCATGTCATCAAATGTGTATTTCATCTAGAATAGCATCATTAATGCTTCTCCCACACTGCTGCTAAGAAGCCATCGTGGTGAGCACTTTGATAGTCCACCATTCAACTGGGCAAGCTTTAGAACCCCATAGAAAATGTGGCACCCAAACTGCTATTAATCAAGTAAATGATGTCCAAATTTTCATATAGGTTTCTGTGAGGAAGATCTAGAATCTAAAACTTAGGTCTCTATCCAGAGCAAATAGTTCGTTCTGCAATTGTAATTTTCATTTGCTGCATGCCTCTGCTGCAATATATATTCACCCATTGTGAGGTCTGCATCATTTCTTATTTTCCATATTATTTATCCATTCTTGATTAAAGATATCTACGTGAGCAAAGATTGTATCTAAAACTCAGATGAAAACTAAAGCATGAACCTTGATCTCAATATACAGGCTTTTGAATCAGATTTAGCAGTCAGAGTTACTTCTCTGCTTCAGCACCGTTCTGCTTTGACCATGGAGAATGCCAGCTTGAAGCAACAGATTGCCGGACTGCGGCAGGAAAAGTTACTCTTGGAGGGTGAGTCTCCTCTTAAGTTCCGATAATGACAATGATTTTTTGTCGTAAATCCTGTTTAGATTTGAAATAGATGCTCCAAATTATTGTCCTGCATTATTCTTGAGTTTCTTCTCCTCTTTCCATGTGATTAGAAGGGATTTACCTATGTCCGCTAGAGGGTATAACTGTTCTTTCGTGGTGTACCATGAGAAATTCTTTGGGTTGCTTGTCAACTTGTCACCTGTCATTTCTGAGAAATTTTGGCTGATATATGTTCTTGAGATTAGACCTTCTCAGGAATTTGGCATTCGTTCCGTCCTAAAAGTAAAACCATGATAAGAGTAACCATTATGTTGTTTCTTTGGGCTTAGATTGCATTGAAGGTATCACGAGGATCATGTATGATTGCTGACTGACACTGTTAATCCTTTATCGGTTCGTGCCTTTTAATAGAGTGAATTTTTCTTTTAACAGGGCAATATCAGTCTATGAAGAAAGAACTTGGGAAACTGAAATTAGGTCTTGCAAGTTCACCAAACAGTGGGTTCAGGAATCATTTTGAGGCAAGTCCTGGTGCTGGTGCTGGTGCTGCTATTTCAGAATCTACTTGGCAGTTGTTAGGCATGGAAAAACTCAATCTTAACTGAAGTGCTGAACTTCGGCGAATCATGAAAAACTTTGGCGTTAATGTGCAATTTGCACTCAGTGTATTGGGTCTTTTGTTGCACTGGTGTGGTGTTCTCCTGAGAGTGCATAAACATGGAAAAAAGAAAATGTCAGATCTGCAGGCATCTCTTGGCTCGGTATCTCCCGTACATGCGTTCTTGTAAATCAGGTGGAAGACCTCAATTTTGAGCGACAAATTGGGTCTGACACCTTAAGTTGCGGTAAGCACGTTGCAAATATAGGCTTGCTTGCTGTCGGAAATTCCTCCTTTCCGCGACACGTTCATGTTGTTCCTCGCGGTCGAGATGTGTTTTCTGGAAGCTTCATCGAGCACATTTTGCCTGCTGCAAAAGAAAGAGGGCAGTTTGAAGTTTGGAGTTTGTCACTTTCTTTGGAAACTGTTCTTGATGAATGTTTTTCTGGTGTGCAAATGGTCCAAATAAGCGAAGGAGGCCTGTTAATGTACATTTTGCTGCTATGCTCCTAAATGACATCTAATCTGATGTTTATACTCAAATGGCCTTCTGGAAATTTAATGCGTTTATTTATAATGAGAGGAGCCTTTCTTTTCCAAAATTTAAATTTAAAAGTTTCCTAAGCAATAAGAGAGACTTTGGCACGCTTGATAATTTTAACTTCTATGAGGCGGAGCTTTTCTCCTCTGAATAAAAGCTCAAAGTTTTGGTCAATGAAAGTAAAATATTTTAAGTGCAAATTTATAGTCTCAATTTAATTTCAAACTTCTTATTAAGTAATAAAGATCAAGTTAGGAACAACAGCTATGTGATAGAGAAAAGTGATTCAAAATACATGTAAAATTATCGTAATTTAAAATGCATGAAAATCTGTCGTGACTCGTAACATATGCAATTTACCGAGACATCGACACTTGACTTAGCAACATCAAAAATCAGCAAATAGGAAATCGCTTATTCTAACGGTTATCACCAAATTTTCTCCTGCATATGATGTTTTATAACAATATATTATATAATGTTTTACGACTAATCCATCGGACAGAGCACGAGCGCGAATCGAGGCCAAGTCTTATCCCCTTCTTATAGATTAAGCATTGGAGTTGGTGAATTCAATACCCAATTGCTTCAATCGTTATACTGGAAATTGCCACAAAAGTCTTGATCACACACGAAAATTGCCAAGTAGAACAATCGAAAGTGCAAGAAGGCACGGTAAGATCCATCCACGAGACATGATGTATTTGGAGAAGATGTCGAAAATGAAGTCTTGTCAGTGACGCGAGTTCAGGTTTATCTCTACTTAGCACAAGTGAGCCAGGATGCATTTGCCAGTTTAACGAGAAAGTTGCAGCAGAATTATGCTGAAACAAATCGATGCATAAGCACAAAGAACAAAGGAAATCATCCCATTACAAGCTAGCACTCTGCCCTTGCACATCCGCGTTTTAACCAACAGATTCAACCGCCATCTTGACCACCACATCGTGCAGAAAATCATGGAAGCTAGTGTCCCTATCCAAGAGAAATGTTACCTGGGAGAAGTAACGAAAATAACAAACTGCACAACATGTTTACAAAGAGGGTATGTCCGTACAGCAATCTTGCACAGACAGTATGCCGAATCATTAACTACGTATTGATGCGTGAGGAACAGCAGGTAAGCCCAGTTCATCGTCGGCCTGTTCAGCATAAAATTCAAAAGGAAAGCAGTAAGAAGATGAGAGGGGGGAATACTGATTTTCATGAAAAGAGAGAACGTTCAGTAACAGATAATGGATGCTTGAAGTGTGCATCAGCATAAATATCATGTGCATATATGCATATGTATATTAGAACAATACATCGAAATTAGAGACACAAAACCATCATTTGTGGAGGTCCAATCCTCACTATAGGAAGATATGCAAAGGGGAGCATAAAGTTTGACATAGAATCCCATTAGAGCTAAATTAAGACAAATGCCTAGAGGCCTTTTAGTGGACTATGAAAACTACGAAGCATTCTACTGAGGGAAGAGTGTACTCGAGTGACTTACTAGAAAGGACTTCAATCCGGATTTAACAAAGAAGACAGTCAGGAGACATGCATCTTAAACCGGACTGCTTCAAATGGTGAAGAAAATTGGGGTACAACAACCCTCACAGAAATCGGAGAAAGGGAGGGGGAAGAAAATTGCTAGTTCATGCATTTCCTGTACATTTAGCATGAGCACATGTACATTTTATTGCAGATGTAGGACAGTTAATTAATGGACCACTGGTAATGAATATTCAAAACAAGCTATATGAGATTTACCTGGGCATTGGTTCTGCCAGCTGGTGCCGCATGTCCTGTTGGTGCTGAAGGCAAGTTGAGCTCTTCCAGATCAGATTCCTTTTCAGGCTGCAGGTAAGAAGGAACTCCAACTTCTGATTCCATTCCCATGTCTGCTTCCAAAGCGTCAAGCTCTGCATTGCAAAATTGGCAAGGATGATGCTGGCATGCCAAACTAAGATCTCTATTTATCTTGTCATAATTTGTTACATTCATTTCAAATATAAGTACAACAGATGCACCTGGACAACAATATTTGTCTGGGTCCATGTAATACATACAATATGAGTCATTTAATGCCTCTTTTCTACTGAAAATAAACTTGGATGAAGAGCCACATCCATGTATCTAGCAGGTACAGTGGGCAGAGTACCCTGGGAATGAGCATTTATTCTTACAGTGGTCTACCTTCACCAAGATCCAAGTCTTAACTCTTAAATAAGATTACCAGCTCTCACTCCCCATGCTAAACTAGCTAAAAACAGTACTTCTGTCAAACAGCCTAGGTGGTAATTGTGATTTCTCCGTACATGAACACACTGAAAACGGATTCTGTAATTTCTTACCATCCAGGAGTTCATCCTCGTCAATATCATCAGGAACATTGTAGCTTCTACCCAAGGTCTCTTGAATCTCATTGCTTACATCCATTAGGTCCATCATCTCATCTTGCAAGCTCTGCACGAAAGAGTGGCATGATTAGAATATTAGACCTAAAAGAAATTAAAAGGGAAATGTATGGTGATTAACATACATCTATGTCCTGAATCTTCACGGTTTTCATCATGCCTTTCAATTCCTTGTTGGCGGATTTCAAAGCTGACATCTGGAATGAGATCAAGCAAAAGGATGTGTAAGACCAGTAAATAAACCCCATAATCAGTAGTCTAACAATATCAGGTTATGAAATTAACAGAAGCATCCAAAGCTACGTATAATTGAACAAAGCAATCTAGAACTAAAATTAGTTCCCAAAATCCATAAGTCTTTCCCAGGGTCCAATGCATGATCTCCTACGATCTCAACACTTCTAGTTGTAGGTAAGTATAAATAATAGTTTTCTAAACCATGCTGCATTGGCAGCAAAACAACTGAAATCAGACCAGAGTTTGTGGTTAATCAATCTTTCAGCCAATTTTTGCATGCTAGAGCTATAGGCCATATCCACCTATAAATTAGAGGACATACACAAACCTTGTACCAACAGTTCATACAATTAGATCTTTAATGAGAAACATATAAATCACCCACAGTATGCTGCCATAACTTTGAAGTACTCAATATTGGGATGGTAGCATCCACTGAGGATGAGATTTAACTGCAAGACGACATTGTTTGGATATGCAATTCTTGCCAGCACGGCAACAATATTTAATCAGCTATAAAACTACACAGAACTGAGATAATAATGAATACCAACCTATACAAACAAAGGTCATAGTTTGGCTATGCTTTGCCAAAAAGAGTGGAAGGGAGTATAAATAAATACGACGTAATAGATCAAGACCACCACAACTACTAAACTCTAGTCCCTTGTAAAAAACAACCAAAGGCAGTTAAAACAAAAAAATAAGGGAGAAGAAGTCAATGTATTATATGAAAGACAAAGATGAAGTCCATCGCTGAGATATTCCCAATGTTGCCATGATACCTGTCTAGGAAATTGTACTTGAAATATTAAAATGAGGAAAAAGTTTCTCTAAAACATACAGTCTGCTGAGCATCTTTGATACCCTCCGAAGCAAATGCAACTTGATCAAGGTTAAATGTTTGATTGTACAGCATATCACGTTGTCCTTCATACCTGTTTCCATAAGAAGATCGAGGACACATAAGGACCAAAAAATCATTATATGGACAACCTAAACCATCCATTATGGTAATAACATTTCCCTAAATAAAAAACCACAACCAGCGCAATCATTCCTCATCACATGAGATACAATCTTCTTTAATCACAAACCGGTTGTTGTATATCAGACGTGCAAACCCAACTTGGAAACAGCTCTCAAAACAATTCTTATAGGTTGAGGGAAACAGATTTTCTAAATTTAAAACAAATACCATTAAGAAAGTTAAGATTGTGTACACAATACTGTAGTATGATAACTATCTCATGATTTATTTTTTCGATAGAGCAACTTTTCTTTGAGTGAGATACAGTAATAAATCTGTTCAATGACTTACATTCTCTTTTGCTTGAGAACCCGCATTGCTCGAGCTTTCACAGCTTCTTGAGCAGGACCAGGCCGAGTCTTTCTTATTTGTTCCTTATATCGGCTGAGTTCAGCATCTAGCTTCTTGATCTTCTCATCCACTGAGTCACCCCTCTTAGTAATCTGAGCAAAGACACAGACAATTTAGCATTGCTCGTGAGAAAAAAGGGTAGCCCGCATAACAAAATTCGGCTAATCTCAACAAAAATATGAACACAAAAGATCCAAACGTGGGATTCAAATCTGTTTGGGCGACAGCACCGCTTAAGCAAATAACGTACAGAAAGTATAGGGGTCAAACACTTTGGATTTCCCACCAGAATACATCTATCCTATAACTTGTAAGAAATTTCCCTGGAAGAAAACCTAGCAATTATCAAAGGGTCATAATCCATGGACACCCGCGTCTTTTCGCGAAACCCGATAGACAAACCCCACTTTCCTCGAAATCTCTCCTGCAACCCCCATTAGCGATAGGAATTCCATCCCTCCTTCGACGGTCAACTCCTTCTTCTGTGCCGATGGGGATTGCCGCTTGAGCTCGCTCTCGACGACGAGCATCCAAATTCAGCCGCGCGAACTATACGGCGGCCAAACCCAGATCGGGGAAAAAACGGAGCAAGAAACCGTACCCGATCGGAGGCATCTTGAACGTTGGGGGGAGGTTCCTTGTCTTTCTTGACGCCGAACACTCGCTTCATCTCCTCCTTCCTTTCCTCCCTTCCTTCCTTCGAATCCCTGCAAATCGCCGCGGATGAACAGGTGGGTACTTTCGACCAACAAAAAAAAAAAAAAAAAAAACAGGTGGGTACGAGATAATTCGCGAAAACAGAGGGACGAGATACGACACGGTCGAGCGCTGATCTTGCCGATACGATGAAACCGGAAAGGGACCGCGTATCGAAGGTAGTGAACGGAGCTTTCCTCCCCTCTCCTTCGCTCGTAAGGAAACCGGAAGAGAAGCCTTCCGTGAAAGGATTGGGCAAGATCCGCTCGTTTCACCTTCCCCTTTTTTTTTTATAATAATAATATTGTGCGGCGTGAGTGGGCCAGCGTGAATTGGGCCCTCGTTTGGGCTTCAGACAAGTCCCCCGAGGACCGAATGGGAAATGGCGGTAAGGAATGACGGCAAACGCTCCGTTCATTTGACCGAAAAATATTTGCAGGAAAACATTTTCTTCGTTTTCCAAGTGTTCAATTGAGTCAACAGGAAATATTTTCCTGATCAACGGAAAAATTATGCTTAAATTCAGGAAAACCATTTTCCAAAATATGAATAGGTATTGATGCCAAAAAATAGGTATTGATGCCTGTACCGAAACTCTACGTTTGAACACGAAAACCCAACGCTAGTTCCCGAGTCTTCAACACCCGGGTCAGGTGCATTGAAGCCGGGACCAAGTCTCCAACGCCCGAGCATGAGTCCATTGAGGCCGAATCGAGCTCCATTGAGACTGAGCTCCATTGAGACCCATCAAGGCCGGGTCCGAACCCCCGCCCGGGCTCAGTTTCCCCGATGCTCCATGAAGGCTCTAGTCCCCACCATCGCACGGTTACAGCAATATCACACGGTTTCAGGAGATTGTTTTACCAAGCGATGATGGTGTAACCGTGCTAAAAAGTAGGAAGAATGCTCAAGCTCTAGACCCCACCATCGCACAGTTACAGCACCATCACACGGCTTCATAAGATTGTTTTACCAAAGCGATGATGGTGTAACCGTGCTAAAAAGTAAGAAGAACATGATGCTTCAAAAGAACCAGCCTTTTCCTCGGCAGAAATCCACAACATCGACATGCCAAGTTCCTTGGTTCGTGTATATTTTGGCTGGCCAAAGCATATCGTTTTCGCAATTAGTCCTCCGACACCTCTAACTTGCTGGACTTGCAAACCGGGGTGACTCTGTCAAGCTGCTGAGGTGATGACACTTGCCTCGGTCTGTGAGGACCGTCGCTGGGCAACCGGCGAGAGTCTGCATCTCGTGTGCCTCGGAACCGCTGTTGTCCTTATACTCTGTTTCTTCTTCCAGGGGCAATGAGTTTATGTGCCTCAGACCAATTAAACTCTCAATGAGAGAACTTTGGCTTATTCAGGCAAAGCTCATTCAATCGTAAAGTTGGTCACGTTAGATAATCGGAAGGGAGGCAAGACCAAGATCGCAAAACAAAATAAACGAGAAGACTGCCGATTATCGAGAACATGTCAGGAATCAATATGAATTAACCTGTTTCTTGAAATAATTGATAATTCAATGAGTTCGCTTGGATTCGAGATCAGGAGACTTTCACATCACACATCTGGATCAATAAGACGGTATTGACTTCGAATATTGACATACTTTTCGTCTCCGACTCTATGGAGAGGACTGTGGGTTCAAGCCGAGTTGTTTCCTCGTCTTCCCCACGAACAGATCCCCGGATTTTATCCTGCCAGGGACGCATCCAATCACAGTTATCAGGGGAAACTGCGCCACGGCCTCTTTCCTGCCAAGCGAAACAAGAGCGATTGCTGAACCAGGCTTGTAAGTGGCCATCTTGCTTTCTCTCCCTCCAGTCATCAAAAGCTTCAAGTTCTTGACGGTAACTTCTGCATGTCGTTGAGCCAAATAACCTTGCTTTAGTTCCTGAAGTTAAAACAAAACTATCAAAGGGTAATTCATGCTAATTCAAGCCTTGGAAAACCATGAAAAGCTAACATCTAAAGACAATGTAGGACACAATGAATGTTACAGTAGATCAAACAACAGGGACAAAGGAGAACTAAGTGGAACAAACTAGACCATGGTAAAGTTGGCCAATCTTACCGGAATGTCTGTGATATCTCCTATGGCAAAGACGTTTTTGTGACCTTTAACCCTTAATTGCTCATCAACCATCAATCTTCCACGATTATCCAAGCTATCCTTTAGTATAGTCTCCCTAAGCCATGATGAACCAATTGGCTTCCCCGTGCACAAAAAATGGCAATCGGCTTCGAGGGTTTCTCCTGCAGATGTTTGATAGGTGCCATCTGACACGGTGGTTAAATCAACAGATTGTTCCAGGATCACTTCAACCCTCCTCGATGTCAACCAGTCGAGCGTCTTTTGGGAGGCCTTAGGACCAATAAATTCAAGCAACCTAGACCCTCGATGCACCAACGTCACCTTCTTATCTGGAAAGTCAACACTGATTTCACCGGCAAGTTCCACGCCAGTAGGGCCACCTCCAACGATCAAGATGGAATTAGCAGATTTTATCTTATCACACTCTGGAATGTAAGGAAAAAGACAAGTTACTTGAGCAAATGGCTCAGATAATAAATTAAAAGCTTTCCAAATGTTTATTGAGATGGAAAGACGATCATCACTCGACCACTGCTAACAGTTTGAGACAGACATTAGCTATGTTTCTTACATTTTTCAATGTAATCAACTAAAACATTCAGATAACTTGCACGAATGAACCTCTGTCACTGGGGATTGTCTGATATGACCAGAATTGTAGGATTCTGACTCTTTTGATGGTCAAATCATTGAGCTTTCAACTTTCAGACTTTGTTATGCTCACCTGCTTTGTACTGGATAAGCCGTTCACTTCTAGATCTGGGAACTAAATCTTTGTGCCCCGTGGCGATGACAAGATAGTCAAATGGGAACCTGGAGCCATCGGCAGTCAACACTTCGCCATCTCTAATGTCCACAGCAGCAGCGCAGACAATCTGGCCACTGGTGAAGTAATCTCCGTGGTCAATAACTGATCTTTCGGCGACAGATGGCTCAACCATTGCCCTCAAGCTTGCCCAAGGGATCTCAAAATACTCCTTCCTAGCCGCATTTGAGTAACTTATTGTCAGATACAAACAGCAAAATGTGAAAGGCGAAGAAAGACTAAGGGTTCCACGTATCTAACACTAAAACAGACGACTTAACTTCTGGTACGCAAATCAGCTTAGTTGAAAACTATGTCTCCAAACTTGTTGTCCACTTCGCGGTTTTCAAAAAGGCGACAACTCCAGAACAGACTATTCCAGCGTAAAGTACATTATATAGCATTCACTTCTATGATTTCTGCATAACCATCTATCTGCTAACGCATCTAATGCAGAATGGCAGAAATAACTACTTGCGTTCAAAGGAGGCAATTACAAATTCTACAACAATATACCAGAAAAGGGTTACTCCACAAACAAATTAATTTCAAAAGGAGGACATGGTACCATACAAATTCAATGTCATCTACCGTGTCAACAAAAGCGTGGAAACTCGGACTCGGCTTTTGACCCCCATTAGCTTGCGCTCCAAGCCATGGTAACTGTTCACATCTCTAGGTCACCAATAACTCAACCCATGTCATCACTCGAGAGCTGCGAAGTGAATGCCCTATCTATCCTACAGGACTCGCAGACAGATCGTATCTTTCATCCACAGAAACGAGACTCTTTGGGAATTAAGCCAACAAAAGCATAAAACAAAAGAGACCCGAGTGAAAATTCGAAGGAATTGGATCCATTTGCACAAATTCAGCTCCGGTAGATGATAAAAACGAGTCCTTTTGAAGAGAAATGAGGCTTACGGGTCGATAAGGACGACGTCGGCGCAGGACTGGAGGGATTTGGCGACGAGGGAACCCCCGACGCCGCCGCCGATCACCACCACCACCCTCTTCTCGCGCCTTCCTGGCCCTTCTTCGGAGGCTGAGCTCGCCATTGCCGTTCCCCTGCGCGAGCTGTCGCCTGCGGAAAACCCAAGAAGGCTCGAGGACTCGATGATGGGTGGTGCCTACGCGCGCGGCGACTGGCAAATCAAGAACGCAGGGAAGGAATCAGGGAAGCGCATAACTTCGAGACAGGACACGAATGAGTGCAGAAAACAGAGCATCGATTGCACGAATTCCGGCAGAAATCGATAAATTAAGTATTAATAACACAAAAAGCTCCGAACTAGTATACCAATCCAATTTATCTCAAATTAATATATCCGTGATAAATTTATTCTTAATTTATTTCAGTTAAATGTTACTATCGAATTTCTTTGTTAAATGGCACGCGACAGGTTAACGATGTCTTGGGTTTATATTTTACACTCTATTTATTACATGTATATCGTTTTGTGATTTTTATGATATTAATTCAATTTAACTAAACTAGCGGAAAGAAATTTGTCACAAAGGTACCAGTTTGGGGTTTTTAGTAGTCAAAATATTAATTTTGAATAAAGGTTATCATCACAAGTGTCTTGGGTTTGGAGTTTTTAGTGATTAAAAATTAGTTTTGAATAAAATTATTGAAGTTGTACTGGTTTGAGGCTTTTCGTGGTATTAACTTGGGTAGAAATAGTTCGGTTCGATTCGGTTTTCTTGAAAAATCGAATCCCCGAATCGAACCGAACCATTAATGGTCTTCCTTGAACCGAATCAAATTGGAATCGAACCAAATTGGAACCGAACCGATAAAAAGCCAATTTTGGTTCGGTTTGGTTAAGTTTGATTTTCGGTTTCTTCTTTTTTTTTTTTTTTTTTTTTTTTTATTCATGGCTCTGTTTTTATGTTTTTATGAAAAAAATTTCATGATAATTTTTAAAATCCCTACGTCGGCAAAAAAAAAAAAAAACATTGTTAAGATTTCCGGATAAAAAAGGCTTAACCCAAAAAAAAAAAAAAAATTTCAGGAATTAAACAGATTAAAAAATAATAACAATAATAATAACAGTAATAATCGAATAATATAAAAAATGCAACCGCACCACAAAATGACATTTTTTTCATTCTCGGTGAATTCCACCCGCTAAAAATTCACAAAAAGAGAAAAAAAAATTAGAAAAAGAACACGACGCGCACATAGACACACACACCCCTCTCTTTCTCTCTCTTCCTCTCTCCGAAAGGCCAAACTCGACCCCCAAATCCTCTCGATCTTCTTCTTCTTCTTCTTGCCGACGCGCTCTCGGCTTCTTTGACCGCCGCATCCGCAAATTGAGCCGCCGTCCGCCGCCGACCGATTCGGAAACCCTCCCCGCCGGAGCGATCGCCGCCGCCGCCGCCGCGGCGTCAGCCATTTCGAGCCTTTTCCAGCGTAATTTATCATTTTTTTTTTTTGGGAGATTTTTTTTCAGGGAGTTTCTTCGGGGGGGAGTTTCTTGGAGAGCCATGGATGCTGATTCATGGGGTTTGATGATTTGGGGGGTTTTTCGCGTCTAGGGTTCGAGAGCGATGAGTGTCGTCGCCGGCAGCGACGGCGGGGGCGGGGCGGGGCGGGGGCGGGGGCGGGGGCGGGGGGGGGGGGGCGGGGGCGGCAATGGCAAGGTCGAGGCTTGGGACTCGAGCGAGTCGATGGGGAGGAAGAAGAAGAAGAAGAAGAGCAGGGACGGCGGCGAGAGGAAGAGTGTGGAGGGCCGTGAGGATGGTCTCGGCGAGAGGAAGAGTGTTTATTTCAGTTTGGATCGACCGAACTGATCGGAACCGAACTGAAAAAAAAATTGATTAATTTTAATGATCCGAATCGAAATTGAAATCGAATCGAAATGTATTTAAATTTTGCGGTTCGATTCGGTTCAGATCTCGGTTCGGTTTTTCGGTTTTGACACCCCTAATATAAATTCAAATTTTTCATGATTTTAATATATCTTGCTTCTTTATATATTTTTCGACTTATATACTTGGCTTTTTCCTTTTACTCCATTTGATTTGCTAAAAATAAAATTATTTGCAAAACATTTTCTGAAAAAAATTTCGTTTGTGTCCACTGATATAATTAGCAAATGAAAAATGATTTCGTTACCGATGACAATCCATGTATTAATATTTCCGTAGATGACGAAAATACTTTTCTCATTCGTTCATTTTTGTAAGTAAATATAAGATCATTTTTAAGGAAAATGCTCTTTAAATCATTTATTTTTCACGAAACAAACGAAACCTAATAACGAAACGTCGACAACCCATTCCAATTTTTTTTTCCCAAGATTTTAAAAAGTTTCTTATTGTCACATTTTAGAGGAAAATACAGATCTTCCGACAATAATGTAATTTCAGATGTATCCATCAATTAAAGCTGCGTCTAAAAGTTCAACAGGACAACTTGTTCGTCATTGTTTCTCTACAAGTCAATTTGGAAATGATTAAGTACATTTTATTCCCCTAACTTATTTAATTTGCAATTGTCATGTTCTTCGTGTAATAAAGACATCCGACATGTAAAGATTGTTTTGATTAGTATTTTCGTCGATGTAACTCATCTTTGGCGCCATGTCTTAATCTCTAGCTCGCAGTTATAATTTCCTGTTCGCGTTGTGAAAAGTATGAAATCCATCTTAAAACCACGACACTATGTTGGTATAAAGATTAAACCTATCACAGATAAAAGTACGTTCCTAGGCTTGAATTTGAGTTTTTTCTTTCGCCGTGAAAAATTATATCACGTGAAAGGTGTACATGTAAATGGCGAGGAGCGCCGATGAACGGATGCCGCCTAGGGGGCAGCTACTAGCAACTGCTACCAGGTTGGCAGCTAATTCGAGCCGTCTTGGAGATTAGATTTGGTGATGTTTTTGTTGCATTGATACGCGTGTTGCGATCATCTCGATGCAATAAAAAAAAATCACGGTGTAAGAATCCTTCCTTCAAGTAAAAGACATTACAACGATGAATTATTTAATTTGGTTCCTTATTTTTTCCGAGGCACAGGTACAGGTACAGACACAACACAACATTACACGGCCTATTAATGCTTAAGCCGCAGGCCAATCATCCCGAGGCATGGCCCGATATGTTATCGAGACGGACAGTCATGGCCCGCTTATGCGTCGGGCTGGGGGCCTGCCCGGTCCGTCCCGAGCGCCGCCGGGCCCATGACGAGAGATAGTGACAACTCCGCCGGAGAGAATCTGTTTTCTCACATCAAACGGTAAACCACCGGACCTTTTGTCCGTGGGCCGGTTATATTACCACTAACCCGGGTCAATGCGTTCACTATTCTTATTCTACCTAGCGACCTGCCCACTGCTCATCTTAGCGCATGCAAACCACCTGCCTACCAATGAAAGTAAAGGCAATAAAACAGCAACTAATCGAATCAATTTCAACATTTTCTTCTTCTTCTTCTTCCTCTTTTTTTGAGATTACTATTTCTGTTCTTTTTTTCTCCTCCATGTCCCTAACTCCGAAAACAAACAAATTTTTTTAATTGAAGGGACTTTAATTGCGATTTCTTACTTCACATGTGATATGGATGTCGTTTCGCCACACGACATAGTGTTCTGCCCTTCAATAGAAGCGCGGCTGTTTGGTCGACAGAGGCAAATTGCTTTTCGCACGTTTCTACACACACTTGACCATTTTAGTGTATTATTGGTGGTCCAATCAATCGCCATCCGAGCTTTCTACCATCCTTTTTACCTTCTGAAAGCTCTGGTCGAGTCTTTCTACTCCCTAATCTGCCATAATCTGATTGAGTCTTTTACCAATTTCATATTTTTTATGTCAAGAAAAAAACTAATACCAATCATTTGGCCTTGTCCAATTACCGCCGCTTTTTTTTGGAAATTTTTTTTTTCAGGCCGTGAAAATGCTCGTGTGCCGGGAGAGCTCCTCAACGCACGCGCCTCCAGAGAGCGTGGAGTTATTAGGAACGCTATCCAGGCACGTAAAAAGCGGCGTTTTTAATTATATATGACTCATAATAATGCAGCGGCAGCAGCATCGTCATCGTCCTCCTCATCGGATCTTCTCACTGCGAGTACTTCGCCACAGCTCCGACCCTCTCGAATTCAAACCCCCCCTCCCTCACCGTGACCGGCGAGCTTCCGGCGGGTCATCGGCGATGGCCGGCGGCCTGGAAGGCTTCAGCTTCGAGCAGAGGCACGGCAAAGACAGGGTCCGGGTGGCCAGGGTCTGGAGGGCCGGCGGCGGCCGCCATTCCATGGTCGAGTGGGACGTCAGCATCAGTCTCTTCTCCGATATCGTCGGCGCGTACGCCCGCGGCAACAACTCCGGCGTTGTCGCCACCGATACCATGAAGAACACGGTACCTAATGTCTTCTATCCCCCCCGCTTTTCGCCCGTTTGAGCTGGCCATGGTGGTTGATTTGAATCGTCTCTCTGCTCTTGTCCGGTCGGTGATGTAGACGGGGGTGCGTTCGTTCGATTGTCCTGTGCTCTTTAGTATTGCGGGTCGTGTAGCTTGCTATTTACTCCGGCCAAGGGCGCTAGCGAGTTATGGGGAGTAGCATGTTCGGACTTGTTTGTTGTAATACAATAATTCTAGTCTGGTTTGACGAGGTTGGTGCTTTTGTTTAGGTGTACGTGAAAGCGAAGGAATGTTCGGAGCAACTCTCGGTGGAGCATTTTGCAATTTTGCTTGCAAAGCATTTCACTTCGTTCTATAAAGAGGTCAGCACTTACCTTGTTCTGGGAGAGAATATCAGAAGACAATTTAGTCATTCTCTGGAATGGATTTTACTTTGTTGCCAGGAGGACGTTACTGTATCTTGCCACTGTTACAGCTAAAGATCCAGGAATATAATTTGGAGTCCTTTGTGTTTCACTGTTTGGATTCGGTTGTATATGGAGATCTTGTTATGGATGGGAGCCGTGGCGGGAACTCATGACTGATCACGTTTAAAAAAGTAAAAAAGAAAATCGGGAAGCGGTTATTAATAGCTCAGATGTATTGCTTGAGAGGAAATATTAGATAATCTGTTGATAGGAAAGAAAAGGTTTGCATGGTCATGTTGTCTGCCCCAGAAGAGAACAACATCGTTGCCTGTGCATCACATGTCTGCTTGTTATCATGTCATATAAGGCATCAAAATGGGAAAGGGATATATGACAAGTGTGTTTGGAAGTGGATAAGCTGTTAGGCTTATAGTCTGTACAATTTCTTTAATTGATCAAAGCAAACCATTTTGATGCTGTTAGGTTTTGGCATATGTTTTATCAGAAGTGTATCACAAGCATGCCATCGATAGCTGGGCAAAATCGAGCGACCATGGTGGCACCTGAAGTTATGATACTTTTTCTTGATCTAACTGGGATAACTAACCTGCATATGACTGAGAGAAGCAATTATCAGATCCTTGAACAATTCTTGTGTAAATGACCATGCTTCATGGGACAGGTTGTGGTTCTACTTGTTACAAGTGGTCTGCACTAACAATTGGATTAAGCTCATAGCACTCAGTGTTAGATACTCTATTAGTAGCACTGATGTTTTTACGTTTATTTCTGAATCTAGGTAACAACTGCTGTAATCAAAATTGTGGAGAAGCCTTGGGAACGAGTATATGTGGATGGACAACCTCATGAACATGGTAGGCCTTTTCATCTTTAGCAATCTTAAGTGTTGAATAGTTTTCAATTCAATAAATGGTATTGCCTAGATAAAAAGCCTGATAATGACCATGTTTCTTTTTTTGGTTTTCTGTACTGTTGTTCTGTCTGTACAGAAATGTGCTGATAGAGTTGCCTGACTTGTTATGCATATGACTTGAATAATTTTCTGAATCTAGGACAATATCATATCAAGTAATGCTGGAGAAATGCTCTCATAAGAACCTCTTTATCTGCGATTCTGTGTTTCAAAATCCCCTTTGGGGGGAATAAAAACCTTTCAGGATATTGACCTTCTATGAAAATCTGTGATAGAGTTTTGAGGTTCAATGGCTTGAATTTTAGTGATGCGGGATCAATTTTGACACATCCCTGTAT
Organism: Syzygium grande; assembly: GCA_024733475.1. NCBI lineage: Eukaryota > Viridiplantae > Streptophyta > Magnoliopsida > Myrtales > Myrtaceae > Syzygium > Syzygium grande. Next base: position 10,211,465 of record JAMXDD010000011.1, read on the forward strand.
CGGAAGGGGCAATTGATGGTATCAGAGTGTTTGGAGATATGTTCACTTCAACTCTGGATCAACTTTACACGGGCAACTAAAAAACGTTTTGCCCTGGTTTTTGCTCCTTAGTCTACACTATCGCTGTGTGAATATGGCAAGTGTCTGACTTGTAATTTTAAATTTATCCTCCAGTGAAGTCATGTTAAATCGCATTAAAGCTGTTGCCACAACCATTAAGAGATCATTACATAAGAAGGCAGCATCACAAGGACTTACGTTTTTTCACTCTACTTTAGTGAAGGATTTAAACTTGGATCAGAGAAGCATACAACAGAAGTAACTGTGAAAAAGTCTGGTGCTCTAGAATTGACTTCGGGGATAGCAGGATTGTCAGTCCTGAAAACAGCCATGGTAAGCTAGTCTACGCTCCAGCTATCTTTCATAAATTCTTTAACCTTATTTGGCTTCAGAGCTGGTAGGATCCCTTGGGAAGTTGGCATTTTTTCTTCCCAAATCAAACAATTGCATGCCATGTGAAGTGCAGTAATGTTCAAATTCTTTTCTTTGAAATTCATCTTGCTGCTATTCTATCCGCATTCTAGGTACATTTCAGAAATCCTGGTCAAGATGTACTTTTTTAACCTGTTAGTACAAATTCTCCTCTCACGCCTAGAATTGTCTCAAATTTCTCTTTTAAGTCTAGAATTTCGTCACCTATGATGGCAAAAAGCATATCTGAAAGGTTGTCTCTTTAAAACATATGAAAAGGATAGAAGCCACATTTATATTTTCTGTTTAATCACCTTTGCTTTTGACAGAGGCTTTGTGGTATTATTCAATTTTGATGTACGTTCAGTGTAGGTTCGCTATATTGTATGTGTAACAATAATTTGCCACTACTTGAGAATCTGATTTTTTCTCCATATCTTTCGTCATTCTTGAAATGTTTGGTTATTGTGAGCACACAATGCATCAAGTTCTATTTCTACCAAAACTATTTAGATAATTTGGGGACTTCCAAAGTATCTGGCATGCATGGAGGAAGCAAAGTCAAGTTTTGAAACCTTAGTTGGGAATTTCTTCTAGGAAGCCGTGTCCACTGGACACTATCCATCACACCCTTTGATCTCATGGATCCTCCAAAATCAACGGTTTTGATGAACCCAATCTAGTAGGCCCTGGTCCAGGCAAGAATTTCCACCTCAGTTGGCATCAGCAATCTGCAGATGCATCGTTGATAGGACAGGTTTTTAAATGCAGAGCGTGGTGTGCACCCAATGCTTCCTCAGTCCTTGGATTTGAAGGCCCCATGAGGGACCCACATTATCTAAGGGCAGGGAGTGCAAAGGGTGCTCTTGAACCTGTGCACCTAACGTTTTCTCCATTGATAGGATAAGTCTGATATGGTTGCTCTCTCTTCATTTTTATCTTTCACGTGAGCAGTCAGGTTTTGAAGGTTTCATTAGGGATAAGTACACATCTCTTCCTGAAACTCGAGAAAGAATGCTTGCCACTGAAGTGACTGCAACTTGGAGGTATGATTTTTTATTACTAGTAATGTGAGAGAATGTTAAGAGGCAGAGTTGAATAATATATGCATTTTACTTTATCCCTTTTCTGTGGCCTTCAACTTAGAGATTAGGGAGACTTAGGATGATTTGTTTGTCATAAGCTAAGTCACTACTATAAGTGTGGATGGCAGGTATTCCTACGATACTCTCGCCAGCATCCCCATGATCTTCTTTATTTCCAAGAGAGATATAATGATGCAAAAGAAGTTTTGATATATACTTTCTTTGGCCCACCAAAAGAGGGAGTTTACAGTGCATCTCTTGAAAGCACTCTCTATCAATTGGCAAGGGCAGTTCTCTCCGGGTCTCTCTCTCTCTCTCCATCCCAAGAAATTCTCCACTTGATTCTGTGTTGATTTGCTTTCCTTCTTTATTATTTGGTACATGATGAAGATAAAAAGAATAAGTGCATTTTTACTTTTCAGATTTCCTGACATATCAGCAGTGCAATTGAAGATGCCAAATCTCCATTTCTCACCAGTTAACATGTCAACCAAGGATAATCCATCAATGGTGAAGGTACGAATATTATGCTGCTGCAAGAAACACTCTTTCTGAAAAGGTTAATGAGAATGTCCAAGCAAGAGTTCTAGCAATGCTAGATTAGCTTGGGGAAGGAATCTATATTTGGCATCCACAGGAAGAAGGTTAGATATGGCCAACTGGGATGGCTAGCCTACTGAAAATGGTTGATGCTAAGTGACTGTGAGCTTCTTCTTTTAATCCTGACTTTGTAGGTCTTCAGGGTTGAGCCATGAGAAATAGATAGGAAGGTACTCGTGAGAGAAGTTAGTGAAACAATTATTTGTCCGAGATCACGGGATATGGATCATCTAAAGTTACGAGGAGTAAATTGACTCAACTTTTCCCACCTTAAGTTGATTATATGTCACCAAAGGTGCATAACCAGTTCAAAAAATAGGTTAAAGAGAAGACAAAGGTGATAAGTTGGGAGTTGCAAACTTTTTTATCACCACGTGAGCTGCAAAGATTTTGGCAATTTGTTAGTCCAATAGCTAAATATTCTTGAGGCTGCAACATCTGCAAGTATTTGAAAATACATAAGAGTATGCTATGACGATATTAGAAGCACTTGTCTGGTTTGGAATTGGTGCTGCATCAGTTCATGTGAAATCATAAGAGGAGAAAGTAAACAGTTCACAGGTTCTGGACTTTTATGCTCGAGGACAATGACCTGTAAAGGGGTCATGTTTAGTTTTAGTCAGCTTTTCCTGAAATGTTTTGGTTGGGAATGTTGGTTCATGGTTGGCTCAACTTTGGTAAGCATTAATGTGTGCAAATGCTTGCACGCCGATATTGACTAAATGTACTGAATTTCGCAGTTTGATAACGACGTATATTTACCAACTGATGAACCACATGGATCGATTCAAGCAAGCTTGAGCAGATTCTGTTCAAGAATGTAGAGACAATTCTTCACCAGGGGTATCTGATTCGAGGTCCCGGTTCGATCAGCTTTGTATCTGGCTGTCCATTCTCAAATAAAATTGGCAGGACCTCTAATTTCCTTAATGTTGTTGACAGTTGAGTTCTCTTTGTAGAAGTAATAGCTGATATGCATTACCATCTACTCTGGCAACGAGAATACAGTAGATGGCGTTGCGTGGGCAGATGCATCATCTCATCTCAACAGTATGATGGATCCAATTCGTACGGTTCAATCTCACTGTGGTATTTTTAATGGTTGTATATATCATGGATGCAAAAACAAAAGTCTCGTTCATAATAACCAGGATATCATTTGCTTTGCATGGACATACAAAACAGTACAAATAATGGGAGACACGCTCTAACAGCACAATTCCTCCTATTTTCGAGAAATTTCGTGTTTTCAATGAGATTACTCTAAAAAAGTAACGCAAAATCAAAAGAAATATTACCTCAAAAAGTTGTCGGAGCGATGAAGTGGGCACTTCCGAAGTTTTGTCCCCTCAAGCTCATTGTAATCCTCAAAATGAGGCAATTATAAATTCTACAAGAATATACTTGCAAAGGATTACCCTACAAACAAATTAATTTGACAAGGAGGACACGGTACCGTACAAATACAATGTCATCTACCATGAAAAGGAGGACTCACAGAAAGATTGTATCTTCATCCACAGAAACGAGACTCTTTGGGAATTAAGCCAGTAAAAGCATAAGACAGGAGAGACTCGAGTGAAAGGATTTGGTTACCGATCACTGCCACCTCTTCTCGTGTCTTCTTGGCGATTCTTCTGAGTTTGAGCTCGCCATTGGCCACAAATACCAAGAAGGCTCGACTCGATGATGGTGCACATGGCAACCGGCAAATCAAGGACATAGGAAAGATATATGTGGAGATTGCCAATAAGGAGTCCAAATTCGAGCCCGTCAACATATTCAGCTTTGGACCCTCTTGCACTAAAAAGTTTAAACTAATGAGTTAGGGCCAACTTGGCTTATATTAACTACTCCACATCGCATAACATTAATTCTCCGCAGTGGAACTTTCTTGATACAACTCACGCGTGTATCTTACCAATTTCCCTTTACGTGTGATCTCCGTTATTAGATTTGTTCTTTCTCAATACTCAATTTGATGGTTCGGTATGGAAAAAAGAAACAGAGAGTAACGACTCCACCGGAGCGAATTTGACTTCTCACAGCACACAGTAATGGAAGACCCGTTTCTCCCCCGACGACCCGGATATGATGTCTGTGGGCCGGTTATATTATATTACCATTAACCCGGGTCAACGCGCGTACCATTCTTATCCTACCCGACGACCTGCCCACCGCTCTTCTCAGCGCGTGTAAACCACCGGCCTCTCATTTCAATCCACAAAACCAACGAAAGGAAAAAGGCAATGGAACAGTAACCAGTCGAATCAGTTTGAATATTTTCCTCCTCCTTTTTTTCTGGGTTGAAATTACTATTTCTTTTATTCTTTTCCTCCAAATAAATTATTTTGGTCCGACATTTAGCTTTTTGAAAATTATATTTTCATCGCGAACGATTTATCTCGTTATATATTTACACTCTGGAAGACTGTCGAAAGTACGGAAAAATTTCCAAGATGAAAATCAAGGATCGCAAACTCTATTTTGGGCACGCACGTGTTTGGGTTTGAACGACTTTTAAAAATTGTTAAAAATTATGGTAAAAAAATTATTTGGGGACTCGACATTTTTATCAAAAGTAAATTTTATAAGCATACATATCATATCGTTGGTCAATGTGTTATATGACATACAATGACGGATTTTCATTCATGCCTAATGATATATAAGCTAGTCGTATAGGGCAAATTCATGAACAATGACATGACAGTGCTATTTTTATATCCACAAATAGATTCGATCATGAATTGAGCGGTGTGTTGAATCCATTCAAGCTTAACGATTTCGCCCGAGCTTGAAGGTCATCCATAAGGGTTTGACCAAATCGATCCAAAGAATATTATGGCTCCATTTGTTTCGAGGAAAACGTGATATTTTTGAAATATATTTGCTAGTAAGTCATTTTCCAAGTAAATGTCAATTTTTTCCGGTGTTTGGCTAAGACATGAAAATAAATCGGAAAATATTTTCCGTCGTTTGATATGAAAAATTTCATTTAGTCAGAAATTACTGAAGTAGACGTTGGCCGTTTTACGTGGCGTACCACGCGTGACATGTATAATTTTTATAATTTATTTAAAAAACTAGATTTTTTAAATATTTTTAATATATTTTATTTTTATTTTCTTTTTTTTTTCTCTCTTCCTCCAACGGTCCCTAAGCCTAGGCGACGGTCGACGACAGCCAGGCAAAGCTCGACCTCGCCAGATCCCATCATGGCTCGACCTCGCCATAGCCTCGAGGTTCGGTCCTCTCTTGAGGCCGGTTGCCAAGGTCCAGTGACCGGCGAAGAAAGAAAAGAAAAAAGAATAACAATAATTCTTCGTAAAGAAAATTTAATTCGCGTCAGTGAGTTCCGGACCCGACATCTCGGGCACGGGTGTCCCGGGAAAATGGATCGTCAACGCACGCGCCTCCAGAGAGCGTGGAATTAGGAATACAATATGGGCAGGTGAAAAAGGACCGTCTTGACTTTTGAGCTGGAACTAAATCATCATCCTCATCGTCATCCTCCACGTCCCGCTCCTCACCAATCTCTATATATAAAATCCTACCAAATCCCACCTCGAATCTGCCCACCGCCATCACTTCCCCCGCCTCCGTTCCTCTCCAAGTCATCCCCTCACGGCGACCCGCGATCTTCCGGCGGGATCATCGGCGATGGCCGGCGACTTGGAAGGCTTCAACTTCGAGCAGAGGCACGGCAAGGACAGGGTCCGGGTGGCCAGGGTCTGGAGGGCCGCCGACGGCCGCCATTTCGTGGTCGAGTGGGGCGTCAGCATCAGCCTCTTCTCCGATTGCGTCGGCGCGTACACCCGCGGCGACAACTCCGGCATCGTCGCCACCGACACCATGAAGAACACGGTACTCTGATTCCTTTCCCCCTCCCCTCGCCGCTTTCTCGCCTCCCTGAGCTGGCCATGGTGGTTGATGCGAATCGTCTCCCTGTGCTATTTGTCCGGTCGGTGATGTGGACGGATTGTGCTTCGTTCCATTGCCCCGTGCTCTTTGTCGTGTAGCTTGCTGTTTGCTCCGGCTAAGGGCGCTAGTGAATTGTGGGGAGTAGCATGATCTGACTTGTTTGTTGGAATAGCATGATTTTAATGTGGTCTGACGAGGTTGGAGCTTTTGCTTAGGTGTACGCGAAAGCAAAGGAATGTTCGGAGCAACTCTCGGTGGAGCAATTTGCTATTTTGCTTGCGAAGCATTTCACTTCGTTCTATAAAGAGGTTAGCACTTACCTTAGTCTGGGAGAGAGTATCGGAAGACAATTTAGTTGTTTCTGTAATGGATTTTACTCTGTTGCCAGAAAGAGGTTACTGAATCTTCCAATTGTTACAGCTAAAGATCCAGGAATATAATTTGGAGTCCTTTGTGTTTCACTGTTCGGATTCGGTTGTGTTTGGAGATCTTGTTATGGAAGGGAGCCGTGACACAAGCTCATGACTGACCATGGCCAAAAAAGTAAAAAAGAAAATCAGGAAGCGGTTACTAATAGCTCAGATGTATTGCTTGTTAGAGGATATATTGGATAATCTGTTGATAGGAAATGAAAAGTTTGCATGGTCATGTTGTCTGCGTCAGAAGAGAACAACATTGTTGGTTAGCCCATACATCGTATGTCGGCATATTGTCATATAAGGCATCAAAATGGGTGTGTTTGGAAGTGGATGCATGTGAACCTGTCTCATTTGATCCGATGGCATGGTAGTTTGTGATTTCAGAAGTTGCTATGTGTGGGTGGTTAGTTTGTGATTGGAAGTTGTTACGTGTGGGTGGTTGTTTTACTCTTTGCGCGCATATAAAATGCACATGGATGACCATCTGTGGCAAATATACATACATGTATGAGAGAGAGAGAGGGGGGGGGGGGAGGGAGGGGGAGGCATACGTGTATGAGAGAGAGAGAGAGAGAGAGAGAGAGAGAGAGGTAACTTGTTAGGTTTATATTCTGTACAATTTTCTTTAATTGACCAAAGCAAACCATTAATCCTTTCCAAGTATTCTTGGGAGGTGCCTTTTTGATGCTGTCAGGTTTTATCATATGTTTTCTCAGAAGTGTATAACAAGCATGCTGTCAATAGCTGGGCACAATTGAGGGACCGTGGTGGCTCCTAAAGTTATGATACATGTATTGATCTAACTAGGATCACTAACCCACGAATGACTGTGAGAAGCAATTATCATATCCTTGAACAATTCTCGTGTAATTGACAATGCTTCATTGGGACAGTTTGTGGTTCTACTTGTTACAAGTGGTCTGCACAAACAATCAGATTAAGGTCATAGCATTCAGTGTTAGATACTCTATTTCTAGCACTGATGTTTTTACATCTATTTGTGACTCTAGGTAACAGCTGCTGTAGTCGTAATTGTGGAGAAGCCTTGGGAGCGAGTGTATGTGGATGGACAACCTCATGAACATGGTAGGCCTTTTCATCTTTAGCAATTGAAAGTGTTGAATAGTTATCAATTCAATAAATGGTATTGCCTAGATAAAAAGCATAATAATAACCATGTTTCTTCTTTTGGTTTTCTGTACTGTTGTTCTGTCCGTGCAGAAATTTGCTGATAGAGTTTCCTGACTTGTTATACATATGACTTGAATTATTTTCTGAATTTAGGACAATATCATTCTAAGTAATGCTGAAGAAATTCTCTCATAAGAACCTCTTCATCTGCGATTCTGTGTTTCAGAATCCCCTTTGAAGGAATAAAAACCTTTCAGTATATTGACCTTCTTTGAATATCTGCAATAGAGTTTAGAGGTTCAATGGCTTGACTTTGAGTGATGTGGGATCAATTTTGAGACATCCCTGTATCATAAGGGGCAATTGATGGTTTCAGAATATGTGGAGATATGTGTTCTCAACAGATGGCGGCAGTTGATTGCTAAAGAAAATCTAGGACATAAGGACATACTATCATGGACTAAAGACCAATAGGTTTAGATGCTGAGGTAAGAGTCTTAGTTTATTGTTGTGGCAGTAGTACCAGATGCATCACCAATCGTTGGCTGATATGGGTTCGTGTTTTTATTATTTTTCAGATGTCAAAACTATCATTCTAAAGGGTGCCTCTTTGAGGAAAAAATGGGGGCTTGTTAATTTCCCCCAAGCTACGGTTGTAGTCTGTATGTCCTTCCTGGCACGTGCTGGGCATTTTAAGGATGTTCACTTCAACTTTTGATCAAATTCACACGGACAACTAAAAGACGATGTTTTGCCCTGTTTTTTTCTCTTTGGTCTACATTGTCGCCGTGTCTGACTTGTAATTTTAAGTTTATCCTCTGGTGAAGTCATATTAAATAGGATTTAAGCTGTTCCCACAATCATTGAGAAATCGTTATGTAGGAAGTCAGCATCCCATGGACTTATGTTGTTTTACTCTACTTTACTGAAGGATTTAAACTTGGATCAGAGAAGCATACGACAGAAGTAACTGTGAAAAAGTCTGGTGCTCTAAAATTGACTTCGGGAATAGCAGGATTGTCAGTCCTGAAAACAACGATGGTAAGCTAGTCTATGCTCTAGCTAGCTTTCATAAATTCTGTTACATGATTTGGCTTGAGAGATGGTAGGATCACTTGGGAAGTAGGCATTTTTTCTTCCCAAAACAAACATTTGCATGCCATGTGATTTGTAGTAATGCTCAAATTCTTTTCTTTGAAATTTATCTTGCAGCTATTCTACCTGCATTCTAGGTATAATTCAGAAATCCAGGTCAAGTTGTATCTTTGTACTTTTGTAACATGTTAGTACTTATACTTTTATTGGAGTGAGTACAAATTCTCCTATCACACCTAGAATTGTGTCGATTTTTAAGTTTAGAATTCCGTCACCTACGAGCTACTGATGGCAAAAAGCATATCTGAAAGCTCATCCCTTCGAAACATATGAAAAGAATAGATGGCACATTGATATTTTTTGTTCAATCGCCTTTGCTTTTGACATAGGCTTTGTAGTATTATTCAATTTTGATGTATGTTCAGTGTAGGTTCGCTATATTGCATGTGTAACAATAATTTGCCACAACTTGAGAATCTGATCTTTTGTCCATATCTTTCATCATTCTTGAAATGTTTGGTTATTTGTTAGCACATAATGCATCAAGTTCTATTTCTACTGAAACTGTTCAGATGATTTGGGAACTTTCAAAGTATCATGAAGCAAAGTCAAGTTTTGAAACCTTCGTTGGGAATTTCTTCCAGGAACCCGTGTCCACTGGACCATATCCATCACACCCTTTGATCTTGTGGGTCCCCCAAAATCAACGGTTGTGATGAACCTGGTCTAGTAGGCTCTGGTCCAGGCCAGAATTTCCCCCTCGGTTGGCATCCACAATCTGCAGATGCATCATTGATAGGGCAGGTTTTTAGGTGCAGAGCGTGGAGTGCACCCAATGCTTCCTCAGTCCTTGGACTTGATGGCCCCATGAGGGACCCACATTATCTAAGGGCAAGGAGTGCAAAGGGTGCACCTGACCCTGTGCACCTAACGTTTTCTCCATTGATAGGATAAGTCTGATATGGCTGCTCACTCTTCCTTTTTATCTTCCACGTGAACAGTCAGGTTTTGAAGGTTTCATTAGGGATGAGTACACAGCTCTTCCTGAAACTCGAGAAAGAATGCTTGCGACTGAAGTGACTGCAACTTGGAGGTATGAATTTTTATTACTAGTATCGTGAGAGAATGTTAAGAGGCAGAGTTGATTAATATATGCATTTCACTTTATCCCTTTCCTGTGGCCTTCAATTTAGAGACTCGGGAGACTTATGGTGATTTGTTTGTCATAAGCTATAAGTCACTATTATAAGTGTGGGTGGCAGGTATTCTTATGATGCTCTCTCCAGCATCCCCCGTGATCTTCTTTATTTCCAAGAGAGATACAAGGATGTGAAAAAAGTTTTGATGAATACTTTCTTTGGCCCACCAAAAGAGGGAGTTTACAGTGCATCTGTTCAAAGCACTCTCTATCAAATGGCAAAGGCAGTTCTAGCTGGGTCTCTCTCTCTCTCTTCACCCCAAGAAATTCTCCACTTGATTCTATGTTGTTCCACTTAACAAGCTGATTTGTTTTCCTTTCAGATTTCCTGACATATCAGCAGTGCAATTGAAGATGCCAAATATCCATTTCTTACCAGTTAACATACCGACCAAGGATAATCCATCAATGGTGAAGGTACGAATATTATGCCACTGCAAGAAACGCTCTTTCTGGAAAGGATAATGAGATGTCCAAGCAAGAATTTTAGCAATGTCAGATTAGCTTGGGGAACAAATCTAATATTTAGCATCCACAGGAAGAAGGCTAGATATGGCCAAATGGGATGGTAGGGTACTGAAAATGGTTGATGCTAGGCAACTATGAGCTTTTTCTTATAATCCTGAATTTTTAGGTCTCTAGGGTTGAGCCATAGAAAAGTACTCGTGAGAGAAGTTGGTGAAACAATGATTTGTTCAAGATCACGGGATATGGTTCCTCTCAAGTGACGAGGAGTAAATTTACTCAACTTTTCTCACCTTAAGTTGATTATATGTCACAAAAGGGGCCTAAACAGTTGACAATAGGTTAAAGAGAAGTTGGGAGTACAAACTTTGTTATCACCACGTGAGCTACAAAGATGCTGGCATTGTGTTAGTCCAATTACTAAATTTTCTTAAGGCTGCAAGATCTGCAAGTTTTTGGAAGTACATAAAGTATGCTATGACAATATTGGAAGCACTTGCATGGTTCGGAGTTTGTGCTGCGTCAGTTCATGTAAATCATAAAGAGGAGAAAGTGAACAGTTCACAGGTTCTAGACCTTTGTGCTTGAGTACAGTTCACAGGTTCTAGACCTTTGTGCTTGAGTACAGTTCACAGGTTCTAGACCTGTAAAGGGATCAATAGATTTTAGTCAGCTTCTCCTGAAATGTTTTGGTTGGGAATGTTGGTTGATGCTTGACACACTTTGGTTAGCATTGATGCGTGAAAATGCTTGCATTCTGATATTTACTAAATGTACTGAATTTCACAGTTCAATGACGATGTATATTTACCAACTGATGAACCGCATGGATCAATTCAAGCAAGCTTGAGCAGATTCTGGTCAAGAATGTAGAGACAAATCTTCACCAGTGGTAACTGATTTGAGGTCCCGGTCCAATCAGCTTTGTATCTGCTTGTACATTCTCAAATAAAATTGGCGGGACCTCTAATTTCCTTATTTCGTGGACAGTTGAATTCTCTTTGTATTAGTAATAATGCCGATATGCATTACCATCTACCCTGGCATTGAGAATGCAGTAGATGGCGTTGCATGGGAAGATGCATCATCTCTTCTTAACGATATATGAAGGTTCCAATTGGTATGGTTCAATCTCATTTTGGTATTTTTAAAGGTTATATATATCGACGACACAAAAACCAAAGTCTCGTTCATAATGGGCCCAATTAGCTTGGCGCTTTAACAGGAATACCATTTGCTTGCACAGTTACAACCATGCTGTATGTCTGAATTATGGCAGAAGTTTAAAGCCACATAAGTATTGTAAATGATATCGCATATAGCCGTAATTGTTATCGCAAATTTAATAGCATGCGGATACTACACCAGCCAATTCACGAGGATTGCGGTGAAAGTTAACCATGGAGTTTTGTTGGCCCTATCTAAGGTGGTTATGATACGAGAGCGAGCCTTCTCGCACTAAAACAAGCAATAGCAAAGGTACAACACGAGTAGGACAAATGAATTGCAGTGTCTCGTCTCATTCCTTCCGACGGACTTTCATAAACATACTTGATCCATACAAGTGTAAAATAAAGCTGGAATGTAAATACGTGAAAACTCATTGGTGGGCGAGTATCATGTATCCATCCGATCGGAGGTGGTTATTGTTCAATTTCTCTCTCGTGACTATGACGTCATGAGGCGGGCCATCATTGAAGATGCGGAGCAAATACATTCAAAACTTCCTTGTAAACAGGTTTCTTGAATACCACTGCCTGCACCAGAGATGGAATCATGTAAATATTTGCTAAGGGAGACCGAGATCTGATATAAACCGGAATAGCGTAAAGGTCCGCTGAACCTACAAGTTCAATTATTTGGTCAGGCGAGATCCACGACCACTCGCCAAACTCAGGTTTCTCGGTGCCATCCCCCAAGAGGTTGATTTCTTCATCTTTCCCTGTAAATTTCATAAGAAACCTGCAACCCAAAGTATCCAGGTTGATAAATTTTTAATCAGAATGACGCGGCAGAGTGAAACGGGAGAGACAGAAAACCAGTATTCAGTCTTATGCTGAAAATCAAAACTGATGCAGCATAATCCTTCCCCCATAACATGTTAAGGGCATTCGGTAATACTAAGACGACTAAACGCTAATCTTAGATGCAATTGTTTTTAAGAGTTTATGTGTTAATTCTTCCAAGATGTGATTGCAAGAAAATCAACTGATACAAAATACAGTATCCTTGGAGTTGGACCTAAACTGTCGTAATGCTGTTTTAAGGGAAGGTAAAATGGGGACTCTGAATGACATGGATCCATCGGTTGACTCTGAGACTTTGGCTACATCGCAATTCCATGAGAGGACCTCTTCATATGACCATGAAAAAAAGTTTCGTGAAAGAAAACAATTCAACTGAAAGAGGGCTATATGGCGTCTTCTGAAATTGCCAATAATTACAACTTTCTATCTTGCATTTATTACTCGATTTAACATAAGATAAACTTCAAAGATATCACAAATGATCAAATTAGACCTAGATTCTGAAAAAACGATCATATTTGGGAAAGCCGTGTTGTCCATCCTCTTTTACAGACCTAACTAAGCTTCACATCATTGACCTAAAACTCTTCCTATCTCAGCATTAAACATATCCATTTTAATCTCTTCTCTGATGAAGTATAGATACAATCTGTCTTAACTTTAGAAGAAACAACTTCCGAATGAACTGAATAATAAAGCCCCAACTCAAATTCTAGAGCCCTCTACCCTCTTCATCTATTGTGCAAGCATCTTTAATGCGCTTTCTGGGGAAAAAGGAAAGGGAGGGGGGGGAAACTAACCACTTTTGTGCTTGGCCTTTCCAGTCTGATCCCCACTGGATTTTGAGTTTTTCCCTAACATCTGGAGGAAAGTCATATGTCAACCAGTAAGGAACCTGCAGAGGACTCCCAATATTAGAACCAAGACAATTCGTCCAGGCAATAGAGCAAAGTTTACCATGGAAGAAGAATAGAATGGCAATTACACATCCAAACCTATGGGTTAAAAATGCACAAAAGATCAGATCAGATATCTGCCATTCTCAAAACAGTGAGGTAAATCAAGAAACAGACAAGCTCGCCAGCGTCCCCGCACGGCGGGGGCAGAGTTGGTGGGGTAAAGAGAGAGATCAGGCCTTCCTAATTTAAGCCAGTATTAATGCAAATTAAGCTTGTTATTGTAAATCATCTAAGGATAGGAGGAGCACCAGTTGCTCCAACGATCAAAATCTTGCAAAAAACAAAAAGAAAACTCACAGCTATTACCACCTGCATATGAGAAAGAAAAAGATCAGGCATGCGTACTCGGAACTCTAGATGACAAGTAAAACACCCCCATTGCGCAAACATGGTGACGTTCTAGATGGAGGATCTACTAAGAACTTTCCAACTGATGACTCTCTATGGCGAGTACAGAACCTTAATATTTCGCTAACGTACACAATCTTCTTGATAGAGGAAAGCCAATGAATCAAGGAATTGCAGGAGATAAACCCCAATTTCAAACCTCCGCCACAATTTCAGCCGACGAGACTCCCGTTTCTTCTCTTAGTTCCCTCATGACCGCATGTCTCGGATCTTCACCATCATCAATTCCGCCCTGTCGAAAGAGAGAAAAAAAAAACGAGCATCCACATTGTATCTCACGTCGACAAGAGGTTAAGATAAATGTCTCTGAATGGCAAAAGAACACAGCAACACATAGTTAGCTCCAGACCCAAAAAGCCTCAGGCCTGGCCAGGAAAGGTTCGTATAAAGCAGACGACAGGGCGAATCCAAATTTCCAATCACAGATTACACTTAGCCACAAGCTATAACCAAACCCGGGCCAGCCTAAAAGGCGGGGCCTTCGCACACGATCAAGTGATCAGTAACGAAGGATGTCATCAGTTGCTAACCAGTAGCGTGGTGCAAGCAAATACACAACACAAGGTCACCCATTTACCTGCGGCATTTGCCAAGCGTCAGGGATATCGAGCCTCGAAGCAGCGAAAATCTGCAAAGACCCCCCCAAAAACAGAACGTCAGGAACAACATCGACGCCGAACGAAATCTCATCCGACTCTATCGATATGGAGAGAGAGAGAGAGAGAGAGATTGAAACCTTCTTGGAGGAATTGACGAGGCAGATGCCGACGTTCCGCCTGTAACCTTCGGGAGGAGCTTCCATGGACGACGGCGGCCTCGGCGACGGCGGCGGCGGCGAGGAGGAGGAGGAGGGGGAAGACGGCGGCGAGCCCGAATAATCGGAGCGAATCCGCGTGCCGAGATCGCGGGGCCTGCGAAGAAGGCGGAGCGAGGCGGAAGCGGGAGAGAATCCGCGAGCTTTGGAGGGACGAAGATGGAGGATCGGGCGGTGGTGATTCAGGAGGAGAAGCGAGCACCGGCACGATGATGCCATACACCGGAAATTCCCGTCACCGCGTCGAGGCCATTTTATAGCTGCTGCGGAGCTGTGGTGACGACGGTCCACGACCGGTCCAACAACATCTTGTCATCTGCACACTTTGCATATAAGATTTTTCCATATTATATAACTAGAGAAAAACCATTTCATTATGAACAATAATTTATATCTATTTACCGTTTATCGTGAACTAAACTATAATCTTTAAAAAAAGTATTTTCTAAATAGTTTATTTTACGGTAAAACAAATAAAGTCGGAGATTCACCGAAATTCTCAAATTTGGAGTACACTTACTTCTTTCGTAGAGAAAGCACCCGAATTTGAAATTTTGTGCACCGAAAAATGTTCTTTCGAAATGAGATATTCAGCCAAGAGGCACGCGACCCTGCTGATAAAGGGATTGGAGAGTGAGGCCAAAGGGTGCCAGGCCGTCCCGTGAGCACCGCATACACATATATATAAAAGAAAGAAGTGATACCCAAAAAAAAAAAAAATGGAGACATTCGTGCTTGAATGGCGTGGCTCAAGATTAGGTTCACGAAAAGTATATATTCGCCGTGGAAGTTCTTTCCCATGGGAGCGCTCAACTTTAACTTGAGCCGTGTAAGTTCTATCCCATGGGAGCGCTCAACTTTAACTTTAGCCGGTCGTGATCGAGTAACCGGGTTCGCTTAGCGGGCCGGAATTTGCCTCTCCGGGTTGAGGAATGAACAGAAGTAGATGATACATAAATAACATTAGCACTGTTCAATCGGTAGGTCATCATTCTACACCAGTTCAACTATAAGCAACAACAGCACGAGCCTTCGTTTTGGGGAATGTTCAAATGTTAAAAATGGCCCCCTGCATTCAGCAACTCATCAGAGACACGAGAACACTTCACGCAGCTTCAAAGCTGCATACGGTGACCACTGACCATCCCACATCAAACTCATATAAATGCCCCAATCAGTGCTCATGGATTCCCTAAAGCTTTTCGACAGTCGATTTCAGTCGAGAATTGTACAACCAGCGGTCGAATTTCCGTTGTATTGCTATGCCGAACCTTACCGGAAAAAAAATCGTGAACTGATGATGGTCAAGTCCGAATCAAATTTCAGCTGATCATAAAGATGCCCGAGCATCGACGAATCCTCGCAATTCACAGAGGAAAAGCAGCTTCGATCTTTCCCCAGGACTCCAAGGAGTTCCCTTTAAGCCTCCCCTTCATCTTCTCCACAATGTCTTTAGCATCCCCGCCTTTCGACATCTTCAGCAACCCGTCGACGAGGCCCCGCATCGCCTCGAACGGAGGCACCCACCTCCTCTTGATGATCTCCTTGCACATCTCGAGCCCGGATTCGAACTCGCCCTCCCTCACCATGCTCCGGAGCAGGGCGTAGTACGTGAACGAGCAAGGGGCGACGCGCCCGTCCTTGACCATGCTATCCAAGACCTTCCTAGCAGATTCGAAATCCCCCAGCCTGGCGAACCCGTCGATGACCGCATCGTAGCTAGCCGAGTTCGGCTTCACGCCTCTGGCAACCATCTCGGCCAGCAGCTTGTTCGCCCTCGCGCATTCCTTGCTCTTACACAGCCTCGCAATCCGAAGATTATAAGCAGTCACGTTGCACTCCAAGCCCTTCCCTAGAATCCCCTTGACCACGCCGTCGAAAGCACTCAAGTCACCGCTCTTCAAGCAAGCACCGAGCAAAATGTTGTACGAATCGATGTTGGGATTCACCCGGTACCTCCCCTCCATGTCCGCGATCCAGGCGCGAGCCGCGTCGGTGTTGCCGTCCTTGACAAACGCCTTCAGGACCAGATTGTGCGCGACGGCGGTCGGCGTCACCTTGAGCTCGCGCGGCAACTGCTCGAACAACCCGTGAACTTTCTCAAGCAATCCGTTGTTCAGATGGACGCTGAGAACGGCGCAGAGAGATTTCTCGGTGATATCGCAGCACTTCCCTTGGCGGGCGCGGTCGAAGGTCCGCATGGCCTCGTCGACCATCCCGGCGCTCGAGTAGATCATCATGAGGCGAATCCAGAAGCCCTCGGACGTGAGCGAGCTCGGAGAATCGCCGCTCTGGCCGATCTGGTGGAGGACGAGGCGGTCGACCAGGTCGAACCGGCGCGCCTTGGCGAGCTTCTGGAAGGAGAGGTGGTAGAGAGGGCGGTGGCGACGGAAGGTCGGGAAGTGAGAGGACCGCTCGAACAGCTCGGCGAGCTTGTCGGGGTTCGATTCGGCGAGTATGGCGGACTTCGCGGCGCGGAAGGAAGGGAATGGCGGCGGCGGCGGCGTCGGCGGAGGAGATGGTTGAGCGGAGGTGGAGAAGAGGGATTTGGGAATGCGGAGTCGCGGGTGGCTGCGAAGGGACGCCATTGCTGATTCAGGGACCGAGCTCCGTGGAGTGTAGGGTTTTAACCAGCGACAGCGAGCGACGATGACGTCGACGACGACGGTCGTGTGTGGTACGGCCCCTCAGAATAACGGGTCATGTCGGGCCGGCCCATCTATTATAATGGGCCGATCTGGTATGAGGCCTGGTGGGCCCATCCCAAATTTTCTGAACTTTTTTTGCCCCCTTTGGGCCCAAACTTTCGTGTAAATATCGGAGATCCGGTCCAAGGCCGAACACAAATTCCTCTCCAATCCGCGCGCCTGCTCTTTGACCAGGGCAAACGCAGCCGTCTTACTTCCAAAAAAAAATTAAGTAATTATTAGTTTTCCTTTTTGGGTCGAAAGTAATTATTAGTTAATTTAGTTTATTGTCTCCTTCGATCTACTTAGATTTGCATCGTTATGTTACGTTGGAAACATTTATTTGCAATCAAGGAAAGACAGGGGAAAGAATTTCCCAGTGTGAAAGAAAAAGGGCCCGAAGCTAACATGCGAGGGAGTACGACCCATCAATGTGTGCCATGCTCGGCACCGTATGAGCAATTAACGAGTCATCCCTGGCCCCTGCAATAAAAGGTCCGGGGACTAGCGCTGGGTTGACTCATTAGACGACTTTACACGAACTTGAGTCAACGCAAATCACGGCCATCTATCGTGGTATAACATGTTGCGGCCTCAATTGCAAATACCTATTGTGTTGTAAGATAATAGAGCTCTAATAACAATCGCGTTGTTCGATTTATGTAACGTGATAATACTCGTAACATGCTCGGTTTTAATCAATGACAGATGTGCCGGGAGAAGAATAATATTGGAATTTATAAGTACTCCTAAGATCAGAATTAAAAGGAACATAATGAACATTAATATAATAGCGAATTATCATTTAGGAATTCGGTAGTCATTAGATACCGATCAAATGTGTTTTCAGCTGATGTGGACCGGTGTACGTACCCCGCCCGCGTATGAACTCGGGAGGTTTTCGTTTTCGTGGAATTTTTCCTTGTTTTTTCAGAATTTTCATCGCGTCGAATATTCAAAAGGCTCGGGGGGAACAGCTAGCTGCTCGCATGATCCTGTCGAACTGTCTCTGCCCCATCTCCTCTACCAAACCATTCCTCTAAAGCAATCCGACCGCACTTTCTCTCTCTCTCTCTCTATCTCCGTGCGGCTCCGGGAGAGCCCCGAGGGAACAAAGCCTCCGAGGATGGTGGTCGCGGTGGCGGCGGCGGCGGCGGCGGGCGGCGATCCGCTGAGCGAGCGGGCGGCGCTCATGCGGGAGTCGCTGCAGAAGAGCCAGACCATCACCGACAGCATGGTCTCGATCCTCGGGTCCTTCGATCACCGCCTCTCGGCTCTCGAGACCGCCATGAGGCCTACGCAGGTTTACCTCTCTCCCGATTTCGTTTTTGCTTCCGTCGGATTTCAGATCGAGCCTAGCTCTTTTCGCACACTTTAGTTTCGGTGAGTGAGCTCTCCGTAATCGGCGGATGAGTGATTGCTGTCTTTGGACGGGTGGTTTGGGTCGCCGAAGTAATCGTTTGATGATCTGAGGAAAAGCTAGGATGAGATCAGGGTTGTCCCGTGTGGATTTGAGCTTAGTATGGGGCTTGGTTCAAGGGAATTTTTCGGAAGATGAGAGGAGACGAGAGGTTTTAGCAATATGCTCGATGAAGTACTGCTAGCATACATTTTTTTGACTTGGCTAGTTGAGACAGATAGACAAGTTTCTTGACCTTGCAGAATAATAGAAGGATTTTAAATATCACCCTCTCATTCATTTGCTCAAAAGCAAAGCAAGTCTTTTCTTGAAGATGCTTTGCCTTGACCTTGAAATGAAAAATGGGGTTACCCAAAGGTTGTGCTGATTTTTGGCAATCTTTCACGTTATCGGGTTTTACAGATCAGAACACATTCTATTAGGAAAGCTCACGAGAATATCGACAAGACCTTAAAGGCTGCAGAGGTGGTTCTGTCGCAATTTGATATTTTCCGCCAGGTTTGTATCAGTAACTGATCGAGACTTTATCTGCTCGTAAATTCACTTCTGTTTTTTTTTTTTTTTTGGTAAGGATAAATTCACTTCCGTTGTTGTAATCTGTTGTTGAGAAGTGGTTCGTTTGGTTTAGCATCGAATCAAAAACGTCTTTTACATGGAGCGCACTCTATTCAGGCCACTTGAAATTCTTTCCTTCTGCTCTCGTGCGTCTCTGGGAAATCTTTGTTAGTGAAATAGGCTCAAGAACTAATGTTGCAACTTGTAAGACTTAGAACCTTAAATAGCCACCATGCAGAGTTTAACTATTTTCATGCTGCTTAGCTTGTTGTTTGGAAGCTCAATTTTGCTTGGTAAGCTCAACTCGATGAGAGGTTGTCCTTCTTCTTGCTCATGTGTTTGCAAACATTGAATGGAAAATGTTCAAGTCAGTTCAGCATATTTCCATTGAATATTTCATGTCGTCATTCAACGACTATGAATAATCTTTCTGATGCAGCCAACAAAATCATGCAAGATTTATTTGTTCAAAGATTTGTGTTTCTACCAAGTTTTGGTGAAGATGGACTTCACAAATCAACTAAGAGTCCTAAGGGATTAGGATTCTTCTCATAGATAAATTAGCAGTCTTATATCTTTGAGGATTTGATTCTTACTATGATTTTGTTAAGTTTGTTTAAGTTAGATATTATGTTTTTCTATTCCATATTATTTTATTCATTTAGGGCTTTCCAATATCAACTAGGGGTAGAACTTAGAGAGTCCATAAATATCGTTGTAGTTCTTTCTTTTCAATAGAGCTGACGATTGTTTGAATTTTGCAAGTATTGGCTTTGGGATTGGGTGATGCAATTTTTTCTTTTGAAATGTGATGCTTAGGAAGCTTTGGGTGTGAAGCCTATAAAATTATTTTCTGTTCTGGGGCTTGTTGTCCTTCATCATAACCCTTGGTGATGATGTACCCTTTTCTATCTGTATCTATGTTCCTTTTGGTCCTTCTATTGTTAGGAATTGGTCAAAACCAAGATCAAGTACCTTTGCCTGGCATGCATTCAGACGACTTCTAAAATATCGCCATTTTTTTTTAGTTTGGCTAATCCCGATAATTCTTATGTGGAATAAGTACTTTCTTTTCTGTTGTAATTCTTGTTGATTTTCGATTGTGTCTTATCTGTTATTGTTCTTACTACTCTTATTATACTGGCAGGCTGAGGCTAAAATTCTTAAAGGGCCACATGAGGATCTTGAAAGTTATCTGGCAGCAATCGACCAACTAAGAAACAACCTTCGATTTTTTTACCAGTAACAAAAGCTTTAAAAGTACTGATGAGGTGCTCAATCATGCAAATAGCCTGCTTGCTAAGTCTATTTCAAAGCTGGAAGAGGAGTTTAAGCAGATCTTATTAAGTTACAGGTCCGTATGCATTTTTATCGATGCTTACTTTGATGCTCGGACATCCTTTATGTTCATGTGTTCTGCCTTGCCATCTAGTTCTGTCCGTGAAACTTGTTTCCTCTTTCCTCAAAAACCTTCATTTGACTCAACTATTTGCACTGTCTTTCACCATTCTAAACTATTTAACGACTGTGTTTGTATGGATAATTCTCCATTTGCTGGGTTATTGTTAAACTATTGCCTCCAGGAAGCATGGATGGGTCTCTTGACATCATTTTCACCTGTCCCTTTACAATGTCTTTTGCTGCTTTCATTAGATGTGATGGTCCTGAAATATGAATTGTTACAAAAGGATCAGCTGCTTTTCTTGTTTCATTTCCGACCCCTTTTTGAGCTTCTGTTTATTGCTTCACCATCTTCTGCATGATCTATGCTTTTGGGATCAGTATACAATTTTTGTTCTTGCATTGATGGGTGGAAATATCAGCTTTGTTGAATTATTAATCGACCTTGTTACTTAGGTGTTTTTAAGTTTTTTGCTATGATTTGTGTTATGTAAAGAATTGACCCTTGCTATGAACCATATTCATGCAAGTTCTTCATGACATTACAGCAAACCTGTGGAGCCTGACCGTCTCTTCGAGTGTCTGCCAAGCTCGTTGCGACCATCAACTGGGTCACCTGGGCATCAGGGTGATTCTGGTGGTAACAATCCTTCGCACACGCATGCAGATCATCATAATGGTAACTTGGAAAATGCAGTTTATACTCCTCCAACACTTATACCCCCAAGGATATTGCCCCTGCTGCATGATTTAGCCCTTCATATGGTTCATGCGGGTCATCAACAACAGCTACTCAAGGATTACCGGTAACAAGCCTTACTTGTTTCCTTGCTGGGTAAAATTTCTCGTAGTGGTGCTGTCAAGTTAGTCTAGACGATTGACTGTCTTTGGTTTGATTTGATGCTTGTATTCTATAGGATGATATGCCTATTCTCTTGGATGTGGTGGTATAATTTTTTCATCAAGTTTATATGATTGTTTCTCGAAATTTTTCGACTCCTTGTATAACTTTGTGTGGCAGATACCTATCTATAATGGGTATCTATGAGTTAGCTGTATAACATATTGCAGAAAATTATTCTGCAAGAGTATCTGTTGGGGCATCGGATATGTAGATATTATTGTTTGTGTGTCGATATTTACAACATACAAGTAGGTAGATTTCTTTTTTGATATTGGAGTATGTAAACCATGTTGCTAGGTAGATGTGTCCATTATCGACATTGGTCGTGCATGTATACCTAATTATGGATTTGTGTGATTCACATCATCAATTGGCTTCTTCAATGTATCTTTTGTTGCTTTCTAGTTTCTTCAATCCAATTGCTCGCTTTCTTGAGAAGGTACTGGATTGTCCTTCAATAATACTCATATCATTAAACCCTTTGCCAGAGACTCTCGCTCAACAGTTTTGGAGGAAAGCCTCCGTAAACTTGGTGTCGAGAAACTTAGCAAAGATGATGTTCAGAGGATGCAATGGGAGCTTTTGGAGGCGAAGATTGGGAATTGGATTCATTTCATGCGTATTGCTGTGAGGACTGATTTAATCTTTGCATTTTCTTTTCTATTTTTGTTATGCTTCCTGATGTTTCGCTTATCCATGAGTAGGTCAAGCTGCTCTTTGCTGGAGAACGAAAAGTATGTGATCAAATATTCGAAGGCTTTGATTCTCTTAGGGATCAATGCTTTGCTGAAGTGACTGCAAGCAGTGTAACTGTGCTACTTAGTTTTGGTGAGGCAATTGCTAGAAGCAAGAGGTCACCAGAGAAATTATTTGTACTTCTAGACATGTATGAGATAATGCGAGAACTTCATTCAGAGGTATGATGTCATGTTTACATTTGCACTCATTTCTGTTTGTGTTTGCACTTCATTAGTATAAAGGCTTCATTACCGAAGTTCACTTGAAGGCATATTCTATTTTCTTTCCCCAAATGTATTAGGATGAGCATGGAGAACATTGGAAGATCGAGCTTCCAGTCTAACATTCTAACCCTTGCTCACATGCGACATGTGTTCTTTTTTGTTCCTATGTCACGTTAGTCAATAGCAAAAGATAACTTTTCGCCATTGCTTGTGGTGAACCAGTATTGTTCTTGTCTTTCTTGCTGCAGAAGTTTTAGCCTGATCTTCCTTTTCCTTGCTTAAGGTTAATATGAGAATTAGAAGGTTCATTAGTCAGGTTGAAATTTCCTTTAGACAACTAATAGTAACTGAAAAATGAACTGGAAAGAAAATCAGATAAAAATGGACTGCTAGTTTTGGTAGAGAGAGCAAAGGAGATTTCATAAGAGATGGTAGGTGGTTATTATTATTTTCTTGAGGGTGGGTGGCTGGGATGGAGAAGTCAATGAGTCCAAGAGACTTTATGTGCTGGGGGCTTGGCCTATTTAGAAAGTTGCTTCAGAATCAGTGTGTTTCTGCAGCAAGCAGCTGGACAGTCAAACTAAAAGTTAATTTTGAAAAGGTTTCTTACCCAAAACAATTTTCCGAAGCTAAGGAAGTCGATTACACTATATAAGTGACCATACATTTATCAAACAGTTTGTGTTGCTTTTATCTTAACCTTTACCTTTTCCACTGGTTAAGTTTTCCTGAACAGAATTATGTCATCTTTGAGAAGTTTATGAGTGGATGCTTGTGATTCTATTTGATGGAGACTGGAGAGACTGATGAGACATGATCTCATTACCCCAAAATTTGGGAATTATGCTTCTTACCTTGATGGTATTGGGGAAAATGTAGTTAAATGAGCTTTGAGATTGTGTTCCTGGGCCTGATCCATAGGAGAATTGATCCTGTTGGTTGGTGTATAAGAGATTTTCCGTCAATTTCTCTGAGTTCGCTTGAAGCTTCTGAGTGATATCACTGCTGTGTCGAAGTGAAAGCCCCTGGGATTATTGAATGTAAATCTGTGCACGAGCCTATGCAAACAGGCTTAAAAGCAGTAGATAGCCTGGTTGAAACTTATTTTCTTAGAGTTGGAATTAAGTTAAGGGACGACAGCTATGAAAATAAGGGCCTTTGTTTGTCAAATATGTGAAAAATGTCGAGTGATCCATTGGAGGGGACGAATTCTAGCAATTTGTTATAATCCGAGACATAAACAAAGACAAGGACAATCATTTGAAAAGGGGCTCTCTAATGTAAAGGACTCAGGCAACGTTAGAGGAACTACCCCTCTTTTCCTCACCTCCTTAGTCATTAGTCGAGTGAATTCTGTTACCTTTTCCTTCTTTTCCTTGACCCTTCCCGTCGCTCTGAGTTCCAATGAAAGTTGATGAGTTAACTGTCTTTCAAACTGCCTACAATTCTTCTGAAAAGCGCTTTAACGAGATCGCTTCCCACCTTATCATCTTAGAAAGCGTCTGAGGTTGCATGCGCATTTTAGGTTGTTTGCTCTTTCGGTGCTGTGAAGGGACTTAAGAGAAACATGTGGTGGAAGAGTCATTAATTAACTCAATCATTTATCTGTTTTGCCAGATTGAGGTTCTTTTCAAAGGTAAAGCTTGCAATGAAATTAGGGAATCTGCTCTGGGTTTGACAAAGCGGCTGGCTCAGACGGCCCAAGATACTTTTGGGGATTTTGAAGAAGCGGTTGAGAAAGATGCAACAAAAACGGCTGTTTCAGATGGAACAGTACATCCATTGACAAGCTATGTGATCAATTACGTGAAGTTCTTGTTTGAGTATGCTCAGCAACCCTTTTACTAGTGGATTTGAATTAATTTAATCAAATTGGATTTTTTTAATCTTTTTTTAGGGTACTTTCTTTCTGGTATCGCTTTAATTGTATTTGTAGGTGGAATTTTGATGAGGTGATAGTTACCATTACAAGTCTGTTTTGTACGAGGGGCTTTTTCACAATAATCTGTGGATATTTGCTGTCTTCTCTGGAAAAATTTGATCTTTCTAAGTGCTTCCCAACTTGGCAAATTCTTTTTCTTGGAAAGCCTTTTACAAGTTTAACAAATCTATGCTTTTCATTATGATATCTATGTTCCTCCTCTTTTGTGTGTCTTGTTATATTAGCAGCAAAATATAGATCAGTAGCTTTTCAAAAGTTTTAGTACTGTTGCTTTTTACCAGAGGCAGACCTGGGGAGGATAGTGGTGGGCCCCACCCCCTATGTCCAAATATCCCTTATATATGGCGTTTAATAGAAAGAATTTTCTCACCCCCAAGCTCTATTTCTCCGTTCGCCGTTGCTTTCCAGATAAGAGATGTTTATATGGATTAAGCAAAGCACTAAGATGCAGTAAGCAACAGACAACATTAAATAGCCTATGCACAATTTTGACTCCGTTATGACCAGTGCATTTAAGCTAGACATATGCTAGGCACCTGATGATCACTAATTGAATTGTTGCAGTTATCAATCAACTCTGAAGCAACTATTTCAAGAATTTGAAAATGGCGATGACACGTCTCAATTAGCCTCTGTGACAATGCGGATAATGCAGGCTCTTCAAACCAATTTAGAGGGAAAATCCAAGCAGTATAAAGATGCTGCTTTGACGCACTTGTTTCTTATGAACAACATACATTACATGGTCAGATCTGTGCGCAGGTTTGCCTTCGAAAATGTTGTAGATTTTGAAATGTGGCTCTTTCTGCTATATTTTGTGTAGCACCACTCTCATTTGTTCAATTTTAGGTCCGAAGCCAAGGATTTGTTGGGGGACGATTGGGTGCAAAGGCATCGGAGAGTTGTGCAGCAGCATGCCAATCAATACAGGAGGAATGCTTGGGCAAAGGTATAGACCTAGTAATCCCTGATACTTATCATATGTACTCTGCTAATTATACTGCTTAGTTTTATGCAGATTGTGTTACCTATCGCCCTCTCTCACTGGTGTTATTTTGAGAAGGTTACACAGGACAAATTAATAAAGGGGATGATAACTGATAACAAATTATGTATACAGTTCTTGGCAATTTATGCATCTTTTATTAAGGATATCCCCCCTTGGATTGACTCCTTTGTTTTTTATGACAAACTCGCATGAATTCAAATTTATAGTTTCAGATTTGTTTCCCATCGTATGTGGGGTAGATGATAGCATAATTTATCCGCAAAGAGAGAGGTTTGGCGGTAGAGGGGGCAGGGTAGGGGAAGCGGGTGGTGGGAGGGTGGACTCCTGTTGTATTATATTTAACTACATTATATGCTGCTCGCGAAGAAGATATTGCCTGACTGATGTCAGTGAGGCAATGTTTCAAAAACACCAAAGGTTGTAGTTGTTTTTGTCAGGGGAGCCGGTTTGCTCCCTTTAATAATGCCATCGGGTAAGTACTTACCATCAGTTTGGGAGATGGCACCAGCCATCAAAATCCCTATTTGGCTCGTTTAAAAATTTATAATGTGTAATAGAAAACCTGCTTGCCGAAATATCTTTGGCCTGGCAAAAGATCCTACTGCTCATGATTATAGCTGTTATGCAGATTTTGCAATGCCTTACTATCCAAGGCGTTTCATCATCAGGAGGTAGTAGTGCAGCCGGTTTAGGTGGTGATACAGGAAATAGCAGTGGTGCTTCAAGAGCATTGGTGAAAGACAGGTGTCATTTTCTTTGAAACTCCTCTATCTTGAGAACAATTTTGTTTCTCTATTTGTGGCGGGTAAATGAATTTCACATGGAAAATGCAATTTGTTGTCAGGTTCAAGACTTTCAATATGCAGTTTGAGGAGCTTCATCAAAAACAATCCCAGTGGACTGTTCCTGATACTGAGTTGCGGGAGTCTCTGAGGCTTGCAGTGGCTGAAGTCCTTTTGCCAGCCTACAGATCTTTTGTCAAAAGATTCGGGTATGCTTAATACAAGTAATGATTGGTGGGGTGTTTTGTTACTTTGACTTTCTACTGAGGGTAGGCCAATATGCCTCGTCCCCATCAAAGGTGATATGGATATTATTTGGCGTTGGCACTTTGCATCTATGCAAGCTATTTTAGAACTACTATAAAGAAACTAGAAAAAGAAAATAGGCAACATGCTTTAGAAAACCACGCGGACACCCACATTGCCCTTGCTCTTTGGCATGTTCAGATGCTAACGACTAAATTTCTTCCAAATCTGGATGTGTACATGAGTCTGAACACCAGTCAAGGATCCATGCCGAGTCCAAGCAACATTGTCACAATTTATGTGTTATGTGCTTCTTGTGAATTAGCTCCTCTCCTGGGGGTGAATAAAATGGCTGCAAAGATGGCTAATATGTATACTTTGCTACTCTGCAGTGTACTCTTTTATGTTGTCTTATTTGGTGTTCTCATGTGTTTGCAGACCTCTTGTGGAGGGTGGCAAGGCCCCGCAGAAGTACATCAAATATTCTGCAGAGGATCTCGAACATATGTTGGGCGAGTTTTTCGAGGGAAAGACGAATGAGCCGAGGCGGTAAATTCGGAGATCCTATTTAGCTGGAGGACTGTCGGAAATGATTCTACTTCTTTCGTTCGTTTTCTGCCGCCGGAAATTACACGTTCTGTTCCGATGCTAAGTGGCTTAGACGATGCGAGGTGTTTGCTGTATGTTTCATGGCCGGCGGTAGCGGAGCACTTCCTTGTTGCCGTCAAAGCGTGAGAGTTGAGGGAAGCAGAATAAAGATTTACTGGAGGCGTGGAATTTTGTGTATATCTGTGAATAAGCTATTGCCGATGTTAGGATCAGCTGAGCCTGAATCTCCTCGGATTGTTATGCCATGTTGCTCTGTCCGACAACATTCGGCATTTAGTCAGCCGGGTAATTGGTTCATAAAGATCTCTTTGTGCTAATTTCAGTATATTCAGGATGAGAGTTGCTACGACCCGCATCATATGGATCCGAGTTACGGACGATCATGTGCCTCATGGCTCGACCTCACGAGACGCAAATTGCCCATGAACGAGCTCGGAAAAGATTTTCCTTCTCTAGGAATCGACCTAGATGGTTGCTCGCCTAGTTAGGCTCGCCCAAGCTCGATTGCATTCGTACCAGAATGATATTTCTCCCTTAATCGTGGGAGGGCTCGGGTTATGAGTACGGATTTTGTAAGTCGTTGAAGAAGTTGTACGCAACGCAGTGGATAAAATCAATTGCAAAGTTAATTATAAGGCAAGCATATGCGAACTTCCTCTCTTTTTAGAAAGTATATAATAGTGGATTTTGTTAATCGAGTGCCTGGACTGCCCATGAAGAAATCAATTGAGCAAAATGTTTCACTTTTCAATGCGACGATTGACTCATGTTAAGCGCAATCGTTTAATCGGAAATCGCATCATTCTTTTTAACGTCATTCCAGGGCTCTCAAAGTTATAACAACAATTGTTAACTCAATTCATTAAAATCAAAAAAAAAAAAAAAAAGAAAAGAAAAGCCACTTCGTGTATAAATTATGATGATAAAGTTTGTCTGGACCGTTGTTCACGGTAAGACTCGGGATGAGCGGTGATCCGGTGACTTCTTCTCGCGCGGTTCTGGTAAAATGCTTGCACGACAAGGAAGCCGTAGGAACAGTTCCTAGGACTTTGAATTGAAGACCAAATTTAAAAAAAAAAAAAAAGAAATTTTTAAAAAGGGGCAGCTTGCGGACAAACGCTGGCCACATGCGCGCGCCATTTGGAGCCATGAGTCGTAGCCGCCTGCTCCTCCTCCACCTCTTCTTCAAGGCCGTTACCACATCTTCGTCTTCTCCCTCCTCCCGCTCCGCCCTCGCTCTCGCGCGCATCGCGACGCCTGCTCCCTTCCAGCGCGACGACCCTTCGAACCCGCCCCGCCCCATGGACGACGACGCCCCTTCGCACGGTTTGCGGTTTCCATACTCTCTCGCGCTTCCCTCCCTTCCGATCCCCTCCTTCGTCCGGCCCGCCGGCCGGTCGGGATTTTTCCGCTCCTTAACCTTTTGTGATTCCCTCTGGTGGTTTTGTCGGATCGCTGAAGGACGTAAGGAGGAGGAGAACAGCGTGGATCAGATGAGGGAGTGCCGCGGCAAGGAAGCGTGCGAGCTCAGCCCTCGGTCGGGGCGCGTCTCCGATCGCATCCTCCCCCACATTCTCAACCTGTGAGCCCCCGCTTCTTCCGCTGTCGACGGTCTCTCTGAGCCTGTTCTGTTCTGCTCTGCTCTGCTCTTTGCTTTCGTCGGAACGTTGTTATACGGCACGGCGAGCGCGGTCCTGGCCATCGTTTCTTATTATCGTCGAGTGAGTTTGAGGGGAGGCGCGAGCTTGATTAGTTGATTGGTCCCGAAGCACGAGGTGAGGGCGTTTGTGATTGCTGCATGCCCGACCCTCGAGGCCCGTGATTGATGACTGCATCGTCGTGCACAAATCAATCAACTTTGTTCCTCCGATAGTTTGAGATGACAGGCCTAATTTTTGGAGGTCTTTCTCGTGTGATCTCGCTGCGAGACGATTTTGTTTCTTTTCTCTATGCCCGTGTGCTACCGGGTTAAGGTGTCGATGCTTGAAGAGAGACATTATGCGGTTCATTTTTCGGAATTTGTGGATGTTGGAACGTGTGTTTCTTTTCTATCTTTGTGGATGTTGATCTTTCGGAATTTCCATCCCTGGAGCTTCATTTATCATCGCTTGGATTCGGTGGAATTTAGTTCTGACATACCAGTTTCATTGCTTTCTACTTGGTTCCATCCTAAGTGTGTTTTTGTGTTGTTATTAGATATGCTTCTCGTGCCACTCCTCGTGACTTCGAGATCTATGCTGATGACGCTTCTTTTGAAGACCCACTCATGTCTGCTCATGGGTATGTTTTCTTTTGTACCATTTAACCCTGGTTCCAAATAATTTAGTCTCTCGTTCCGCGAGATCAAAATTTTGTAAGTTGCTTCTGCTCAAACTAACAGCCATTACATTATTTGGACAGAACAAACACGTCTCAACTATACTGTATTCTCATATTACTCGAACTCGTCCTTTTACATGTACGTGTTATCATCGGAATTGAGGATTTTGACAGAACGATGTTGTGAATTTTGCCTCCCATTTTTCATTACATCAATTTCATGAATTTGGTGTGGACTTGTCATGTCCAATGGTGTACATGAAAGATGAGTTCATCCGAAAGAACTTGCAAAGACGTAACACTGGTTATCAAAACAGTTTCTTCTACCTCCCAGCAACAAGGATATTTTAAGGCATTTTGAAGAGCTTAGCGTCTAATGCGTGTAGCTTACTAACTTTTACTATCCACTGCACAGGTTGAGGCAGATCAAGTCAGCATTTTACTCTATAGCAAAGGTTTTGTTATCTCTTTCTTGATTGCTTCCTTATGATATTATCAAGTACCATTTTTTGTTTTAAGAAAGAGGACACTTGATGCTAAGCAATATTCTGGGCAACATTTTCTCTTGAAAAATTATTCTATTTATTATGACAACTGGAGCTTTTAATGAAGGATTGTCAATTTCTTTTAAATACATAGAGGAGGCTAGGAGATGACGCTCATATACTTTCCTCTCCGATGCATGTATGGCTTTGAAGAATGAATTGCTCACATCAATTTCACTGGTACTTGTTATAATTGGAATAAATCTTCAAACTTGGCACTTGTGGTGGTTTTCATTAATATGTACTTATGAAGCGAGCCTTTACCTTCTATTGGAATCACCCAATATCATAATTTGTTTACTTCAGTAAGAACCTTTGTTTTCCACGTTGTGAAAAGGTTGTCTTGATTGCTCATTACTGTTGAACTTATGTAATGTTTGCAATTAATGGAGCAGGAAATCTTGTAGTGTTCTTAGTTATTACTAGCTAAGTAGAAAGTCTATCATTGGATCTTACTAGGGCGCTTGTGCGTGTCCTCTAATCCTAGGGAATTGAAAGAAACTTCTCAGTCAGGGGATGAAACTGCATAGCCAGTAAAGTACTACTTCTTCGTTTAAGGAATAGAAGCATTTCAGCATTGGTACGATCTGTATCTGCTTAGGCCTGCAAGCTGCTGGTTCCCAGCTTCTAGTACAGATAATAATCCCAAAGAAGAGAGAGTTGCTTGATGTATTTCATTCAAAGGCGAAGGAGTTCACCCTGTATGCTTCTCTCCGACATTTTAGAGTATAAAGTTCGCTTTTCCCTTTCGGGGCATCTTGGAGTAAATCTCCGAAGCAATTTCATTTTGACCCTTTTAGCGAGGAAATAATTTTTTGGGTGCCTTGGTACCGTAACAAATCTACTAAAATTTGATACCCTTAAAATAAACAGGTGACGTCTATACGGTTGCATCAGCATTAGAAATAAATATTTTCAATTATGATTAACTGGTCTATAACTTGGGTGAACTGAGAGAAGGCTTCATAATTGTGACAAAGGATAGGTTTAAGCAATTAATGTTATGAAAGTTTGTGTTCCAGTTCTTGAAGATGCAGCCAAAAAAAGGGCTATATAATTGGTCACATTGAGATGTATTTACTCGAAAAGCAACCATTTATTCCATTAAAAAGCTTATTTTGGTAAATAACTACTGTTCTTCATTTTATGTAGGGACTCATCTCATTCTTAAGTAATAAGCATGTGTACATAAACAATCATGTGCAAGTACACAAAATATTTTTTAAGGTATTTTCACCTGATATGCAATTCCGTTTTGCTATATCTAAATGATAGGTGTTCAGTGAATCAAAAATTGTTGAATACACCGTCAAAGAGAATTTGATATCACCAGGGAAATATGAGGTGAGTTATTTCGATTGCAAATGAAACAATTATTTCCTGGTCTTTGTTGATGTTTAATGTCGTATTGTATCCCTGGAAAATCCAGATACTTATTGACAATAAACAATACTACAAGTTTTTGGGGAGGCCTATAGATATGATTTCTCTCATCAGGCTGTATGTGGAGAATGACAAAGTTGTTCGTCATGAGGACTGGTACGCACTAAACTCTTCGCTCTGTAATGACCTCGTACCTCAATAGGTTATTTCTCCTTAGGGGCACGCCAGTGTAATGTCCAAAAAGAAAATGAAAAGAAAGAACAAAAGTAATCTACCAGAAAGAAAATTGATGCTTTAATTTTGTGCTTGACTAGTAATAGGAGGTTTTCAACGATTTTGCTTCATGATAAGCTGTAAACTTGGGCCGCATTTGCAGATACAATGTCAATTTTCTCCTGCAATTGTTATACTAATAAATATTATTTTTATTATAAAAGAAGTGTGACCTATTGTTTGACTGGCCTCTTACCAATGTCAGTACTTCAATTTCTTTTTCTTTCTTTCAATTTTCTTTGGTTTTCCCTGTTTTTTTTTCATATTTTTTATGCGTGATATGCATATTCGTCTACCTGTGTGGATATGCCGCTTGATCTCAACTGCTTAGATCAAGTATGTTACTTTCTGCATTCAATGCTGTAGGTGGGATAAGAAGCCTCTCAAGAGCAGAGACACTGTCAAGATTCCCATGGTAGGCATAACTCTGGAAATGCTTCGCCGGGGTTCAATGATGGCAACTCATGCTATGATGGGGTTTGGGAAGGATCCCACCATGTAAATCAACTCTTGAATCTGAACAGAGAATTTCTCTACTCCTATTAAGGTGTGTGCAGACAAGTTGGTTGTGGTTTTCATAGCTAGAGAAAGTATACAAACAAACTGTGTGGTGGTGGAAGTTATTGCTTGAGAATGTGAACAAGCACCCAGTTATGCAACAACTCTTAGGTTTAGGTAGAGTCACTCCTCTGGCTTTCAGAGGATTGAGATCTATTTGTGGGCGAATTTTTGTTGACATTTTATAAGTATTAGCAACAAGCAGATGGTGTTCTGGCACTTTACGATCTGCTTCTCTTTTTGTAGATGCTGCTCATATGATTACCCAGTATAGGATTCTCTCTGAACAAATTTATTCTATTTAATAAAACTGAATTTCCATGATGTTTCTTTATCAGCAGTGCTACAAATGTCATGTTCCATATGGATGATATAGATAGCTTGTTCTATCACACAGTTCGTTAATTACATATGAGCAAATTATATGCATGTTATGCATTTTGTCACAAGTTACTCGTCAAACATAGATGAAGTGGTGGCTACTCATGCACATTTACTACTTTTTGACTTTGGGTTATATGTAGCTCCTGTAGTTGGACTACTTGGTTTACAGGAAGTCAATGCAGTGTCAACGTTATGTTATGATTAGGATTGTGGCTAGACAGGGACTTCGAAATTGCATTCCCTGTGAACTTTTAAGCACTTTTAGGCCGAAAGTGAGGCAAGATGGGATGGGGGTGTTGGGCCATGCGGTTTGTCCTCCACCCCAGTTTGCCTGTGCTGAAGAACTCTGAAGCCATTAATGGATCAAATTTCCTATCTTTTTAGTCAGTTTGTACCCTTTTTGGGTTATTGTGGGGCATCCATCTCCGAGATGTAGAAATCAGTTCATATGGCCACATGTGATATTGCCGGGATTGAATGGTGACTAAGTAGACTTGTATTTGTATCAGATGATGCTTGATCTAGATTATGGACAATTCTGAAACAAATGGTAATGATAATGACATTTTCTTCTTCTTTTTGCCGATACCTCGCCTTCTTCCAGTGCGAATAACATGATATAATTGCCTCATTTGGTTCAAGAGTCTGCATTTTTGCGTTTCAAGAAAGAAATACCAAACTATAAATATTTGTCTTGTCTCTGTATCTCTCCTTGTTGAAAGCACTGGGCATATTGTATTTTATTGAAGATACATTGATTTTGTGGGCGAATCCTGCTTACCCAACATTATCCACTAATTAATGCTTCAGAGTCTAGATGTGAAGAGAAGTTTAAGGATAATTCATAGGCCATGCAATAGTTCTGTTATTTGTTGGGTAGTCGACGCCACTTAATACATTATCTGCAATGTTGTGTGGTTAACGACAGATCAGACTGCGGCTTAGTGCCATGTTTTTGGTTTTCATTCTCAGCCCCATAATTAGTATGGTCTCATAAAATTATGTTCCAATGAGGATTTCCAAGACCTTAAATCTAGCTTCCTTTTAAGATAAGATCCCGCTTGAAACCTTGATTTTCATGTTAAAACGAGCTCTATCTATCGTGGGCGTCATTGCTTGTGACTACTCCTCTCACCCCATGCAGTGTTAAGAAAAAGGAAAGTCTGTTAACCATTTCATGCTCCTTAACTTCTCCTTCCATTGAGAGAACACTGAGCAAAGAATTTGAAAAGTATGCGAAGGTTTTCAAATTTTTTTTTTTGTGTGTGTTGTGTCGAATGGTGAATTGGCAGGAGAAGAAACTGGAGCTTGGAGGTGTACATCACACCTTTGTTAGTGGGTAGGTGTGTCAAAAGTGAGCTGCTGCTGAAGTATGTATGACCAAATGCTTTTGGAACAAGGTCAGAAACACAAGTATACCCTATTCTTGTGTATGCAGTCCTTTTTTGACTGGTCGTCGACACTCTCTGATCTATTAGAACCAAATCTCTCTCTCTCTCTCTCTCCTCTCCTCTCTGTGTGGATGCTTTAGAGAATCAATGCACATTACCCATCCATTAAAGTATCTGAGAATTATATTATATAATGAAAGTAATGATTGGGGAATCCAACAACATTATTCTTCAGGTGATGGGCCAGGCTCAGAGAGAGAGAGAGAGAGGGGGGCAATAATGGATGGATAATTGGGTTGAGGGCATAGGGATCAGAGAAATCCCTTACTTTCATGCAAAAATCAGGCATTTAAGCAGAAAAGAAGAGCTTTCTTTTATCGGCTGATGATGGGCGGTGACACCTTTAAGAAGCAGCAGCCGTTGCTTGCTTTCTTCTTTTCCCAAAGACTGCCCAAAGTTGATGGGGTAGAAACTTTGTCTCCATCCCCAAATCTTTTCCTTTTCTTTCATTTCCTTCTCCTCCTCTTTCTTCTTTATAATTTAAATTTTTAACCCTGATCGTTGGCATCATCTCTTTCTAGTGGGGTCTCTCTCTCTCTTTCTCTCTCTCTAGATTTTGTGGCGTGGAAGCTTGTCTGATGTGAGATGAAGTTCAAGTTTTTGCCAAAATTGAAAGGAGGAAAAAGAGAAATAAAGAGAAAGATGGCAATGCCCATGGAAAGCAGGAAGATTTTGAATGCTTTAAGCGATCGAATGAGCCACACACCCCCCCCATAAAAAGAAGTGCATTCATATATGCTTCTTTTTTAATCCACTTTTTTCCTCTCCTTCCCTTTTCATATCTAATCATTTATTTCCCCACCTCAGATTTCCATCCCTCTAACATTCATCTCCTCCTAAACGGCTGTTTGAGTGAGTGTGCTATCACATGCGTAGAGAAAAAACCCTCTTCAAATATGCACACAAAGAAAACCTCATTTTTTTCTCCACCATAAAATCCCAAATAAGATATTGATTCACACGCGATGCATATGAAGGTTCGACTAATGAACGATGGTAGCTGATAAGAACAAAGAAGATTAGCATATGCGACATATAATTGCTAATCAAGATGCCAAAATATGCACCGCATTAAACTTGATTATTCGACCGTATCATTGCAAGCGCCACCATCAAAGATGCCATGGGTGACAGATGGTAAATGGTAATTAGGGATTAATCTTGTGGATAAGTCTGACGCCAGGTTGATGACGCATGGTGTACCCTGAAAACTTGATAGTATGTTTGATGCTGATTTTTAGTCTACTTTGCTAATATTTTCCATTTCCCATGAACAACACAGCACAACACAAGCTCCTGTAGTGATAGTTATGAGACGCCAAGCACCCACCACCAAAGACCAGAAAGGGGTACAAGGTGTACGAACAATTCCACGAGAACACCGAATAGATGTCACCAGTCAGCTCTGATACTGTAAAAGTAGTAGAATTTTCACTGGGTGGAGCCGATCTATCCCTAGAAAATGAATGCTCCGTTTGTTTAGCGTAAAGTACATGATTTGAAAAATATTTTTCTTATAAATGATTTATTTGTATCGCTTATAAAAATAAATAAATCAAAAATATTTTTATGATTCACGAAAAAATTTAGACATAAAATATTATCGATAATGAAAATATTTTCCATCGACAAAAAAAATGAAGCGATACAAGCACTCATTTTTAGAAAAATATTTTACAAATCATTCATTTCTCACTAAATAAACGAAAATAATGATTGTTGAGTACAATTATTTCCACCTTGTTCTTCTACTATGAAGACATTCTGGCTGTTGACAACATGAACATTGTGATCAAATTCAGATAATGATGAGGTGAGAACCTAAGCAGTACTTCGGTCTTTAGCTTTTCAGAATGGTCTGAAAACCACAGAATAGCCGAATTCTTTAGTCCCAATGCCGTTCTTGATGTCGGCTGCTTTAGCTAAAACCCAATAATGATCAAATCAATCTCTAGATTATAACCTAATCTCCTCACCTTTTAAAAGTGGGTTAGCCCCCAAAAAAACAAAAAACAAAAGGGGGTGCAAATTAAAAGAGAAAAAATCAAAACAGTCACCGAGGTGATGAGAAAAAGCAAGTACTACTTGCAAGAAAGGAATCTCCTCTCTAAGGCAAAGTGAAATTTGAACAACTTCACTTTCTATGGTTTGAGGCCTTTAGTGGCCTTTCTCTTTTCCCCTCAATGGGAACAGAGCTCGAGGCCATGTACAGACATACATACACACACATAAATATATAAATATTTCTTCCATGTGATGAAAAGCCCCACTAAATTGCTTGTGAAAGCTCGGAAAAGGGCGGTCAAAGGCATTTTGGCTGGGGAAAAGCGCAGCTGGTCTTGACCGGTTTGGGATTTTGTTGTATGAACCTGAAGATTTGAGTTGGAACTTTGCAGAGTTGCAATATAAATATTGTGGTAGTAGCCACGTGGTTTTGTTAACCAGTGAGTGACATAGGATGGGGGCTGTGGAACGTAAAATTGTGTGTGCATGCCAGGCGATGTGAACGTGAATAAGTAATGAAGTCACTTTATACAATTTATAGGTACTAAGTTCATGTAAGTGATCGCCTCCATCTTGATAAGAAAGTTTATCCTGATGTGTGAAACTAGTCAATGTGTCCCATAGAGGCGGACCTTGAAGTTATAGGGTCGTCAAACCCACATATCGCTTCCTATATTTTTATAAAATTTCTATATATTGGCCTTTCGCACTAAAATTTCATAATTTACAATTATCTTATTCTCTTTAATTTGAAAAGTCTGGCGTCTGTCACAACCGCCTTATTGTGATCGAAAAAAAGAAAAGAAACAAAAATATCTCTGCATCCTCCACCTCTTTGAACCTTGCCTTCCCTCCCTACATTTCCACGGGAAGCATGACTCCCCATTCACTTCCCTTAGTTTATATTTTGTTTCTGGCCAAGTGTGAAAAATTCCTTAATTGACGTGTTCCTAATTGCACTTTTTCTTGCTTTAAGCTTTTCGGATTCCAAAGTTAGGACATCTTTTATGGTCTTAAAGACAGGATGCTTCTCCTTGTTTTCCACAAATGTGATCTTTCATTCTCTTTTGAGCTTCTTCTGATCACGCCCGCCATATCTTTTAAAAGATGAGAATGTTGGGTCGAGGGTTTTGAAATCATCAAGCAATCTTAAAGTTAAGATCGCCATCGATCTAATGAAAAGTGGTCTGCTTTTTCCAAATTTCAGTGGAAGAGAAATTCTTCAATTTTTCTCCCCCCTACTAAAGTTGCTTTCTTGCTTTTCCTTCTTGCATAGCTCATAAGTAATGAATCATAGTTATTTGCTTTTCCTCTTTGTTTGCTAGGCTTCCAACCCCTATTCATTAGCAAAAAATGCACTGGTTAGATTGGTAAAATCAGGCGACGGCTGGTCGAGGTGCATGTATATCGACCGTCCTAACACTATCTGAAGTTTATTATATATCAATGAAGTACTGCCTTAGTGAATATTTCTATTATCTTCCGAAATCGATTCTCTTCTCCGACAACTCTCATCAAATACTGTAAATAGAGATGCTCTCATCAAATAGGATGCTCGTTCAAAGGAGAGGGTACAGACACACATTCAAAAGACATTCACCACCGAGTCACGACACAAGCCTTCTGACTATTTCTATACCTTCTGGGAGATGGGTTGGCTTCATTTGAGGGATAAATTGAGCTATTTATAAGTTAGATCAATTCAATGTTTCCAAGTATATATTTATCGTTTCGCTCGAAGCACATTAACATTTAACATCGGAGTTAACTTATGCCGTGACCTTGATTTTGCTGGCTTAGATGGAACATAATGTACATTCAATAACATTAGGAATCGAATACGAAATTGGATTGCTTAGACCAAAGAAAATCCCCAATTAAAGAAATCATATATTACATGACATGAATAGAAATTAAGATTCTATCCATCCACCTACTGAGTATTAATACTATACAACTGCTAAAGCCAACAAATCCAATCCCCATGCAAACACTCATATAATTCTCTTAACTCTCTTTCGATGTGTATTCTTCCTTTGCCCCTCCCCAAAATTCTGTCAAAAAAAGCTAAACAAGAAAGTAAAAAAAATTGAAAATTGGACCAACGGTAAGATCATTTTGGTCTTGCTTGCCTACACTCATAGTTCTTGAACTTTGAAGATGATCTTCTTATCAACCAAACCCATAATCCAATTCCCATCTCCACAACTTTGATCACCGTCATCTTCAATGGCCACATTCAAATCTAGTGACTCGCTGATTGGTTTCGCCGTGTCAGCTTGATGATCGTCCTTCTCTTCCTCCTCTTGATCTACAATTATCTTTTGCCTCCTAGTTGGAGAGCAAGCTCTTGACACAGTACTGAAGCTTTCACAGCTGAAGATCACAATCGCATCCTGAAGATCCACGGCCACTTCATCTTCATCATCATCAGGTGTTACTTTCCCGCTTTCAATTGCTTTCTTGACACCCATCTGAGAAAAGTGATCAGCTTGATCCAAGTCCTCCAAGAAAAACACCCTATGTGGATTCTCATTCACCGCCTCACCGAATCTTTGTAGATACCCACGACCCGTTTCAGTTCTTGGTCTCTTGTTCTTGCAGTGCTCGGTCGAACCTGATCCTCCTGCTGAGGAGGAGAAGCTGGTCAGGCCAATTGAGACAAAGTTGGTTTGAGAACCAAAGATGGTCTTGGCCAATTCTCTTGCAATCTTCTCCTTGCCAAGAGAGTCAATTCCCACAAACAGCATCCATGTCTCTTCTTTCTTCTGTCTGTCTTTCAAGTCGTAACTTCGCCTTCCAGATCTGTGGACAGATAATATTCCGATTTAGAGAAATAATACTACATTTTCTAAGAAGGTTTGTATCCATGCGCAGCAAACGGACTTGCTTAAACTCATTGAAAGTGTATCACATAACAATAATGTAATGAGCAAGTTATGTAGTAAAAGTTCTTAGCTTACTTATCATTTCCCTTTATTTACTATGAAGGTTTGTATAGTTGCGCTCTCCCGTATGGTTAGTATATAAATAGATAAACTACTTTTAGAAAAGAATTTGGCTGAGCAAGGGGAGTAAAAATAAGTGCCTTTATTTTGATAAACTCGTTATTAAACAAAATAAGTTAATTATTGTAGCTGTATAGCTTCTTTTTTTATTTTCTATTTTTCATTTGGTTTGTTAATTTCATTGATAGTTCTGTATCTACGATTTGAAACCTAACACAAAATCATTATTTGCATCGTTACCTGCACTCGAGGACAGTTTTTGCAATCTCGGGAACGACATCCTTGTGCCACGGGACCTTCATCTCCAATGCATCGCACAAGACTTTCAGGTTCTCGGCGCTGTATTCCTTGAAGCTATCAGTATTGTTCATGTCCTCCATCACTTCGCTGGATGAAGCTGAGTTAGGACTCGAGTTAGGATTTGACAAAAGGTCCGGTTTCGGGTTGTTCCTTTCGGCCGGGATGAACATTTTCACATCGCTCTCATCATTTTTGTCTTCGTAGCTCGTCTCGGGAGTCCAAAACTGGTGCTCTTTTGGCGATGACTGCTTGAATTCTAACAAAGTCGGCCAGCTGAATTGGCTCTGATGACGCAGCGAAGAAGACAGCGATCTTGGAGAAGAAGGCGTTGAAGAGAACTTGAGGACTTTCTCAGGATATTGTAGTTGGTGTTTGTGAACTGCACTACAGTATGTGTTCCACTTCTTGCAGAGACTCTTGATATTGACACAATTCTGCTAAATTAAGGAGAATGACAATATTTTTAGCTTCATTGTCATTATTTAGGAGATATCGATGTCCAAAAATGAAATATATGTATAATTACCTGAAAATTGATAGTATCTCTGGTCTTCTCATCCTTGTATTGTTGGAGCCATGAAGGGAGGCTTGAGCTGCTTGAAGTGTTAATGGAGTCTAACTTGTTCCTTACAGTTTGGGCTTCCTTGTCAAAGTTAAGCATGCAGTCGGAGCAGCATGCGAGCTGGTTATTACTGTGTCCTCCATTAATATTCGCAAACAGTGACCAGCTTGACTCTTCTTTAGCTTCCTTGCATTTCACCTCAGATTGCCAATCACTGAAATTCAATAATCCACTATAGTAAAGCACTCCATCCAAAAGGGAAAGAGAACGTATAACAATCTCACGACGCTTTTCTTTTGATAGGTCTATCAAGTTATTCTGGCGCCGTTGTAAAACCAATTTATTCTTTTTCTTTGTTACGATAAACCTAGCGAAAGAATAGGTACAGTAAACTGATAATGTCCTTAAATAAAATGAAATAAAAAAGTACTTACCAGTCAAAATTGAGAGTCAAGCTGAGGCTCCCAGCAGGGACAGTGAGAGGGTGAAGCTCCCAGACAGTCTCCAAGGAAGGATGGCCTGCTTTGCACTTCATGTATGTCCTCAAAGTGGCCACACCCAACAGCCACACCCTTTTGTTCACCTCCCCGACCCCACCACCACACACCCATTTCTTGATCTCCATCACTATGTGCTCCAATGGACAGTAGCTATAGCTCATCATCATTCTCCTCCTATGCTCCACAAAGTTCAGCCACATCTCACACACACCTTGCACATCCCCCAAGTAGAGAACCACCCCGGAGGACCTCCCAACACAGTTCTTCACAACCCCTCTCAGCTCCGCAAGCTTCTGCTCCACCTCATCCCTAGAGGAGTTCCTCATGGACAAGATTGGGAGGC
The DNA here is from genome assembly GCA_024733475.1 of Syzygium grande. Classification (NCBI taxonomy): domain Eukaryota; kingdom Viridiplantae; phylum Streptophyta; class Magnoliopsida; order Myrtales; family Myrtaceae; genus Syzygium; species Syzygium grande. Next base: position 10,252,208 of record JAMXDD010000011.1, read on the forward strand.
TCATGAATTGGATTGTTGGTGACCTCATCGTTAGTTCAACACTTGAGCCATTACTGTGTCCTCTCTCAAGCTTTTCATTGACCCCTCTCACCACTGCCTCTGCACTGGCCACGCACTCTCCCACCACAATTGTGTTCCTCCTCTTCCCCATCATCGCTTCTATCACACTTGCAACGTCGCTGGCGCGAGCTGGCTCAGCTGGCTTGTTATTGCCCTGAGGCCCGGCAAGACCTGAGTGCAAGGATAGAGACACATTGGATGACCCAAGAGCAAGGGGTTTGGGATTATTGGAAGTGTTGACACTTTGATCTTTAGGGTGATTGTTTGGTGCTTTTGAAGGTTGCGAGCAGACTTCCATGGAGACAGCTTGCTCTACTCTATTCTTGACTTGGGTGCTCGAGAAGCCAGCCTCTCTCATAACCCGGCTCACGCTCGGGTCGTCCAGGATCGAGATGATCAGCTGCTCGACCTCGATCTTGAGGGCTAAGATCGGCTGCTGCTGGTTCTCGACCGAGCCACGGCGCTGGTGAGCTTGAGCCCTCTTGAAGGCGGCAACTAGGGCATTGGAAAGAGAAGGGTGAGGCGTGTGTGGGCTAAGGAGGGGGCTGGACGTGGAGGCGGGGAGGCGGTTGAGGGCAACATTGAAGCAAAGCTCCAAGGCCTTGCATTGAAGAGGGTGGGAATGAGATTGAAGGCAAGACCTTCGGAGAAGGCCAGTGGAGGAAGCTAACATGGCATTAGCAACATGAAGAGGAGTGACTTGAGCATGGCCTCTTCTTCTTGCTAGGGTCACCGCTTGCTTCACTACGGCTGTTGCCTCTGGAGTGAGGGCTTGTGGTATAGTGCAAATCCCAGTTCTCATTGTTGTGTATCTTTCCCTAATCAACTGTGAATATATAGAAGAAGATGAGGTTGAGGAGATTTAAATTTGGTGAGGTGGGTTTGGGTTTGTGAGTTTCATGGGATGAGGCATGCAAAGGATTGTTTTGGAAGTGTGTAAGCTAACAAAAAGAGAGAGTGGCTGGTGCATATATGCATGTGTGAAGTGAAGAGGTGTGAGTGAGATTTTATGGCAATGGAATGGGTTTGTTCTTTTCTTGTGAGTGAGGTAAGAATGCCTGTTTTTTTTTTTTGTCGTGTATCTGAAAGTGGATTGCATGTGATGTAACTTTTGCCCCTCTCTCTGAAATGGAGGCTTTTTGCTAAATACATATTGCAAAAGTTTTATGGGTATGTGAAAGCTAGTCTCCTCTACTAGTGGGAGAGCATAAAATATATTTAGAAGCAATAAAAAGCAATGCCAAATACAAGTGGAACAATCACTTTTGGGTGTGCTTTATTTTGCTGATTTCTTTATCCTTCTTTCTTGTTCTCTTTGGCTAGTAATATACAAAAATAGAGAGATAAGAAAAGAGAGGAAAAAAAGGGAAAAGAGAAAGCGCGGTCTTCAAACAACGAGGACCGAGAGAAAAGAGAAGAGGACTGTCTGTCTGTTTGAAGGGCAGATCCATAAACTGTAGCTTGCTTTCTCTCCTTTTTTCTCTTTTGCTCTGTTCTCGAAGAGGAATAATCACTTTGATGATTGATTGTGTTCTTTTATGGTCCTCAAGCCACCCTTTGATTGATTAGATTTCTTTGCATGAAACCCATGTAAAAAAAAAAAAAAGTTGGCTTTGAGGCTTTGAGGCTTCCTTTGCATCCTTCATGTAACTGTACTATAATTTGCGAGTCATTTCCAGGTGGATAGAGATTTAGTCGGTGTTGCCAATCGATTAGCTTTCAAATCATACTTTGGGTGTCTAAACCGATCTTTTACTATCAATCGATGTTAAAGAACGGTTAAATTTATCGTTAAGTAATTGTGACAATTCGTGTGTACGCGATTAATCAATGATTTTCATCCATGAGCTCCTCTTTTCAAATATCACATCAGAGCTTGATGTTATCAATTATCTTTAGTGTAAGGTTTTACATATGATTAGAATTGAACCCTTGTTTAGCATAACAATGCTCATCTCATTTATGTGTTCATATTTATGAGACTGAATAACTTTCTATGATGATGTGGCACTGGAAAGATTGAGCTAATTCAAGGGTCCATGTTAGCCCGAGCAGAGGACATGGGGCACTCTCTTTCATAGGCAGCCCAACAACGTGGCCCATGTAGTCCTCTGGGTGTCGCTCGTTTGTCTTTCCCTTCAAAATTTTATATAATATATATAAACACACATTAGAATTATAGTCGATGTTTATCTACAAATAAAAATTGTAATAATCTTTCAGTAGATATATATGGAGAAAATAATAGATATGTGATGAATTCATAGTTCAAGTAATTCTATCCGAATATATTTGACATTTTGCAACAACCTATCGTTAAAATACACTTCTTATTGTTGTTACTCGAATTGAGTACACATATATTGAGCACGTAGTCTCTTTTTTTTAATGACATTTTCTAGTATGCGAGACATCATTACGAAAGTTTAGCATGCTACTTATTTAGTTTGATAATCTACATGTACAGAGATATAGCTAGCTAATGACCCTACCTTTCATGGAAAAATAATTGCATTCTTATGTGATAAAGTTTGGAAGTACACACCGACTTGAACGACACCAGATTAACATCGGATCGGCGATACAACATGGTTACAACATAATGCACTTTGTTAATTTCAGATCGAGAAATCAACAACACATGTACGTATGGTCAAAGTTAAATTAAATGCAAAATACATGTATAGTTGTGCATATTCACGATTATATTGTTCATTGTAGTAATGTTGTTTGTACGATATTTTGTCTTGTCAAGTACCACCAAGCAGAGAGTTTTCTCCTCTTTCTCTCATCTTTACACAGCTTTCTTCTTCAACCTCCATCAAGGGGAGGATTTGAGCTAGATGTGTGCGAAAACACTATCAAAAACCCCAAATTATGTCACTTATGATAAATTTAACCTGAACTTTTTTTTGTGACATGAAAAACCTCAAACTATACTACTTATGACACATTTACCCCACAATACATTTGTCTATAGGCATTTTCGTCTTTTTTCTGTTTTTTTCCCTATTTTTTTTCTTCTCTCTTCCCTCCGCCGTGGTCGGCGAAGGGAAGCTGGCGAGGGCAACCCTCGCCAGTGTTAGGGTTGGGTGAGGGCGACCCTTGCCGAGGCGGGCTATGCCCTCACCTGCCCAAGCGAGGGCAACCCTTGCCCAACGCCGGCGAGGGCTACCCTTGCCCGCCCAAGCAAGGGCGACCCTCGCCGGCTTCCCTTTGCTGGCTGGCGGAGGGGAAGAAAAGAAAGAAAAAAAAAAGAAAAAAAACACATAAAAAGAAAAATACAAAAATACCCATGGATAAATGTACTATGGGGTAAATGTGTCACAAATAGCATAATTTGGAATTTTCGTATCACAAAAAAAAGTTCAGGGTAAATTTGTCACAAGTGACATAGTTTGGGGTTTTTTTGTAGTGTTTTCCCCTAGATGTGTCCTTCCTCTCTCTTTTTTTTTTTTTTTCTTTGGCTAATTTGGTTCTTTGATCTGTTTTTCTTTCTTTCCTCCGATTTTGCTGAGCTTTTCTCTTCTGATCTAATCTAGATCTGAAAGCTTCTATCTCCCATTTCAGGGAGTTTCTATCTCGATATGGTCTAGATTTTGGGATTTTTGCATGTATGATTTTGTGTTTCGTTGGTGTACAAATTTAGTTTCAAAGGAAATCAGATGAGCTTTATGAAGATTTTACTCTCACAGGTGTCATATTTGTGGTATTTCAACCTTGCAATGCCGTAGCAACAGATGAACCTAGGCGTGCATAGATGAAAGACAAAACCATAGCAACAGATAGAGTTCTTGATGTGCACTTGTTACTAGCGATAAATTCGGTGATCGATCACCAATTTTGGTTTGAAGAAATCACAGACCTATTCTTTAAGCGAGTGACTCATAATAATTCATCTTATTATCTGGAGCTTGTTTTGTTTTGAAGTTATTTAAGATTTGTCTTGGTTTACAGTTAAACTATTTATTTCTCTCTTGTATTGCCGTGAAAATGAATGAAATGTTATTTTGACAACAAGAAAAAAAATACCACCAAGCAAATGAAAAATATACTTCTAATTGCATAAAAATAAGGGAAATTAATTTCAAGTTAAAAAAAAAAATTAAGAGAGTGAGTAGAAAGTAAGAGTAGCATCTTATACGTGGTCAAAAAAATTGTCAACCCACCCTCTTTGATGTACTACTAAGATTACCATATATCTGAGTTATCTCATTTTGTAAAGGGGTAACGATACAAACAGTCCATGGATTTTAGTTCATGTGCAATATAGTCCATGAACTTTTAATTTGTTCAATGCAGTCCTTTAACTTTAACTTAATGTTCAATATGGTCCCTGAACTTTTAATTTGTTTAATGCGATCCATGGACTTTTGATACATGTTCAATGTAGTCCCTGAACTAAAATTAACATAAGAACTACATTGAACATTTTCATATAGTTCATAGGCTAAATTTAACATGTTTCAAAATTTTAGAGACCACATTGAATATTGGGTTAAAATTTAGCGGTTACATCGAACAAATTAAAAATTCAGGGATAACATTGCATATTGAGCCAAAATTGAGTGATTATTTGTGTCATTTTCCCTTTTTTAAAAGACCATGCTTGGTCTTTGTCTCTACTATTCATTTTTTTTCCTTTGTCTTTAATATCCGTTCCTGCAAATCCAATTGCTTAAGTCGCGATTGCCATCTCTATCATTCGCGGAAGATATTGGTTTATAACCCTATTTTTTATACTTGTTAGTTAAGAAGCACCAATCAAAATTTAAAGTATTATTCGAATTTTAAAAAATTTTGAAAAAAATGTATCCTTGAATCTGTGGGGTGACAATTGTACATTATGAAATTTTCGAGGGTTTCAAGCTATTAAAAAAAAATAAGATAAGTGTATTGAAAGTCCTAAAAATTGTCAAGAAAGTGTAATTTAATCCTAAAACTTTTAAAAAGTGCAATTAAGTCCTAAAACTTATTGCAAAAATACAATTGAGTCATGAAACTTTCAAAAATGCAGTCAAGTCCTAAAACTTGTCCAATTAGTCCAATTAAATCATTCCGTTGATTGCATTTTTGAAAGTTTTAGAATCCAATTGTATTTTTATGACAAGTTTTAGGACTTGATTACACTTTTTAAAGTTTTATGGCTCAATTATACTTTCGTGATAAGTTTTAGGACTTAATTACACTTTTTGAAAGTTTTATGACTCAATTGCAATTTCATGACAAGTTTTAGAATTTCCGGTGCACTTATCCCTCAAAAAATTAAAGTACGTTCGCGAAAGATTTAGAATAAGAAAAAAAAACAAAAAGTAGAAATCTGCCCAAACAAGCCAATAGCATACTTTTTGGTCTTCTGTTTTTTTTTTTATTGGGGTTGATTTAAATGTAAATAAAGATATATAGAGCATTGAGTCGTAAGTAAGTGTCATCAAAATACTCTTCGACATTTTCCACTGCTCCGCAAGCACTACTCTCTATGCATTTCAACCGTTGGATTGAAGGTAAATTGTAACTTGGGGATTGCTCCCCGAGCATTTAGAGATTTCCCGAGTAAAGATTAGAGACTTTAATGCAAATTGTAGTGATTAGAAATAGAATCTGCATGACTGCAGATGGGTCGAACCAGAATCAGCTGAGTATCGTGGTTCTTCCTTTGGCTAGAGTTCCCATAATCAAACTGGAACGAATTAGCAGAAACTGAGGCACAAGAAAGAGCTAAAGTTTCATTCACCAGAAAAATTGCCTGATGCCTTCAATTAATAGACATTGAGGCCCTGTTTGTTTCTTCTAAATTTTGTTGTTTTCTGCAATGTATGCTTGTTCTTGGCATTTGATAATTTACTGCAAGTCTTCTCTCTTTCATAAAACTGACTAGAAAGAACTCATCGGTGATGAGGCTAGCTCTGAGAACAGGACAACGGGTTTGACAGCCACCAAAGAAAGAGGAAAACATTGATCGCTTTCGTCAGGATGGTGTCATTTTTGTGCAAATCTGGAGAACAGAGGGGAATGTCTTTGGGTTCTGATTTTATTAGCAAATTGATGTGTATTGTAATAATTGGAATTTTTGACAAAAAAGAAAAGAAAAGGAAAATGGTTGAAAGGTCAAGGGAAGCAACAGTGGATGCTCGGCTCATTTTAAGACCGAGAGCATGCACAGTAACGGGAAGAGTGAGAAGCTCGCCGAGAAAGAAAAGAAAAGGAGAGAGGGAAAGATGAAGGAAAAAAGAAAAAAAGAGGAGCACTCGCCACGGACTTCCCGCCCGGTCCATTCAACTTTGATTAGCAATTATTCGCGCACCTCGTTTAAATTCTAAATTTTGAGAAATTCAAGCTGCGAAATCTTATTTTTAAATCGTTGAGCTACGTATATATATATATATATATAAATTGATAGTTTATGGTGTCGTAGAGCCGTGAGATTTTACGGATCTTAATTTGAATTTACCGTTTGCCCGAAACGAATTTTTGAAGTTGAGTGCGCGTGGTGAACACTGCACAACCAGCAGCTTTTAGGCCGATTTTCATCGATTTTCTGCTTGATTTTAGGACGGCCAAGTTGTGGGTCTTCTAGTGTTTCGAAAGATTTTCATTTTGACTGTCAGATCGCTTGGAACAGGGTTCGGGTGAGAGATTTATGGCTTGACCAAGTTTTGCGTTCAAGCTTCGCGTTGCGAACGGCTTTGAATAATCGCCTTGGACGAGCGATTTGTGAGCTGCGTTTGAGACATTTTGATTAGCATCTAAGTTTGGTTTAGTCGAGTCGTTAGTGAAAATGGTGTTTTACTTAATGTTGACGTCGATTCTCATTTAATTGATAGGATTACGAGATCGTCAGTGAGTTTAGCCACGTTGTTTGGTTATGGGGCATTCCCACATAAATGGTGCTATCTTTTTTTTGAGTTTGTAAATTCATATTTTGAAAATGAGAAGTATGGGGCATATTATGTGCAAAGTGTGATTTGGCTAAAAGGCAAATTTGATGTTCATAGAATATTTGATGCATACTTTTGGATCAGGCATTTACTACTTTTGGCTATTTGTGAATGATTTGAGAAACGTTTTATGAAAAACGTTTCTATCGAAACATTACTAGTTCATGAAATGAATTCCGAAATGACGTGAGAAATGTCTTGTAATATTATATTATGTCTGATGAACGAAGTTGGGAAAGATGATATATTTTGGGTTTGTGAGACCTTTTTGTGAAAGAATTACATTGACTTTGAGTGTGGTTTATGAAAGGTGATTTGATTCGGTTTGTGAAATCGATTGTGATATGGACTTGTAAAGGGCTAAGAGCTACGTGATAACGTAAATTCATGGGAGTCACCTCTAGGGCCTTATTTCATTGATATGTGTTAGTGAAGGGCTAAGTGTTACGCGATAACGTAAATTCGTGGGAGCCATCTCTATGGCCTTATACTATTAATATGTATAGTAAAGGACTAAGTGCTACACGATAACTTAAATTTGTGAGAACCACCTTTAGAGCCTTGTTGTCAAGGACTAAATGCTACACGGCGACTTGGGTCACGTGAGAGCCACCTCTAAATTATTGTACTATTGATATACGTTGGTCAAGAACTAAGTGCTACATGATAACGTAAATTCGTGGGAACAACCTCTAGAGCCTTGAGTTGAATATTGCGCAAGAAATGGACCATTGGCACGTGATTTGACGAGTTTGATTATTGAACTGAACCAGTAATTATGCTTTTGATATTATAGATGAATGGATATTCATGCTATGAATATACTTATATGGAAGTGGTATATAACTTATTTTACTCTTGATATTATGATTGGTATAAATGAGTTATGCCCTTGGGTATCGTGGAAGCTTGATATGCTTAGAAGGTATATACTACTCACTGAGCTGTGGTTGCTCACTCCTCTTTTTTCTCAATCTTTTCAGGTTCCTTGGTCAGTAGCCTGTAGAGCGAGAGCACTGTCGTGGGGACTTTTAAAGTTGGATTGTTTGTTGTGGTTTGGGGTTACGTCCTTCGGATGGAAAGACGGCCATGTCATCCTCTATCCTGATAGGTTTCGGGGCATGACATGTATAGATCGCACGCCCACCTGGCCTTCTTGTTCAGTGCTGCCTCACATAACAATTTAAGAACGTCTTAGATTTTACTTCTGAAATTAGGTGGTCCTAGATTTTTCATATTTGTGTGTCAATCTATATATTAGATTCTCCTTGAGAAATAATGACAAGGGTCGGGTGCAATTTGAAGTTAAAGGTCTTTATCATATGAAAGTCGTGAAACGGTTGGCCGGCCACAGGCGCCGTACCACCATTTCATTTATTGCCAAGGCTCAGAAAAATTATGTGATTTTGCCCTGGCTCTGGATCAGCAGCAGCAGCTTTCTCGGAATCCTATTACCCATTTATTTATTTTTTTGGACATTTTCCTGCGAGGGGCAAATTCGACTATTATTTTAAGCACGACTTGAACACAATTCGGCTTATGAAAAGAAGAAAAATTTGATGTACATTAAACCTGTCCATTTTGACTCAAAATCAATTGACCCGGATTGTCTTCTTCAAAAGAGTGCAGTTGCACTGAATTGTCCTTATCACGATCGACCTGGTCAGCCGGGTTGCGTCGAACCCATGAAACATGCTGGCCATGATGTAACCCCTTCAATTCAGTGTATTGCCTAGGCTGGGATGTCTTATCTAACTCGGTATTATTGCTGGTTCAACAAAATACAGGTACCCATGTTTCTTAATCAAAACTATTTTCTCTGTGAGAAAACAAAACTTTTGAAAAAAAAAAAAGGGATAAGTGCATTCAAAATCCTAAAACTTATCACGAAAGTACAATTGAGTCCTAAAACTTTCATAATGTGCAATTAAGTCCTAAAACTTGTTAGGAAAGTGCAATTGAGTCCTAAAACTTTCAAAAAGTGCAAACAAGTCCTAAAACTTGTCACGAAAGTGCAAACAAGTCCTAAAACTTGTCAAATTAGTTCAATCAAGTCTTTTCATTTATTGCACATTTTGAAAATTTTATGACTTAATTATACATTTGTAATAAGTTTTAGGATTTGATTGCACTTTTTGAAAATTTTAGAACTTGATTGCACTTTCGTGACAAGTTTTAAGACTTGATCGTATTTTTTAAAAGTTTTAAGACTCAATTGCACTTTCTTGATAAGTTTTAGGACTTCTGGTGCACTTATCCCTAAAAAAAAAAAAAAGAACCTGGTCAAACTGTCATGGTTTTTGCAGTCGAGACATATTTATTGTTTAGCCCATAAACCTTGAAGCTGTGGCTTCAGTTTCCTGGTGGAATGAAAAGGATGGTTATGCATCGTCCGAAATTCAATGTAAGGTACCCTTTAAGTGGTAAAATGAATAGCCTCTCAGATCCTAATTTTAACTCAGGCTTTTAATAGTTAATGGTTGGTGGTTTTCACAATTTGTAGAGTGCCCGACTGATTGAATGTTGAATCAGCTAATGTACAATCATGCCCGACTGGTTGGGCTACAGAGTGCCGGAAAAAGAGCCTGCTTCTCTCGGCAACAGGCAAAAATCTGAACTTTGAACAAACTATTTAAGGCAAATGGTCAATTCTTCCAAATCAGATACATTGGTGAACTTGGTCTAAAATTTTGCAGTAGAAAAGTTGAATATGCATGGTTCTGTTTTCTTTTCTATTCTTAAGCCGTGTCATTATATTGAATTGAAACATTTAGTTTACGAAACTCAGTCTCACAACCATGATGATTAATTTAGCAAACTTTATCTGGTATTTAACAGCCCGTGTGGCTTCATCTCATCACTATGTAAATCGTTATTCATGTCGCTAACACACAAGGTGCTATTTTCACGAGAAAGTTTAGACCAAATTTTACCAGGACATAGTTGAATAGACAGGATGCAGTCTCACACAATGTCATACAACCCATACTAACTCTATTGACTTCAATTTATATACGAATCTCTGCATTTTTCATCCTGGCTGAAAGAAAAATATTTTGAGCAGTAGCACAAAGAGAGAGAGAGAGAGAGAGAGATCTGAAACTGAAAAGGCTGGAAGTATCCTTTTCTCCCTGGTTCCTTTACCTGGTAATATACACAAAAATTTTGACAATGACAAGATCAGATATCTATCTTTTCCCTAAGACATCATCACCATCATCCTCTTCATAGATCTCATTCCCTCCTTTCAATGAACATGAAGGGCTAGAAGCAGAGAAACACGAAGCAGCAGATGAATAACAAGTGACTGAAGCGGAACCGTTGCTCTTGTCAGAAGCAAGGCTCATAAGCAGGTCAACGAACGCCTCCACTATGAACCCATGATTCTTTTTCCCATTGACCCTCAAGTACCAACCCAACAATGCCTCAAGGCACTCCCAATCCTTGAGGCCGTGCGACTCCACCATCTCCTCCATTGACCGCCTAAAGTCAACGTAAGGATTCTCTGACTCCATTGCAAGAACCACACTTTCCTTGAAGGGGAAGCTAACTGTCTTCGCCTCCTCCAGGATCGAGCTCGTGTCGTCTGGCTCAAAGAAGAGCCTCTCCGACCTCGCGCCTCTCACCAACACCTCAACTGATGCCTCGGCCACATCGATCACCGCATCAGACTCAGTCGAGAGGCTCGCCGACTCCTCTGGCTCTTCCGACGTGGTGGTGAAGAGGGACTCCGGCATCTCGGAGTCGAGGAACACCGAGTTGACCGTCTTGAAGATCTGGTCATCATCACCAGCAGCCCTGAAGGAGAGGGTCTTGGGGTGCTTGCAAGAAGGCCATTGCAATGGCCAGGGTTGGTTGCTTCTTGGTGTTTCTTTGTGGTTCTTGAAGAGGAGAGATGTTAGGTTCATCTTCTTGGCCTTGCCCATTTGGCGCGTCTCTGAAACAGATTGGGCAAAGTGGAATTCAAGGAATGGAGAGAATTTCTGAGAGAGTGTGGCTCTGTGATCTTTCCTTTCGGGCGTTGGTATTAATGTGAGCAGAGGGAGTTGAAGGAGAGATATATTTAAAGAAAGGAGAGAGGAGAGAGGAAGAGGGAGAGGGAGAGAGGGGGAAGTGAAGGAAGACGGCAAGAAGATGGAGGTTTAGTAGGGTCCTTTCATGATAGGTATTTAATTTTGGGTCTGTAGAATTCAATATGCTATTAAATGACCCCCCTCTCTGCATAACAACTGAAATGAAACGGTACTTTCGGTAAGCAGGAATTAATTTTCTATTCTTGTGATCATTTGATGCGTTTGATTAGCTGCAAAATGCAGGTCTTTTTTCTATATTAAGTACAATAAAAGGGTGGGCACTTTTAACCTTACCCAAAAAAAAAAAAAAAATGGGCACTTTCCTGGGTACTGCATCATGCTTTCAGTTTGCCATTTTGACTTTGTATTAGACTATTAGTTTATTCTCAAACATGGTGTTCAGCCACTCTTGAGTTCTTGTCCGTCAGCATTACTCCAAAAGGCATGCTTCACTCATATTGAAGTTGATTAACAAAAATTGCGGCTGCAATCACCTCACACAACAGCAGTTTTCATATCCTCCAATCATAAGACAAAAAGTTCCAGAAAGGAGTGCACGTCTCCACATGATATTGACATTCTGCTAAATGGGAGTGTGGCTATTCTAATAGTTAGATACAGAGTCTCTTGAGCCTCATCTAGTTTTCATCTTTCTACTAACAGTAATCCCTTAAAATCTTAGATAGAGACTCATATCACATTCCTAAATTGGATTGCCTCTTTGAGGGGTTGCTTTGATTATCACCCATCAATAGAAACACATGCAGTTATGACCCTGTTTTGTTCTTTGCAGTAATCGAAAGGGACACATTAGTGACCCAAGAAAACGATGTGTGAAACAGAGGAGCTAAAGGAAATTTCAAAAGGAGGCGAGTTCCATGTGATTTATTTTAAGTGGGGAACCGTTGGAACCACGCACACTAGTCCTTGCCCATGAATTTATGGGAGGGAAATTGGTACATCAACGATAAGACATCCTATGCATTAGTACTTTGCTCTCATTGATTTCCTCCCATGCTCAGCATCCATGTCCATTTATTGGTGTGCAAAGATAGCTCCAGCATTGCCCCCGCCACAACATCGTGCTGCTCTGTTTTTTCGTCCTCTAAGAACAACCATGCAACGAACTGTCCTTTTTTGTTTTTCTTTTTTCTTTGTTCCTTTTATTTTGTTCCTCTGATTTACCCAATTTTTTAAACATTTTCCCACTCCCATTGACATGGAGTAAAACCTGTCATGGTTCAGAAGTCGACTGGGGAAAGCAAGATAAGCCAAACTCAAGATTGCGCATCATCAGAAAACTCACTACTTAGTACGTAGTTATGATGTATGGCATCATTCCTACTGACTATGTACGCTGTGGCCGAAACCCGAAAAAATGGCTAAACATCAAAGTGTTTATATTTGGTATTTTGAAGAATCGAGCTTACATCGTGTGTCTAATCCATGCGTATGTGTACGTCTCTTGAACAAATCTCATGGGGCTACTTGTTTTTGATATAGAACTATGCTTTGACATGTTCATGACATTTGAGATTGTTTCATTTGCCTTCTCCTTTCTAGAGTCTGATCCTTTCCCGTTTTCATTGTACATTCACCTACTTGTATACTACAAAATGTAAGCTGCGTACCCGCAGGTGCGTCTACTTTTTGCAGTTTAGAAGCATAAGCATGTGCCCAACTGCACAGGAAGCATTCATTTTTTTTTTTTTTTGGTAAAGCACAGGAAGCATTCATTGAAACTTCAGGGAGGCAAGAACGCTCATTAGGGAGGACTCTGGTTGTACACTCTGTAAACAGAACAGAATAGTGCAGCAAAATTGTCCGTACACTACTTATATCTCGGATCATTAACGAATGATTTGATATACGAGGTTGATTTTCTGAATTCGTGTTTATCAACAAGCTTTAAGAAGTTAGTGGCGTGAAAGATGAAAGGTATTGACTTGAAATTACTAGCATGTCGGAGAGAATACCTTCTCATGTTAAAAATTATCAACCCACAATCCGAAAATCTTTGATTTCAGTTGACGGGATCGTTAGAACTTTCCCATGTACCTCAATCGAGAGAGAGACCGCCTCGTGCATCAAATACATCATGCATAACCAAATAAGATTGAGATAGATTTAAATTTGCGGATAGATTTTTGGTAGTCCGATGTCCCACTTGCTCATTTCATGTAAATATACCGCATGGTTTCTTCGATTTAGAGTGTAAAGCGTCCAAGCTCATGAAGATTTGAAACAAAGATAGTGCTTGGGTTAAATACGTTGTTATGGTTTGGAGTTCGTACCACTTCACATGATCTTAGATCTCCCCTCCATGGATTAAAAGTACATCAATTTGGATTCTGCGATTACCTCATGCCTCTACGTGATTCTTCAAGTACACCTATCAAACTTGATGCGATTGATCTACTTCTGGTTGTCGATCAACCACAATGAAATACAAATGTAACTTAATCTACACCCACACACAGTCTTTGGATCAACAGTTCTCGTGACCATGAAAGTACTCGGAGTGTCAAAAAAAAAAAGGCTCCGCGAAGATACTACCATCTCTAACAATGAAAACCCAATTCGAAGTGCTTACTTTTGTGCATTTTTGCTGAACAATTTTAGGCCGAAAATAATCTCGGTTCAGCTTGAGCACCTTCCTACCAATCGGAGAGAGATTCAAAACATGTTTGTGCCTTCATCATCAGATCTATTCAACCCAGTTGCTCACATCCCACAAGAGGTTTATCAGAATGGTGAAATTGCTTAGGAGTGCCGTGTTTGCTTCGCAATTTGGTAGGTGTGATTCAACCATTGTCTTAAGTTTCTGAGGAATGTCAAATGTCAATGGTCCCTCTACACAAGCAGTGTCAGCTGTACCCAGAAGATGACACTAGCTGTGGGTCCTCTCATAATACTAGGTCTCATCAACATTTAAGATACCTCCAAGAGAGAGAGAGAGACGCACGGTTTCAGGGAAAAAAAAAAGGGGGGGCTCGGATGAAACATCACGTACAAGTCAGAGAAAAAGGGATCAGACAGCAAACATTGGTGAGTCGATTTGGTGGTATTGATGAGCAGAGTGTTTGTTTTCAACTTGTAAACAAAAACCCATGTGCATATTCCTATGACTCTGATTCCTTTTTCTCTTCACGGAATCAGTATGTTTGCGTATTAAGAAGTCACATCTTTTGTGTTGCACAGATGTAACTTGTACTTTAGCTTATATTTCATCCTGTGTGTTACTGCAGAGTATGGTGCCATCCTTGAACCAATTAAATATCAGAGCACCTAACGAGTCCGTGTATATATCACAAAAGCACGCAAATTATTGCAGAGCCACGAGATCCTGGTGAATTTTCACTACATAACCCTGAATGTAACGATAGGAACAACTTTTTGTTGCCCATTAAGTTGGTTGGTAGCATCAGTCATCTCATTTGATCTCTTCGTTTGCTAATTGCACGGTATAGATCAATCAATGGTGAAGCCAATACATAGTCCTCGGCACGGTTTATGACATATGACGGCTAATACATGCTCATCTAGACTCGACTGTGAATTATTTAGATCGAATGAATTCACTGTCACAAGACGGATCTAACCAGCAAGAATAGAGTAAGACTTGTTTGTAGGGCAAGTGGCTTTTTAGAAGACAATGATACCAGCATTATCATTTTGGTATGAGCACGCTCCAGAAACAAACTTGTTTGAGAAAAAATATTGTAATCTTTTAATTGACTAAGCACAAGAATCAATTCCCAAAAGGTCCCAGAGAAGTGGTTTTGTTAACTGAATGAGTACGGAACCAAACAGCTCTCATTATGCAGGAATCAAAAACCAATAAAACAAGGGAAGTCCCACATCTCAAGATTAATTAATATCCCAAAACCAAGTTGAGGACTATGAGGTCCAAGCTTGCGCACATTATTTATCAGAAGATAATAGCAATGAACCACTAACCATAATCCTTGTGGTCGTGCGATCGAGAGATCTTGTTGTCGGAATCTCGTTGTCGGAATCAACATGTCGTTGCGCCTTCCGTTTTAATTTGAACCTTTGGAGAAGAAAATAGGTGGAAGTGAACTGGTCTGTTCCCTGCCCACCAAGTTCATGATTTGGCTTCAAAAGCATCTGTTCAGGCACATGCCTCGTTGACCCTCTGTCATTGCCTCCTTAACCCTGGTTCTAATCCGGGATTTTGTCAAATAATAAAGGATTTTAAGGGGATTGTGAAGCATAACAACCCGTTGCGTGGGTCCTATTGGTTCAAGAACAGCTCTATCAGGTATCAAGTGCAGACAAGACAAGCAAACAAGAAATTATATGGGAGAGAGATGGCATTACTGGAGCGTTTGATTTCTAGAGGTGGAAACTAGAATCAGGTTTTAATGGGATGGAAAAAAAGAAGGAAAATGTAGATGGATACACACATCATATGAACCTTTCAGTCAACATAATTACGTTTGGGCAAACTCTTGTAGATCAGAAACGAAACGAGGACAGCAACCTACCTGCTTGCTGTAAGTTAACAAGGAATCAAACTTTCAGTACTAAGTAGTGTGTTCTAAATGCACCTGAGATCTAGATATTACCATGTGTATTAGTGAAATGCATCATTTTCTAGAGTTACATGAATTTCATGATACTGAAGTTGGAAGAGAAAACTTTCGGTCTTCGGGGAAACTGTCGAGGAGATAACGTTTGGTCTAACGTAAAGATGTTTGAGCACGTAGTTGCGATTCAAGACATCCCAAGGACCAGCTTCATCGAATGCTTGAGAGAGTAAAATGAGAACGCATAGAATTGTTGTATCTGAAGGCTATTAAGTAAGAACTATTAAAAGGCAGAAGGAATCCACATCCATCAAGATAAGTCTACACATCAGATACAGATAGAGTGACCCAACCATATGATATTTAAAGGCAGACATGGAAAGAGCGTGGAAGTATCACTAGGCTGTTTGGTAGATGTGCAAGAAACAACCAAAAAGATCGTCGGTGCCAGAGGACATCTAAAGAAAGAACCCTAGCTTTGTTTTGTCTTTCTAATACTTGAGGCACGAGGTTCTCACTCAACTCCCATTTCCAAACCCTACCTAAACTTTAGATAACTCTCTGATTAATCTAATCAGAACTTCACCTAAATTCCACACCAAGCAATAGTCATGACTAAAAACATCCACCCAACAGCTCATTGGACCATTCCCATCACCCCTTATATGGTCCTCAAAAACATGCCCAGAACATCAAGGCGTTCATCAGGACACGTGCTCATTTCTCATTTCATCTCCGTGCCATTCCTAATTAAGAACCCAGACGAAGTGTCAATCAAATGCACACAATCAAATGGAAAGACATTCTAAAGAGACGAGTATGGAGGAAGAGAGGAAAAGCAATGCATTTGGCATCATTGCGCCCTTGCAAAAGAGGCACTTTCGGGGCTGTTTGGTTCAACTTTGTAAATGAGACTTGAAGGAATGCAAATACCTTCAAGTTAAAGTTTTTTAGGGGAAATGCAAATGGTATTTGGTAAAAAATCATTTACGAAGCTACTTTGGTCTCAATTGTGTTTGGTAAATTTTTTTTGCAAAGGACTTTGGGAATTTTATTTTTTATTAAAAAAAAACTTATTCTACCATTCGCCGGAGCCGGCAAAGGCCTACGACTGCCAACGAGCTAAATCTGGCGCCAGCGGCCATCGCTTGAGCCCAGCGACCCAAATCTACCACTGGCGACCGTCACTCGAGCCCGGCAAGCCAAATCTTCCGCTTGGCGACCCTCGACGAGGGTTGCGCGACCTCAAGCGAGCGTCACATGGGTCGTGCAACCTTGTCAGCCTCTTGCCGGTCCGATCCAATGTTGGCCGCCCTCGCCAGCCATTCTCGCGCAAAAAATGAACAATAATAAGAGGGACAAAACCAGAATAAACCAGAAAAAGTGAGGATAGTTTGAGGGCAAAAAAATTGATTTCAGCATTTGCCAAATGTTGAACATCCAAAATTGGTCCGGACCAGCTTTAGGCTTTGAGCTTTCCCATTGCTAGCTTTCGGCAAAAAGCCCATTAGGAATGCTTGCCAAATGATTCAGCATTTTTCGAAGGGGCTTTCAGCCTCAAAAGCCCCATCCCAAAGCTGAACCAAACAGCCTCTCAATTGGCAACTAAAAGAAGGGAAATGATAGAAGAAGAGAAACTTATGACTCTTAATAGAACGTATTGACAGTGCATTGCAGATTTACGACCAATCCAAACAGATAGCAAGATAATATAAAGCAACACAACTTGGTGAAATTCAAGGGGTCAGAGCGACAAAACCAGTGAAGTTTCGAGGGAAAACATGGGACAAAATTTTTCGGGGTTGAAATGAGATCAAGACCCAATTTTGAGAGAAATATGGAATTGCTCTTCTGGGATGGTTCAATTTCATGAAAGCAATGAAAATGAGACAATTAAAAATAACATATCGAGGCTTCTGTGAAAGCCAAAAATGTAGTCAGCATAGGCTGATAAGCTGAAGAGCGTCTCCAGGTTATACAGAAACAGAGCTAAGATCAACCTGCAGCCATTTTGTAGGAATTAGGATTTGTAACAAGAGAACACAAAAGGGGGAAGAATGTAATCTCGAAAAGCAACAATTCCCTCATTGACTTCCCCAAATCATTTAGCAAATCCAAATTTTCATAGCTTAAGATGAAAGATGAACACTTGAAAATGATAAGGGCCAACTATGACAAACAAGGCATGCAATAGCAAACAGGGAGTAAACAGTCCTGAAGTGACGTGTGCTGCATCAACTAAGACATAATCATCAGAACTGTAATCAGTTGTGTATTCAAAGTCCATCTGCGGTAGGACAGGTTATCGATACCAAAAGACCGGTACCAACAGAAATAAATATGCATTTTGATGACAAATGGACTATCATGGTCCATCCTCTCCTCTGTCTTGCAATTAATGGTGATATGCCTCAGTTCAAGAAAAGATCAGCAGTCTCTCTTTCATTCTTGCTAGTCTACACTGTGTAGGCAACATGATGTGGTAGTCCCCCTTGTCTAGAGCACAAAAACTGACAAAGATGAGTTTTGATATCCAAGCTTACCACAGCTACAAAAGGACTCTACCATCCAAGCAAATCAATCAAGTTTGGCTATCATCTGTAGGCACCGAAAGTAAAAAGCCCTAGTGTACATAATTTCCTAGCAATTACATAGATCATTATTTATTTAAACAGAAACAACAGAAAGTAAACTAAAAGAAATTCAAGTTTTGAAATATATTCTAATGAATATGTAGCCCGAGTCAATCTCAAATATGGACAGCTTCCCACAAAAGAATCTCTGCGACTTCCACCCATGGAACATTTTCTCAAGTCCTTCTGGAATCAATCATCAAGGAGGTAGAACACACATCCATCACATTTCTACTACACATAAAAGTCTTCTACAAATCACATGAACACTAGATATTTGATAGTGCCCGAATTGTCATCAGCCAAACTTCAGATCCTCAAACATCAAAGGAAAGCAATAGGGCATAAAAACAAGTATAACTGTCACATAAACAGATATGGACAAACTAACTGTGATGAATCACCGCCAATAAAAACAGAAAACTGAGGCAGTTTCAAAGTTCATCATAATGAAGTGTTCAAGTGAGGATCATCACATAAATGACTCAACAGGAAATGATTCTAGTAATCTAGCATCTACAAAGTGCGAGACTCATTCATTAATAAGAGAAGAGGAAGAAGGGATTCTCTCCAAATTAGTCATCATGCTGAACACTTAATGACACATTCTCTTCTGATAGACGATCAGTTTTCTAAACTCTATGGTACACATCTTGAACCTCATAAAAGGGAATGAGCTGAGACTAAATGATAGCCTGCTTACCATTAACTCTTAACATATCCAAACAAGGTAATGATAGAGAACAAAATGAGGGAGATGGATTAGAATTGTGAAGAATTAATGAACTATCTGTCACGAAATTTATCAATAGATCCCTGAAGAAGACATCAACAAATGAGAGGCACGCTCTCAGAAATCGGTCGAAAAAGATGGTGCATCATTTAACAGAGAAATCATGGGCTACAGTTGATTGGTGAAAAAATAATTCAAAAACTCCCATTCAAACTGAGTTCAAGGCTTAACTGAACGGCACAGTCCATGCCACTTTTGGCACAGTCCATGCAGCTATTGGAACCAGGATCTCTCATTCAGTTCTTATGACATGCCTAAGGGTAGAAACGTTGGTAGTTCAAAGTAGTATCCAAACTATTGAACTCACTTCAAAATGAACCACATATTGTATTATTAGGTGCCTAAACCACACAAAGGTAACACATAACAAAATACACACAACAGTTCACATAAGGACAAAGACCAACGATGACAAGAAAAGAATAATAATGTTGAAACAAGCAACACCAAAGGAAGTTGTCTGGCACCAAGAGCTTCCTCGACTTGAAATTAAGAAATATGAATGAGGCTACATCTTCCTCATGCTCTTAGCTGGGTCCCCACGAAACTGATCAAGCAAGACGAAACTGTCACAATTTGGGCATGTTGGATCTATTTCGCTGGCCATCACATATATCCGGCAATGTATACATCCCATCACAATTAACGAAATCTCTCTAGGCTCATCACCATCGGCACTAACTTTTTCTGACTTAGGATCCGACTGCATGCCTGAAGATGACCCTAACTGAGGTGAAACTTCAACTGCTTGATCGCCCTCTGCTTGATCACCCTCCTGGGTTGGTAGACTAAGAGTTAAGTCTAGGCCAGCAGATTTTTCATCTTCCCCCCAATTCTGTAAAGCCTCTCTTCTTTGTGTCCTCCAAAAGTTGTCCCAATCCAGTCTACAAGGGAAGACAATTATACATGAACATGGTCTTTCACGGATGTTACAAACCACGAAAAAAAGAGGAAAAGAAAATCAAGACATCTCATAGCTTGACAATCTATATCCATTCCATACAGGGAGAAAAGTCACTGTCTACCTTGTGCACAGCACTCTCTTCCCTAGAACGGGGGGATTTGTGTTTGATCATCAAGCCAAATCAATGTCGAATCAGATATTGGCTGATTAAGATCAAGAGAAGCATGAATCGCCCTAGGAGAAAATCCCATGCTGTTGTCAGGTAGATCATTGACATTAATGATTTCTCGGGAGCTATTGCCCATAAAGCGGGGCTTGCATGCATGAAACATGGTGGGAGGAACCACAGTGGAGGAATGAGGATTTCCTTCCATTGAGAGAGGCAGACTCGTTCTTATATTATGTTACAAAAATTTATCTGAACACGTCTATTTAGTGAAAGTTGGCCTGAGCTCATCCACGCAGTGCACGAGACAATGTAGCATACCGACAATTGCAGTTATTTCCCCTGAATATTATGCCAAGTAATAGAATAATATTGAACGTAAAGATGACAAGATCATTAATGAGGTTCCAGAAATCATTATTCTTCCTCAAATTGTTATCACATAATCGCTAAGCGATAGATAGACATACTATAAAATCAAGATAACTTTCCCCTAATGATCTAGTCACACAACTAGAAAAATTCTGGCAATCATGAACTTAAGTCGCATCTCAACAATCAATCTCAAATAAAATTGACGTTAAATAAAGAGACCAAAAACCCATGTCAGAACATTTGGAATTGTTTCAGGAGGATGTTCACCAATGTAGTTGATGTAGATAGTGCCAAAAGAATTTAGTAGTATTTGAATAGTGAAGGGAGGAAAAATGCACAAGGAAACAAATGTTTTTGTAAATATGGTTGCATCCTGCATTTACCTTATAAAGACCCAAGAAAATGAGTCTTTAATCGTAAGTGGGACTAAACAGGCACTACAATTCACATGAATGATGTGGTAGGATATGTCAATTGCGCTCTACATCTTGCTCAATGGACTAAAAGGAGTATAGGCTGGAGAAAATATGCAGGTAACAGAACAGACTCTAGGAACGAAAAATTTACGATAAACAACGCAGCAAAGACAATAAAGACAAGAAAGCCTTATCCCACTAAAAGAGGTCAGCTATCTGAATCCTACTATGCCATTGAGTTTGATCATGTATCACCTAATCTAGGAGCTCTAAAAACTCCATACCTCTCCCTATTGTCTCCTTTCAAATCCTTCCAAATCTTTACCGCACCCTTCTAACCTGCATTTACAGCCCTTGGTTACATCTCCCCCTAAAGCATCTGAAGGTTACAATATGACCAAACTATCTCAAAGCCACACCTATCTTTTTACTGATACATATCCATTTCACATCATTCCAACAACCGTGAAGGCAATACGCCCTTTTCAACCAGGAATGCATTCAAGCTAACTACACACTGGTATTTGAAAATTTTCTAGTTAATTTCTTTGTCCCCATACCTCAAATAATCATTTTCATCTTAATATTTCCCCGGCACAAAGAAATCAACTAGAACAATAAATACATACTCAAGGAATAAACAAAGTAAGACAAGGCTAATATATGCCGATTGTAAGAGGAAACGTTCCGAGGACCAAATGCAGGATAGAGAGCAAAAATGAACTTGAGCTTAACTTTTGAAGATTGCTATGCAAAATCATGCAAAGCTTAAATGGTGAACAGTGGTGGTCTCGACACAAAAAGAACATTAATATATTTTAGAAAACTCTTTTCTAGTAAGATGGAGAGACCAGATGCCCACATAACCTCTCATCTGGATTGGCATCACATAAAAGATGTTCTACAGCTCGCAGTGTTGATCAACTCCAGTGACACGGGGTTCTTTTGGTAAGAGAAAGTTGATGAAACACGGTTTGCAGGTCCAAATATTGATTGATCTGAAAGATTGCTGCCCATAGTATAATGCCAATAGGCTACTGTTTAATATGTATTTCCAACTTAATCGATGATGACTACATTGTACTCACCAAATGGGGGAGAGAGAGAGAGAGAGAGCACATATTACCGGAGGAAGAGGAAGAAGAAGCTAGCGACTACAGTTTGCTGTAACACCTTGAGAAGTACTGTAATGCAATGCTAGCTTTTCAACCAGAGTATGCACCCCAAGTCCAGTTACTCCTCTCCCTGATAAAAGGTCCTTCCACCAAATTGGAGAGTTCTGAGCTCATCTGCAAAAAAATCTGAGTTTATTCCTGGGCATAGTGTATCTAGGAATCTCTACCATGTGAGCATACAATTAATTGAGATCTTGGAGAAACATCTATCTGGTGAAAAATTTTAACAATAATAGGCTCCAACTAGAAGGCCAAATGGACCCCCGGCACAAGATAAAGTGAACCAACACCACACAAAAAATGAACTTACTAGCTTCTTCACCAAAAATCTGCGCAGGAACAACATCCGCCACTAAAGTGGTGAAATCTGTTTGTATCTCTCACGATAATCTCTCTGTTTGTGACGCCTGATGCAATCTTCATAAAGGAATGACAATCTACACAAATTCTGAGATTCTTCATAATTCTAATAGGTGCAGTTGGAGGTAAGCACAACAAGCCAAAAGCAAGAGCTAGCTTCTCACTGTGATGCCTTAAAAGCTCTTGTTTTTTTATCACCTCCAAGTCATGAAGGTCATGTTCAGTTTCAGCTATATAGCCCTGTCTCTCCACCTCTCTAAACAAATCATCCAACTTCAGATAAACATGAGCAATCTTGGGATGTAATCTGTCCCCGACCACAAAAGAATGGACCTTATCCTTGAGTTCAATCCAACTCTTACCCTTCTCTTTCTTCACCTCACTATCTTTTAGGAGTTTCCTAGCTGTAGAAACTCCATCCCACATCTTATTCGCTGCATATGTATTAGATAGCAAGATATGATTTCCAGCATTATGAGGCTCAAGCTCAAATAACTTCTTGGCTGCAACCTCAGCGATGCCCAGATTTCCACTGATCCTGCAAGAGGCCAACAGTGATCCCCAAATCGAAGGAGTGGCATCAAAGGGCATTCGAATGATCAGATCATATGCTTCATCAACCGACCCAGCCCGACCAAGAATGTCAACCATGCATGAATAATGAAGGACGTTTGGAAACACGTTATGATCTCTAGTCATTAAATCAAAGTACTTCCGTCCGTTTTCAACCAAACCCACGTGACTGCAAGCAGATAACATAGAAACATAGGTCACTTCATTTGGATATATACCCATCTGCTGCATCTTCTCATATAAAATCATCGCTTCCAAGGACCGTGCATGTTTCGCAAAACCCGATATCATTGCATTCATCAAAGCAACGTTCTTCTCTTCTGCACCTGAAAACACAAGAGAAGCCTCTCTAACAGCGCCACATTTAGCATACATGTCAATGAGAGAGGAGCACACAAAGATATTGGAACCAAACCCAGATTTACATATGATGGCATGAAACTGTTTTCCTTCAATAAGAGCCGCCAGACCTGCACAAGCAGAAATTGCAGAAGAAACCATAAAGTGGTCATATTTTAGCCCCACCACTTGAGCCCTATAAGACAGCGACAAGGCTTCCTCATACATGTCGTTTTGCACATATCCCGCCATCATTGAACTCCATGTTACATCGCTCCTCTCTTGCATAAACTCAAAAACCGACCTTGCATCCCCTATCAACCCACATTTCGCATAAACATCCAGCAGCGCCGTCGCAACAAAAACGTTAGAATCCGTAGCACTCTTCGCGGCAAGAGCGTGCAGCTGTTTACACTCGAGCACGGCACCCGTACCAGCACAAGCACAGAGAACACTAGAAACAGTAAATTCGCCAAATTGCGTGCCGTCCCTCTGCATCCGCACGAAAAGAATCAGAGCTTCCCGCTCTTCCCCATTCCGGCAGTGAGAGCTGATCATGGTATTCCAGGAAACCAAGTTCCTATAAGGCATTTCCTCAAACATCTTCCGGGCGAGGCTCGTGACCCCGCACTTCGAGTACCCATTGATGACCATGTTCGAGACCAAGACGTCGGATTCCAACCCCAAACGGATGACCCGCGCGTGGCAGGCGCTGGCCTCCATGATCGAACCCGTTCTTGCGCATGAACGCAAGCCGTCGTGCAAAATCGCCACCTTGTCGACATAACGGCCCCCCGGACCGGGGATTTCGATGGGCGGTGCGTCGGATTCAGCACCGGCGGTGGCCGAGAGGGGTCTGAAACGGAGGAGGCGCCGACAACTTCTCCGGCGACGAATCAAAGTGTTCATAAAAAGGTCGAATGCAAATGGTAGATCCTGCCCGACACACAGGTTTACTTTCGGATCCAGCAATTCCTCGGCCGATGAGCAGCAACATAGTAATCGGCAAATAAAATAAAAAAAAAAAAAAATGAAGTTATGTGCCTCTAGAAACGCTGAATAGTAACATATCAAGCAATTTGCTTCAAGCTTTCGACCGAAAAAAAAAACCAATTCGTTTCAAACTTTTCAATTAGACTAATAAATATATTATTCTCTCTTTTAATTTTGATGAGATTCATCATATACTTTAACTGTATATGAGAAAGTATTTATATATTTCACTTTGCTATATGAATTTATTTTTTTGAATTAAATATTGGACCTTAAATTTCACAAACTAATTGAGAAAATATTTTTCATAAACAAGTTGTGATCTTGGTTAATTTTTATTAAGAATTCAATTTTACACTTTCATTGATAAAAAAATATGAGAACTCGCGTACATTATTAACATTAATTTTAATACTACATGATTAACTAATCGATTTAATCGTTTTTAACCTAAAAAAAAAAAAAGAACCAAGATTACAAGTTCGTTCCTTTTTTATTTTCAAACCCATCTAAATTCCATTTTGTTCTAGATAAACTTAATCTCGTGCATTCATCTATTTTTCAACATATTTTTTCTCTTTTTTCCTCATGCCTTTTGGCTAATTTTGATAGAAGGAGACTCGTACCATTTTTCGAGTCATGCGATTATGTCCTTTTATCATTAGTCATGGTATCATCTGTATTACTCAGATCGAATTTCGAGAAATATTAGAATTTTACGTATCTATGAGTTATGTACATCTCATTCTATCCGTGACACATAATTTATACAACATAACAAAAAACAAAACAACACTTTAATAATTCAAATTTGGATAAACTCGTGTTTTGATTGACCTTGTGATCCTATTGATGGGCTCTATATGTTTTTGGGTTGCTCACTGGGCTTTAAGTTCAAATTTGCAGCACAGAATTCAATGGCCCATTGGTCATATGCTATCATCCAGCGCCAACTGGCCCAACTCAAATCGACAACCCGACTCGACGGCCACCGGCACTATCTTCATCCGCTCGGCCTCTGGCCACCGCCGGTGGAGGCAATGCTTATGCCGCCTCCTCGCTCTCGCATATGTCCTTGCCAGTGATGATGGTCACAGCGAGCCATAGAGGGCTACGACACTCGCGATGCCAGCCGTGCTGTCGAGATGGGAACAACGTGAGGCAATAACACAATGCGGGCGTCGGCGGCGGCGATGGCAAGTGGGTACAGTGGTTGCTTTGGGGGAAGAAAAAGGAACGAAAGGAGAAAAACAGAAATGATACAGAGACAATTGTAAGGAAAAAAAAAAGAAAAGAATGAGTGCACTAAAAATCTTAAAACTTGTCACGAAAGTGTAATCGAGTTTTAATAATTTCAAAAAATATAATCAAGTCCTAAAACTTGCCACGATCTATATAATGCGATTAAATCATAAAATTTGTTACGAAAGTGCAATCAAGTTCTCAAACTTTCAAAAAGTGCAATCAACGAAAGGATTTAATTGAATCAATTTTACATTTACATTTTTTTACAAGTTTTAGAACTCGATTGCACCTTCACGATGAATTATAAGACTTTTAATGCACTTATCTCATAAAAATATTAAAAAAATAGGTAAAAGCACATCATGCCCAATTCAAAATCTAATTATGCCGAGAGAGACATGACTAGAAAATCAGAGTAATCCCCATATTTCGGTCAATACCATAATCCATGTTCTCAAATGAAAACCCACGTTCACTCAAAGGGGATCAATACCACGTGATTGCAAATCAATCTGCCGACCACTTTAATCCCTATTCGAAGGGGAAAATAAACACTTGAAAATAGTAATAAAGCAAAGAAATTAGGAGGTATTGGGAAAAGAATCTCATATCCCAATTAGTTCTAATCTTTTCTCGACCGAATACCGCATGTTAAGCTTAATTGATTCACGATGCGTTGGCCCAACTCGTGACCCGACTCGATAAAATTTTACAATGGCCCGATTGGGAATTTCATCGTGAGGTATGTGGCGGAAGCCGAGGGTCGCGGGGCCGAGGCCCGAGAACGGACATAAATTAGGTCAGCCGAGCTTTGTGTTGCCCCAGAAAAGAAAAAGGGACCCATGTGCAAAGTTTGAAGAGACAAGACCGATTTCCCCAATTTTGATGGGTGCAAAAATTGAGCCACGGAATGTTATCTCCTTATCGAGATGATATTCCAAAACTTTACAAGCGAAAAAAGGGCTTGCTTGAATAGAAAGAGAAAAAAAGCCGATTTTCTTTTGACATTCTTGAAATGATATTCCATTATTTTTTTTTGCCTCCGTGATCTTCTTCCGCCTTTTTAATATCCCTTTCTTGACTTGGAATCCATTTGGACAGCGCGGTGCACCGATTGCAAATCCCACTTTGCTTCGATACTTCGAGATCACTGGTCACTAAAACTCCCCACCTCTTTTGCCAGATTCTCGCGCACAATCGCTAATTTGCATTATATCAACACGAAGATAATTCACAGCAGAAAATTAGGAAGGAAATCTATTCCCATTGAGCGCCGCTCTTTTCATCTTATCTTCTCTTCTCTTTTGGCCCCCCTGTTCGATGGCCCTCGAGTTGTCGTCGGCAATTCTCGCTCGCTACATGACCTTCGAAACCTTCTCTACGAGCGAGAGCGACCCCCCCCGGAAAAGAAAGAGCTGTCAGGAGTGAACACGATAACTATTCTGCCGACATTTCTTTCGAGGGTATCTTCGAAAGGATTCGGGGAAAAAATGCCTCGTCCCACTCGCACGGGAGAGACTCAATAATGGAGCGAGAGGCTACAGAAAACAAGCGTCGGCCTCTCTAACGCCGGGACCCGATTGACAGGACCCCAACTCGAGCTCGAGACCCCCGAAAACGAAACACACCCCCCGAGCTGTCCTTTCCCCCCTCTCGTGGACGCGTCAACGATTCCCCGAACCCGATAAGGAAAAAAAAATTTCTCTCCCGGCGCTTCCGAAGAGGAGGCGCTCCCCGTTTTTTGTCTTTCCGCGACGGTGGCGGAAGGAGACTCTCGCGCTTCGACGGTCCGGTCCCCTTTCCCTTTCGGCCCCGTCCCTCGACGTTGAAAACGGGGTCAAGATTCGCGAATAATTATCGGGACTTTTCCGTGATTGAGAGCTGCGTGTATCGGTGGAGACAGCTCGGGAGGAAAATCATGGAATATCTTCTTCGGTTTTTTACCCTTCGGGGGTATTGTGACTTATCTTAGTAATAGCAGCGAGGGTTAGTACCACCAAAAAAACTCCAAACATGTATGTCCGTGACAAATTTTTTAATCCCAAACCGATACACCCGTGACAAATTTGCCCTCTGTTAGTTTTTACTAAATTTTACTTTGTCAAATTATCGAGTTAGATGGCACGTGGCAATTGACAAGTGTATTGGTTTGGGGATTCATAGGTTTACCAATTTTTTTATTTTTCGTGATATTAAACCAATTTAACATAGGGTAAATTTGTCACAAGTGTATCGGTTTGGGGTTTTTTATAATCCAAAAATTAGTTTGAGGTAAATTTGTCGCAGCTGTACTATTTTAAGATTTTTTTTGATGATAAAAAAATTAATTCGGGATAAATTTGTCACGGATATATCAGTTTAGGATTTTTCGTGATATTAATCCTAATAATAACAATAAATAATATATTATTATTATTAATTATAATAAGTGGGCCCTTGCAGGGGACAAAAGGGATTGACTAAAACCGGCAAGAAGACTGTAAATCCAACATGATGGCCCATGATTTCTTGTCTTGGCATTAATCGCCTTTAATCACCTTTTTCCTGATGAATAATCCTGCTCTTTCCTTTATTAATAAATAATTATCATACATTAATCTTTTTCCAAAGCCAGAAAATTAAAACTAGTTTAATTTAAATAGCCCGGGGCAATTATTCCATGCCATGATGATAAAAAGGAGCAATGTAGAAAAGTTGTTCGGCTTTTTCCAAGTGAAGTTTTGAATAGATCGCGACGGCTTTTGTGAGAGAAGATAAGGACCGAAAATGGCGCTTTAATGTATTGCATAAATCGATCGTAATTAACCTAATCAAAGGCAATAATTTCCCAGCCAAATCCAGAGGGCTGGAAAATTGATTTAAAGATCAATTTGTTTCGCGAAAAACTTGCATTTCGGAAAACATTTTTATCGAAATAATCGCTTGTATCGCCTACAAAAATAAATAAACGGAAAATATTTCCATCGTTTATGAAAATGTTTAGGCACAAATCACTATCGATAAACAATCATTTTAAGAAGGGTTAATATCACGAAAAACCCCAAATCAGTACACATGTGATAAATTTACCCCCAAACTAATTTTTTGACTACCAAAAACCCTCATCGGTATCCCTATGATAAATTTATCTTTCGTCAGTTTCATCAAATTTTACTAGTCAAATTACTCAAATTACTAAGCTGGATGACATGTGGCAGTTGACGGGTGTACTAGTTAGGATTTTATCATTCAGTTCTTCACAAATTTATCAATTTATGATTTTTTGCGGTATTAATCCAATTTGAGGTAAATCTGTCACAGGTGTACCTGTTTGGGATTTTTCGTGGTATTATTTCTTTTTAAGAAAATATTTTTCAAATCGTTCATTATCTTTAAAATTGAATGTATCTTTCCTCTTTAGGAATAATTTTTTTTTTCTATATCGGATCAAATTGCGTTGAATTTGGGGAAGATAGGTCTATGCATCAGCTCTGAAAATTCGTTCGGTCTTGGATATCATTCTTTCAGGTTAATCTGGAATCGGATAAAATCCGGCATTATCACGACCTTTTCTTTCCTTTTTTATCCAAGTGCACTTTCTTTTTTCTTTTTGGGGGAGGCTTTAGAAAGCTACATATAGAAAAATTAATGCTTCAATTTTTGGTTAGATATAAATATAATAATAGGAGATAAGAATATGTAAGAAGCATAAAGTATCGATATAAATATTTAATAATAAACTCTTCCTAAAGCATTGTTTTGATGGCTTATTCTTCCCATTCGATAGAGTTAAGTATTAATTTATTACCTTTCAAGAAATAAAATTCAACACCAATTCCCCAAACTTTATTGAACATGTAAGCAAAGATTGCTTGGTTAATCACTTGAATTAAGTAGGGAAAAATTGTTCAAAAAGTCTTAAAATTTCTTTGCACTTTTGCTAATTCGGTCATACACTTTTCAAATTTTGCTGATTAAGTCCTAAATCTTTTCAAGTTTTATTAATTGAATCCGTCTGGTCAATTTTGACCAAAGATCGCTAATATGGACACCGGCCATTCCACATGGCGCCGCCAATACTAACGTGGATAATTTTTAATAATAATTAAACATGTAAGTAGGAATGCTTGGTTAATTAAGTACTTTACAAAAACTACCGACACTCCACACCATTCAATTTTCTTTATATATATATGTATGATATGGTAAATGTTATGATTGGACTTATAGGGTAGTAATCATAATCTTAGGATATAATATAATCATATGAATATACAAGTCAACACGTCGGTCCATTTGCAAAGTAGGGGCTCGACATAGTTGAGATTTGACGTCACGAAATGACAAGGAAAAATATAAAGGAAAGAGGGGGGGAGGATAGAAAAGAAAAAGGGTGTGGAGAGAATATCGTATCATCCCTAGACACCAAATTAATCATATCGAAAGCTCAACATCACCTCGAGATAGTACCGTGACCATTGACAATATAGTCGCGACCCATCATCTCCAATGGCATCAAATCGTCGTCCTCTTCACGAGGCGGCTAGTGGGACAAGGCCCCTTCTCGATCCCCGATCGATTCGCATAATGATGTTCGAAAAGGAAAGATGTGGAATCTCTAATTCTCTTTGAAAATGTACGGTCGGTGAAATTGGAAGGCTTTTCAGGAGCTGTACATCTTGCGTTTCCATACAGAAATTACACGGTAGTTTGCTCTTTGCTTTCACCCTTTTGAGCATATTCACCGAAGAGCATGTAAGGAAAAGATAGACCGAAGTCTAAAACTTAAAGCTATTTGAAAGAAGAGCTGTGTGCTGGAAAAGGAGGAGATAATCTACACTTTGAGACTATAGTTCTCGACTCCCTCCGGTTCCTTCACCGGCTCGTCGCATTTTGGCCCGACCGACGGGTCCCCTTCCGCATCGAAGCTGGCGTGGACCCCGTAGAATACGTAGATGAGCCCCACGGCGGCCGAGAAGACCCCGAACCGCACGTAGGACGGGCCATCGAGCGACCCGAGCAGGAAGATGTTCAGGAAGATGGAAACGCAGGGGATCCACGGCATGAGGGGCAAGCCCCAGAACTCGGGCCGGCGGGCCTGCGGGACGGTGAAATGGAACAGCTGCGCGACCATGAGGGCGACGAGCGCGCACGAAGCAAGCATGAAGTACTTGGGCTTGCCGGGAGGCGCTAGGTGCCATATGAGGGCGAACAGGAGGGAGGTAAGGGAGAACGCGAATAGGAACGATAAGGTGGGGCGCGGGTCGGTGGTCCCAACCACCACGTAGCGGCGGTAGACGACCGCGTTGGCCACCATGTAGAAGATGAAGAGGGTGCCAATGGAGACGAGGTTGAGGAGGACGCCTAGGTCCGTGAAAAGAGCAATGGCCGCCGTTAAGATTCCTGAAAAGCATGGCACATTCGTCAGAGAGTGAGGAAAAGAATCACAATACGTTGCCCAAAAATAAAAAAAATCTTTGGAAAGATCACATGCCCTCTTGGAATAGGATCGATGCTCGAAATTTTCATATCTTAGTGACCCACGAGTTGATGTGCGCGCTCGTTATGTTGCTAAACTAAAATCTCCGGCGATTACAAAGAACCAATCTCGGAATCGCACGTAACCAACGTCCGATGGATCCATTCGACAACGAATTTTGGACTAACACGTGTAGAAAACATCCATCTAATGAGTGAAACAAAAAATAAATTTGAGGTTTAGGACGGACTAGGCAAACTTGCTTCGCAATTTCCACTTCTAGAAAATACTTATCTACACGGCTGATTTCGAAAGCGATAAGAACTCAACATTAAAAAGAGTGGGTGGCGAGTTGACTCTCGCTCTCTGTCTAAATCCAATGAGGTCCACTTCACTTGCACTTGTCATTGATTGAGGGAGGGAACTTTCCATGACAATCCCTTGGGGCAAGGAGATGTCAACGTCACACACAAGGTTTGAGTCCATACATCAAATCTCGTGGGCAGCACACAGGGACCTGGTTGGGGACCATTTTAGAGAGACCCCCACTTGCGTGTCCTAGGCGTTGAAATTGGCCATTCCCCATATGGATCGTGTGGATTTCGGGCAATCAAAGTGACGGATGCTCGTCATCATTTTCAGTGCACCGATTCTATCGTATTATGTGTAATCGGCGTATCGAGAATGGGGATCTTTCTTTGATTAAGTACGATTAACCAGCTTCCGAGAACCTAAACAAAATCATCTAATAGAGAGAGAGAGAGAGATAGGGACTAAGGATTGACAAGCACTGCCCACTTAACCCATGCATATCCGAATCCTAATTATCCAATACCCATTTAGAGCAAAGACCCACCCAAAATCCAATTTGTGCCTTTTCCAAACTCCATCATTGTTCCATCACCTCCGCTTCTTTCATTGGCCCAAAGGATGGAAACCCCTTTGGCGGAAGTGAAGTGGTGGAACTGAGGGCAAAAGCTAGATTAGGCTCCAGCCACCATGGTCAAGTGCTAGGATTTTAGGGTCATGAGTGATTTCATTCCCACTCCTTTTTTTGGGGGGGGGGGGGCGATGACAATGAAGATTCACGCGTCTAATGAACGTGAATCATGCGACGATAGGTCGTTTTCGTCCCAAGAACTAACCTCGAACACACATGCGAAACTAGACCCGTGAAGACCGGTATGATTTCTAGCCGACCCATCATCTCATAGGAGCAAGCACGCTCGAAGCTTTACCCGAGACCAGCGTCGCATCGCCGTGGAATGCAGCACCTCAAAGTTTCCATTTTTTTCTTTTTTTCTGGTGGAGTAGAAATCCTAATCCAACCCCACTGACAACAGAAACGGGTTCGAGGGGGTCCCTCCCAACGAGACGGACAGCAAGCAGCCACGAACCAAGAACAAAGAACAAGAACCAGAACAAACGCGAAACCCAAAGCCCACCACCACCCAAAAGGGAAAAAAAGAAAGAGGAACATGATAAAGAAACACTCATCATCGAAAAGCACTCAAAAACTCACCACACAGCACGCAGACACGACATCCACGACATGGAGCCCAGCGAAGGACTCGTTCACGACAACTCCGTCGTTCGATTACCGGTTAGAAAAGTGGGATTAAACGATTAATTATTGATCAGAGTATAAGAAAGCAAAAGGAAGGGAGGGGGATGGGGCGAATGGAACGGAACGTTACCCAGAAAAGCGGAAGCGTTGACGGGCGTGGATGTCCTGGGGTGGACCCGGGCGAACCAGGCCGGGGCCACGCCGGACCGACCGATCACGCACATGTACCGCGCCTGCCCCAGCATGGCCACGATCAGGGACGTCAGGATCCCGAAGCTGGCCCCGGCCCCGAT
This sequence comes from Syzygium grande, assembly GCA_024733475.1. Taxonomy (NCBI): domain Eukaryota; kingdom Viridiplantae; phylum Streptophyta; class Magnoliopsida; order Myrtales; family Myrtaceae; genus Syzygium; species Syzygium grande. The sequence goes on from JAMXDD010000011.1 coordinate 10,285,122, forward strand.
CACGTTCGACACCCACTCCCACCCTCCCTTCCCTCGGAACGCCCCCGCGAACGGCGCCTCCACGTTGATCTGCCCGCCACCCGAAACACGCACAGCAGCACCGTCAGTCACCGGCCGCAGCAAAAAATACCGAGAGAAAGCGACTGTGCTAGTGCCTAACTCGGATTTATCAGATAAGTTAGAACATTGATGCAGACGGGGGCCTACTAGATGAACTTGTCATGGGTGCGTCCTAGATTTGCCCTGTGGATCTTACTTAGGTCCCACAGAATCTAACTGTCCAAAATTAATTTTAGCATTTCGCGACGCACACCAAATGAAATGAAATGAAATGATTCAGACGAATTGGTGGGCAATGGCAATTTCCGATTCTTTACCATGTCGTAAGGCAGCAACATGGACATGGAAACGGCCATCAAGCAGTAGAGCACGGTGACGAGGACGACGGAGCCCGACACCCCGATGGGGATGTCCTTAACGGGGTCCTTCACCTCCTCGGCCATGGTCGAGACGGCATCGTACCCAATGTAGCTCAAGTAGACCGCCGCCGCCCCGTTGAACACGCCCGCGGCGCCGTACGGGAGGAACCCGCCCGGGCTCCTCGGGTCGCCCGGCTCGGTCAAGTTCCTCCGCTCGCCCTTCGAGAACCCGATCAGGATCACGAATGCTAGGAACAGGATGTGAAGCGCCGTCAACGTCATGTTCACCTTTGAACTCTCACGTGTGCTGAAAAAAAGGCCAAAGAGAAAAAAAAAAAAAAAGAAGACAAGACATTATCGTCACTGAACATATATGGAAACGTGTGCCCACTGATTTTCTTCTTGTTTGGGTCATTAGCTCAATCTGTACCTGTAACAGATAATGAGGGTTATGATCAAGACGACGGCGACGGCGACGAGGTCGATCTCGTTGAAGCCCTTCGGGAGCCCGGGGACGGTGAGCCGCCACTTGGTGTACGAGATGCCGATGGCGGTGCCGGAGTAGGCGGTGAAGCTCCTCGCGACGGCGGCGTTCGAGAGCACGTACTCCGCTATGAGATTTGCACCGGTCAAGAACGCCGCGAACTCGCCTGGAACAGGGAAAGAAAGAGCAAGAAGATCGTTTTCCTGAGTCAAACGTACGAATTCACGCACGGTGCGTTACGTCTGCTTCGTAGATCGATTTGGAAAAAAAAAAAAGGGGGGGACATTTGATTTATTTAAAGCATAAATGGTTTTTTTCGGTAAGAGTGGAGGGCAAGCAATGCACGTAAAATCAGCGGAAAATGCACCAAAAATTCAGGGGAAAAGGGCAGGAATGCACCGAAGGGAAGAAAACAGAGCAAAAAGGTCAAATTATTGTTGTCATTTGACTTTGCGGTGTGTTTAAGGTGAAGATGGAAAGGAGTGCCGAGGGCACCCGTCCGTACCGAAGGTGACGCGGAGGTAGCTGAACGCGCCGCCGGCGACGGGCATGTCGACGGCGAACTCGGTGTAGCAGAAGGCGGAGAGGAGGGCGCAGATGCCGGCAATGGCGTAGGACAGGACGACGGCCGGGCCGGCGCATTGGCGGCTGGCCTTGCCGGTGGTGACGAAGACGCCGGCGCCCACCATGCCGCCGATGCCGAGCCCGACGAGGTCGAACCAGCGGAGGGTCCTGGCCATGCTCGGCCCGGACCGGGACCGGACCCGGCTCATCTCCTCCCGGGACGTGGACACCGACCCGGCCCGGCGGGCCAGGCGAGCCGGCGTCTGGGCCAGCGCCCGCAGGTAGGCTCGGGGGCTCGAGAAGGAGGAGCTGTCGCCGCGGCTCTCCATTTCCTCTCTCTCTCTCTCTCTCTCTCTCTCTGCAACTCCCTTCTCTGTCTCTCTACTGATAGCGCAGGTGGAGGAGGAGGAAGACGCGATTTATATAGGAAGAAAACAAATGTAGAATTAATTGCATATCATAGATTGAAAAAGGAAAAATACGAAAATGCAAAGCGATGAGATGTCTTTGAGGACAGAGGGGGAACAAAATCTGAGATCGTAGTCGATAGGTAACAGGGTTAATACCATTAAAAATATTAAATTAATATATATAACCAAAAAAATTTAGACCGATATGTCTATAACAAATTTATTTTTAATTTATTTCAGTTAAATTTTATTATCAAATTACTTCGTTAAATGACACGCGCGGTTTGACAGATATACCGGTTTTATGTTTTACCCTCCGTTTGTCAAAGGTGTACCGGTTTGTGATTTTTTTTTTATATTAATTCAATTCGACGGAAACTAACGGAGGTTGAATTTGTTACAAATGTACAAATCTTGGATTTTTTATGGTAAAAAATTAATTTTGAATAAATTTGTCACAAGTGTACCAGTTTTGAATTTTCGGTGTGAGATAAATTTGTCACCAATAAATTAATTTGAAATTTTTCGTGATGTTAACCCTAGCTAATATCTCTTTTGTAAAGTAAAATATTATTTACATTATAAAATTTACGGCATGAAGAACTTTAGTGTCATGCTATATTGTGCAGTGTGAATCTTTTTTAAACCAGCTAAATAAAAAGGGAGTCGGTCTTTTTTTTTCCGTTTTTTTTATCGAAGAAAAAGGTGGGGAAGGGCGACATGTGTTGGCAATTACGTCCGCTGCTCGCAAGGAAACTAAGGAGCCGCTTATTAAGATACGAGAGATTGTACGAAATTCGATTTTTTATTTGTTTATGTTTACCGTCTATTTCTTTTTCTAATTTAAAGATTTCGAAGTTAGATGGTCGTGTTGTGCATTTCCCTTGAAGCCACTTTTACGTATGCTTCTGAAAATTTATCATGTGTAATTTAAATTAAATGACGAAATGCTTAAAGAACTTTTTCAAGTCGTTCCAAAGAGATGGAGAAAAATAATTCGCTTCTTAAGTTCGGAGGGTGAGCAAAGACTTCCACGGAAGCTTTATTTGGCGTTCAATAAGAATGGGTCAAGCGTTAAAATCCAATCAGATTATTCGTTGAGCGATTCAAAACTTGGTTCGCGAGTCAAAGGTTTCTGGTTTTTACCCTCGGTCTTTGAAAAACTAGGTTCGTCTGTAGATCTAATCGTCGATCTTAGAATTCCTCACTCATACCCTTTAGAGTCATGGCCTTGGGTTCGCCCAATTAGTGTTTCATTGGTTCCTTAAATTGAATATTTCAATAGTGAGCGAGGTAGGTCTTAATCCCGTACCGACTTTTTTTCTTCTTGAACGAGAATTTATGCTATCTACCAGCTTGCTTTGATGCTAAAGGTTTTTTTTTTTTTCAAATTTTGTTTTGTTTTATTCATTCATTTATTTTTATTTGTTTCAGAAGCTAAAGATAACTATGAGGACAGGAGCGGCTCTTCGAGTAGGTTTTGTGGTGTTAAAATGTCAAAGTGTAATGGGGGGGGACTGCTTTCCTGAATGGACCCCTTGCCCATAAACTGTTCATGATTCTCCTCCAATCTACTACTGTTGCATTGGCTATCTGGTACTTTTCATGATGAAGCTTGCCTGTTCTATTGTCTAATCGTGTTGGACTTAGCACACGTATCCATTACAATAAGAGTATAACATTACTGAGAGTCGGGACCATGATAAGCTCTCTTAAAAATTTAGTGCAATCTTAACTTGTCGATATGTCCGTGACGATCGGTGGCGATGGAAAGCTCGAATATTCTTCAGAACAGTGGCAAAGTCTCAGGGAGGAAATCGACTAATATAAACTCCATTTCTTTTTGGTGTCGTCCAGGAGTTCTAGACTACTTTGATGAGATGGGTCCACGAGAACTATCGTAGCCCCGATCAACCTTCTTTACGCACGGAATGATCAAGGAAGAGAATCACTCTTTAATGTTGATTTTTTTTTATTTATTTATTTCGTGAGAAAAGAAGTGTTGATGTATTTACGATGGTTTTGATATCGATGACGATTTAAAAAGAAAATTCTTGCCGATTAATAAAAGTGGATATTAAAAATCTGAGAAACTACATTGGCTGTGGACATCGTCCCCACTATCACCAATGGTCGTTGACCTTGATCACCACCTATTTAGGGTCACCTCTATTGGCAATGGGATGACGATTGCACCACTTTCGTTACTAACTTTGGTATAAGGGCCTAATTGAGGCGACTTAGTCGAAAATTATTAATCTAATTAACCAAAGTTGGGGAAAAAGTTCTCAATGATCTTTAATGAGATTAAACATTAGCATGTCTAGGGGCTTTAAAATTTTGAAATATTTAGCATTGCGCGACGAAACTCAATTATCCAAAGCGAAAGCAAAAGGTAAATATTACGAAAAATCATATCCACAACAAGTATGAGAATTTTTTGTTTTGTTAGACATAATAATGATGTCATCATTTTAGCTAATTATTCGCGTTCTCTTTCCCTCTAAACGAATCTTTTTAGCTTCTATGCACGGCATGAAAAGAACTAGTAATTTCCGGCTTGGGAATTAGTGGTCTCATATTCATTTCCCACGAACCGCGCGCAAACTATTTCGAGCCTGGGTTACCTATATAGGCCAAAGGAATAAACTTTTACTTTTCATGAGCTTGCAGGGAATGTCATGGGCGCTCGAATAACTGAGTCTTGGGCTCGTGCCCTTGAATTATAAAAAAACCCCAAAAAAAAGGGAAGGGCAAATAACACAAAAAAATTTCAAACTATGTCAACTCTAGCACAAATACCCGTAACTTTTTTTTTGATTGTGTTACCACGAACCATAAACTTGCCCATCGTGACACAAATGCCCCCAACTTTTTTTTGTGTCGAGAAAAAAACCCTACCCTCTATTTCAGTTCCATCTCGGGTATATTTTTCACACCGGTATAAATTCGGGGTTTTATGTCACGATGAGCAAGTTTAGAGTTTTTAGTGACACAAACCAAAAGCTCGGGATATTTGCGTTACAATGGGTATAATTTAGGACTTTGTAGGATATTAACCTAAATAAAAAAAGAAAGAACTAATAAAGGCAAAGTTCACTACCCGGGGGATGAGAATGTTCGAATCTAATCTAGGACTTGAAATGGGATCACGTCGAACTTTGCAACTTTCGGCGGCCTTAGCAAGTTTAATCTAATGATGGTGCTAATGGGGCCGTGAGATATGCATCTCGAATGTCGAATGTTAAGTTTATCCTAATGAATGATATCCTAATGACATGTGAATCTCGAATCTGCGTTTAACATATTAATGATAATGAGCAGACCATGATGACCTCTTGATTATCTCGATAATCTCTTAATTACGGACACCCATTTTCCAAAACGAGTCTTTTCTTTCGACAGAAAATGATTTCGGGCTAATCGGAGCTCAATCACTCCTCGCTCGATCACCTTCGACACAGCCCGTCGCCAATGTACTGAAATTGGAAATACGAAAAATGAATAATTTGAAAAGCGCTTTTCTAAAAAATAACTCGCTTGTAAAAACTGTTTTCATTATCGAAAATGATATATATCTAGGTATTTTCGTAGATAATAAAAATATTTTTCGTTCGTTTATTTTTATAATTATTTTTATAAGGGATACGAGCGATCAATTTAAAATATGTATATATATTTTTAAATTATTCATTAAAACGAAATAAATGCAAAAAAAAATATTTGCGAAAAATAAATGCCAACTATTCCAAGTTGGCATGGGGATGACTCTTTCACTTCGTGGGGGGGGGGGGGGGGGCTTACACGTGCGCCGCGGCGACGACACGTGGGAGAGGTTTAGCTGTTTCTTCGGCTCATCGGGGGGAAAAGGAAAGCGAAACGACGGTGGGGAGCACGGGGCTGGAGGGTAGGTAGGGGCGAGAAAGGGCGGGTATTGGAGGACACGTGGCGGCGGTGCAAAGACGGAGGGCCGTTTTGGGTGGGAGAAAAAGGCGAAGCGGATAAACTTGTCAGAGGAAAGGATTCGGGGCGGGCCTTTCTGATCCGACCGCGGCGAGGAAAAGGAAAACGACGTGTCGCGCCGCCCGCCACTGCGAGAGAAGTCCCGGTCAAGTCAGTGCCGGAAAGCTGAAGCCCACTGACCAATGGGAGAAAAGTCGCGCCTGATGCTTCATTTCGATAGTGCTTTTTTTCTTCTTTTTTTTTTATTGTCCGATCAATACCGCGGAACCTCAAATTGATATACCCGTAATAAATTTATCACAAATTAATACCTCAAACGGGTGTATTTATAATAAATTTATCCCGAATTAATATTTTGATCATCAAAAACCCTAAACCGTGACAAATTTACCTGCCGTCGGTTAAATTAAATTAATATCATAAAAAATTACAAACCGATACAACCGTTTCAAACGGAGGGTAAAACGCCAAATTAGTACACTCATTAACTGTCACGTTTCATCCAACTAAGTAATTAAATGATAAATTTTAACAGGGTTTTTTTGTGGCCGAAAAATAAATTTGGGGTAAATTTATCATGGATGTATTAGTTTGAGGTTTTTAACCCTTTTTCTTTTTGCCCATTTCTAATTTACATAAAACATTTTTATTATACAATCATTTGCTTAGGTGCACATAAAGGATCTGAAAATTATTTATCCATAATGAAATTGAATGCTTGTGTTGTAATTTTAGGTGTGTTTGTTTAAGTGAAGAGATTTTCCGTGAATTAATTTTCCGGACCTTTACACGCCTGGTTTGTTGAAAACGATCGGTTTAGCAGAAAAGCCATTTATGGTGAAAGAAAATATACATGCATAAATTTAGGAAAATGCATTCCCCAACCCGAGAAGCAGAAAACATTTCTTGAAGAACGATTTCTCGAAAAATATATTTCTTTATCATGGAGTTTTCATCGGGATAAACACACCCTTCTTGTTCATCCATACCACGATATAAAGCAAAAGAACTTCCTCTTATTAGGGAATCACTAATTACCCTTTTTCCCAAATATATTCCTCCTATTAGCTCCTTTATAAACATCTTATCCGTGGACAAATACGGGCATCAATGATTCTGCTTTATCTCTCGTGTATTTCAATTTGAAAATTCAAATCTTTTCTATCTTGTAAATAGTGTCACCAGAAAAATTTCTAATCTTGGAATGCTTTCCTCTTTCTAACATACATATGTATAATCTTCATACAGATTTAACGATTTTTTTTCCCGTTCATAAACAAATTCATATGTTTTTTTTATAAATGCACTAAAAATTCTAAAATTAATTACGAAAAATACAATTGAGTCATAAAACTTTTAAAAAGTACAATCAAGTAATAAAATTTATCACGAAAGTACAATCGAGTTCTAAAATTGTCAAAAAACGCAATCAAATGAAAGATCCGATCGAACCAACTTGACAAGTTTTAAGACTTGATTTCACTTTTTGAAAGTTTTATGACTCAATTGCATATTCGCGACAAGCTTTAGAATTTCATTGTACTTTTTGAAAGTTTTACTATTCAATTGTGCTTTCATATTAAGTTTTAGGATTTCTAATGCACTTATCTTCTTCTTTCTTTTTTATTTTTTTAAATAAGCTGGTTTTACAAAATCTTTTTTAAATGCCAAACTTGTAAGTGCACACCCCGATGCTAGTCCATGACCAATCAACATCCCAATGAATCCTTCAAATCTTTTCCCCGTTCCGACCGACTGAGACCGAGGTGCTACGTGTGGGTTCCGCCGAATCATGAGTATAAAAATAATCACATTGATGTCTCCAATGTTTTTTTTTATTATTTATTTGTTTTTTTTGGGCCTTTTCAATTTCACTTTTATTGGTATTTTATTACTGCCCATTCACCAAGAACTCAAAACCCATCTCCAACCATACGTTATTAAAGTGGAGTCAAGTGAAAAAAAAAAAAAAAGAAAACAAACAAAAGACAAAGTCAAATTTGTCGGAGACCATACTCTTTCTTACCCCATTTTTTTAATGCCCCCATCTCCTTATTTGTCGTTATCCACATATATAAGCACATCCTTTTCAACATTTCGTCGCATGAACGAAAATACAAATTGTTAAAATATCTCCCCTTACTTGTTTACGTATTTATATATTGTTTTTATACATACAATCTCTCTTGACATATTAACTCGAAGTTTTGAGTTGAATTTTCTCGTGGCGCTTATACTTATTGTTCTTTTACTCGATTTTAGTGTGCTCTAGTGATTACCTAATGAAAAACGACCATTTATAATACCTTAAGCACGTAAACATAAGCAAAGAAGAGAAAGAAATGTTCCATTGCTTTTCGTATTTAATCAGCTAATGAGCATGATTTTGCATCCGACAATCCTGATTAAGGGTATTTTTTAGAGTTTCTCTTAGCTTTGATAAGCTCGATCGGTTGGCCTACCGTATACACCTCCAATTTGCAGCCTTGTTCCACGATACGACCGACCGAAATCCGACCCACCACGATCCCTTAAATGTGACGAGAACCACTTATTCCTCGCTTAAAAAAAGGCCGAGCGCCCGCATGTGGCGGCACAGGCGCGCGGGACTACCTTTCGGTATCGCACCCTTTTCCCGTGCGCGTGCTCGCGCGAGCGTGTTCGGAAAAAAAAAAAAAAACAAGGGAGGCCGCGCGCTAGTGTATGCAGCAGTAGCATCTAATTCTCCAAGTCACATGGTCTCCATTCAATTTCGGCGGCCTGGATTCAAGAGCACAAATATTCTAAGACCTTTTCGCAAACTTTAGACTAAAATCTGTACTTTCTAAGGTCTAGCATGTTAAAAAAAATAAAGAGGAGGGCGTCAAGACGTCTCAGACACGGTCGGGACAGGACAGGAGGAAGTCCCATATTCGGCACTGGGAAAGACTAAACAATGGGTTTTCCTCCTTCGGACAGGCTGTTTGTTCCCCGATCAAAGCTGAACGACAAGGCGAACTGTGTTTTATAAAATTGAAAGTGTGGGATTTTTGGCGATCGATCTTGTTGATTTGATGTGGAAGGTTGGGATCTTATGATGTCGGGCTGAGGCAGCTGATTTTCCTGCCCTAAATGAGGCGCAATCGGATTTTAAAGGAAATCGGAGGAGATGCGTGAAAGTTTCGCTCTCACGGGTGTCGGATATGTATTCGTTCAACCTCGTCACTCTGAACAGCAATGGTGTTGGGGACCACCACCGAAAGGTAAAGCCGTGGTAATAGATGGGGATCTCTGTGTGCGCTTGTTGCTAAAGAAGGATTCGGTGATCGGTCGTCGGTTTTTGGTTCACAGATTTGCTCTTTGAGCGGGTGATCTTATGATGTCGGGCTGAGGCAGCTGATTTTCCTACCCTAAATGAGGCGCAATCGGATTTCGCTTCTCCGGAGCTTCGTTGGAGTATGGATCCAATTTTAAAGGAAATCGGAGGAGATGCGTGAAGGTTTCGCTCTCACGGGTGTCGGATCTGTATTCGTTCATTCTCGTCACTCTGAACAGCAATGGTGTTGGGGACCACCACCGAAAGGCAAAGCCGTGGTAATAGATGGGGATCTCTGTGTGCGCTTGTTACTAAAGACGGATTCGATGATCGATCGTCGGTTTTTGGTTCACAGATTTGCTCTTTGAGCGGGTGAACTTTAACCTTGTTTGGATGATTTATCTTACTATATGGACCCTGTTTTGCTTTAAAAAAATAATATGGGATTTGTCTTGATTTGTAGTTGGACTATGGAAATAATGCAATATTACTTTGACCAAAAAAAAAGGTGTAATTGTGGCATACATGAATCGATATTCTACGCATACGCCATGCACATATTTTGTACAATGACAAAATTCATCTGAATAATTATCCCGCTAGCCAATAGACGTATGGCTCTGCTGATAAAGGGATTGAGGGTAGAGACGTTAGCATCACAGGTATGGGGTTCGACTCCTATGCTCTACAAGAAGTATAATAGAAGTCAAAGAATGAGTAGAGTTGGAGATAAGAGAGACCCAAAAAAAATTATCCTGCTAGGCAACTTTTTAAGAACCAAAAAATCTCTTCCTTCGTTGGTCACGTGTTTCCTTTTATCTCTCGTATATCGATTGGATTTTTTTTTGGATTTGGTTAACAAAAGTCGCTGAAGGTTTTTGCTAAACAATTGACTGATTTTGTTTTTTCATTTCCGAATCTCTAATTTTTGTTCGAGTATTTGAAAACACCACTTTAATTCCCACTTCTCTTATCAATAGGCATGCGACCCTCCTCATAAAGGAATTAGGGGTAGGAATGCTAGTATCACAGATGTGGGGTTTGACTTCCATATTCCGTAAGAAGCATAGCAAAAATCGGAGAGTCGGAAGAATAGGAGAAAGGAAAAATAAAAAAAGAATTCCCACTTTCTTTACTAGACGTGTTTAACAAGTGTCGTCGTACCATTGGTCAACCTTCAACTTTGTAGTTCCCCAGGCTTCGAAGCCCAACCCAAGAACCAATGAAATATCTCCATTGTATTTGAAGCCCAACACATTCGCTCTCAAGAGGCCGGGATAAATGTATTGGAATTTCTAAACTAGTAACCAAAGTGCAATTAAGTTTTAAAACTATCAAAATATGCAATTAAGTCCTGAAACTTGTTATGAAATATAATTGAGTTATAAAACTTATCAAATTGATCCAAACAAGTCTTTCCGTTAATTGCGCTCTTTGAAAATTTTATGACCCGATTGCATTTTGGTAACAAGTTTTATGACTTGATTGCACTTTTTGAAAAATTTATGACTTAACTACACTGTCATGACAAGTTTTAGGACTCGATTACACTTTGTGATGGTTTTAGGATTTAATTACATTTTTATATCAAGTTTTAAGACTTCGGGTGCACTTATCCCTCCAAACATTCATCTTCGTTTACTACAATTTTGGGCCCTGGGCTTTGAAGCCCAACCCAAGAACAAGTGAAATATCTCCATTGTCTTTGGGCCGCTTTACTACAATTTTGGGCTCTAGGCTTTGAAGCCCAACCCAAGAACCAACGAAATCTCCACTGTATTTGGGCCGCAATACTTTGCTTATGCAAAGAGCCCACTTAAGCACCATGGTTTATCACGACAATCCAATCTCCATTGTCTAAATTCTAGTTTTTTTTGTTGTTGTAATTTAGGTCAAATACAGGCGATTAAATTTTTTTGTGAAAACATTTTGCTCGTACCTTTGGCGTCACAATTTGAAGCGCAGCCTGCAATTACATGCATACGAGAAATCAACATGTAGAAATCAAAGTATTGGAAGAGCTCAAGAATCCAAATTGTTCACAACACAAGTACAGCTCATTACACGCTCAGGATTTTTATAATTATTAGGAAAACTAAGAAGAAAAAACGCAAATAAAGAGTTCATCAAATTAAATATGTAAAACTATTTATTTGTAGGCGGTATTTCTAGAGACGAAAACGTGCGAAAGAATGAACCAATTTTTGACCATGTAAAGACCCACAAAAAAAAAGATATCCCTGACGAAAGGAACATAAGACTGATATTTCAAGCTCTAAAAAGCACCAAAACTTTCAACTCTCTACAGTAAAAATTAGGTCACCCATAATTGTCATCGGAATTATACGGGCGCGTGTCTGCATCCTTGCTCCAAACCGGACGATGAAATTGACGGTAACGGACTTTCAACTCTCCGTAGCACATCTCTAAACGGGCAAATCGACCGTGGACTTCTCCCGTTCTCCCCCCCAATTTAAGCAAAGTAGATAAATAGATCGGATGGTTACTCGTAAGGCCCGACTGCCCGATGTCGGTTCAATTGATTCCAAAATTCGCACACGACACTAGGAAGAAGGCGGTGATCGGTGTCGCCTCCCCATACCTTTCCAAGCGATCAATCAAGTAATGACGTTAGTGCGTTGGCGGCTTTAGTGCCTCTTGCTTCGCTTATCCACGCCAAATCCTAGCGATTTAACCCAAATAGGGAAAAAGTCAAATTTCTAACACGTTTCGAAACGAAATCGGCTGGCCACGACCACGAGGCCCCAGGCCACCGCGGCCTCTTTTCCCAGTCCCCGCGCGCGCTCGTCACTGGGGGGCCCAACAAAATACACACGTGCCGAATGATGACGTGGCACGTCCGTCTTATCCACGGCATCATTGCTGGGCTTGCTTTCAGCCAAAAAATAAAAATAAAAATAAAATTTAGGAAAAGCCCCGATTGGGACACAACACGTGTGCGCAACAATGGGCCACGTGGAGGCAGCAGTACCGCCCAAATCTTTCCATCCGCGTGACTCTCGCTTTCTGGAAGTAAAAACTTAAAAACAAAAGTTATAAAAAAATGCCTTCTCGATGATAAAATAGAATAAAAATAAAATGGGTCGATATGCATGAGCCGGTTCGTCTCCTTCTTCGTTCATTATATCATACTTTAATCATTGCACTTTTGACCCACGGGGAAGGGGGAGATAATTATCTAGAAGGTTTTAAGCTCGCTACACGATAACCGATTTAGTCACGAGCTTCTTAATTATATTAATTTAGTCATAAATATTTCGACGATTTATCAATTTAGTCCTAAATTTTTTAAAGATTTATCAATTTAGACCTAAGCGTATTATGTGGATATTTGGCATGAAAGATTATACTGACCAAATTGACAAATCATCAGAAGATTTGTGACTAATTTGCATGATTTTTAGGATTAAATTTGGAAATCATCAAAATGTTTGGAAGTAAATTGATATAATTGAAATGTTTATGACTGAATTGGCATTTGAAATTTAGCTATTATCATTATGTTTTTCAGTAATTATTATCTTTGTATTTTTCTAGATGGTGATGATAATTAGCGTGACTATGCAGTCAATCTTCTATGTCGAAGAGGGAAGGTGGGCTGTCATTTCCAGAAAAGAAAAAGGGCAAAATAATAAAGGTAAAAAAAATTAACAAGAGGGAAAAGGGCGGCTGAATAATTAAATAGTAGGCATTCCGTGGGCGGTTGCCGACATCGCAAGTCATATTTCACGACCAGAAAATAATATTTAGGTAATGATGTTATGGCTAAATAAAAAAAAAATTTTAAAAAAGAAATATTGGAATCAATCATCCAATCAACAGTACCATTCTGCCGTCTCGCGAAGACCGGACGCAATAATCTATGGCCATGACATGAGGCACCTGAAAATTGCATAATAATGATGACCCAAATTTATTAATGAGGATCGCGAATCGAGACACTTGTTACGATCCACGCGGAACGATTAATGTATTGACAGTTGCAACATTATTCGCACATGTTACGGTATTCAAAATTATTATATTTTGTTGGGATAAGTGAATTGAAAGTCCTGAAATTTATTATGAAAGTGTAATTAAGTCTTAAAATTTTCGAAAAGGGCAATTAAGTCCTAAAACTTATCACAAAGTGCCATTGAATCCTAAAATTTTTTCAAAAATGCAATTAGATTCTAAAATTTGTCAAATTGATCGAATCAAGTCCTTCCGTTGATTATGCACTTTTTGAAAGTTATAGGGCTTGATTGCACTTTCGTGAAAAATTCTAGGATTTGATTACATTTTTAAAAAGTTTTAGGATTCGATTTTCACTTTTTGAGTGAGTTTTATGATTTAATTACGCTTTTTAAAAATTTTATGGCTCAATGCACCAGTGCACTTATCCCTATTTTGCTGGGGACGGTGTTAATACTAGGCCCGATTGGCCATAGTGTCCATGTTGTCGTGCCCTTTGTCCACGAAGATTGAGGGGATGGCGGTGGTCGTGTCCTTGCAACCACACCGAGCGACGGCTTGGCCTCGTGCCGACCTGAAATTCAGAATCGACCCACGCGGATGGTTTCGGACCCAGGCACGCGACCTCAGATCCGACTTCGCAAGCCAAAACCTGAGTTCGTGCAGAGAGAAGGGAGGGTGGGGGGCGTTTGCGACGATGAAGCTCGGTGACTCGGGCAACGTCGCGACCCTAGGCGCGGCGGGGCTGCGTCAGCGGTCGTGAGCGCGTGTCGTGTTCGGCGGGGGGAGGACAAAAAGAGAAGGAACGAAAGTGCCAAAAAAGGGCGAAAAAAAAAAAGAAAACACGAAGAAGGAACCGAGGGCATTTTTGTCATTCGACCGTCCGGGAGGTGGCGCGGAGTCAAATCGAGTAAAAAGGCGAAGGTGTTGGGTGCGGTCCACTTGTTGAGTAGGGATTGTAGCTTATTATTAACCCTTTCTAGTGCCACTCGGTGTCGGCCCCTTTTCCTTCGAAGACATGACCACCCGTCATTGGCCTCGTGTCCTCCGAGGATGGGGAAACCCGCATTATGCTGCGTCCCCGGGACGCGTGATAACCTGTTCGCCGTCAATTTCCCCACGCGTCGAGATGGCCACACGGCTCGGTCCTTGCTCGCTGGCGCCCAACATTCGAGTCTCCCTTTGAGAAATTAGTAAGGCGAACATCGGCTCCAGAAAAAAATTCAAGAGCGTGGTTTTACTTGAGCACTTCTTATAGGGGCTTTGCATCAGTGGAACTGATCGGGTCGTGATAGATCGGTATCCAAGCGCTATCCGTTCTGCTGGATGCGTGATACGTGGATGTACTGGGCACATCCCCTGTTTCTTGAGAGGCGAGAGAGTGTGATCATTTAGGGACGAGAGGGCCTGAACAAAAAGCTGCGGCTTTCGACGGCATTCGAGGATGTGTAGGGTCCACATTGACTCAGACCGTACATCAAAAGGGCACATTGTTGAATGATGCAGGCTTATATCGGTGGGGATGCGATTTTTTAAGTGGAGGTGTTTGTAACATTCTATAATCCCACATCGAGATACGAGATGTCCTACTAAATAAAATGTAGGTCAACACACGATTCTCAAACGATTATCTCCTCTCATGACGTGTGGTCATCTCAAGTACTCCTTTTTGGGGCTCGCCTGACATGGAACGGGCCAGATCTTTATGCAATAAGATTGTCCAATCTTTCTCTCATGCCAATTCTACTAGCTTTCAACATCACTTTGACACAACACTAGCCCCTTCCATAAAAGGAAAGGGTTTTGCCTCCAAATCTCCTCGACAAATACAATGTCAAATTAGACGGCATCCTTCGAATTCACATGCTCTCTTTTCCCCGTAACATACTACGCGAATCACAATAAAAGCAACATTCAACATGGAATTAGGAATGCTCGAATACTAATTAGCCGCGGGGGTAAACTGCAATCGGTTCAAAAGTACAAATACGCGATTAATTGGTAAGTATCTCCTGTTCTCGAAACAACGAGGCCCTGGAAAGTGTCGAATACAATTCAAAAAGTGCACAATACGTGGATTCGATAATTAAGTGAAGGTTTTAAGAATAATATGTTAATGCATCGAGACTCCTTACTCACAACATATTTTATTAAAATGATTCGTTGAATTCGACTGGGTATTTGAACAAATCAAGCGTGAAATACAAGCGGGTCCCAAAAAAGCCTTCATTAAATTTTCTTACAAAAAAATATGTGTTTCGAATAAAATCACTCACGACTCCTCCTCCCCCTTTTCCTTTGACTGTACATCTACCCCCCGTGAATAGCACGATCGTCCAAATAAAGAAAAACAAAAAAAAAACAAAAAGACTAAAAATCCAGCACCCAATAAAAGCGAAAACGTGCCGGATCGAAACTCTCTGGAGCGGGGCCCACGCCGCGGGAAAAAAAAAAAGGAGAGGAAAACCCAAACCCCCCAAAAAAAAAAAAAAACAAAAACAGGGAAAAAGAAATCAGAATCGCCATCCAACGACCCACGAAAGTCCAAAGAACCGCTAAACGACAAAATACACGTCCCCGCCTCGACAGCTCAGCACGCCGTTTTCATTGTGTGAACAGCCTTTTCTTTTCTTATTAATCACCGGAATTTCCGAAATCTTTTTTGAATCTTCCGAAAATCCTAGGCGAGTTTTATAGATAAGAACTTCCCGTATAAAACCCAAACCCCTCCAAATTCTCCCACCAAATCCCCAGAAAGGAAAGGAGGAGAAGGAGAAGGAGAAGAAGAAAAGGAGGCGGCGGCGACGACGACGACGACCACCTCCGTTCCCGACGACCCGTCGATTCTTCTCATGTACTGCCCGACCGCGCTGACGCAGGCGGCCCGGCCTCCTCCTCCTCCTCCTCCGGCGGCGGCGGCGGCGGCGGCGGCGGAGGAGTGGAGCCGCTACGAGGACAAGCTCTTCGAGTACGCGCTGGTGGCGGTGGCGGAGGACTCGCCCGACCGGTGGCAGCTGATCGGGGACCGCCTGAACAGGCCCGCGTCGCAGGTGTTCGAGCACTACCAGAGGCTGGTGGCGGACATCGACGCGATCGAGTCCGGGCGGGTCGAGCCGCCGAGCTACCGCGACGAGCCCCCGGGGGGCGGCGGCCAGATTGCGTTCGAGGCGAAGCCGCCCCCGGTTCAAGGACGCGGAGAAGAAGAAGGGCAACCCGTGGACCGAGGAGGAGCACAGGTGATTGAGAGATGCCCTCGGTTGTTTTCTTGTTGAATTATTCCTTTTTTCCTGTTATTTGTTGTAGCGTTCTTGTTTCTGGGGGCTCTGAATTGCTTTTCTGATTTGGGAGATTGGCTGTTGGATTCGTGCAATTCTTGAAAATTCGATCTTTTCTGGTTTCTTGTTTTCTTTGCTGTGAAGAGCGACTCATATGTTTTGCCTCGTTGCTTCGAAAGAGCATCTGCCCTCGATGTTTTCTTGTGGTTGCTAATGAATTGGAGAACTTGGGGGAAGAAAAGGTTGAACCCTAGATATTGCGTTTGGGGTTTAACGAATCAATGGTGTTTACTTTCAATTGAAGTTTTTATTCGAGTTTGGATATGGAGGTAGTGGCGATTTCTTTTCCCTGCAGGAGAAATTCAAACCCCTGATTTTTGCTATGTCTCTTTGAATTGGAGTGCTAATTGGAGACTTGGAGTAAATGCGATATTGTTTGGTCTATTTGATCTCTCGAAATATGAAGTTTTGCTTCAACACGCGCATTTCATGGAAGATGTATTGTTTTAGTCACAAAAATCTGGTGTCATGTTGATGTTTGTGTAATTTCTTAGTAGAAACTGGATGAATTCGTGACAAGCTGTGAAATTTTGTTTTGTCGTTCCGGTTGCTTTTGCTACGAACTGTTTCTATACATGTAGATCTGCTCCATTGATCTTTTCTTTGTCCGTCTAAACAGAAAAACCTAAAGATGGATTGTGTTGTGCGAATAAGAGATAACCGGTGAGCGTGCAATGTTATTTTTGGGCAGGGCTGATAGTTTGGCGTAATATTGTTTCACGCCCCTGTGTGAAACAATTATAACCACAGGCAGGTCAACAGAACAGCTCACCTGCCTGTGTGTCATATATGTAGTTTCTTCATCTTTCTGTGTAATCAACTTTATATACATTTTGAGCACCGGTGCAAGGACACTGCCCTGTTTCACTGCTGGAGTCAGAAATTTCTTTTACACCCGAGGTGCTTGTATAAGAAAGAAAAACCTGTTGCAAATTGTCTCCTGGAAAATTGGCAATTCTTAGAGCCCTAGCCGTGTTAAAGAATGTTTGCACTTATTTGATCCTTTGCTTATAATAAGATCTCTTGTTTGTCGCCCCGGCAGGTTGTTTTTGCTCGGACTGCAGACATATGGCAAGGGTGACTGGAGGAGCATCTCGAGGCACTTTGTCCTCACTAGAACACCGACTCAGGTGGCCAGCCACGCTCAAAAGTTCTATATGCGGCAAATGAGTCTGGGAAAGAAAGAGAGGAAGAGAACTAGCATTCACGACATCACCACGGTCGATACCCCCCAGTCCAGTCATCTGTTAATGAGAGTTTCAACCCTCCTCAAGCGGGCAATGCCCAAGATGATCCGAGTTACAATTTTCCACAAGGCAGCAACTTTCAGCAGATGCAACCTTTTCAACCGGGCGCCTTTCATGAATCATTTGCCTGATCAAGGGGGAGGGTCGATAGGATACGAAAACTTCAGCTATTTCTTGTGAAGTGCCAGGATTGAAGTTTTGTATATAGATTATAAAGCCAGTATAAAGTAGGAATTCATTATAGATTTAGTGGAAAAGGGGTATACATACTTTAGGTTCTCACTCTTTTCTTTATTTCAGTTCATGTTGAATCATGTTCTGAATCACTCTTTGAAATACTGTAAATTTTAGTGGGAATCAAATCTATTCGGGAACTTACGTAATTTTTCTTCTTCTTTCTCGCGGATGCTCTTCTTATAATTTGGAATCTTCGCATGGATTTCTATATTCCTATTCCTGAGCAATCCTATGTACGAAGCAAGAATGCAGTTCTGTTCTGAAATTCAGAGCCATCGACTAATTACAACTAGTTAAGGACTGGGTTTCTATATTTCAGAGTTATTGACTAAAAGTAATTTGGATGATTATTATTAGGTTCCCTAGCTAGTGGAAGAGAATTTCTACTCGTTCATCATTTGACGATTGACATATGCATTTGGAAATAATTATGTAATTGGATACTATACATTTCATAATGTATAAATCATTGCTTACACTTGGCGGCGGATTTCATAAGATCATTGATCTTGACCTCGCTCACAAAGACACTATGCCATTGTACTCTAGCGTGAAAAATTCATGTCATAAGAGAAAACAGAGGACTCTGCAATCCATTATTCAATCGGCAACGTATTCTATAGCTTGAACAAACGCGTCGAACAGCAATACGTGCTTTTCGAGGCCTCTGTTTCTGGCTCTGGTTGCAAGTCCTGCCTGGATCTTCTGAATAGTGGAGAGGTCAGTCTTGAACGACTTGGCCGAGATGCCATCATCGAGCCCTCTGGCGAATACAGAAGCAGGAGCCGACCCAGTTCCTGCACTTTTGCGCTCCAGAATGCAGATAACGCCAATGCGCTCTTCCTCGGGTTGCGGTTGTACTCTTAGTGAACGAGCCCCTTTGGGAACACGAAGATGTTGCCCTTCTAGAGCTTCTGGGTAAAGAGCTTATTCGTTGTGTTGATCAACCCCACCTCGAAGGCCCCGTCGATGATGCAGGACACGATGAAGAGGATCTCAGCCGCCCAGGGGTCCATGTGGGGAGGGTTGACCGAACTGGCCGGGTGCTGGAGGATCGCATACTAGAAGCTCTGCCTGTTGAGGGCCGGGAACTCAGCCATGGTTGCCTTCTGTCACCTTGAACCTCGTGGGGTTGTCCAACCTGATGAGGCCTCTTGTGCAGGTGTACGTGCGGAATTTGCCAGACGGCAGTGGTCAGAAATCCATGGTGATAGCTGCATCCCAGCTGTTACGGCCCATAAGATGGCCAAGATGAGGATCGCTGCACCGAGCAGCTCATGCTTCGAGTTAGAGAAGTCCCTGGTTGGGAGGACTCAGAAGAGGGAAACCAAAGATGGTTTTTGATGCTTTAGACATAGATATGAAGGTGCCAAATTTCCAGGCGGGACGTATGGTGAATTGAGAAGCAAGAGACAATATGGCCATATTGTTCACAGAGTTTTAGGAGGTTGAAATGCTTCGATTGCTTATGAAGTTTCAGGATGCATTCCAACTTCCTGAGAAGGGTTCATTAGCACGTAAATGGATCTCTTTTAGTAGGAGCGTTGCGCAGTTGGAGATTTCTTTTCTTTTCGGCGAAATAGGGCCATCCTCTTCGACACGGTGGAAACTCGAGCGACGGCTAAAGGGGAACCGGATAAGCAAAACGGCACCGACTCTGCTGCTGTCCCTTCATCTCCAATTGTCACCAAGTGGCACGGTCTTTGTAGCTAGTCCACGGGAAGATCAGATCAGTCAGTTCATGTGCCTAATGACGATAGCTGCATCAATCAGGCCAGCTTGAGGCATTTAGGCCTGAGGAAGACGAGAAAATATTTAGTGGTTTCAAACTACCACGTCATTAGCCTACGTGGCATGCGTAAGTCACTCAAAATTCAACACATGTAATATGACATGAAATTAAAAAATTGGATCCGGAAGCTCTATTATCTCTCTCCTCTTTGACGTATGCAACGATAAATGATGAATTTATTGCCTGCTCCATCTCTCCCAAAACTCATTCAAGATGACGGCCTCCTTCTCAATAGCAAAGAAAATATAATCACGGTAAAATCTAGGAGATTTTGTTAGGGGCTGGGCTTGGACCGACGTTAGACGGGCCGGATCCGAGAAAGCCCATATATTCTTTCGGCCCGGCCCAACCCATTTTATCGGAAACCCACAGGGTATCAACTATAACACACACACACACACACACACATCTCCGTGTCGCCACCGCACTCCGCCACCGAGCTCCGCCCCACCGTCGCCGGCGACTCGCGCCTCGTCGACTGCAGCAACCGAAGGTGTCTCTTCTTCCGTCTTTCAGACTCGACCGTCCGCTTCATCGGTGAAGCTCCATCTCTCTCTCTCTCTCTCTCTGTGTCTGCAGCTCAAGCATGCGCGGTTTTTTTCGGAGAAATTCGATGAGTGATTTTTTTGTGTGCTGTGGGAGATGATCATTCGCCTCTGCCTGTTGAGTATGATGAAGAAGACATCGTAGTTGAGATAGAGGCACGAAAATGGCGGATTTGACTTTTAATGTCGTGTTGCCTCGTCTGCTCCGGTGTCAGTGTTTCCATGTCGAACGAATGTGACCCTGATTCGGAGATAGTCGACCTCCTCGAATGCGCGTAATTCGACTTGGGTTTTCTTTTTGTTGCTTGAAAACGGTGAAGTAAACGTGTGATTGATCTCTCTAATGTAGCTACCTAGTTTCGTATTTCGTGATGCTATATCCTTTTGCCAAATTTGTCGTCTTTATCGGACGAATCGTTTTCCCTTCTGTTTTTGTTGTCCACATTTTTGTTTTTGTAGAATGTTGCTCGACCCTGTTTTTCTTTTGCAGTGCGAGCGTTAGAATGCTTCATCTTCATCAGAGCATTGTGCTAAGTGGACGCCGAGTTACTCATTTCGTGCTTCCCAGAGGAGCAACAGCAGTGACTGATACAGCAGTGAGATTCTCGATGGAACGCTCGGGTTTTTGTAAAGAAAAGTTATTTGCTTCTCATTCTACGCGTACCTCTTCCTCTCAAAGCTTAGCTTGCCTGGCATCATCGGAAGGTCTTGAGCCTTCAACCAGGTTGTTGTACTTGCCACGTGTTATCACCGTTACACTACACCTGTGATAGTGTTCTTCTGCATCATGACACATCTTTCTTAGTTTACTCCTTTGGCTGCAACATGGATGATAGAAACATTGTTTTGCTTTGCAAAAATTATTATTAATTTTTTTTTTTGGAGTTAGGAGATACTCTCCTTTTCCTTTTTTCCTCTCAGCTGCAAACAGAAGCATTCGAGGATCATTTTAAGAACAATTTAAGCACTAGCTCTAAAAGCCATTCACATTACATATTCTATTGTGATACTGAGAAAACTAAATCAGATATTGTAATATTGTGTTCGGTTAGACTGAAAATTTATTGGAAAAGAAGGCTCGTTATCTTTTGGAAATCTCTTTCTATTCCATGAAGCTCTCTCTATCTGCTTCTCTCCGAATTTTTTATAGAAGAATCATTTTCTAAGATTCTCTTCTTCACTTTCTAGATTCATAATCCTTCCCAAGTCTATGATTTGGATGTGGTTGTCGTCCAACAGGGTACTTAAAGTTTTTGTGTTCAATTTAAAATTTTCTCCTTTTTCTATCTGGAAGATCTTATACGACTGCATATGGAACTTGAGTGTATGTTTTTGTATGGTTAAGGAAGGACGACTTACCGGTCCATGGATTAAGCGAGAAGATAGTTGGTGTGCTAGGAGGAGGGCAACTGGGCCGCATGCTATGTCAGGCAGCTTCTGAAATGGCCATTAAAGTCATTGTGTTAGACCCACTTGAAAGCTGCCCAGCAAGTGCAATTGCATACGATCATGTGGTTGGCAGCTTTGATGACAGTGCGACCGTGGAGGAGTTTGCGAAGAGGTTTTATTATGTACTAGTTATGGAATTGATATAATGCTTTTACAAAAGAAGTGCTTTATTGATTAAATAATTACTCATGTATGCTCTTTCTTCGTGGTAGTTAGATGTGAAATTTTGACGGTCGAAATCGAACATGTTGATGCTGCCACCTTGGAGAAGCTTGAGCAACACGGAGTGGATTGCCAACCTAAAGCCTCCACTATTCGAATTATCCAGGTTACTTTTCTTTAACAGTGACGTGGTGAATTTTATTTTCATGTAGGAGACTGTATTGTTTTGAATTCCGCAAATCTTTTTCTTGTTAATAAGGATTCTGTCAGCTGTAGACTCAGCAGCTTTGAGGATCGACATGCAGATTATGGAGCTGCTAGAGTTCTTCAATTGACACTCTTATTTAGGAGAAAATCACATTGCATATGTTTGAAAAATCCTGTGGTATCTCCACTAGACTTGGACGAACTTATAATGTTCTCATCTTTATTCTAGACATGGATACATAAAGGAGCTATTAAAATGATATCGATGCATTGAAAGCAACTAAGTAAAAAATATGTCAATAAGCATGACAGAATCAGCATACATTACTTTTTGAAAAACTTCTGAGGATGGCTTTACCTCATGTGCCATGTCAATGCAACAAAAACTGAAAGAACTATGGTCCCTCAGGTCTGACATCACCACTTAGGTTTTCTGGAGTGTGTTGTATTTCATTAGCTTGTGGGGAGTGAGAACACATTTAACATCCCTTGGACGTTTGAGGTACAGAGACTTTCCTACTGTAGGACCTATTGGAAATTGAGGTTTTGCTAAGACTTTTGTTGTTTAAGGATGGGATAGGATGGACTGGTTACCGGTTTTTCTGTGCTCCTCTTCCAATTGTAGATTAGCTAATGCATGTTACTTCTAATTGTATGAGACATGAAAGTCGTGAAACATGACCAAAAAATCTCTCTTAGGATTATATCGATTCTGGCAAAAGCTGAGTCAAGTAGTGAAGGCGAATGACTGCATATATGCATCATTGAATACCGAGACTACGGACATGTGTATTGTTAAGATATGAATTTTTGATTTTAAGCGTTACTTCTGGTAAAACAAAAGAAAGTCCACTGATATAGGCTGTATTATTGGACTGGGTAGTTTCTAGGTGTGCTCTAAAGAAGTTCTGTGACGTTCTACAAATTTGTCGATAGGGTATATTGTACTATTTTGAACCGCAGAGAAGATAAGTTCGGGTTGCCTTAGTCTCTCTTTGGATCATTGATTAATTGCTTATTTTTTCCCAATATACTGGAATAATAGATGAATTTCCTTTTTAGGACAATGAACTTACTCAGATTTGTGCTCTCTTCCAGGACAAATATCTCCAAAAAGTTCACTTTTCCAGACATGGCGTTCCACTTCCAGAGTTTATGCAGGTTAGTCAATTTCCTTGATGTTTCTTGGACCTGCAGTGTGACCTGGACATTGGCATTCTAATTCCTTCTGTTGACTTGATAATTGGCTGCGACAGATAGATGATCTCGAAGGTGCTAAGAGAGCTGGTGACCTATTTGGCTATCCCCTGATGGTAAAGAGCAAACGACTAGCTTATGATGGGCGTGGAAATGCTGTTGCAAAAACAGCCGAGGAGCTTTCTTCTGCTGTGGCTGGTATTTACCATCTCTTTTCTTACCTCTTCCTCTTGTAGTACTTAGAGTTCCTTCATTTTGGAGTTGCTCTCCATTTCTTGCGTAGTTCTATCTGATGATGGAAAGATTTTCTTTCTTAGTTTTATTTTTCAATTTCTTAGGACATTTGGTTACACGACAAGATGGATGATTTTGTAAATTCTGGACATTCTTTTTGTTTTTCTTGTCTTGTCCCTTTGATATTACCCTTTTGATATTTCAGAACGTATTCTTGCATTCATCAGTCTACAAGTAGCTGGTTGAATTTTACTTTTGATCTTCATCTTCTGCAGCTCTTGGAGGATTTGAGCGTGGACTCTATGTTGAAAAATGGGCACCCTTCGTGAAGGTGCATATCTCATAAGTATCATTAGCCATGCATCGACCATTAATGATTTTTGTTATAGCTAATTTTATGGTGTATTTTTCCACTTTCTATCAACAAATTGTTCCACATTGATGCATTGTTCATGGATTGCCTAGACATTGCCAGTGAAGGGGGTTTGTAGAGCACTTACAGAGAACATAGAATTACAGTATTTGACAATTGTTTATTTTAATTTTCACTAAGAAAAAATATGTTTATGGTGTTTGTGTCTTAATGCACATAAGTTATGTATGTGACAATTCGCACTAGTTTTCTCCAGCATTCCTTATGTAACTGTGTTATCTTGAATCTTATTACAGGAGCTTGCTGTCATTGTAGCAAGAGGAAGAGACAATTCTGTCTTGTGCTATCCTGTGGTTGAGACTATACACAAGTAGGTTTATTGTCTTTTATTTTATGGTTTATCATTATAGTAGACTGTCTCCTTTGAGGCTGGATGTTACCTAAGCTACTGTGTGTATTATACTAGCTTTTGCTAGCTTAGGACCTGTTTGGTTCAACTTTGCAAATAAGCCTTGGGGAAAATGCAAATACCTTTAGGTTAAAGCCCTTTTGGGAAATGCAAATGGTGTTTGGTAAAAAATCTTTTGCGAAGCTACCTTGGCCCAAGTAGTGTTTGGCAAATTTTTTTTTGCAAAGGGCTTTGGGAATTTTCTTTTTTATTTAAAAAAAAGTTACCCTACCCTTCAATCCTAGGCGACGGCGGACTAGGTTGCACAACCCCGGCGACGGCGGATTGGGTCCGCGACCCAGGCTACGGTGCCTGGGCGGTCGCATGACCTCAGTCGGCCGTCGCCTGGGGTTGCCGAGGACGGCCGTCGCCTGGGGTCGCCGAGCATGCATGATGCCGAGGATGCACGACGCGAGGTCACATGCACGATGCCGAGGATGCACGACGCGAGGTCACACGACCGTGGTTGGCCAGATCTGGGTCGCTCGACCCACATTAGCTTCGGTGAAGACAGATTGAGGAAGAAGATGAACAGTATTTTTTGAGGGCAAAAGTGGAAAACATAATTATCTGTGAGGACAATATTGAAAAGAAAAAAAAGTTATTAAATCGCTGCTGTAGCATTTGGCCAATGGAGTCCCAAAAGCTGAACCAAACACCTCATATTTTCCCCAAGGGGCTTTAGTGGCTCAAAGCCCTATTCCAAAGCTAAACCAAACCTCTTACTCTTGGCAGAAACTATTTACACATTTTATTATATTTCTTGCAATTTTAGGGAAAACATATGTCACATAGTTAAGGCGCCTGCGAGTATACCGTGGAAGATTCGGAAACAAGCTACTGATATTGCATATAAAGCCGTTTGTTCCCTGGAAGGCGCTGGTGTTTTTGCCGTTGAATTGTTTCTTACTAGGGATGGTCAGGTGATTGTGGTCATCAATAACTTCCTCTACAATTTATTCTTATTGCAAATTGCCGCCTCTATCCTACTTACATGCTTTCACTTGCCTTTAGGTCTTGTTAAATGAAGTGGCTCCTAGGCCCCACAATAGCGGCCATCACACAATTGAGGCTTGCTATACTTCTCAGTTTGAACAGCATTTGCGAGCTGTTATTGGTCTTCCACTTGGTGATCCGTCAATGAAAACTCCTGCTGCTATCATGTACAATATACTTGGTGAAGAAGAGGTACATTTTTATGCCTTGCTGATTTTTGAATCATTGCTTTGCCAACTAGACTACTTGGCTTTCATCTTTTCTTTGTTTTATGCATTGAATGCACTTGACTTAGCCTCCCATCCTAAACCACCATGTACTTGCTGCAGACACATACAACAAGCATGACAAACAAGTGCTTCCTTATTTTACTGCCAATTTACTTAAGAGGCACTCAGTGCTGCACTTGTAGCTTGGTTATGGGGATTGGGGCTTACACAGTAGACTATTCTAATTGTAAACCTTTGGCTGCTTTTATCGTGTCTTGTAGCTATTATATATGTGGACTGCTTTTATCTCGAAATCTTTGAGTTGGTGTCATTTATGTGGTCTCATTATTGCTCTAGATGCTTATAGTAAAAGGTTTGACATAGTACTTATTGTGCTTAGGGGGAACAAGGCTTTTGTTTGGCTCATCGGTTGATTGGAAGGGCATTGAGCATAAAAGTAGCTGCAATTCATTGGTATGATAAGCCAGGTCAGATGATCAAGAACACCACCACCGCCCCCTTCACCCCCCCCCCAAAAAAAAAAAAAAAAAAAACCCCAAGGTGACAACCTTCCCTCCTACTCTCTCAATCTTGGCCAGTAATTAACTACATATTCTTATTGGTGCTGTAGAAATGCGTAAGCAAAGGAAAATGGGTCATATTACTATTGTTGGCTCCTCAATGGGCACTGTGGAAGCACAACTAAATGCTTTGCTAAGTGAAGAAGGCAGGGATTGTCAGTCAGCAGGTTAGTTTTTTTGTCTTTTGGTCTAGAAATAGCCCTTTTATGTGGGAGAACATGGTGAATTTCTTTGTTTTTCTTTATATCTCTCTCAAATTTTGTCTTCTATCTGGGCCTTTCTTTCCCGGAAAACAATAGAAATACGTGCAGACCCCTGCTTACAAAAATATTTTAGGGGGGTTAGGTATGTTTGGATTCATAAGCTACAGGGAATGCTTTGAAGTTGAGTAGTACAGCACTTAAATAAAGGTACAAGTTCGAGTGTGGTTGGAGACGCAAGATTTTGCATTGAAACCATGAAAGGTTGCTTTTCTTACGGTTGCGAGTTGCATTCCTTTGTCTCATGTGCTAGGAAGCTTAGAAAGTAGACTTATCTCTGTTCAGACACCTGTGATTGCACTAACAGCTGAGCTCCATTTTACAGCATCTTTAGTGACTACTGCCTATTTGAAAAATTCTCAAAGAAAAAGATTACATTTGCACTGGCTATAAAATTGTTTCTGTGCTAAATGGAGCTTATACGCCATTGCTTTGTCATGATTATTGACAATGGCACTAGCTAAATGCAGTACAACCACGTGTTGGGATTATAATGGGCTCAGACTCTGACCTTCCTGTGATGAAGGATGCAGCAAGGATACTAGATGCATTTGATGTGCCGTACGAGGTTAATTATGTTCTGATTATATTCTCAAGATTACATTATTGGGCAATGAACTTACATGCCTAGTGACAAGTTGAACTTATCATATGAATAAAAACTTTGCAGGTGAGAATAGTTTCGGCACATCGAACCCCTGATGTGATGTTCAGATATGCTTCCTCTGCTCAGGAGAGGGGCATTCAAGTTATTATTGCTGGTGCTGGTGGTGCAGCTCATTTGCCAGGCTAGTTGTTTTATGTCCTGATCACTAGAATATTGTGTGTAATCGATGGCTTTTTACCGTTTAAGAAGCTCCGTCTTCTGTTTCCAGGTATGGTGGCTTCCCTGACTCCATTACCGGTTATTGGTGTGCCTGTTCGTGCTTCTGTATTGGATGGTCTTGACTCACTTTTATCGATAGTGCAGGTACTTTTTTTTTCTAATTATAGAAAAATTGGTTCTTATTACTGTCGAATTCAGTTTTTGATGGGATCTGTGGTCCTTGATTATTTTAAAATTCACCTTTTATGCTGCAAAATGGTAACTTGGATAAGGTTTTATGTCCTCCCAAAGGGCCACGTCTTCTGTCCACTCAACCAATCACAGAATACGAAATGTATTTTTTGGGTGGAGTACAATGAAATACATGACATTTTGCGTGGCGTCGTTGGTTTTTTGGTGGATAGGTGACACGGTCCTCTTAGAGCACCAAAAATCTCTTAGCCTCATGACCGTGTTTGTCGTGCTTTATTGCAGATGCCAAGGGGTGTCCCTGTTGCTACTGTGGCAGTAAATAATGCCACAAATGCTGGTTTGCTAGCCGTTAGAATGTTGGGAGTTGGTGATCCAGACCTACTGGCTAGGTTGGTCTTTTCGTCTCACTTTAGGATGTGGGGTTTGCGATTGTAACGGAAGTAGATGTTATAATATCGTCTGTAGTGGAACATCAATGGTGTTCATGGTGAAATTGGGTGAAATGCATCCGTGCTCATTTGATCTCTTTATCTTTCACTTGCGCAGAATGAGCCAGTACCAAGAAGATACGAAGGAAGATGTCCTCACAAGGGCAGAAAAATTGCAGAGAGAAGGTTGGGAATCATATCTGAATCCTTGACGGTCCCGAGCGTGCGCCAGTTTTGGTAGTTATGATTGTTTTTGGTTTCTGTTGTACTTCTTATTCAGTCCCAAGGTACATGTAGATCATTGTCATTCATAGGAAACTAAATAGTCAATGGAAATGCATAGTCATTCCCAATGCATCTTCTTCCCATAGAAACGATAATTTAAGTCAATGTAACATTAGATATCAGTATGAAACCGATGCTTGATGACGACATACCGAATTGTTTCAGTAACAAAAGGAGCCCCCAATCTGGGTTTCCGATCTCTCACCATAATGCAATGTACCAATTTTGGCCATTTAGTTTATGCTGTCTTTGCCAATTGTCATTCATTTTCTTTTTCTTTTTCGCACCTGAATCAAAAGAATTTATACTATTGGTGTTTAATATTCTGCTCTCTGTTCAATAATAGTTTTATCCGTAACAATCATAGTGCATGTGAAGAATTACCGCATTAAGTGCGAGCTAACCTTCCTTTTGTAGCTTCCGGGAATGCAAAAGAAGTCTCATGCAATGCTCAAAGGAAGCTGCTATAGTTCTATGTGTTTAACTGGACGTTTTCCAAGCTGCGGAGCCTTATTTGAGAGCATTCAAGTTCTCCATTCATGGTTGTGTACTCAAGCAAATGCACACAAACCATGGAAGGCCTGCATCGTTTTTTACCTCTGTATTGAGCTGGTTTATAACACTGCATCTGGAAGTTTCTATTTAACAAACCAATGTTTATAATTTCTTGTGATTTGTGTATGAGCAAGCCGAGGGTCTTCGCACATGCAAAACGCCTTCAATTTAAATGCGAAGAAGCCAATTCTGGATATGCTTTAAGTGAGAAAGTGAGTTTGAGCGCAGCGGCATTGTGCATGAAAAAGTTAAGTCGGAGACTCTTCAAACCCGCAATAGCATGAATTGCTCGATTTTCATGCGAAATCGAGATATCTCGTCCTTCTTCTCTATCGTTTAGTCACCGTATAGATTAGGGAACTGAAGATAAAGCCTGCCTAAAATCAGATGCAATCCACGGATGGGAAAAACTACGAAAAGGCCCATGAAGCTGAACGCCATAGTCTTTAATGTTAAGAGGGAGATTATTGGATAACAACTTAGCAAGTTCAATACCAAAATGCATCTGTAAAGCTTCCCCCTCTTACTGCATAAGGGCATCATTTTCCTATCGATGAACTCTCACCCAGAGTCACCAAAACTATCATGCCCGGCGACTTCGGAACTGCCCGACTTCTTAGTTTCACCCTTGCTACTTCCCCCCAAGTTTCTGCAATGAAAGAAACAGAGACGACTGTGAATAGGAATACGATAACGATGTTTCATACATGATGCAGGCAGATTGGGAAAAAGAAAC
This sequence comes from Syzygium grande, assembly GCA_024733475.1. NCBI lineage: Eukaryota > Viridiplantae > Streptophyta > Magnoliopsida > Myrtales > Myrtaceae > Syzygium > Syzygium grande. Next base: position 10,314,526 of record JAMXDD010000011.1, read on the forward strand.
GAAAGGAATGGGCGGAGGTAATGACAAAGGTGGAGGGGATGATAAACAAAGAACCAGGGTGTTCTGCTAAGTAGGTTTGACATGTGCAGCCTGAGAGGTAAGACTGATTTCCGCTCCGCCGATCATCTCACAAAAATTCGGTCACAGCAGTACCAGTAACAGCGGCCCGGCTACTCCAATATGGTCCTCAGGCGGGGATGTTTCCAACATCAGCGAGAATTAAAAAACGAATCCATATTGGAAAGGCAGCTGTGATCTGCATTTATTTAGGCCGTTTACTTAGGAAGTTTTGTGTGCATATCTTTTATTACTTTTTATTGTGTGGTCCTTGTATTTTTAGTAGTTTAGCCTAATTAGGAGTTTGTTTGATAGCTATATTTTCTTGTATATATGTTACGTTTCTGTGGCAATGAAGGAGAGAATACCCATTCCAAAATTCCTCAATTCTTTTACATGGTATCAGAGCCATGACTGATGAAAAAAAAGGTGGGGAGAGTTTTGGAACAGACAAGAAAACCTTTAGTCCTTACACACTGAATTCGAATGACAACCCAGGGTAACCTGATTACCCAAATTCAGTTGAAGGGCGAGAATTATGAAGAATGGGCACAAGCTATGCAGACTGCATTACGAGCCAAGAAGAAATATGGTTTTATTGATAGATTTGTCAAGCAACTGGTAGATGATTCACTGGAACTTGAAGATTGGTGGACGGTTAATTCCATGTTGGCTTCTTGGGTGTTTAATACCATTGAACCAACACTTCACCTGACTATCTCTCACATGGAGAATGTGAAAGATTTGTGGGAGGATATCAAGCAGAGATTTTTGGTTGGGAATGGTCCACAGATGCAGCAACTAAGATCGGATTTGGCCAATTGTAGGCAGGATGGTCAACCCATCGTGTCCTATTTCGGTAAACTCAAAACCTTGTGGGATGAAATAAATAACTATGATCAGATACCGGTGTGTGTTTGTACAGGTTGCAGATGCAATCTTACGATTGTATTGGAAAGAAAGCGTGAAGCAGAGAGGGTTTATCGGTTTTTGATGGGCTTAGATGAAGGATATGGAATAGTGCGCGTTAATATTTTGAGCACTGAACCTTTGCCTAATCTGAATCGTGTCTATGCTATGGTTGTTCAGCAAGAACGAGTGCGAACTATGACACGAACCAAGGATGAAAGAGGCAATCCCATGAGTTTTGCAATCCGAGCAGGTGGTCAAAATTTAAGGGGGGATAAAGATAAAATCCCGTTTTGTTCTAATTGCAACCAAGAGGGACATGATGCTAAAAGTTGTTTCCAGTTGATAGGATATCCATAATGGTGGGGTAATAGACTGCGTGGAACCTTTGCTGGACAAGGTAGTGGTCAAAAGCGTGGTAATAAAGGTGGACGAAACAAGGGAGGAGGTGATCGTGCCAACGTCTCACAGGCAACTAGAGTTGATGGTGGGCGAGGAGTTGTGACGGATTTAAATCGAAAGGGTCTTAGTGGATTGAATGATGAGCAGTGGGTGACTTTGTTGGGAATGTTAAGTTCTCATTAGAATGGTGCCCATGAGAGGTTGATAGGTAAGCAGAGTATTTTCCTTGGATTATTGACATAGGAGCTTCCCAACATATGATAGGAACGTTGTCATTTTTGAGAGAATTTCGTAACATTATGCCATGCTCAGTCGAATTACCTGATGGAGAAAAGACCATGGCTGTGAAAGAAGGAATTGTGTTGCTTGGAGGAGACTCGAAATTGCGACGAGTTCTTTTTGTGCCCAATTTGAAATGCAATTTGATTTCTGTATCACAACTTTGTAATGATTCAAATTTGGTTATCCAACTGACTAACAAAATATGTGCTATACATGACCTAAATTCGAGGAACCTGATTGGAGCGGGTGAGCAACGCGAGGGGCTTTACTTTCTCAAGGGAGTGACTTTGGTATATGCTTGCAAGGTGGATGATATGGAATCCTTTGAGTTTTGGCATAAAAGAATGGGTCATCCTTCTTCTAAGGTGGTGGAGTTAATTCCAGAAGCTGGCAAAATGATTAGGAAAACTAATAAAACTTGTGAGGTTTGTTTTAGAGCAAAACAAACAAGAGAGATCTTCTTTTCTAGTGACAATAAAGCTAAAGATTGTTTTGAATTGATGCATTGTGATTTGTGGGGACCTTATAGAGTCCTAGTTTCATGTGGAGCAATTTATTTCTTGACAATTGTTGATGATTACTCTCATGCTGTGTGGATATATTTGCTGAATGGAAAAAATGAAGTGGCTTATGTTCTTAGGAAATTTATTGCGATGGTTAAATGCCAATTTGAGAAAAATGTGAAAACCGTTAGAGTGATGATGGAAGTGAATTTTTGTGTTTGAAAGAATATTTTGATGAACATGGGATGTTGCATCAAACTTCTTGTGTTGGAACACCTCAACAAAATGGCTGAGTGGAAAGAAAGCATCGCCATATCCTTAATGTTGCAAGAGCTTTGCGTTTCCAAGCAAATTTCCTCATAGAATTTTGGGGAGAATGTGTACTCGCAGCTGGGTATTTGATTAACAGGACTCCATCTATATTATTGAATGGTAAAACCCCATATGAGATTATCTTTGGCCAACCTCCTTCTTACAAACATATTCGGATTTTTGGTTGTTTGTGCTATGCGCATAATCAGGATTGGGATAAAGATAAATTTGCTAGTAGAAGTCGTCGGTGTGTTTTGTTGGTTATCCGTTGGGAAAGAAAGGGCGGAGATTGTATGATTTAGAAGCTGATGAATACTTTCTATTGAGAGATGTAGTGTTTGCTGAAACAGAATTTCCATATGCTAATGAGAAAACAATAAGTGATGAACTCATTAAAAATAGAGTTATGGAGTTGGGTGATGAAGTTGATGATTTAAAAAGTGACTTGAGGGAGGAATTGATCCATACAAACAATGAGGACGTGGAAAGAAGTGAAGTCGTCGAAGTGCAGCTAGGCAGGGGACAAAGGGTTAAGCAACCTTCTGTTTGTTTGAAAGATTATGTGACAAACGCCATCTGAATAAGCCCCTTGACATGCTCATCTACCCGATCTGATTCCTCAAGTACGTCTTATTCTACAGCACGTTATGTGAGTTATGAAAAATTTTCTGCGCAACACCAGTGTTTCTTGGCAGCAATTACTGCAGGACATAAACCAAACTCTTATGCGGAAGCAATTAAAGATACACGGTGGAGAGAGGCCATGAGTAAAGAAATACAGGCTTTAGAAGATAATGGCAGATGGACAGTCGAAAATTTGCCGCCTGGGAAGAAAGCAATTGGGAGCAAGTAGGTGTATAAAATTAAGTACAATTTTGATGGAAGTGTTGAACGATACAAGGGGCAGTTGGTGATACTAATCAAGTTGAAAGCATAGATTATCAGGAGACTTTTTCTCCTGCGGCAAAAATGTGCACTGTACACACCTTTCTCGCCGTTGCGGCTGCAAAGAATTAGGAACTTCATCATATGGACGTTCAAAATGCTTTCTTACATAGCAATTTAGAGGAAGAGGTTTACATGAAGATGCTGTCTGGATTTGCCTCTCAATCATCAGGGAAGGCATGCAGCTTCGGAAATCTCTATACGGTTTGCGGCAAACACCTAGATGTTGGTTTGCGAAATTGGCTGCATTTTTTGAAAGCTTATGGATTTCAGCAATCATATTCAAATTACTCCTTGTTCACTTTTCGAGTTGGGACTGTTCAATTGAATGTGCTTATTTATGTTGATGATCTCATTATCTCCGATAATGATATATATATTTTTTGATAACCGAGGTGTCCGTGCGGCCGGCGAGCTAGAATTCAAACTAGCGGTGATGCCCGAAGGACTAGGGCAGCATCCCACCGCCACGACCCCCCACTTAAATCACCAATGGGCGAGTTTTGAACCCAGGACCTCTCATGAAAGGAACTGAGCGCAAACTAATGCGGCCACCAACGGGTGGATCTCCGATAATGATATTTCCGTTGTGTAAAAGTTCAAGAACTAAATGAGTCGTTGTTTTCATATGAAAGACTTGGGGAAGCTGAAATTTTTCTTGGGGATTGAAGTGGCAAGAAATTCAGGTGGTATTTTCTTGTGTTAATGTAAGTATGCATTGGATGTGATTTTTGAGGTCGGATTACTGGGTTCCAAGTCGGCTAAAACTCCTCTTGAACAAAAACACAAGCTAGCCCTTACTAAGAGCGATGATGTAGACAACCCTGCTCAATATAGGCGCCTAGTGGGTTGGCTTATTTATCTAATAATAACTCGACCTGAATTGTCTTATTGTGTACAAATTCTTGCACAGTTCATGTGGCAGCCAAAGAAAGCTCATTGGGAGGCAGTTGTAAGAGTTCTGTGTTATCTGAAAGGAAATCTAGGTCAAGGTATTATGTTGCGTGCCAGTTGTGACCTCAAATTGTCTTTATTGCGATTCTGACTGGGCTAGTTGTCCTTTGACGAGACGATCTTTGACCGGTTACTTTGTTCTTTTGGGAGAATCTCCTTTCTCGTGGAAGACTAAGAAGCAACAGACAGTGTCTTGCTCATCCGCTGAAGTTGAATACAGGTCTATGACTACTACAGTTTATGAACTTAAGTAGTTTAAAGGATTATTGGATTCTCTTGGTGTGGCACATTCTCAACCTATGCACTTGTATTGCAACAGTTAGGCAGCTTTACATATAGCTGCCAATCTTGTCTATCATGAGCGTACCAAGCATATTAAAGTGGACTGTCATTTTATTCGTAATGAGAAATTTAATGGTAACATTCAAACAGATTACGTATGTAGTTCAATGCAGCTAGCTGATATCTTCACGAAGGCGTTGAGAAAGGATCAATTTAACTTTATTCTTCGCAAGTTGGGCATTCGAGATCCCCATGCTCCAACTTGAGGGGTGGTATTGGAAAGGCAGCTGTGATCTACATTTATTTAGGCCGTTTACTTAGGAAGTTTTGTGTGCATATCTTTTATTACTTTTAAATGTGTGGTCCTTGTATTTTTAGTAGTTTAGCCTAATTAGGAGTTTATTTGATAGTTGTATCTTCTTGTATATATATTACGTTTCTGTAGCAATGAAGGAGAGAATTCTCATTCCAAAATTCCTCAATTCTTTTGTAACAGTCTGAATTTTCGATCCTTTTCCCGGGATTTAAGAAATGAATATTTTGACCAATGCACTATAGTGAGATCTCACCCGGGACCCGCACATTCTCAGGATGCTAACCCTAAGGGTAAGGCCAGTACGGGATTGAGTTCGCACGATGAAAGAACTTGACTTTGGTTTGATCTTCGACTATATCGATTGACGAGGGAATGCTTTGAGCCAACCGAGACCGATCTATTTGATTGATCATGTCCAAGGGGCACTAGTGACAGACCCTCGCAATTATATGATAATCGAGGTCGTCCTGGGTAGAGTAAACTTAAACGTGATTTGACTTAGTGTCGGTCACGGGTCGAGAACGCGTAATTCTAATGAGCCACCTGTTAGCCAGAGATAAGCTAAAGTTGCGATTATTCAATTTCAGTCATTTCTTGGAATTCGGGCCCGGGAATCGAGAATTTTGAAAGTGACAATTTTGAGCGGCCGATGACGTTTTTGGCTTGGCCAACCTTGGGCCACCCATTTCTGCAAAAAAAATGGATTTCGGTTCAGGACCGAGAAAATTACGATTTTGCCCCTCTAGATCCCGATGTCGATTCAGAGGCCGTTTGAGGTTATTTTTCGAGGTCGATATCATTTTGGAGTGGCCACGGACATTTAGAGTGGTTTTGGTCAAAAATTGGAATTTCGACAAAAATTGAAAAAATAATATTATTTTATTCCCGGAACTTTGCAATCAATTTTCGAGGGCTTGCACGATGAATTTCGCGATTCCGACACCACATTTTGTTGGCCACGCACATATGGAACACGTATGTGTGAAAATTGGAATTTCACTCCGGGACGGAAAATTACCATTTTGCCCTTGGACCCTGTATTGGGTTCCGAATTTTGGAGATAATTTTGGGATAATCAGGTCTGAAAATATCAGCTGCATTATTAGACAATTGACCTCTTCGCCCCTCAATTATTGGATTAGGTTGAATTTAGGCCGTTGGATCAAGGGTAAAATGGGAAAGTGCGTAGGATCGCGACACGTGGCACCCTTTAGCCCCCCATTTTTGACCAGACCAGACCAGTTTCTCTCTCCTCCTCCCCCATTCGGCAGCAGCTTCTCCAGATCAGCCCTCCCCCACGTTTTCCTCCTCCTCCTTTCTTCCTTCATTCTCTTCCTTAGCCATTTCCTCCCATTGCTGCTGCTGCTGCTGTTCCGCTCGTTTCAGCCACCCATCCGGCCCGTTCGTCTCTCCTTTCTTAGGTAAGTGACCTCCCCAAATGTTACCTAGGACCTCGGGTATTGTTGGACTTGTTTAGGGCTCGGTTTAGGGTGAATTTAGTGGCTGGTTTGCTAGGTGGTGTGTGTTGGCTGATTTCCAGTTAGGTTGCTGCTGCGTCGCTGGTTTTTATTATTTTTACTGTGACTTGTGTGGCTCGAATTTGAGGAAGTGTTCTCATCAAAGTTGTTCCCAATATCTTGAAGTATAACATAATTTAATTTGAGAATTTTTGGAAATCATTTGATGCCATTCGGAAGTCCATCTTTGGACCAAAATAAAATTGCCCGATTTACTGTTCACCCGACCTTCAAGTCTGTTCGAATTTTTATAAATTTTTTCAGGCCTATTTTCAAAATACTTCCTTCATGAAAATTGTTGGGGACATTTGTGGCTATAACATATAAAAATTTCAAATATTTTCAAGGTGATTTGTGTGTTGAAATAAATGTATTTTGAGGACAAAACAGTCTGTTAGAGCAAACAGATTTTGGTTTGACTTTGAGGAACAAAAAGGCATGGTTGCAGATTGAACCGGATTTTGTGTTCTTCATAAGAAATGTTGATCAAGATGTTTTTTATGACATATCCAAAATTTAGAATTTTTGGAGTTCGTTTACTATTTATTTTGTTGGGATTTCGGTCACTGTGTAAACTGCCCAGTTTAGACCCGATTTTACATATTCTCGGTTTTTCTCTCTCTCGAGAATTATTCGGTGTTATCGTGGCATTTGACGGATAGTTTGATGCTTAAATGAGATCGTATGTATGATTGTGTGGCTGTGAGGTGTGGTAATGTGATTTTGTAATGTGTGCTGGAAATTGCTGTGGGTTGATTATGCGTGACTGTGTGTACTATGTGAGTGACTGTGAATTGTGGTGGGGTGTCTTGTGTATGTGGCCGTGAGGTGTGGTGGCGTGGAAATGTGAATGTGCATTGAATTTGTGTGATAAGTGTATGTGGGTAGTGGAATGTGTTCGTGTGATGAGAATATGTGCATTTGTGATGTGTATGGGAGGTTCTTGTGAGATTGTGTGTGATTGGCAAAATGAACTTTTTGATTTTCATTTAAAAGGTTTTTATGACAAGGAATATGACATTCAAATATTGATGGAATGCTATAATATAATATAATTTTAATTTTTTTTTTTATTTCTAGATGTGTGTTTGGATTTGCTAACATAAAGATAATGTTGGAAAATTACTAAACAATTAAGATTTCGGGTTGAAATAATAAACAATAAACACGAACCCGACCCGAACCGACCCGGCCAACCAAACACGACCCAATTGTGCGCTACATAATGTTTTTGTTTTGGGTCGGGATGATATATTTACGGTCGGGTGGGATCATGAAAACCCGACCCGACCCGACCCATTGACACCCCTATCGATGCTGGTGGTGTGATTTTGTAATGAGCGCTAAGACCATTGGCTTGATTACATTTTACTATGTGAGTGACTGTGAATTGTGGTGGGGTGTCTTGTGTATGTGGGTCGTGAAAAATGTGTGTTGAATTTATGTAATAAGTGTATTCCGTCGTGGAATGTGTTCGTGTGATGAGAATATGTGCATTTGTGATGTGTATGGGAGGTGTGAGATTGTGTGTGATAGCGTGTTTGCAGGCCGGGGTACGATGCTATGAGGAACGGCTGTAATGGATGTGTGGTTGATGCTCGGCTTACGCGATGTGGCGATGCGGCGTGCCCCTAATGAGGTCGGAAGATCGTTGGCTTGATGCGTTTCTGTATGTGTATTCCGCCCCAAAGTGCGCGCAGGCGATGGTGGAAAGGTTGAGAATGAGCAAAAATTGGCGGGACGAGTGAAATTAAGAAAGTCATGTGTAGTGTGAGTTTGTGTGCGAGTGTGTTTGTATTGCGTGATGTGATGCTTAATTATGGAGTAAAAACTACTAGGCACGGTATGGGACGTGCCCAAGTGGGTTTTATTTTATAATTGAAACACGTGCGCGTCTGTGATTCATTGTTGCAATATGATGGCTGTGTTATTGTCTAACATGCAGGGGTGTGTATGTTGGATTCCAGGTAGGGTCGTGTGTGGTTGTTAGTTTGATTGATGGTCGTGCGTTACGCGTGTTTTCGTCTGGCGATACGTGAGTGCCTACGGGGGTTTGGGGTTGTACACTTATTGAAATTCATCTCACGGTTGTATAACCGCCACTTTCAAACCCCAAGCCATAAACTTAGGGAACCGCCTCCTCTTTTTGAAGTGCGAAGAGCTGCTCATAGTGCCCGGTGGATTCGCAGGCGATGCCCAAGAGGTCTCTGGAGGATTGAGCTAGATGAATTAGGGGCAGAATGGAGGAGGGCGACCCTTAGATTTTTCCCTAGGACATTTTAAGGGTTGTATAGCTTGGGTTATCCGATAGTGAAGTTAAAATAACCAAGCCCCTGATATTTTGTTATAATGGTGATTTCTGATGCTAGTTTGCTAAATATGTCTGTAATACAATGTTTGTATATAATTGGTGTAGTGGCTGTATAAAATGTTGTAGCTGGTGTTTGAGTGTCTTGGTGTTCTACCCCGTTGTCGTCATTTTTCTGTCCGGGGTTTTATATTCGCTTCCGCATGTGGCTTTGATTTTTAGGTTGGGTCGGCGACGTTCCTGGGACGTCGCATCATTTCAACCGGAGTAGGGGATGTCGCGAGCTCGATGGGGGTTCGGGGCGTGACATCTTTTACGGTCCATTTGCAATTTTTGCCGCTAACCAAGGTCATGTATCAACCCCGGTTACCTCTTCCGACGAAATTTTACGAGACCCGATGCTTATCTTTGTTCGGTGAATTCAAGTTTGGAGGGAAATGGAAGGAAAGCCATGATTCATGATGCCTACAATGAACTCACACAACCTAATTGCTACAAGCCACTCCATGCATAAAAATGCGACAAAAGAGAAGAATCTGACGATATCGTGAAGGCCAAGTTAAGCTTCCTGGTAGCTTCTGTATCCTGCTCCGCCTTCTTGTCGGCCTCGTGCTTCCGCCTTTCATCAATTCCCTCTCCCTCGCCATCTCCTTCACGAAGTCAAAGCACATTCAACGGCAAGAATCAGACACGACATATAGCTTCTAAAAACAATTTCGTAGGTTGTTTGACATATACTAGAAACATCAAAGGAGGCAACAAGCAGAACAAGGACCGCAAAGATCCGCTGCTGGGAACCTCGGGAACGCATTCGTTCTCCGGTTACGCCGAGATCGAGGATACGAGAATGAGAATCTGAAGATCGCAGAAACGAAATTTGAACAAAAAAAGTCGACACCTGAATGCTATCCTTCCTGCCACTGAAGAAACGAGTTGCTCCACGAGCCGATGCAGCGAGCTGGTTCACGCTCGCTCTGCTAACAGCAATTCTCATGGACATTGTACCGCTGAAGAGTCGGATAGAAAATAACGACAAAGTGTTTATGGTGGCTTAACCTAAAGCTTATAGAAGTGATTAATTATAGTCATAGTACAAATAAAAAAATAATTACAGAAAGAGCCCATAATATGTATCAATAACATATGAATATTCCTCAATTCAAGTAGGTGTAACAAATAAGAGATTGAATATCAATAGTGCATACCGCGGACTAGGTACTCCTTTGTTGAAGATGTCGGATTTGATGTAGGCACATAGGAGAAACCATAGATCACCCGAAGCAACCCGCTCTCGAACAAAGTGAAAATCTTGCCTGATGTGTTTGGAGCGAGCATGAAAAGGGTTGAGAACAATCTAGTAGTAGAGATGTTGTTACAGTAAACCTTGAGAAACAAAAAGTGCTACCCCAAGCTAACGAAATAAATGGAGAATCCAAATAGTTTCAATAACACAGTGAGTTACAACATGATACTTAACCTCTATATTAGAACGGACAATAATAGTGCTTCTTGGCACTCCATGAAATAAGATTAGTGCCTAGAAAGACAAAAAGACCTGAGGTGGACCATCTACTGTTAATGCACCTAGCCTAGTCTAAGTAGCATTCAATGAAGCGGGAGAACACTAGGCTGATGTACTAGTTAAATACATACCGGTATATATGTTGAACAACTTGAAGATGAGGTAATCGAGTAGATGCATGAGTTGACTAACCAAGTCACAAAAAAAAAAAAAAATCAAGCATGGTCATCGACACATACTGTAGTGCACCAATCATATGTCAATGCAATGTCGGAGAAGCTGGGAGTTCACCATCCTTAGTAGACAACAAAGTCTTCGCCAAGGGAGTAGACACAAACTTGACCTTAATGAGGTACTTAGTTTGAGATAAAAGAATACCATCAGAGTGGTGATGGGCCTCAATACCAAGGAATAGTGAAGTGGTCTAGATCCTTCATATCAAATTCCTGAGAGTCAATTAATCAAAGACCGTGATAAACGAGAAGTATTATTAGTGACAAATATATCATCAATATATAAACGCCCTGAGAGGAAGCATATATGAAAAACCTATTGAAGCATGGAAGGCAAAGAGGAAATAGGATATTTATGAATACTGTCCGTTAACCAATTATGCACGTAAAGCATGTATTAAACCATATATGGCTTTTCGTAAGTGGCACACATGATTTGGGGACCAAAAATGAAATTTGGCGCATGTAAACTTTCTTATAAAAGATGTGGTATAAGAAGACATTTTTAAGTTGACCTATGGGCCATTCCAAAGAAATCGCAGTATAGAGAATAACTCAAATCGTAATGGGTTTAATGACAGGGCTAAAGTTCTAGTCATAATCAAGATTGCAGAAACGAAATTTGAACAAAAAGTTGAGTTGAATGCTATCCTTCCCCGGAAGAAACGAGTTGCTCCATCGAGCCCCTTCCCAAAATGCTGGTTCACGTTTGTTTAACGGCAATTCTCATGGACATTTGACCAAAAGAGTCGGATAGAAAATAACGACAAAGTGTTTATGGTGGCTTAACCTAAAGCTTATAGAAGTGATTAATTACAGAAAGAGCCCATAATACATCTTAACATATGAATATTCCTCAATTTTTTTTTTTAATAAGAGATTGAATATCAATAGTGCATCTTGGACTAGGTACTCCTTTGTTGAAGATGTCGGATTTGATGTAGGCACATAGGAGAAACCATAGATCACCCGAAGCAACCCGCTCTCGAGCAAAGTGAAAATCTTGCCTAATGTGTTTGGAGCGAGCATGAAAAGGGTTGAGAACAATCTAGTGGTAGAGATGTTGTTACAGTAAACCTTGAGAAACAAAAAGTGCTACCCCAAGCTAACGAAATAAATGGAGAATCCAAATAGTTTCAATAACACAGTGAGTTACAACACGATACTTAACCTCTATATTAGAACGGACAATAATAGTGCTTCTTGGCACTTCATGAAATAAGATTAATGCCTAGAAAGACAAAAAAACCTGAGGTGGACCATCTACTATTAATGCACCTAGCCTAGTCTAAGTAGCATTCGATGAAGCGGGAGAACACTAGGCTGATGTACTAGTTAAATACATACCGGTATATATGTTGACCAACTTGAAGATGAGGTAATCGACTAGATGCATGAACCCGACTAACCAAGTTAAAAAAAAAAAAAAAAAGCATGGTCATCGACACATACTGTAGTGCACCAATCATATGTCAACAAAACGGTGAAGCTGGGAGTTCACCATCCATAGTGCAACAAAGTCTTCGCCAAGGGAGTTTAAAACTTGACCTTAATAGGTGATTAGTTTGAGATTCTTGATGTCCAATACCTATTTACATTCGCCTCAATACCAAAAATAGTGAAGTGGTCTAGATCCTTCATATCAAATTCCCGAGAGTCAATTAATCAAAGACATTATATTCATTTGTATTATTAGTGACAAATATATCATGGATATAAGATTGACCCTAGAGTATAACAAGGTGTCTATTGAAGCATGGAAAAAGAGAAATTTTGAATTTTCCGTTAACCAATTATGTTCAAAAATTGTATTAAACCATTTGGCATTTCGTAAGTGGCACACATGATTTGGGGACCAAAAATGAAATTTAAATGTAAACTTTCTTATAAAAGATGTGGTATAAGAAGGCATTTTTAAGTTGACCTATGGGCCATTCCAAAGAAATCGCAGTATAGAGAATAACTCAAATCGTAATGGGTTTAACGACAGGGCTAAAGTTCTAGTCATAATCCAGTCTGACCAGTTGCTTAAGTCCATGTGCAATAAGGCGAGCTTTAAAGCATTGCATAGATTTATCGGATTCTTTCTTGATGTCCAATACCTATTTACATTCGACTAAATTCTCAAAAAAATAAGGCGGTTGGAGATCCCACAAATGGTTGGCGACCAAAGCATTATATTCATTTGTGGTGGCCACGCTCCAACATGGATTAAGATTGACCCTAGAGTAGCAACAAGGTGTCAATTCGTGGAAAGAGAGAGAGACTTTGAATTTTCTGGGTTCAAAAATTCTAGATTTGGCATGAATTAGGTGAGCGAAGGATTTCTGAGTCTGTTAAAGGGAAAGTTGTTCCTCATAAAATCGAATATGACGACCGATAAAAAAAATAAATCCGGTTGAGTAAGCTTGTGAAGGAGGCAAAAGACGGATTAGGAGGTTGGGCTAGACGAAGTTTGATGTGCCTTAAGACTTTTTATTGGATAGGAGGAGAGAGGGCCGGAGAACGATGATCTATAAGAACGAAACCGATTTCAATGGAAATGCATAGTCATTCCAGTGCATCTTCTCCCCATAGAAATAATAATTTAAGTCAACGTAATATTAGATGTAGATACGAAACCGATGCTTCAGAGAAAATATCCGATGGTTTCGAAGCATCACGTCAGCGGCACAGCTGCTGTTAAAAAGAAATGAAAAGTAAATCTGTAACGAAACAGCTTCCTCCAATAACAAGTAAGCTGGAGAGATCATGCATGAAAAGTAAGTTGGAGACACCCTCGAAGCTGCAACAACATGCATTACTTGATTTCATTCAAAAGTGAGATCTCTCATCCTTCTTCCCCTATCTTTTAACAGCCACATGGATAAGGTTATTAACGGTAATGTCATGTAATCCACAGATGCAACAGATGGGGGGAAAAACTACAAAACGATCCATCAAGTTAAATGTCGAAGTGTTTAATGTTAAAGGACGATTGTTGGACAACAATTTCGGAAGTTCAATACCAAATGCATGAGTAGAGGTTCCCCTCTTACTGCATAAGGGAATAATTTACATATCGATGAACTCTCACCAAGATTCAACACATTTATTATCCATGATGACTTCAGACACGTCCGCCTTCTTAGTGAGCTTTAGGCACTACTTCTCTCCAGGTTTCTGCAATGAAAGAAAGAGAGACAACTATAAATAGAAAACAATAAGATGTTTCATACATGATGCAGGCAGACTGGGGAAAAAGATGAATGGAGGTAATGACGAAGGTGGAAGGGATGGCAACCAAAGAACGAGGATGTTCAGATAAACATATATGACATGTGCAGCCTAAGAGGTAGACTAATTTCAGCTCCTACGATTATCTTGCATGCTCGCGGTAGCAGCAGTACCAATAATAGCAACACAGCTACTCCGATATGATCATCAGGTGGAGACATTTGCAACATCACAAGGGATAAAAGAGGGGTTGATTTCCACTTAGGTTGCTTTATTGGAGGGATTGCATCACTTTCTCCATTACACTGTTTTGTAACTAAAAAACATGTACATTGCACTTATATAGAGGAAGAAGTAGGATCCTTTCCAAGTCAGATACCTAGGAGGATAAAGAAAGATAGCTTATCTAGGAATACTTTACATATCATACTTATCTAATACCACTGAATAGATAATGAGAGACGCTTAATCCAAATAGTTCTTGGCTTAGTCTCTCAACCACTTCTCACTCTTGTAACTATGCTTTTGATCCTTCCTGTCAAAAGACAAAATACAAAATTCACAATGTACAGGCGAGACAAACATGCAGCATAACACTAACAGGGCTGCCCCAGTGCAACTTGCTCTTCTGGATCCAGTCAAGATGAAACCAGCTCTATGTGGCTATACACCCCAATGCATTGATCCAGGAATGATAGCACTAGATGAATGCACACAGAATATAGTGTTTCTTCCAAACAATCCTATGGGCACTACTGTTCTCAGATGTTACCTTTCATTCATAAGGGCACATTAATGGGGTGTCACCTCTAGCTATTGTTGCATTCTTATAGCCGTACGTGCCAATTAGATCTAACTAGTAATGCCGGATTTTGCAGATGAGCTGTTCAATCAAACTTAGGTAACCCAAATTGCTTGCAGTACCTAAGAATTTTGCTACAGAGATTCACTCAACAAACACCATAGCTGCCGTTGGGACGGCCCTCAGGAAAGACCAAAGAAACGCGCCCGGTGTCATCAGGAGTGGACAAGGGAACGAAGCAGACCGACGTTTAATTTTGTTTGGCAATTCCAGTCAGGAGGGAAATGGATGATGGGAAGGCAACGGAAGGAAAGCCATGAATTCATGATGCCCATGCTGAACTCACACTAACCCATCGCTCCACGCCACACCCCATGCATCAGTGCATTAACAGAATCAAAGTACAAAAAAAAAAATTGGATTCACATCGGAGCAGAGCATCTCGTGAAGAAGGCGACGACCGAGCTAACCTGCTCCGCGGCCTCTTTTCCCTTCTCCGCCTTCTCTTTCTCGGCCTTATGCTTCAGCTTCGCCAGCCTCTCCCTCTCCATTTTCTTCGCGCAGCCACAAGCACATTCAATCGCCAAAAAGAACACAATCAGACACAACGTACCAAGTTAAGGAAACGCTACCGAAAAATCCAACACACAGCTCCCAAGAAACCCCCCGACGGGTTCCACCCGCGTAATCCCGTCCGAGGTAGTTTCTCGCGCGCGCACGCTAGCAGCATCAGAGGAGGCAACGAGCAAGCAGAACGATGGCCAGAAAAATCGAAGATCCAACGAAGGAGGAGGAAGAGATCCGAGACCTGAATGTAGACGTTCTCGGCGGCGCGTTCCTCTTCGCTGAGGATCTTCCCCTTCCCGTCGCTGAAGAAACGAGCCGTTCCGGCGAGCCGGTTCGCGCTCGCTCTGCTCACCGCGGATCTCATCGCCATCTCCGTCTCTTCGTCTCCGACGATCGGTGCTCGACTGATCCCTCTCGATTTCGATTTCGAAGGACTCAACTACCGAGAGCAATGAATGAGTGAGTAGTTTAGCAGGCGAGTGGCGGTCGGTTCACCAGCAAAATAAAAGAAAACTCGGTCCGGTTGGTCCGGGCCGGGCAGGTGTTGGGCCGGTTCTCATCCCGGTCCGGTCCACAGATTCCCCTCTTTCTCCTTCGTCTTCTCTCTCTCGCCCTTTCGTTTTGCTCTCGCGGAAAGAGAGACCAATCAGAGCTCTCAGTTCTGACCGCCGACTTCTGCAGAACTCGTCGACGAGAAGCCGGCGAAGAAGACGACGGCGCATCCCATCTTCATCGGAGGACCTCGTTTTGAACCATGTATCATCCCACCAGAGGCGGCGTTCGCGGCGGCCGAGATCGTAAATCTCTCTCTCTCTCTCTCTCTCTCTCTCTCTCTCTATCTCGCTCTCCGCATCGTTTTTTCTTCTGCTTTCCAGCGTTCCTATTACTCTTTGCTTGGTTCGAAATCGCGGAGCTCAAAGCTTGAATTGGATGATTTGTGTGAGATGATGGAACGCTAGAATTTCCACGGGTGTGAAAATCTGTCTCGACTGCGTGCGTGCTTGCTTTTGGCTGCCGGCGGTGACCTTGCCATAGAATTATTTAGGTTTCCGATTTGTTTCTGGGTTTCCGCTTGCGAGATGCGAATGCGATGGGCGGTGGTTCATAGAAACCCTAATTGTTCGAATCGATACTCCTTTCTTTTTGGCTAATAATGTAGACGCTGGCACCAATTGATGGTATAGATACTTGCGAATTTGCTCGTTGCATTCTCGTCAAGTGAGAATTTTGTGCAGGATGAGCTTGTTTTGTCTTTTGAGACAATGATTTTTGATGCTTCTCTTTGATGATGTGTTTTTGGTGTATGATCCGCAGAATTCAGCTGGGAAGATGTTAAGGCCGACAAACATCGTGAGAACTATATTGGCCACAGCCTAAAGGCGCCGGTTGGGAGATGGCAGAAAGGTAAGCCAATGTGGCGTGTTGGTGGTTTCGTTCGATTTCTTCCCCTTTAGAGACCCTTCCGAGCCAAATAGGAAAGCATGTAGTGTCGGTTTAACTTAGGTCTACATAACCGAAGTAATCAAGATTTTGGCTTCTTTTCTATTTGGAAAAGATTGCACATTATAATACCCCATCGGCAAGTAATTTGCAGTTGAGAGTAACATAAAGAGGATGCGATTTCCACATGCCGATTGCTTCACTACTTCCAGTTGCACGCCATCTCATTTTTCAATGCAATAATGGAGTAACCTTTTTGAGTTTGGTCTGTGTAGGCTTCCATGCAGATGTTCTTTTCTCGTTGTATTGGACGCCCTATTTTGGGGGTTGCCTCAATTGGCTATGTTAGTTTTTGTTTGTGCTGTCAAACATGTTTTTAGCAAAATCCTATTAAATTATGGAGAATATGGCATGCCGTTCAGTAAATAAGGTGTGCTCTTATCTGGCCGAACTCCTGTCTGATTGAGTGAGTTTATCTTTAGGATTCAGGCTATGATTCCTGTTCTCTTTAGTCCTTCGTCTCATATATTTATTATTCAAAAGCTTCGGCCTATATCCAGATAGCATCGAAGAACTCAACTGTTGAAGCGATGCTGTTGCTAAGAGGATTTTCTTTGGGCTGGTTTTAGTTAAGCTGCCTTTAATAATGCTACGTTTTATTTTACTAATTTGAACAGGAAAGGATCTGCATTGGTATGCCAGGGATAAGAAATCAGAGGCTGCAGATATGGAGGCTGCTAAGGAAGAGATAAAAAGAATCAAAGAACAAGAGGAGCAGGCAATGAGGGAGGCGCTTGGATTAGCTCCTAAGCGCGCCAACACAAATCAAGGCAGTCGACTTGATAAGCATGAGCTGAAAGAACTGGTGAAGCGAGGCTCCACGGCAGAGGATTTGGGTGGAGGTCATGCTGAAGCAGCACGTGTACATGGTGTGGGTTTCGCAAGGTACATGTTTATTGAATTAAACAATCATGAATTGTTCTTATAATACACTCATGGCAATGTTATTTATGGGATAGATACTCCAATTTCTCCCTTCTAAAACCATGGATACTTTGCCACTAATATTCTCTTTTCAATTGATGATCTGAGATTTTGGCAAACAATATGATCTAAGATATGATTGGAGTTTGGACTAGATTACTGCTTATGCACATAGACAGGATGTCGCAGTCTGAGTGCAGATAACGCAGTTTTATTTGCCAAAGAACCCAAACAACATGAGATAGGATTTCTTTTGGTGGACATTTTGTCATTTTGTCTGATTAATGTCCTTTTTTACCTGTTATGGAAATGCACAACTCGAACTGAGGTTTCTACTTATCCTGTGAAGTTGGGAGTTACCATCATGTAAATATGTACATCGCAGCCTTTTGCTCTATTTGTTTATTATTGGTTAACCTTAGTTATGGCGGTGTGCCCATCTGCAGACTGCCTCGTCCCTGGGAAGAGTCAAGTTCTGTTCAACTCAGTCAACCAGTAGTTTCAGCTGGCATAGAGAAGGTTGTTGCGCCTGCTCCTGACTCAGCAGCAAGGAAAGCAGATTCCAGTGAGGAGTCTGAGGATGAACGTAGCAGGAAGAAGAGGAGGCGGGAGGAGAAGAAGCGCGAAAAGCATGACAAGCGCGAAAAGCATGAGAAGCGCGAGAAAAGACATGCTCGTGATTCTGAAGACAAGAAGCACCGCAAGCACAAGGGGAAGAAGAGACATGATTCAGAGTCAGACTAAAAGTCTCTCGTCAACTATTGTCATTGCAATAACGATAGATTCTACTACTTGTTTTCATAAGGCACTGTAAAAGTTGCACCTTTGTTGGAGACTAGTATTCATTGGCGGAACAAGCGGATGGCGAAGAACACTGAGCGAACCCTATATTTAGTCTCGCAATCACGAAATTTTTCAAGGATTGGAGGGGATTGAGGCCTGATAGTTGCAACCAGCCCCCTGCACTTTGGCCTCAGTGTTGGGATGTACTGCTTCGCGGGGGGCATGTACCCTGGTAAGTTTCATGCTAGGCCTTTTGTCCCTGGGGTGCCGCTTTGTGTGAGATCTTTGATGCTCATCAACTAGTTCTGATAATCGGAAGTGTCTTGTATGCGAAACTGCCTGAAAGTTGCCATGACAACTATGTCTTATGGTCCTGTTTTGGTAGTCCTATGCGATAAGGAAATTTGATGCTCCTAGTGTGGTTCCACACCGTTTCCTTTTAACCTTTATATATATATATATATATCATTGCTTGGACCCTCCATTAAAAGCTTGTGAGCGAAGAAAGATGTCCTTCACCCAGAAGCTGCATTCTACCTTTGGCAACATGAAGGAGAGCCGAGGATTAGGCGGCGGACGAAAAGACAAATTCGTCACCTTAAAGCGGCTTATTCTATTTTGGGTTTGATAAAGAAAGGTCGAGTACATGGCCCGACGCACCATCGCGGGATCGAAAAGCAGAAAATTATAATCGTTCGGATTCGAATTGAAATTTAGCGAATGGATGAGATTTGTTGCATCTTAATCGAATGGTAAAAGGTTGCAAGAGTATCGGCCCCTTTGTGACTATAAAACAGGCCAATGAAGAAAAAAGCCAGAACAAAAAGTGATTTGATATCTTCGTAATCGCAATCATTGACCAGGCAAGTTGCCTTCACAGCGAGAGGGGTACCGTCCGTGACGTTCATAGTTGTGACATGATTCTAGGTTTTTTTTTATTTTTTCACCTTTACGTTTTTATCTTAAACATTAAAATAAATATAAAATTTCCTTAACGATGGAATATTCAAAGATAAATAAACATTGGCATTAGAATTGCTCTAATTTTATCAATAAGCTTTCATGGGTAGACGATATTATCTTTTTGATGACGAGATGCTAAAACGGAGGTTTTTAGAAAAGGATTTCAAGATTCATGACCTCTCAATATTTTCATTTTGCTATAAATCTTAGACATATGTTGGTAGCCCTTAGTTGCTCCTTGATCTTCACGTTTTTAACTTAAAACGTTAAAATAAATATAGAATTTTTTAATGATAGAATATTCAAAATCTTCAAAGATATATAAACATCGGCATTAGAGTCACTCTAATTTTATCCGTAAGCCTTTATGGGTAGACGGTATTATCTTTTTTATGACGAGATGCTCAAATGAGGTTTTTTTTAAAAGGATTTCAAGTCCATAATCTCTAAAATATTTTCATTCTGCCATAAATTTTAGACATAAGTTGGTAGACCTTGAGGATG
The DNA here is from genome assembly GCA_024733475.1 of Syzygium grande. Lineage (NCBI taxonomy): Eukaryota > Viridiplantae > Streptophyta > Magnoliopsida > Myrtales > Myrtaceae > Syzygium > Syzygium grande. The sequence goes on from JAMXDD010000011.1 coordinate 10,334,327, forward strand.
CTACATAGCATAATCAAATTTATGTATATCTCGGTTGGGCCATCGTTTTATTCCCTTTTTTTAATCATTTTAAAAAATGTTTTAAGCATAATAATTGTTCTTTTTTTCTTTTTAAATTTTTTTTTTTATCTTTAATATATGTGCACGGAACCTCAATTTTTCTCCCCTCCTACACCGAAAAGCAGGTTGCTTTCTGCGCTTTTTCCTTGCGCCAGTTACTCGTATTCAATCGGTGGAGCAGAGGCGATTCCGATCTTTGACGAATTCGTATCGTCACTGCGATCGTCGGTGGCTGCGGCGGTCGGTGGCGGCGGTCGGTGGTTGTTGTCGCCGGTGGTGGAGGCATCCTCGATTTCTCGAAGCGGTGGGAGAGAAGGAGACCAGGGAGTAGGAGGAGAAGATGGTGTCGGCGAACCAGGAAATGGCGGTCTATTGCTTCGACACCCTCGTCGCCCATTACAACAGCGAGGAAGCTCCTCCTCCCGCCTTCGATGCTGGACAACAGTCTCTCTCTCTCTTGCTCTGTCTCTGTCTCTCTCCGCATGTGTTTGTGTTGTGGGGTTGGTGCTCAAAGGTCGAAACTTTAATCGGAACATGCTGAGCTCGCGAAAGCTTGCACCTTTTGGTGTTGCGTGGGATGTGATGAGCGAATTATCAAAATTAGCAGATGGGTTGTTTAGTGCCGGTTCGATCGCTTATTTCTGTTGTCTGATTGTTCCTTTTTCTGCCTTTTTAAGCGGGCAATCATAACTGTCTTGGTTTTGTTCAGCATCCTTGTTTGTGTTTTTTCAACGGAAAGTTAGTTTGCTAAGGTTACATTGCTCCGATTAGTTGTATCATTTGTGTTTTTGGAGTGATCCGATAACCTTCTCAGGGACATTCTTGCATGCATGCGTATTTTATCATTGCGTTTACTTTCCCTCTAAAGTTTGTGTGATATGAACGCATCTTATACTCTCTGGACATATGTAATTTTGGTGCTTTTGTGCGAGTTAATTTGAAAAGAAATTATGGACATAAAAGGATGACCATGGCGTTGTTCTCTTTTCACGCCCCCGCAAGCTATCAAGGGTCTTAGACAAGGAACCTGCAAAGCACCGGCCTTTACATGGTTCTTGGGTGAATTTTCTTGTGGTGGCTTAGTAAATTTTATTGATAAATTAAATACTTCCCTGTTAGCTGGTCCTCATGGTGCCTTGGGAGAAAAAACATGAAACATGGTGCACTAGACATGGCCCTCACGAACAGTGTAACTTTTTTAAATTGCATTAGACGAGAAATATTGGTGGTCTTGGCATTATTTGTCCTGATCTTTAACATTATGAATTTGGCTGTGTAGGGAAGGTGCTTTTGTTCACTCAATCTTGACAAGTTTATACCAAAAGCTTTGTGTGGTCTTCTTCTTAGAGCATATAGATTTTTCTCGAGCCAGTTTTTAGTGTTATAATTGTTCTCATCATAAATGCAGCCCATTATTTGTGACTTGGAAGAAAGTGGTCAATGGCAGCGAGCCTCGTCTTCGTGGATGTATTGGAACTCTGGAAGCCCGTTGCTTGATCAATGGTTTTAAGGACTATGCCTTAACCAGGTACACTGACTGTCCATCTTTGTATTTGTCACATTTCTTCTCGTTAAACTCATTTTGATAGCTGGAATCACTTGTCCCTTTCATGCTCGTTTGAAGATGCGCAAATGTGATGACTACTAGCTGATCCTTATGGGTATTATCTGCGGGCACATGTGAGCACTATGTAGCTATAGAAAGTGCCCCTCTTTGGTCTAGGCAGTAGGGACTTTTGTCTTGGATAATTATATTTTTTTATTCCTTTTATGTAGAGACAGAAACTGGTAGGTTCAAGTAAATTTTGATTACATTGGACTTGTGTCTAATTGATTATTCTGAGTAGCTGTGGTCACAGTGATATCTCAGTTGTCCTGTTAAGGTGCTCCAAGTACATTACTTGCAATTTTCTTCCCTGAAAAGGACATGGTGTAAACAGTAACTCTTTTCCCACAAGAAATTCATCAATGTAAGTTCTACTTAAGGTATTCATAAATCGTTCTTGATCAATTTGCTGAAGTTTAATCTGGCAGCTTTGCTCCAAAGGGTAGTTTTGATGTTGATTGACTCAAATTGATGAGGCTACTGCCCATTTACATTCTTATCTGGCTGTTGGCTCGCATGTAGGTTAGGTAGTTAATTTGCAATTTGGCTGACTTGCTGTGAGGATGCTTCTACTGCCCTGATAGATCATAGGATTTGATAGGATCCTACTTCTTTTTGTGTCACCTACAATCTTAAACCATAACAATTATCATTTTCTTGATCTCTGTCACTGGTGATTTCATTATGGTGCTACCTCTAGAGCGTGTTTAGATTTTTGTTGTTTTTTACTTACTGGCTAGAGAGGAGGCTGGTGGATTCGGGCACCAAGCTACCAATAGAGGCTTTAATGCTGATGTGGTCCCAGTAGGCGCTGTATGGTGAACAAATTTAGAAGAAATATTTTTCTTTTCCCAGTTCATGGCTAGTTTTTAACTGGGGTATTTGTGCAGTTGAATGCCATCCCCTTTTAAAATGATGTGGCCAACCAAGTGTCATTTTCTTCGATTTGCGTTCATCTTAGTCTTGTAAGAATTTGCTTTTATCAAATAAAAAATCGTGTGATTCTCTGTTTTTGCAGTGCTTTAAGGGATCGAAGGTTTCCTCCCATACAGGCTAAAGAATTGCCTTTTCTCGAATGTACTGTTTCCATCCTCACTGATTATGAAAATGCTAACAACTATCTTGATTGGGAGGTAAGTAGATATCATCTATTGTAAAAGAAATGGGTTTTGAGGGACTTTACGTATTTTCTATGTCCAATTACTAGTCATAATCAGCATACTTGATGACCTTTTGTATATGGAAGTGATTAATTGTTTCTGAATTTTGGTAATTTCAGTGGAGTAGTTATTTTCTCATCAAATCTTTTACCGGCATGTGTTGATTAGCACGTTGAGCACTATTAGATATGTCCACAAACAAAAAAGACAGATGCCTTTGTGTTCCTCTCTCCGCTTCATAGTGTTATCTAGTTCTTGCTTTCGTTGAATTAGCATATGGTGTCTCTCTCCCTGGGTTATTTGAAAGGTCTGTCGAGACTCGACTGTTTCAAGTGTCAAGACTTTCTTGTAGTTTTAAGTGTGCTTGCTAAAAGGGCACAATGCAGGATTATTCTCTCTCCCCCAGTGCATATTGATCTGTAGATATCTCCAAACAGCCAAAAATATTGCAAGCTCTCTCGGATTGTTCTCTCGGTGTAATAGATTATAGTATATTCATTTTATGAAGTTCTTCAATTCTTTTGCAGGTAGGGACGCATGGTATAATTATTGAATTCACCGATCCTGATTATAATACACGCCGAAGTGCTACCTATTTGCCTGAGGTGGCTGCCCATGAAGGTAATCACTCATCCCTACTAGATTTACTGTCCCACGGACAAAATAATGGCTTCGATATATGCAGCCAGTTGATGAGTCGGGTATCTTGAGATTCTTCGCATCATTTTCAAGATTGAATAAGATGAAAGGACATTCTTTTTGGAGTTGTCTGCTGCTAATCTTTTAGTTGTACAATAAAAGTACATAATAAACCCCAAACCCCATCTAATCGGCTGATTGCTATGTCTATACTGATTTGAACATCTGTGAAGAGTTTTAGCCGATTAGATGTCATGCACTTATTATACGATTGCTGTTATATTCAGTATAAAAATGGTGAGGGTTTTAGTCTTTGATAAGCTAGGTCGAGGTAGATGCCAGAGTCCTTTTGAGAAATTGAGAATTTTCAGTGAGATGGACAAGGTGTGAGAAATGTTAAGCCGCGTGAATTAAGTCAGTCCTTTCCTTTCTCGTGTTGGTTTATCCATACTAATACCGTTGCTTTTGACTTACACTTCACAGGTTATCCTAATCCCACTTTGTTGGGAGAGATGACCCGAGGTTCTTTTATGGAACCTGTGTTCGGTCATCTTGATGGACTAAAAGCTCATTGTTTGGAAAAATTATGCACCTGTAACTATTTTTGCACAGTTTAATACAAAAATCTAAGGATTCATTCTCATAATCCCTCATTTGTTTTCAATCAGAAGTAAAGTACCATATGATAAACTGATAGTTTCTAATTGCTTGGGACTATTTCACTTCACAATACAACAGCGATGAAACTCACTCTTTTTTTTGTCTGAGTATCACATGAAACTCGATAATCAGAAGATTTTGAGTCATTGCCTACATCATTCTTGCTATTCCCTTATGCTGCTTTTTTCTTTGTTGGCTTTCAATCTTTTTGGCATGGTTTCTCTTCACAGTTTTCAGTCCATTTTCTGTGACTGAAAAATGTTGCAACAATCAGAGTTTCTTTTTGGTGTTTGATTTTAATTAAGATATATACATGACCGCCATGAACTTGACGTCGGTAAGCTACAACCAAGATGGGTCAATATATATTTTCTTTGTTTAGTGGACTTACTTTTCCTTGCACGGGGTGATTTGGTTTCAGGTTGGACAAAAATAGAGGCTATAGATTCCCTGATGCGGAAAGCTGGCTATAATGGCACCATCACCGAGTCGATGAGAAAGCGCATTCGACTAACCCGTTACCAGAGCACCATATTTACTATGCATTATAGCGATTATGTCACGTACGTGAGGGCGAACAGAGGCTCGGCCCCGTCTATTAATGGGGCTATGCCTGCTAATTTTTGATTACCGAATGGCTCTGCAGATTTGGCAGGGCTCTTTCAGTGCAATCTGAAGATTATTTAAGGCGGAACAACTTGGGATGGTACATTGCTGTTTGCGTTCCATCTTCCCCTCTATCAAATGTTTGTGACCTGTTTTATAAGATTCTTCAAATTCATCTGATTTTGAAGAGACAAGAAAAACTTGTTCCATAAACCGTGGGACACTGATCCCGGGGACAGACAATTCTCATTTTGGCCGTTCCTAAGGGAAGTGTGCCGCTGTATCATTGACTTGCTGTAACTTTAAAAAGGGTCTCATTTCCGTTTGCCAAGATGTGCTTGCTTGTGAACTTTGGTAATTTGCCGTGCACGTGCATTTGAAGCGCGTTGTTCGTATGAAAGCTCTGCCACAATATCGTGTCGGGTTGCCGAATAGGGTGGTTTCGTCGCACCGCATTTTGCATTTGTTCCTGTATTTAAGGATATTGAACTGTGAGTCTCCAGTGTGTCTTGTTTGCCACGAGATTTGCATTGTTCTGTAGTAATCTGGCAAATTTAATGCGTGTGTCAGCATTCGTTCTCGAGAGCCGTCCTGTTGATTCTTATCTTGTCAAGGTATTCTGGGGAGTTTTTCCCTATGTTATTTATCCCTTGAAAATGAGTTTTGAGTGAGGACGTGTGGAGTTCTTTTTGCACAATTTGTTTGCAGACGCCATTTTTCTTGTTTTTGCTATTTTCGATCATCATCCTTGAAAGTTTCTCTAACATTTGTATATTTCCTAGAGCGCGTCTTTCCAACTTTTCCATAAACATAAGAAGCAAAAGCAATCCTTTCAACCTTCTTCACTAAGTCTTATCGGCGAATGCCGATGATTTGGAGCGTGGAATCTGCGGACATAGGTACCGTGAAGGGGTTGCTCGAAGTTACCCCCGTGAGGAAAGGCCGGGGATGTTTTTGAAACACAGACCGACCTCCCTACCTCTGAAGAATGTCAATCGCTTTGCAATTAAATTCGGCCAGGAAACGAAGTGGAAGTGGAAATGACTAGTGAGGGGGTGCGATCCCTCGCCTCTCGGGGGCTCGGCCCACGGGCAACATCTGCGAACGGTGGTGCTGCATCGGGTGCGAGCCCAAGGACCCTCGGCTCGCATCCGTCGCCACAGTGTGAATCGTGGAGGAGGTCCCCGTCGTCCATTGCGCGATTGGCATGAATTCATCATGTGAATTCCCACGATTATAATAATAATAATAATAATAATAATAATAGAATTAGATGATTGGGTGGAGTTTCTGATGCAGGCCATTTGGGCCCAGATCGGACAAAATGTCCGAAGGCCCACCCAACGTTTGACGTCGGAGCTCAGTGATCTCATTCCATCACAGAGAGATGGAGGGCAAAATTGGGAAAACAGGGGGGAGAAAAAAAAAAAAAACAGAAGGCTGGAAGAATATGTGAAGTAGAAGCGAAAAAGAAGAAGAAATTAAAATAAATAAAAGGGAAATATAACGGAGAAATGCCGGTCGAGAAAAATACGGAAATTTCAGCACACGATCCACACACATCTCCATCTCCTTCACCACCAAGAAGTCGTTGGAACTTCCTCTCTCTCTCTCTCCCCTCTCGCTCGTTCTCTCGTCGTCTCCGCGAAGCACCTCCAGGTTCTCGGCCGCTGATTCTTCTTCGTATTCTCTCTCTCTCTCTCTCTCGCTCTCGCTCTCGAGTTGTACGATGTTATGTTGTCTGAATCCGATCGGCCTTGATTTCGCCGTCTTGGAAAGTTCCCGTCTTTCTCGAGGAAGCTGGACCGATCCTCTTTTTTTTTTCTTGTTTTCTTGGGAAATTTTTTTGGTGGATTTCGATTTCTTGGGCACTGATCCCCCCGGCATCCCGAATTTGCTTCGGTGTCGGGGAATTACGTACGGTCGGGAAAAGAACCCGACTTGGGATTTGCTCAGAGTGTTGTCATGATGTCTGTCCTTTGTCGGGTTGGGGCTCTTGATGATGGCGGCGTGGTTTTTCGGGTCGGTGTTGTGATTGCATGCGTTGGGCGAGCTCGTATGGCCCGGATGGAAGAGGTTTGTGTGGGGGGGCTGCTGATGCGGTGTCGATAAGCGTGATTCCTCCCCTTCCCTATTCCATTGGCCTTGTTGAGTGGGAGTGAGTTTTCCGGGGGGGAAATGATTGAAGTTGCTAGGCGTGTTTCTTTTCGAATCACGCGCGGTCGTTGGCCATTATTCGACACGCATTACTCTTGCTTATTGAGTTTATTGCTGCGGGGCTAGTTTGTTACATTGCCTTTGTTTTCCCATTAGGGAAAAAAAAGCAGAAATTTTTACTGAAGTTCCGTTTGATTGGTCGTGCTAATTTCGAGAAATTATTTGCTTCCGCAGCTTGTTGTCACCAAATTGGTTGAAGCTTCTTGTGGGTTGCTGGACCTGCAGATTCTGGTTAATAAATGAGTCAGAAAGGCCTCATTTATAGCTTTGTGGCAAAAGGAACTGTTGTTCTGGCCGAGCACACGCAGTTTTCTGGAAACTTTAGTACCATTGCTGTGCAGTGCTTGCAGAAGCTGCCTTCTAATAGCAGCAAGTACACGTACTCCTGTGATGGGCACACTTTTAACTTCCTGATAGACAGCGGGTTTGGTAGGGATAACTTTCTATACTAGTTAACTCATCATTGCATGTGATTGATTCATGTGTAGTGCGGTTGACCAATGTTTGTCGTGCATGCAGTTTTCCTTGTTGTTGCTGATGAGTCCGCCGGAAGAAGTGTACCTTTCGTGTTTCTCGAGCGAGTGAAGGATGATTTTAAGCAGCGTTATGGTGCCAGTATTGCGAGTGGGGACCCACATCCACTTGCAGATGATGATGAGGATGATGATTTGTTTGAAGATCGTTTTAGCATCGCATACAACCTTGACCGAGAGTTTGGGTGACTATACAATGAACTGGCAATTCTTATGTTTCTTTTTGTCTTCTCTGCTTCATCTCGTATTGTTCTCTGACATGTTACTTTGTTTAAAAGGCCAAGACTTAAGGAGCATATGCAGTACTGCATGAGCCACCCAGAGGAGATGAGTAAGTTATCCAAATTGAAGGCTCAGATAACAGAGGTCAAAGGGATAATGGTTGACAATATCGAAAAGGTACATTCTTTTAATAAAAAAAGCTCTGTAAGCTCCAAAGAAGAGTATAGTCAAACTGAAAATGAAGACAGACCTGTTGATTTTGGTGGATAATTCCATAAGTTCCCATGGATTTAAACTTGTAGCGGCATGATGCTGCGCATGAAATTTCTGATTCTTTTTAGATTAAAACATCACTTCTTTTAAGTATTAGTTGCCAACTCTTCTTCGGATAAGCAGATGAGAGTTGAAAGAGTTTTGGAGAAAGACATTTGTTATTGTCAGATTTTGATGTTGCCATTTCAGTGATCCTAGTGGCTTCATATCATATGAGAACATGACAAAGCAGGTCTACTTGAATTAATGGGAGAGTGCCAATGGTGCCATTGGTAGTTTAAGAATTATTTATATATGATCAAAGAATGTTATGAACCATTATGATTTTGAGGTATGAAATTGTTGCATCAGACTCCTGAATCAACTGATGAAAATATCGATAAAGAGTAATTGGATGATGAATTTTGAAAAAGAAACATGCTTAGTGTTAGAATCTCGGTGTTTACTTTAGTTGCTTCTAACCCAATAAACGGTTGGATGTTAGGGAGTATTAAACGTGCTAAATGCAGAGAGGACTGCTTGAAGTACTAGTTTCATTTATTATTTCTCTGGAGAGTGTCTGTCCTTGTTTCAGGGGCATAACACGTTATGGTGATTAAATTTTTCCCTTGGTATGCATTAACTGGATCCTTTGTCGGGGCACTGGCTCCATGGATGTGAGCTGCTTTTGGCCACATTGACATTACAATTTTCACATAGAGAGAATCTGGGGGGAGGATAATCGGGGCAAGTTTCAGCCTTGGGAAAGGGGATAGCTTACTCTTTTTGCGAAGCCCTTCCTTGAACATATTAAGAGCAAAATAGTGCGAGTGTGGTGGTTATTGTAAGAAAGGAAGTCTTATAGATTCTGGTTTGTTGCAAATTATAAAGGGATTCGGGTATAATTAAAGGAATCAAGTTGGGTGGGGAGGTATATTGATGTCGTGGACTCTCAAAAGTGGTAATCTTGTTTTTCTTCATGTTATGAGGAAAGCAAACTTACGTCCCATGGGTGATGGATTAGATGATCCTTGAGCGGGAACTGCCTTGATGTATGGACGCTTGAAATCTTACTTGTCAAAGTACACATGCAAAATATAGCATGTGTTTCGAAGGCTACGTGTCTTCATTGGACCGTTGGGCCACAAATTTTTTACGCTATTTCTTCTTTCGTGGTGGGCTTTAGGTGTTGGACCGTGGGGAGAGAATTGAACTTCTGGTTGACAAAACAGAGAACCTACAGTTCCAGGTAAACTTGCTTTTCTTGGAGTTACTGATGGGATGATTAAGTAGTTTCCACTTCACTGAACAAAAATACGCTTTGTTTCAGGCTGACATTTTCCAAAGGCAAGGTAGGCAACTGCGTAGGAAGATGTGGTTTCAGAATCTCCAAATGAAGGTTATGGTGGGCGGAGCGGTCGTCATAGTAATATTCTTGCTGTGGCTTATAGCAAAATGGGGAAGTAAATAAAACTTTGGCGTTCTTAGGATGTAAAAAGAAAAGGTACGATATGATTTTGTATCTGGATATGTTTGTTGGCATGTGGAGCTAGCCTACCACTTAGGATTTATGAATCTCGTACCCAAATTTATCGACCATTTTTATTCTGCTGTGAATATAAGTTGGCCAGTTTTTCTCTTAAGCAGTCTTGTTTTGTGTCCATCACTTGACTAAGAGTTTGGAAGATCGGTGATCGCCACAGGAACAGATTTTTTGTGTCATCGGATAGTCCTCTTATCATGCCTCTTTGCTTGTCTATTGTATTGAATCCCAAGTACTTGTGTTTCTTTTAACATGCGGATAGATTCTGGTAAACTTGAAAATCATGCCAATGAAGGTGATATGGAAGGCACGTGACCAGCTTCGCAGGCACATCGAAAAGAACTCTAATATTTTTGACCCAGGAGATAATGAGATGAATTCGGGATACGAGCTTCATATGGAAGCAAATTACTGGCTACGACCCAAAATTTCTCGACCATAGAACTAGCGCCAGCATCTTGAAAGGCAAATTGGCACTTGGCAGTAAACTGCATATGTCATTATTCCAAACATTAGGTCATTGCAATCGCAGGAGAAATTGACCTTGCGACAAGTTTGTTCTCAGGAGGAGCATCTGCAAGCATATGCTGCTGCTGATGCATATTCCCCGACTCTGGAACATTATCCTCGCCAAAATGGCGCTAAAGTAGCCACTAGGAAGATTTTATCAGTAATGAGCTCCCGACGATGGCGCCGAGAAATGAAGATCATTCAAGCCTTGACGGTTCCAGTGAGCATAAAAACCTTGCAATTGACAGTCCTGACCAAATCAGATCCGCCCCAAGCGGTCTCAAACTCTTTCACAACATCATCAGTCAACAGATCCACGCCATTCTGCTTGGCCCTCGCTATTGCCGACGAGGTCCTCTGCCAACTCAGAAACGTCTCAAAGCTCGTTTCCCTCGGCATGTCTAGCTGAAGGGGTTGTCCTTCACAACCTAAACCCACGCTCTCAAACGGAAACGGAAGGGTCCGATACTCTTCGAGCACATACTGCACTCCCGGCTTCCAATACGGCTTACAGGCTTCGCGCAGACGTCTTGACACCCGTTCGACTTCGGGATTGACTCCGATTATGTCGGTGTAAGTCCAAACAGCGATCACGCCCCCGGGCTTGCGGAGGACCCGTTTGGCAATGGAGTAGAACTTTGGGATGTCGAACCAATGGATGGCAGTAGCCACCGTGATCAAATCAACCGAGTCCTCGCCCCCGACCATTGCCACTGTTTCGTCTTCAGACAAGGATAGCGGCGTGTGTAGGTACTGAACTCGAGGGTGCGGGATCCCTTGCTTCAGCATGGGCTCACTTACGTCAGTTGCAACCACTCGCTCATAATGCTCTGCGACCTGCAAAAGATAGAGAAACTTCTATTAACTCTTTACAACAGTTCGTGTATTTAGAGACCAAAAATTGTAATCGTGGATGCAAAAGAATGAACAAAGAGCTGTCCAAAGCTAGGGCGAGACACAAAGCAAAAGACATTGGTCTGGAGACTCCATGCATACAACCAGACATTGAAAACAGGCAGTAAGGTCCGAACAAATTGAGAGGCGTGCCTCATTGCTAAGTCAATTTGGTCATTTCAGGAGTTCAAGATCGTTGGCCAAACAGTTTGCCAATGCTAATCAGTCAGGAAATGCATCCTCCTTAATAATGATCTTTCGTACTACAGATCGTGATGGCTTTCACTCGGTAAGTGCGACGAAAGAGCGGCTTAGAGCACAGATACTTCATCTAAGTTGACAACAGAGAACATGGCCTATTGCCTGTATGAACTACTGACTAACCTCAATGTCAAAAAAACCTAAGCGAACCACCCGAGATACCCAAAATATCGTATTTTCTTCGCAGGTTCTCATGGCATCTTACACTAATGAACCTATCGAGTAATCTGAATGTCGAATCCTGAATGAACCACCCAGTTCATGTAGAATTCCTTATTTGGGCAACCTCTTACTTCTATGGAATCATGAAAATCTCTCCTCTTTTTTTATTATCTTCCAGGAAGACACGCTCAGAGAGCTAGTGAACTCAGCTGCTAGCATCACGCAGATAATGAGCACACTGCATCCGCAGTTGTTGACCCCAGCAACAATTGCATTTGTACCCAATCTGCCAATGTTACTACTAGTACTAATTGAAGGAAATCAACCACGAGGGTATTGGGAATTTCCAACACGTGTCTCCTGCTAGAGCTCACAATGATTTCAGACCAAACGAGGCCGGCATCATGCTCACCCGAAGAACTCTCGCATTGTCCGGAACGTCAGATTCACAGAATCAACCTCAGTCTAATTTGAAGAAACCAATCGAAATCCCTTGGACATCATCACTGACATCAAAGGATAGAAGCAGAATTACACGAGAGAGAGAGAGAGAGAGAGAGAGAGAGAGAGACCGCGACGGCGGATTGGCCGTTGCCGGTGCCGACGTCCCAAGCCAAGGCATGGCGGGAGGTCAAGGCAGAGAGCTTGGAGAACCACTGGTCGGGATACCGGGGCCGTGCGTCCACGTATCTCTTGGTTTCCTGGTCGTAAGGACCTTGCATTGCCACTCGTACGATACAACACCGCACGCAACACGATCACGGCACACACAGTCCCCCTTGGATCGACTCACTCAAGCTGTACGGATCGTGAAAACGTTGTTGGGTCTCTCACTTTGTGCAGTTTAAATAAGAGGAGAAGGAGGAGGAGGAGGAGAGGTGGCAAACTCGGACCCGCAAGGAGGGGAGATGGCAAACTCGGACTTGCAAATCTTGCGCCGCCCTGTCCTTTTTGACTTTTGAATCGTTCTACAATGTCATCAGGGACGTCACTCACATACTTTTCTATCAGAATATATGTTTTCTTTTCAACTTCATCCCTGCCATAATCGATAAATACCTCCATTGAAAGCTACACCAAACATTTCTTCGTTATTGTCATTCACCATGAAGCAATCATCCATCAAGGAAATAAGAGGCCAACCAAAGTGGAAAAAAAGCTACACATTTGCATTTATTGCTGAGTTTTAAGTTACTGTTTCTATGTACACGAGATCTATTGTGAATGTCGCCCGATCAAAAGCAAACATTCTCTATGAACACACAGCAGAGGCCTAGTATGGCTGCAATGAGAGCATGGACTCGCGCACGGCTCCGGATGCAGGTGCCTGAACCGTGGTGGACGCTCTGGTGGTGCTTATTGTTAGCGCCGGCGCCAGCATATATGGGGATCACAGCTGCACCGCCTTTTGGAGATGACGATCCCGATTCGCCATTAGTCCCGCCCTCGCCCCCTCCATGTGTGTTGCCTCCGCCATAGCCGCTACGCGGAATGCCACGGGCAAAGTTGGAGCTGTGCTTTATGTCACTCCTCCCTTTTCCGTTCAGTCGTCTGTCTAGCAAGTCGGGGTTCTGCAATGAGTCTGCAAAAAACCGTGAGGGTCATTAAAGATGAAAAGCGGTGAGCATTGAACTTGCGTTCAAGCAACCATCGTCTCACTGACTAATAGTCAGCTGGGCATCACCTTCAAGTTATTGAGCAAATTGAGTAACAACAAAAAGTGCAGTCACACTCTGATCATTAAAATGGCGGAGTGCATTAAGGAAAAATATCAAGTTTGAACTATCCTATACCATCACTGATTTCTTTATCTAACTCCTTAGTCCTGCTAATTCATTGGGCTGAAATAGAAAGGATCTGGGATCATTTATTTGGAAGGGATTTAAGGAAAGGATTAGGAATAGGATCCATGAAGTCGAAAGCAACCTCTCTTGTCAGTGAAGCCAATTGTTCAAGCTTTGTTACTTAAATCTTGCGAGAATCTTTTTACCTCAAATGATATCGAATGTCATCGTATACCCACCAAAAAAAGATTACTACAAGAACCAATGCCCTTCTAGGTGGGAGACAAGGGATATGTTCCCAAAATGGTAAAAGACTTGTTGCTATCTCAAGTTTCAAAGTGCTATGGAGAATTTGATAAAGAAAGCTAACTTTATTGTAGCTGAAGCTACAAGAAAGGAACAAGACGAAGGAAGAAATAGCAATGTAAAAGTTACAGAAAAAGGGTCTGAACAAGATAGATTGGAACTGCCCTCAATTTGTTGGTTTCTTAAATGCTCGTATCGGCAGTTTCCGATGTTTCAGGCATCAATAACCCTTGAAAATTGTTGTTCTGAAGAAGATAACATGGGCACGATATCATCCTTCTAAATTTGCTGGTCTCCTAAATACTCTTATTCTGTGAAGAGACAAAGGACATCTATATCCAACCAGAGATCACTTTTAAAAACGACCACATTTCTGAGTGAGAAATGCCAATGAGAAGTTGCAAATGCACGACTGTTAGTGCTTACATCTTACGCAGGCATTACTAAGTGACAGATTATAACAATTAGAAGCTTCAAAGCAGATAAAAAATTGACATGCTTTTGGCCTTCAAGCAAACAACAGAATGGTCGACTTAAAAAATTTTCGTACAATCGAAACACCAGCCTATCTCAAGTGACGTATGCAATTGGCAATGGGCATTCATGACATTCTGGATATGGTTTCTTAAGGACTGTCTCTTTTTTCTTGGGGTTCTTAAAATCCTAGATGTCCCTATAATGGTTGAAAAGAAACTCATCAAAAGTATAGAAGCCACAAAGCAAAGTGTATCCCATTCCTCCTTTTGTGTTTTATTGTTGATACGCTCATCAAAACAAGAACTCCTGAAAATCATAGTTTAAGGTTCAAAACGACAAGAAAGAGAAGGCCTTATTCACAAGAAAAAGAACGGTACCGGGACAAACACAGGAGTAAGAAAAGGATCACCTGCTGCAGATGTCTCTGAAGGAGAGATAGATGCCAAAATATATAGGAAGGAGAGGAAAATGAGAAGCACTCCTGTCATTTTTTTTTCATGAACCTTCTCCACTGAGGCTTCTACTTGTCCTCCCAAGTCCTTTTAAGGATGTCACTCTTCCACCTAGTATAGACTAACTTACACAAGCACACCTTCGTACATGGTAATCAGAAAACAAAGGAGGTTTTTTCAAACAAGAGGAGCATGAAGTTTGAGTTCATCTTCTATATTCGAACTTATCTTGTCAGAATCGAGAAAAGAAGAACAAATGGCCATGGTTTCATGGGACCAGAATCTTTGGAAGTTGCTCGGTTTATGGCCTTTCCACCGTTGAAAACTAGAAGTTGAGCGCTTTGAAATGCTTCTTTATGGGCCAAAAAAAGTGCTTTTTTCAATGAGTGCGTTCACTTTTCAAGAAAGAAGATTGCTATCGCGTAAACTATACTTTATTTGGAAGATTTTAATTTTAAGGTACTGATTTTACAATAATACACGGGTGGCACACGAAGAATGTAAAGTTCTTTTAATTGATTGCTTAACTAGTACCTTCGAGATGCGTCAATGCACTCATTATTAAGTACATCCGAAGAATATGATGAAGATAGTGGTAAGCGAATGACTTGCATATGAAGGTGGCCACTTTTTCCAAGCAGCATTGGAGTCTTATCCTAATCCATTCTCTACCCATTCTGAATAACGTGGCATCGTGTTGCAGACGTACGTGTTCGGTTTCATATATTATTGAACGTCAACCTACGTGTCGCGGAAATATGGCTTGTTCCGAATGAATTATATGACCTACTATAAAAGAAATATGTTGAATAAAACAGTGTTTGCATATACAAAACTTAGGTACAGAACCCCTGTTACAAAACAAAATGGATATCACAAAGAAGGCATACCAGATGACATTTATGAGAATGTTCGTCTGTTGAATGTTGATAATGAGAGATATGCAAGCAGTTGCGTGACTTTCTATTCAGTTAATGATTTTACGTCCAAATTTGTTTTCGACTGTTCATTTTGTACTCTTTTTTTGCGAGTTCAAAGAGAAGATAATGTCAAATTTGTCTTGCTCTGTAACTGATGAAAAAACAGGACAGCGAGCACCACTGCGATGTCCGAAAATTCCTTACGGGCTAAAACATAACAGCTAATATCTGACTTAAAGACTAACACAGGCCAAAAGACTAATTTAGAACAAGAATTGTCACTGCAAAAACAACAAGAAAGCACCGAAATCCATGAAGCTCATGTCGTGACCAGAACCCAATTCAGGCACAAATTCTCTTTCCAATAGACAAAAATAACAAGCATTGCAGTTCTTGAACTTGATCAATAAAGATCACCCTCCTTGTGGGTATGGATCACGCAATCGGCTCTTGGGTATGAGATGCAGGTCAGCACATAGCCATTCTCCATCTGCTTCTCATCGAGAAAGGAGCCGTCCGATTGGTCCACCTCTCCCGAGACCATCTGGCCCGCGCAGGTTGAGCATGCCCCAGCTCTGCATGAATAAGGAAGCTCGATCCCAGCATCCTCAGCGGAGTCGAGGATGTACTGGTCATCTGGGGCGTCAAACTCGTTCTCTTCCCCATTTGGTCCAATCAGCTTCACTTTGTGCACGGCCATTGCAGATACTCTGAAGGAGGGGGAAGACTTCAAGCCAAAGGCTTTCGTGACTCTCCTTGTGGAAGCCAAGGAACTTGGGCTCTTAATGAAGACGGCAGGTCTGTCTGGGAGCGCGCATTTGAGCACGCAATATGTGGGAAGCGTCACAGTCGACATATCTGGTCCTGAGAACAGACCAAGTAATAAAAGGTACAAAGTGAGCGTTAAATGCAGAGAACACGCCTTCATGTCTTTCAGGTTCGCTCAGAAGCTTCAAATTCCCAACCAATGAACAGGAAAAAGGAGTAGAATAATAGCAGTTCCTTCATAGTTCAAGCAAGGAACTTTTGGAATGTTAAAATCAAATTCCCAACCAAGCTTCAGCTAAAAGCAGGAATTTCAAATTTTAAGATAACCATACAAGGTAGGACACTGTGTTGCTCTACAGGTTGACGTTTGGACATACTAATCTTTTAGTACACTTCGACTCTTAAAATACTTCTTTCTATGTAGTAGCAACGACAAGCACAACTTTCTACGCAAGAGAAATTGAGTTGAAGAGCTCTTTAGGAAAACCATATCCCCATTTCACAACATTATTCTTGTCTCGCAAATTCAAAGAAGAAAGCAACTAAAATGAATGGGCTTCTCTACTTTTCGATAAGATTGCCTAATGATTGCAAATGAAAGTGTAACAAGTACAGACAAAGAAGTAGACAAACAAACGGGCAGTCATGGTTCATGAACTCAATTCAAGTAGCTACATCAATTCTGCCCCACGAGCAATCTAATAAAACTTTAAGTTCAAAAGCAATTCAAGCTCAAATATTAACCGACTAGTGTTCGTACTCAAAATATATTAACCTTATCCTTCAGGCAAATATAATGCACATAAAGATATCAGAATCCTTGCCGGTGCAATCAATGATCAACGTGTCAACCCAAATGGAAACAACAATTGGTCATCAAGCCAACTACAAATTGCGCAAACATCGCGCCTCAATTGCGCCCCAGCGATACTTACAGTCTCCGCATGGACAGAAAATACATTCAACAAAGACAAACTCGTCATTTAAACGTCAACCAACAAGCAGAAAACCAACAATTGTTCATAGGGAAAATGAATTGCCAACGGTGCCCAGATTGTCAATCAATTACGAGACCATTCCAAATAGTTGACAAACTATCAACTTATCACATTCCGAAAAGCAATATTTTCTAATATTTTAACAAGATCATCACCAACAAAGCACGGCACAGGTCCTCAACACCCAGAACAACAAGCTTAAACAGAGTGCCCAGAAAACCACCGTCTGATGATCCAATACTTTAAAGTCACATCAGCTCCAGGAAACGAAATGATCAGCTATCATAACTCCATCGATCAGTTCATGTCAATCCAGTTAAGATTTTTCCTTTGTCCTTCTCCTTCCTTTCCCTTAGGAAAGGCGTCATAAAAGTGATGGAAAAAAAACCACGAAGAGATTCGCAGAAAAGCGAAATCCACCCACAAAAGAAAAAACGGTAAAAGTTGTGCCGAAAGTAAACGGAAAACTCAAGTGAAAAGGAATCAAACGCGAGGGGGAAAATCTTACGGCTTGAGAAGGTGATCTGATCGGACCGGGAGGGGTGATTTGTGAGCGGAAAGTCCGAGGAAAACAGTGCGAGAACCTGCCTCGTGCGTTGGACTGTCTCTTTTATATCTGTCTTTTTCTTGAGCAAAAGTACACTATATGTATACGGCGATCACTTTGATGCTATAATTTTTTTTCGGATCGCTTTGGTGTCAAGTAAGAGCAAAATAGATCACTTTAATGACTCGACCAAAATTCCGAAAAAGTTGACCTGACATTTATATTAAAAAAAAATGATTTGACTTATACATGTGAAAATTATGTGGCTTTTTTTTGCGAATTTTTTAATTTTAAAAAGGTTGTAGCAATGGCAAGGAGCCCTCGCCGCTGCCGCCGCCACCCACCCACCACCGGGAAGGCCCGGTTGGTGGGAAAGTATCGTCCCAAAAGGGCAAGATTCGGCGAGACGAACCCTAGCGGTGGTTTTTTTGGGTTTAGGTCTCGCCGCTACTTGGATCTCTTTGGGCGAGGCGAGACCTCCTCGCGCCGCTTAGATTGCAATGGCGAGGTCTTGCCTGCCGTGGATTCAGCGTGTTAGCTAACCACTTCTCCCCACCATCGCCGACCCTTCCTTCGGATTTTTGAGTGGCGAAGGGCTCCTCATTAGCATTAACCTTTTTTTTATGAATATAATTTTTTAAAAAAAAACGTTAAACATCAAAATGATTTTAAAAACTTGGATCTCTTTATATACCTCCTCCCATTTCCAAAAAAAAAATTGGCATTAAAATGATCGCTTTAAATTAAATTAAAAAATCATTCCTTACCAAAAAAAAAAAAAAAGTGATCTAAAAATTATAAGTGAAAGAAAATGTTAATTAAAATGTTTAAAAAAAAAAAAGTTAACATCAAAATTTTTCTTTGTTTTTCTTGTGTGCACATATATAAATGCACTCGTCGCTCGCTGATGCTTGGGCCATTCATGCCTTCCTAGGGCCTGCGAGAGTAACAGTACAATGGCTTTGATGCTGACATACGATTATAATGTTCTTTCGACCTCCAAAATGTTGACTTTTGTAGCAATGCTGTTAATGTCGATTAGAGAATTACGAATTGCCAAGAAGTAAAAATAAACAGAACTCTGCAAAAAAGAAGTCTTTTTTTGGTCAAAAAACTATCATTTACTTTGTTCACAAGACCAAAAAGTTAGATTTTTTTGACAACTTAGGTGAATGTTGCAAGAGCCAAAGTCCACTTATTCATTAGTTTAGTTTTTCTCTTCGTTTGTTCTTTGTATTTACTTTGTTGTTGCACCCATAAAAATGAAAAGCTTAATCTATATCCTATAGCAATTTGCTTAGTTGGCATAATCTCAATTAGCCTCCCCCTTAATGACCTTGCTTTCTACATGCATCATGAACAAGTCAAAGGTTATTTTCTTATATTAATTTATGTTGTTCCTTCTCAATTCACACCCAAAGAAGAAGAGCACGTTACAGTTTCCATTCAAACCTATTTTCCTTCCATTTCATTTGAATCTTTCCATCATCAATTTCCCATTTTACCTAACTTACCAAGAAAAAAGAATTTATGAATTAATCACAGCTCCTTTGAATTAATGTGGGATTCACTTCTTTTTTTTTTTAGGGAACAACATGTGATTCTTATACGATCTCTTTTAATCAATGACAGAA
Source organism: Syzygium grande (assembly GCA_024733475.1). Classification (NCBI taxonomy): domain Eukaryota; kingdom Viridiplantae; phylum Streptophyta; class Magnoliopsida; order Myrtales; family Myrtaceae; genus Syzygium; species Syzygium grande. The sequence continues at coordinate 10,353,538 of JAMXDD010000011.1, forward strand.
CAGAAAATACCTGGTTAGATGAAAAGTACATCATTGGACCTTTATTCCAGACAATCTGGCCGAGTATTTGCCAACAACATTCGGGAAACTCCTTAGCTGTCGCACATACTTGTTCATCTCGTATTTTTGTCGTAACGTATTTCAGTCTCTACACTGTATTCGAGAGATAGAAAGAGAGAGAGAATATGCTGGGCTTACCGGATTTTTTTTGGTCGAAGGGCTTACCGATTTGGAAAGCAAAGTATGACCCAAGCGGGTTGATTACCAGCCCGCGCCATGTCCCGACAAGGCAGCAGCGGCCACTGATCGTCTCCGTCCCTCTCCCTCACCAACCCACCACCGCCACCGCCACCGCCACCACACTTGTCGTCGCTTCTTCTTCCGCTAATCACCCGCTCGCCGACGCTTCACCAACCTCCATGGCATCCGCCGGCGACGTCCTGGTAATCATCACCTGCCCCCCCACTGCAACGAAACAATGGGCATATGTTGCCTCGCCTTACCCATGATGAATCTTTTCGTTTTCTAACTCCGGAGGGGGAAAATAAAGCTTGCAGTTTTCTTTTCTGGGCTTTTGCCAGTCTTGGGATTTGTTCATCGGCTCGAACTGAATTAATTCACTTCCTTATCTCGTTGAATTCGCGGTTTCTTCAGCTGGCTTATTGGCGTAGTTCTACTTGCAAAGGGGTTCTCTACGTGCAATTCTTGTTTCTTGGGGTGCTTTTGTATTGGTTTGTTGCAGATGACGCGTTGTGTTCAATTGATTGATTTAGCTGCGGCTTTCTTGAGTTCTGCTTCTACCCATTGTTTCGTATCAGCTTAAACAAATTGCAAGTGTAAAGCTTTTACATTTCTTGCCCATTTTTGGTTCTGGTTACTGTGGTTCAGCTTGCGACTTCTTCTGCTCAGCTCGCAATGGAGAGTGGAGCCGTGAGGAGGAATTCAACTTTGGTATGTGTTCCTATAATGGCGGGGTCGGTCGAAGAGATGGTAACCCAATTGGATAAGGCAAAGTCTAGTGGGGCTGACCTTGTGGAGATCAGATTGGACAGTCCGAAGAATTTCAGTCCGCATGAAGATTTGAAAACCCTGATCAAAGCCTCTGCTTTGCCAACTTTATTCACTTACAGGTTCGCCGTTAGCTCCTTTCTGAATGGATTTGTCATGAAGATTCTGTATAGTCTACATTTTGTGTGATTTGAGTGGTGTGAATTTGTGTGGAATGTTGAAGCCTTCTGATGCTTTTTTCGTACTTTCTTAGACCAAAATGGGAAGGTGGCCAGTATGATGGTGATGACAAGTCTCGATTGGATACCCTTCAATTAGCAATGGAGTTGGGGGCTGATTATGTTGATGTCGAGCTTCAGGTATCCTTCTGATTGATACGTTAATGAAAGCTTATAAGGTCGAGAGGCCATTAACACTTTGAAAATTACTGCCCAGTTTGATAAGTTTTACATTAGTCTAATAAATTTGGCTTGAGCTCTAGAATTATTGAGATCATGGCATTGCTTTCAATAAAAAATTTGCTATAGTGTCTTCCTCAAAAAAGATCAAAAGAATTAACTAGAGCTTGGGTCATTGTTGAATGTTCATATTTTGCTTTGAAAGAAATATCCAATCAGAAAGAAGCACCGAACATTTGCATCAATTCACCCACTTCCAAGTTATTAATCAGAGTTCCATCTATATAACTTTACCTTATAGGGCTAACATGATCGCTTTGTGAAGGTTGCTTGTGAGTTCAATGCATCTATACAAGGAAGAAAGCCAGAGAAGTGCAAAGTTGTAGTTTCTTCTCACAACTATGAGAACACTCCATCTATAGAGGACCTTGGCAACCTCGTGGCAAGAATCCAAGCAGCAGGTGCAGACATAGTGAAGATTGCTACAACTGCCTTGGATATTACTGATGTTTCACGGATGTTCCACATAACCGTGCATTCCCAAGTAAGCAGCGTATGTGGCCTGCCAATGCTTCTAGATCTTGGCTTTTTTCTGAGTCATGTCATCGCAAGTTTCAATGACTGCTGCCATCACAGAACATAACTTTGTATTTGCGCATGTTCTCTGACTTAGGCAGAACTAAATGCACGTGAGGCTACCTTGTTTATCAAGTTTTAGCTTAAGAAACAAAGAGAGAAAAACCTTCACCACTGTTAGAAAGGTCAAGAATACAACAGAGAATCAAGAATACGTCTGTACTCTCAAGCTGATCGTCTGTAAAATGTAGTAATTTAAGCACCTGTTTCAGGTAGCACGATCGAGCTCATTGTTCATGACTAACTACATGTGCATGTGGGGCTTAATAAACAGAGTGGAATGGTCTTTTTTTTTTTTTAATTCTTTTCTTTAAACAAGTTCTGTTGACCATGGAACACGGAAACCACATCCCCGCCTTGGAAGGTCGGCTATCATAATTATGGCAAAGGAAATCAAGTATCTGAGAACTTTAAATGCAGGTTAGCATCATATTTTGGATAGTTTAATCAAATGTTAGTGTAGTCTTGTATGTTATGCATCCTAAAGATCACACAAAGTGCAGATGGGATGTCAAACCTCAATCTGTTGGTTATAATGTGTGTCGACACCATCTGTTGCAGTTTTAATTATTCTTTCTTACAATGTCCAGTGGCTTCAGTAACATTTTGACGTTCTCTTACTTATGTCTATTGAATATCTTGGATTTAACGCTTTCCATCTTATATTATTACACTCCCTAGTACCTAGGAATTTGCGACAATCTTGAAAGTAACTGTCAAACATAGAGAATTCTTACTTGATTGCAGAAACTAGAAGATCTTTTGTTCCTTGAATCTGTGAAGTATCTTATACACATGTTATGAATAAACTTGTCTGGTTCATGATACGGACCTGACAGCTTGGTCACGATATTTGTAACTGCCAATATCCTTTATTTTTGCGAAGCTCATAGGTTCCATATCCTCCTGCATCTTCTAATTTATCGTCTGATTTCATCAATGTCCTATTTTTTATTCAAGAATCATTCTTCTTCGCTTTGGACAGTAACTGGGCAAGTTTCTGTGTTAAATACCAAGACCGTCCAAGTGATATTGTAAATTTCAGGTTCCAATAATAGGCATTGTAATGGGCGAAAGGGGTTTGATTTCACGGGTTCTTTGTGCAAAGTTTGGTGGTTTTCTCACCTTTGGTACGCTTGAGTCAGGAGTAGTGTCAGCTCCTGGTCAACCAACTATCAAGGATCTGTTGGATTTGTACAACTTCAGAAGCATAGGGCCTGATACCAAAGTGTTTGGTATCATTGGGAAGCCAGTTGGCCACAGCAAATCACCTCTTTTATATAATCAAGCATTCAAATCAACCGGTTTTAATGGCGTTTATTTGCATCTATTGGTGGATGATGTCGCTAGCTTTCTCCGAACTTACTCATCCACTGATTTTGCTGGATTCAGGTTCGTCCTCTGTATGACAGCTATAGCGTCGTTGCGTCTATTGTTAGCCTTTTAGGAAGTAACCTTCTTCGACCACCTTAGTGGAAAAGTCTTTTCGATTGCTGCTTGTTATTACTTATTTAAAAAGATGAATTTTTCTTCTTTTCCTGTTTAACTACATTAATGTGTTGTCGATCTTGTATGCTGTTTCTAGCATGTGCATGGAGTAACAGTCATACTCTTTCCTTCATGAGGTTCCCATGCTAGATTAGTATCTATGGATAATCCAATGTTGCTATGAGACAATGATCCTTCCTGGTAAAAATGAACAGCTGCACAATTCCTCACAAGGAGGCTGCAGTGAAGTGCTGTGATGAAGTTGATCCGGTTGCTAAGGTATTGATTCTAAGTTGCTACCAGTGATTTATGTATGTTCTGTAGCCAAAGTATTCAAGTTGTCACAACTATAATATCATTCAAACCCCTGGCTCGAAATTTGAATTCTTCAATTTTCCTGGTCAACCAAGCTGCGTATTTTGTTGGGAGTCGGAAGAGTTATTTATATATGAAAATGACTAGGTTTCAAGCTTCATGCCATTATTGACTCTTGTCTTCTTCTAACTTCACAGTCAATTGGGGCTGTTAATTGCATAATAAGGAGGCAGAGTGATGCGAAGTTATTTGGTTATAATACAGATTATGTTGGAGCCATTTCTGCAATTGAGGATGGACTGCGAGGTTTAATTTCCGTTTATGTGTTGAAAATATTCTTCTGACGAGTTCTGTTGACATAATTGGACATTGCCATTAACTATTACAGGTTCACATAATGGGAGCAGCGCAGGTGCTTCACCTTTAAATGGCAAGTTGTTTGTCGTGATTGGTGCTGGTGGTGCTGGGAAGGCACTTGCTTTTGGTGCTAAAGAAAAAGGAGCCAGAGTAGTAATTGCCAACCGCACCTATGGTGAGTTACTTTTGCAAGGGGTAAATGTAGAGCTAGGGGTAAATGTATTTGCTTACTTGATTGGTTCGTATGACCTTGAGAAATTAAGTCTTTTGGCAATACGACTTACACACTGATGGATAATTCAGCAATCGACTTATGTGAGTGGATAGGATTAGAATTTGAAATCTTCTGGTTCATGTGCTCGTAAACATTCTATAACTTAACGTTATATACTATTATATTGTTGAGTCATCACGTTTCCCAATAAAGGTCCACAATTTTAGATAAGTCTTATATTTGTTAGCACTCAATTTCTTGTCAACATTTCTGCAAAAACTTTGGAGGAATGTATTGTCTAAATGTCATATAAATTGTTCTGCGATGTCAAATCAACTGTTTTCTTTTGACGAAATATGAGAGAGAGTTGACTGAATAATGAAGAATGCTAAGCTCTGATGTTAGAAGCATGTGTTCTACTTTTTTCTTCTATGATTTCCTGTCCTCGTTGGTTTTCTCTTTTAATTCTGTTGTATGTTGACTACTATGCTTCTATTTGCTGATTTCTTGGTTATCCCATACCACATTCACGTTACACTGAAATAGGGGTGTACGACAAGTTGATTTCATATTATGGCTTCAATTTGCGTGCACGATGGCAGCATCCTCTCAAACCACAACATGGAAGAGAAGGAATAGATGAACATTATAGATCCTCTACACGGTACAATGATGATTTATACCCTTTTCTCTTTTTTGAAGATCGAGCCAGAGATCTCGCGGAGACCATTGGAGGAGATGCCTTATCTCTTGCTGATTTAGAGAATTTCCATCCAGAAGATGGGATGGTTCTTGCAAACACAACATCCATTGGGATGCAACCTAAAATTGATGAAACTCCAATCCCCAAGGTTGACCTCTTTTAAGTGCTCATTCACGACTGCCACTTATCTGTCTTTTATTCAATTTAAATATTTTGTTTAGGTATCTAAGAAGAACAAGCTGATGTACATTACCATTTGAACATGTTTGTAACCCTTAATTTTTGATTGTCTGGTCTTTGCCATCGAATAGTTCTGCCTTGTCAGATTTCCAATTACACTACGATTCAATATTGTCAAACAAATTGAAGTTGCTTTCTGTCTCTCTGCAGCATGCTCTGAAGCATTATTCGCTAGTCTTTGATGCTGTGTACACCCCCCAAAATGACGAGACTTTTGAGGGAAGCTGAAGAATGTGGAGCAACCATTGTTTCGGGCTTGGAGATGTTCATTGGACAGGCGTATGGGCAATATGAGAGGTACACGGGGCTACCTGGTAAGCTAGCCACTAAGCATATCAGCATGTAACTTATTGCATGAGTTTGGACTTCCATCTTTTTTTCTGCTTTCTTTCTTCATTATGTGTGCTATCTGTTTGCAGCACCAAAAGAACTGTTCAGGAAAATTATGTCGAAGTACTGAAGAGATTGGTGGATTTGGATTGTGCTGTCACATCTACATTTTTTCCCATTTATAGTGCAAAGCCAACATGGACTTGATTTTAGCTTCTCAGGTGGCGTGATCTGTCCACAGTTGAAGATTAGGTGTTGCGTATTATCAATGCTCATTATCACCCTGTATATTAGCACTTCGGTTTAGTTTCGAATCATATCATATAATTCATTGGCAAATAATGAACTTTCGCTGTGAATTATTTTGGTTTATTTATTTTTTCTTTGGAAAATATACTTATACTTGAGAGGTGAGAACACCATTTGCTTGCTTTATATTAATGTTGTTTTGTTGTGTGTCCATACTGATTATTAAACTTTTAGCTTGATTGCATCTTGCTGTAAAAGCATACCCGCTTTCACTTTAAGCAAACTGTCCAGGCAATTTTCTGTTGTTTCACTCCAATTTGAGTATCAAAACGAGTGACTGTTGTGAATATCAAGCCTTGCAACCTATAAAGAATATTACTTTCCCTCCCTTCCTCCTTCCTTCCTTGGCGTTGTCTCTTTTTTCGTATTATGTTGTGATATTATTGCAATTCTTTTACGCATTTTAGCATTGATCACATATAAAACAAAAGTTGATAAGTGATCCAACATTTAAACATTTGATAATGTTGTCACAAATTTCAAAGGAAAACATTCTTCTCTCTCTCTCTCTCTCTCTCTCTCTTCCACTCTTTTTTCCTCATTTAAACATGTTGACGGCCCGTTGGCAAGTAATTTTCGTGTCGCTAGCAAAGCATGGGTCCCTTAGCATGAGAGACTCTCTATCTCTTGGGACGTGGTGTTCCTGTCCATCTCAACCAACATTTCACGTAAAGTATTGTCATTTTGAAAGAAAATAAGGCACTTCATTGTACTTTGCCCATGGTTATCATTCATTTGGTTTAATGTAGATGTCTACTCGTATTGTACTGAAATCTGCAGACAATTCCACTGCCATCTCTAGAGAAAGCTTCTAGTTGCTTAGGGAGTAGCACTTTCCCATTCATCGGAAGAAAATATGAAAATTTGCATCACTCAACATGTGACGGTTGCTTTCAAAAGCACCTAAAAATTGCTCTAGTTTCTAGCCCAATCTTACAATGGAGAAAAAACGGGTGGTCCCATGATTGACGTTCAAGGAAAAAAAACAGCATTGATTGATCAGTTGTCTTGCAGAGATATTAGTCGACCTGTGCAATAATTCAGCCCACACCACATGAAGACTATACGACCTCCAGTAGTCGGAGTTGATGTCATTCATTGTTATAAACTTCATCTAGTGAGTAATTAAGTGCACAACACTGCTGTTTCACCATACATTTGGTGAGTCCAATCTTGGAGATGCTCCCAAAGTTATGGGATTGCAGTTCCAAGCTTTGCCTCCTCCTGCATGGACCTTCAAGAGACTCAAGATCTCGGAGATAGCCAAGGACCAACTCAATAATCTCTGCCGTGACGTGAAGAAAAGCTGAACTTGCCAAGCAGCAACAGCAGAGAATCAGTGGATTAAAAGCATGGAAACTGACATTCTGTCGAAAGGCGACGGAGAGATTAGGAAGAAGTGTATGTGAAGTGCTGTCCAAAGAACTGCGTGTCCAGCTACAAGCTTGGCAAGTTGGTTGAGACAAAGCAGAATGAAGGGAAAGAACTCGTGGATAAGGGTCACAGCTTAAAAGTCGTCACAGACGTGTCTGCTCATCCTCCATTGGAGGAGATACCAAATGGAGAAGTAGGTGGCCAAGCAATCGCTGCGATGATAGAAGAATGCAAAGGCTTGCCACTTGCTCCTAAAACTGTTGGCCAATCAATCGTTGGGAAGACGAGTCCCGAGGAATGGAAGCACGCAATATACTTAAGGATATCCTCCTTCCGATCAACTGCTGAAAAAGCCCACAGAGATCAATATTATTTGCAATTTAGACCCAGTGTGATGGAAAAGATAGCCTGTGTCTTTCTTATTTTCCCTTTTCCAGCCTACAAAGTTCCCAACCGTGCAGCCAAATCTGTTTCTGTCTTATAAAAATGTCTAATGGCATATTTAACTTTCCACTAAATTTCTCTTTATTCTCACCAATAATCCCCACAAGAACATGAACCCCCACTGAAGTGGTGGAAACGGTGATTGTCTCTTAAGATTATCAATCTGTCTACAATTTTTGAAATGTATTTTATTGCATTGTGGCAGTCCCCACAAACTCTCAAGTTCTTGATCACTCGGATTGGTCTACCAGCAGGAACCGACAAGATGCCAAATGCTACAGCCAACCTCTCGCTATGATACTTTAGCATCTGCTCCTTCTCCTCTTCTTCTACGTCGTGCAAAACCAACTTGGTTGATGGAACATACCCTGCAAGCTTTATTTTCAAATCTAACTCTTCTAGAAAGGCATATATTCTATCCTTTTCCAGGTGGAAAGGGTCACCAACAGAGAACGTATGGATCTTGTTCTGGACTTCAATCCAACTATAACCAGGCACTTTCTTTACACCTTTGTTCCTCATCTTCAATCTCATTCTAACCACATCAGCCCATCTACCAGATGCTGCATATAAGTTTGAGAGGAGTACGTACATGCCAGAATTCTCAGGTTGCATCTCAAAAATCATCTTTGCGGCTTTCTCACCTAGTTCAGTGTTGCCATGAATCCTGCTTGCACCTAGTAGAGCACCCCATGTTGCAGCATCAGGCTCAAAAGGCATGTCTTTCATCAACTTAACCACCTCAGCCAGCTGTCCAGATCTACCAAGAAGATCAATCATGCAAGTGTAATGCTTGTCATTTGCTGTTATACCATAATCCTCATGCATCGTATGGAAGTATTTCATCCCTCTCTCGACTAAACCATTATGGGCACAAGCAGACAACACACCAACCTGAAAGAAGCCACTAGGATATTAGGTAGAGAAGTTACAGGCGTCAAATGTAACATGAAGCTAGAAAACCATCATATATGAATTACTATGCCTACAATCTAACGATGTAAATATCTCTAGGTAAAAGCTCATTTGAACGTGCCAATTAACCGTTAAAAATCTTCAGTGAATGTACTGAAGAAAAAACGAGTAAGTTCATTGTCAAACCCACCTTATGGATTTAAAGGTGAATATAAGGAAAGATTAAACGGTTCATGCAGAACCATAGCAGCAAAATAGAAGAAACTCTACTTTTTAGTTCATCATTGCGACTGAAGGTATGTTTTCAACAAGTTTCACTCTAAATACAGAATCATCATCATGAAGGTGACCCTAACTCTGGAGAACACTAATATTGGGGATCCATTGGGGATCAAGGAAGCATATGGTCGCTGATATATGATACTTATCTTGGCGGAACTAACTTCCAATCAGCAGCAGCACTGGAGGGGCTAACTACAGAACTTGCAACATTTTTCTTCTTGTACTCTCCATTAGAAAATTGCTTTCCATAACACCCAACAAATGATCATTTTCATACAAGAAGGAACTCAACTGAACTGAAAGAAAAGGTCAAGGAGACATTTACCATTGTTACATCGTCAGGTTTGATGCCTGCTGCCTGCATTGACTCAAAAATCACCAAAGCTTCTTTTCCAAATCCATGCCTTGCATAACCAGCAATCATAGTATTCCACGAGACAACATCCTTGTCCGATATATCTTGAAATGCATCATAAGCTTCTTCTATGCTTCCACACTTGCAATACATTGACAAAAGTGCATTCCCCACAAACCACCGAGACACATATCCCGCCTTGACTAGTCGGCTATGCATTTGCTTTCCCAACTCCAAGGCAGCAATATCAGCACATGCACTCAATGAACATGTAAAAGCAGACCTATTTAATCTTTCTCTAGCTCTGTTCATCTCTACAAACTGATGCAAAGCCTCCTCGCAATGACCAGTTTGAGCATAACCAGCAATAATGGCTGCCCAGGAGATGCAGTCACGCTGAGGCATCTCATCAAACAAACTTCTCGCTTGAGAAATATTGCCACTCTGAGCATAGCATGTGATCATTGTATTCCATGAAGCAATGTTTCGACATGGCGTTGCCTCGAATAACTCCTTTGCCATGTCTATTTTCTTATATTGAACATAACCAGCAATCATTGCATTCCAAGAAACTGTATTCTTTTCTGGCATCTCATCAAAAATCCTTCTTGCTTCATCCAACAATCCATTCTGCACATAACCAGACAAGATTGCTGTCCATGCAAAAACATCCTTAGTCGGTGACTCCTCAAACAGTCTCCTTGCTTCGGACAACTCACCATTCTGAGCATAACCGGTAATCATCGTATTCCATGAGACTTCATCTTTAACCGGCATCCTATCAAAAAGATTCCTAGCCTCAACAAACCGCTTCTTCTTCACATACCCAGCCATCAAACAATTCCAAGGTACCACCTCCCAATCTGTCTTCGAGTCAAACAACATCTGCGCCTCCTCTAGCCTTCCGTTCTGTACATACGCCGCGAGCAACCCGTTCCACGACACGGCATCCCTAGTCGGCATCTCATCAAATATGCCGCGTGCCTCATCAACATACCCATACTGGGCATAACCCGACAACATCGCATTCCAAGAGACTACATCCCTCGTGGGCATCCGCCCAAACAGCGCCCGGGCTGCAAAAAGGTCCCTATTCTTCACATACCCAGAGATCATCAGATTCCACGAAACCAAATCTCTCGCGGTCTCGGGCATTCCGTCGAACACTTGCCTGGCAAGACTGAACTTGCCATTCTGCAAGTACCCAGAGATCATGGCATTGTAAGAGACGGTGCTCCGGCAGGGCATCGAGTTGAAGACCCTCAGAGCGGCCTCGCATTGCCCATTGCGCATGTGGGAAGTTATGGCCATGTTCCATCTGATCACGGCAGGGACTCCCGAGGCGACCGGCGACTTTCGCTTCGGTCCGCTCTCTTCCGGCGACGAAGATGGCGACGGCGGCGGCGATGTTCGCCTCCAACAAGAAGGCTTCGAGCTCGTCTTCACGGTTGGCTGACGCGAGCGTAGGGAGCGGCTGACGTGAAACCGTCTGTACCAGTAGTTCCCGCGCAGCATCCCTCGAGCCGTCAGGGCTTGGATGAGGGCGAGGGGACGATAGAAGACGAGGGTCCTCATGTGCACGAACGATCACGAGTCGGTTCGGATGACGAAACCTGGCGCGCTTCGCAAAGGCTAAGATGCGGCGAGAAGTGGCGATGATGACCGACATGCGTCGGGTTCCCAGGAAAAATGTTGCCAACGTCATGTCGTTCGACGCGGGTACAGCGGATCATAGTGTTTTACGGCTAATTTCCTCTTGTGCCTCGTCAGGAGCTCGGAATGTAAAGATTTGAGGAAATCGAGGGAATATTACACGACGAAAGCCCTTATCGAAGCTTCAGCTTCCCTCCCATTAGTGAGGTAATACCTTAACCACACCAAATATCCAAAAAGGGCCCTTGATTTAAACTCGATACATGTCGGGTTCCCTGAAAAATCGTTGTTGACGTCATGTTGTTAGACGGGTGCAATGGATCATACTTCCGTTATAATTGTTTTACATTTGATCACGACGATTTTATGTAATGTTGTAAATCAATTTAATAACGCGTTTCGCTGTTATGTTGTATGGTACACCTAAGGTACCGAAAGGTCCGAAGTGCTAATTATTATTTTCCTTCAAAGATTTAATAAGGAAAATTTTTTTTTTGATTTAACTTTGCAAAACTAAGTAGAAATCTAATCGGCCACATGTTACCATTTATAAAATTGTGGCAGATAAGATGCTTGATGTTAAATAAGAATCAAATTCCAAACAGCTGCTTGAAAAGGAAAAACAAGATAGAAAGGTAAAAATCAAACGTGTGCTGAGCCTAACAATATTTGTTTTGTTACAAAACTCGATAAAAAAAACAAGATTTACCTTTTAAATCTTATACACCGGGCAATCTCAATTGAAATCCCACTAAAGAGAGTAACCTAAACTAATTACGAGCGAATAATTCGATTGGTAGTACAAGTACCTCCACCCAATTAATGTCACTATACTATCCCCTGAGAAAGTGGTTGGTTACAGAGGCAATGAACTGGTGGCGATTGCCGCGGTAGACTGATAGTTGCCGGCTAAAAGAGGATCGCGAGGAAGCAAAGACGCGGATAGCAGTCGTGGATTGGCATCTCAGCGCAAGCCAAACAATCTGAACAAACATAAGATTAGCCCATCCATGCAGATGTTGCATTGCCAGATCGAGATTATTCAAAGAGCAACGATACATCCTCCGAACAATCAAAGTCGAACTCCTTCCGAACACCACTCAATGGCGCTCCCGATACTCGATGACAACATGGGTCACATTCAGAACCATTTCGGATACTCTTAAGAGTCGGAAGACAAATCATTTTCCTTATTCCGATAGATGGTCGACCTCTTGTCAGTCACACGATACATAAGAGTAGCGATGATGTCAAATGTTTCTCCCCAAGTAGCGCTGCAACATTTAGCTTTCTTAGCCAGATGAACCACTAACAGCAGATGTGCATACCTCCACCTGTCATAGATCAGTGTTGGCAATATTAGATCCTAATGAGTAAACCTGGACAGTAGGTTCGTTCACAGAGGTAAGCAGTTGCACCATTTACACTGACAGAGACAATGAAGTGTGCAGTGATACCACAGTAAGTTCAGCTCCAATTACCAATCGGAGAGGCATTGAGCATTGATAGCATACCGTAGTACTGAATTCACATTAATTTGCATTCCGTCCTAACTTTTCGTCATTTCTTCCTAATAAGAAAGATCCCAATTACGTCTTCCCACACCATTCATAGAGAGAGATTCATTGACCAGAAGTCCTATCTGGAAGTGAAACTGATTTCTGCTTGCCTTAGAAGGACTACATTGCTGAGATTGTCACCTATAAGAGACCTGAATCACTTTCATTCACTCCTCGATCAATTAGAGCTCATTGTGGAAGAAGAAAAGGCAAGATAATATTGCACTCTGGAGATCAATACTCCGTATTTTGTTATGTCTTCATAAAAAAAATGGTAAAAGATTGACCATTACCTTACCAAGAACCTCACCTTCTGAAGAGCCATGTTCACTCTTCCCGGTGGTTGGAGCCAACCCTCAGTTATGCTGATGAATGGTCATGAATAGAGGCCACAGCCAGAAACAGTCACTGTTACCACTCTGCTTGCTTGCCAATATACAAGTATGATTATGGGGAGCTCACGCCTTATCCTCAGCAGAAGAGTCTTAGCTAACAAGAACACAGGTGCTGTTCTCCTCAATCTGTCTTTCTATTGTCCAAGTCACGAATCATAGGAGATTCAGCGAATAAGAAATCTTGAAATCTCTTAAGTGATCATAATTCCAAGAATATACATGTTACCTTATCAAAAAGGTTGACCATGACATACAATAGTAAAGGATTCAAAATTACTCCAAAATTTCTCAATGAACAGCATAAATCTTCTACATATCAACTGCTACCTCATGGCTCATCTTCCCCTCCTTTCAAGCCTTCCTCTCTTTCTAAATGTCTTCTTATTTTTTCACCTTTCAGGAAATCAAGAAACGTGTCCCCTCATAGGCCATGTAGCCTCTATAAGAACAGGATCCTTTTAGAGGACAAAGCATAGGGACATAATGTGTGTGTCAGCTCTTCATTCAACATGGCAGGAGTCGAGTCTGGAGGGGGCAGGGGATGATCTGTTGTTCTTTTCTAGTTTTAACTGTGTAATGGTTCGGGTTCAAGTGATAACAAAGTAAGAACCAAAAATAGAGATGCAATGTAAGGTCCTCAAGAGAAGCCAACCCTATATGCTCCCCATCAAGTATTCTAGGTATCCCAAAGAGCGCGAATCCTGGTAGTGTCAACCAATTCGCTTTAACTTGTTTTACTTTGAAAAACAGCCTCATTCATTCGACATTGACCGTAATACCCTTTTTAATCTGAAGATGCAAGGTGTACTGGGGTGAAGCTAAAAACTCGAATAAAGAAGGCATCATTTACGGTGGGACAGCATTTGGTTCAATAACCACTGCCTTCATTGACTCAAAAATAATCAAAGCCTCCTTTAAAAGTCCATGCCTTGCATAACCAGCAACCATGGTATTCAACGAGGCAGAATCCTTGTCTGCTATACCATGAAATACATTGTAAGCATCTTCAATATTTCCACACTTACAGTACATTGCAAGGAGTGCATTCGCCACAAAACATCCAGATTGGTATCCTGCCTTTATCAGGTATCCATGCAATTGCTTTCCCAATTTCAAGGCTCCGGTTTCAGCACATGAACTAAAAGAACAAGTCAAAGCTGATCTGTTTGGCCATTCTCCATATCTGTTCATTTCTAGAAGCAGCTGCAAAGCCTCTTCAAAATGCCCAGTTTGAGCATACCCAGAAATAATAGCAGCCCAAGAGATGCAATCATGCTGAGGCATCCGATCAAACATGCATCTAGCTTTGGAAATGTCACCGCCCTGAGCATAGCCCGTGATCATTGTATTCCAAGAAGTGATGTCTCGACAAGGCATCACCTCAAACAACTGTCTCGCTTTGTCTATTTCCTTTGATTGCACGTACCCCGCAATCATAGCATTCCAAGAGACACTATTCTTTTCCGGCATTGCATCAAAAATATGTTTTGCTTCATCCATCATTCCCTTTTGCACATATCCAGACATTAAAGCTGTCCATGCAAATACATCCCGAGCTGGTGAGGCCTCAAACAATCTTGTTGCTTCTGACAACTCGTCATTCTGTGCGTAACCTGCAATCATAGTGTTCCAGGAAACTTCATCTTTGAAAGGCATCCGATCAAAAAGCTGTCTTGCATCAACCAACATCCTCCTCTTGACATACCCAGCCATCAGATAATTCGAAGGAATCACCTCCCAATCCGTCTTCAACTCAAAAAGCTTACGCGCTTCGTCCATCCTACCATTCTCTACAAATGCAGCAAGCAACGAGTTCCAAGATATATTATTCTTGCAAGGCATCTCGTCAAAGACCTCTCTCGCCTCATCCACCAGTCCATTTCGGGCATAACCCGACAACATCGCATTCCAAGAAGCAACGTCCCTCGCAGGCATTTGACGAAACAACGCGACAGCAGCAGAAACATCTCCATTCCTCATGTACCCACTAATCATACAATTCCAAGAAACCAGATCCCTCTCCGGCATTTCATCAAACATCTCTCTAGCAAGACCCAACTGGCCATTCTGCCAGTACCCTGTTATCATCGCATTGTACGAGATGACACTCCGATGGGGCATCGAGTTAAAGATGCGAAGAGCCAGCTCGCACTGGCCGTCACGCATGTGGGCAGTGATGGTCATGTTCCATCTTCTCACGTCCCCGTCTTCTGATACAGTTGTCGGGCGTCGCTGCCACTCGTTCGTTCCCGGCGGTGAAGTTTCCTCCGAGGAACACGACTTGGGTTCTCCGCTTCTTCTCGCTCGGAGCCGGCGATGAGAGCAGAAATGTCTGTACCAGCAACGCCCACGCATTGCTCGGCCAATCAAAGTTTTGAAGAGACTCGAAGTGGTGGGACATGGGTTCCTAATCTAAACAGCAAACGAGCAGCCTTTAGAGTATATCAGCAAACGACGCCTCAAGATATCATCACATCACATCACATCACAACTTGATCTGTCACCTTCGTTCTGAGCAAACCAACACCACCTCACCACCTCATTGCAATTTGAACTGCGCCTTCGATCGATTTGCCATTACAGCGAAACGGTAGCGGCAGGATCGAACGGACGTTCATCGGTCGTTCGAGCAACCTGCGACTTCGCGATGTCCGCGAGCAGCAGCTCCTCCAGTCCTTGAGCGCGCAACAATCATTTTATTGAGAAGTGACCTCCGTGAGAACCCCAAAAACATTAAATTTACCATTTTTATTGGAAATGCTTTTCACATTTTATTGAATTGAAATCATAATAAAAGTTTTCATTAAAATTATCCCCATTTATTCACATCACAACTGATCTGTCACCTTCGTTCTGAGCAAACCAACACCACCTCACCACCTTTGCAATTTGAACTGCGATCGATTTGCCATCACAGCGAAACGGTGGCGGCAGGATCGAACGACGTTCATCGGTCGTTCGAGCAACCTGCGACTTCGCGATGTCCGCGAGCAGCAGCTTCTCCGGTCCTCGAGCGCGCAACAATCATTTTATTGAGAAGTGACCTCCGTGAGAACCCCAAAAACATTAAATTTACCATTTTTATTGGAAATGCTTTTCACATTTTATTGAATTGAAATCATAATAAAAATAATAGGAATGAATCTCCCATTTTTTCGAGTTAACTAGATAATTTTAAAAATGTTTTCTTAATAATAATCACTTACGTTATCTAAATAAAATGAACGGACAACTAATCGTGAAAATTTTTAAACATAAATTACTATCGATAATAAAAATATTTTTTATTAATTAATTATTTCAAACTCGATCAGTTTTAAAAAAAATGTTATTCAACTCATTTATTTTTGCTAAATAAATGGAGCCTAAAAGATAAATTTATTAAAATGAGTTATAAACCTATTTATTGTCTTTGGATTTAGAATTGCAAAGCCCGAAAATATAGAAGTGTTAAATGAGTTTAAGATTTACCGAGCAAAAACGGGTTTCCACGAAAAAAAAAGAAAGAAAAAAAAAGAAGAAGTGGAGGAGAGCCGCACGTGTCAATCACGTGATCGTTCTCGTGCGCGATTTGATCACCTTCTGGTCCGAAGTTCAATTCGGACAGTGAGTTTCTCGTCGGAACGCAACGTCGTCTCCGCCTCGAATTCTCTCGTCAGCGCGCGAGCATCAAGGGGCAGAATGGCAGCTCCTTCGGCCTCGAAGCTGGCCGCGGCCGCGGCGGAGAGGGTCGGCTCCGCCGCGCGCCGCCAGGTCCTCACCCTGACGGACGCCGCCGCCTCCAGGGTCCGCCAGCTCCTGCAGCAGCGCCAGCGCCCTTTCCTCCGGCTCGGCGTCAAGGCTCGCGGCTGCAACGGCCTGTCCTACACCCTCAATTACGCAGGTATAGCCGTTCGGCAATCTCGTACTTCCCGAAATCCTGGGGATCATTTTTTTCTTTTCGGGATCGTTTCTACCGATAATTGATCTGCTTACGTCGGAATCTGGATAAGGTTGGGTTTTTCGACAAAGAACGAGGCTTTGTGTCTCCTTGTCCCTCAATTCTCTTGCTCTAACTTTGTTGTTTTTTTGGTGGATTGAGTAATGCATTTCCGGGATGACTTTAAGAGGTTACGAATTTCGTGAATGTTGTGGTCGATCAAATTGGATGAAAGAAGATGCCGGGACCAATTCTAGGGTTTTTTGATTCCTGTGGTCGTGTGTACTTGCAGAACAAATTTTTGGGGGGGTTACGATGGCACGATGAATAAGAAAGAATGCGTCTGCAGGGTCTGCGGTTGAATAATGGTGGACACTGTCATTAGATGCCCCAGTTTCGAGATCGAGCTGGTTTGAAATCACCATAAGATGTTGGAATTACCTGTTGGGAATATGGTGTGGGTTGAGGTTCGATTGTACATTGAATGGGTAGCTCAGGTTGCTTGAGATTGGATATGTTAAATGGTATGAAGTTTCAATTTGCTAGGTTACATGGTAAAACTGATGACGTTTGCATAATGATCCGACAACTATGCATTCTCCAAAGCATGCTTCTCATTTGTATCTGCATCATGTAAGTGGTTTTTTATAGAAGTCTATTGATGACACTGATGAGGTATTTACCCTTCATTCCAGAGTAGCGGAAATTTCATAGTTTTCAAGTGAAGTCTATTAAAATTTGAAATGACATACCGGCAAGTTATGATGACTATCATTGTTAGTTGTTTACATTGTTCCTTAATACTTTGTCACACGATGATAAAGCTCTCATGGGAAAACCATCATTAGAGTACTAAATTTCCTCATCGGATTACTAACTCATAAAAAAGAAATAAACAAAGTGCATTAAGCTTTCGAGATGATGAACGAATCCAACTTCTGCATTTGCATCTTATTTCTATTTATTTTATTGGAATAGGCATGCTGCTATGATATTTTACTTGATATATTGCAACTTCATAGAGGAATCACTTGATCTCATTTGAAGTGGTTGAAACTTACTTAATTGTCTAGAAAATGTCAAATTTCTGATATTATTGTCCGTATGGTTTTATCATTCCATTTGACACCCAAGGTTGGGCTTCATAAATGCTCTTTGGTGATATTTTTGCCTGGTTTTTGCGCTTGCTTGGACTTGAGTGCATCACTTGTGGTTTTTTTTTTTGGGGTAAAATTTATTCCTCCGGGAGCAACTGCATTTCCTACTCAATTTTCTGAATTTCTCATAATGCTGTTCCAGAAGTAAATCCTTGAGATTTTAAGTATGACGCAAAGCGTTGTGGCAATCTCTAAAAAATGAGAAAAGGAAAGAGAAATGGTCTGTCCTGTTTGAAGAAAATACAAAAGGTCAATTCTTTGGTTAGTAATTTAGACAGTTAATTTTCGACCAAAAAAAAAATTAAACAGTTAATGATGTTTTTGGTTGCTGGGTGTTAAGTTTGGGTTTGGCTTTGCCTTGTGAAATTTTTCAGTAAATTTGGTGACCAGTCTTAATTCCTGGGTCAAAAGCTGGAAAGGCTTAATTTATGTTGCTCAGTGTGGAAAACAAAACCTTTATGTTGTAGGTAATCATGAAATATTCTCAGGAATCAAAATGTCTCGGTGTAACTTTTGCTTCGTTTTGGTTGTGTGTTAAGATACAGGAGTCCAATTCTATGATTTTTTTCCAGAATGAAGGCATCTGCATCTGTCTATTTTTGTTATGCTCCTGTTTTGTGATAGCATCCAAAAGCAGGGACTAAATTTTCTTTTAACAAATTTATCTTTCTTCAGTCATGTCTATTAGGCAAGAATTCTGGCCATTGTCACATGCCTATGTTCATATCTGAGAGGGTTTGAAAACTTACAGTCTCATATGGCAAGAGGGCTGTTAGAGAGTTGTCCTCTAAAGTTCTTAGTCATCTTAGTTTTCTGTATAGGATGCTAGTTTACATTTATGCTGATAAAATGTAAAGGTTAACCATCTTTCATGAAAGGTAATGAGACAGAGCAAACATTGATAGGAAATAAGTGCAGATTGAGACGTTCTTATCCATGTATGCCTGGACCCAAAACATGGAAATAAGTAGATAAACCATACCTTGTGAGTTTCAAGCTAGTGATTGATGCTCCTATTGTCTTTTCTTTTCTGATATATTGATTACTCATCTACTGGAGGAAATTTTGTCTACTAATTTTCAGATGCAAAAGGGAAGTTCGATGAGTTGGTTGAAGACAAGGGTGTTAAGATATTGGTTGAACCAAAGGCTCTAATGCATGTTATTGGAACCAAGATGGACTTTGTAGATGACAAGCTCAGGTAACTGGTGTGCATCTCATCTATTCCCCTATCATGTGCAAGAATTATTTTTTCTCCATAGTCCATATATGACAAGTATCCAAAATTTATTCAACTCACCGTAATTTACAACTTATATTCCAGTCTAGATACGATGTTATCCGGGAAAAAGAAAATTACTTTAGCTGCAACTTTATTTGCACATTATGTCTGTTGAAGTTGTTTCTAGGTTCTAGTCCTAACATTAATTTATATGTCTGATGGAAGATACATTGAACAAGTGTTAGTTGATGTGTGTCCAGATACTTATGCAAAAGTCCAACTGTATGTTTAGTCGGTTAAGTCATAGAGGGCTTGCAAAATGCCCTTGATTGCAAGGCTTTTAGTCCCTAGATTGACCGATGATATGATCTAATTTTGGTTACATTTCTGTCTGTAATGATCTTTTTGGATTTTATACTACTGTATCTCGCCTTCCAGTGTTGACTAGCTTCTCTGCAGGTCTGAATTCATCTTCATCAATCCAAATTCTAAAGGGCAATGCGGCTGTGGAGAGTCCTTCATGACGACGAGTAATTCAGAGGCAGCTAAACGTGGAGGCAGTTGAGGATGTCACAAATGAATGTCATGACCGAAGCATATACTAGGACATGGAAAAAACATATTGTCCCTGTCAATGGAAAATGTTCTGCTAACCACTTGTTTGTTAGATCATGGCCGAAATAAATAGCATTGCTTCCTCTTTTCTCCCTTTTCTTCTTGGGGAAGGTTGCAAAATCTTTTTGTTTGTCTGAAGATCTTTTGTCTTGGGGCAACATACTGTGTATATTCGGCTTCCTGAACAGATGTGTATTTCCCACAGCGTAAATAACAGGCAGAGTTGTTGCTATGCGGTCAGTTTCATATATTCTCATTTGTGCTTGTGTTTTCTGAATGTAGTTAACAAGATCTTGTATTTTTTCCTTCCTATGTCTGTTTGTCTCTCAATACTTAGCTTGGTAATTAGGGTAATCCTGAACTTGGGTCCATTTTCACGGATCAGTAAAATGTGTTTTAATTCAAACAGGTTCTTTTCGCATTATAAGCTATGGGATTCAAAATCTTAGATTCATACAAATGCTTCATTCATCAAAAACAGTGAGAATGTGATTTGAGTATGCAGATTTGTTATTGTAGAGAAAGATGCTCTCGGATGCGTATGTCTTTAGCAGGCTTTCACGATTGGTGTTGCTTGTGAAGTCTCAAGTCCGCTTTACCTTCTGGCACAAAATCGCTAGCGGGATTGCTTCAATGCATAATAATTGCGATGCAATTCCTAACTGGTAGGTAGATGCCATCAAATTTTGCCCATTGTTGCAAATTCCCACTGCTGCCTCCTTTAGGAGTCGGGCCATGTCTTGGTCCCAGCGTGGTCAATCATCCTCTCGGACTAGCTATGGCTAGCTTAGAAACGAAATGCTCCAATGTTCCTAGATATTCTTACTCCCACAGGACCATTTGTATCAATATGCTTTGATTGCTAGCACATTCACAAATTTCCAATACCTCTAAAATTTCACTGAACGGATTTCAGAATCCATTTTACAGCATTCAGTTTGTTCTTGCTCCTGAGCAAATGTACGGTTCACAAGCAGGTTACTCTTTTTGGGACTTCCAGTGGTTTAACCAGAGGTCTCGTTCCTGCCCCCAAGTCCAACCCCGTGTCACTAGGCCGCCATGCCAGTGGCACTTACAAGTCACGTCCGCTTCCAGTGTTTATCAAGTCAGAATTGGCTTAAATCAAAAGCTCTGTTATTGCATCCATATAAAACAGTAAACACCATACAACACCCATGAAATAACACAGAGCCGGTTGATGATGTTGCAGATCCGCTCTAACAATAGGAGAGTATATTTCCAACGCAATTGGAGAAATGCTAACTATCGCAGATGAGGCTCTACGATGGCACGAATATAACTGGAAAAAGCTCCTTAACAAGATTTTGTCCCGTGTATTCAGACATGTCCGATCAAGAATGATTGGATTCGCCTGAGAAGAGCGCAGATCTTATGTTTCGATTTCTGTCTTCTTGGGAGTAGACAACCGGTGCTTTGACCATTCTTCAAGTGCCTTCCTGTGGAGCCCATTCATCCGAATGTAAGGACGTCTTTCCTTGATTATCCTCTCGGCATTTTTCCAGTCTTCTGCAACCCCAAGAGCCACCAGCAGAGCACATGATACTGCCACACTCCTTCCATGACCTGGAGATTAGTTTAAAGAAAAACATTTCTCAAATAGATGCAAATAGTTTAGCTTGGTAAGTGCCAACAGAAGAAAAAACATGAACAGAACTTCACACGAGACAATGCACATCTAGTAAAATCATCTTCCTCGGTAATGTCAAGCACAAAAATTCTGAGTTCAAGGAAGAAATCTGTCCCATGAAGGACAATCTCAACAACTCCTTAATAGCAAAATCTAGATGTTCCTCTGGTGACAATAGTATGTAATGCTTAACACCATAATGTCACTAATTCAACCACATTATCAAGGTCTCATGTTACACGTTAAGATCACTAAATTTGGTGTCTCAAATATTCTTGCACCAATAGAATATATCATCTCATCCCACTAGTAAGAAAATTTATCCTGTATCTCTTTGCCCGATGACATAATGATGCAAAGACATGTATAAATCCAATTTCCATAACTTCCCTCTATACTCAAATCATGCATTAACATTTCTTCATCTTGTGTCTGACTACATGTTCTAGTATGTGTCATGCTAATTGATGCATCCCTAAGTAATCAATTAGACTCAAATAGTTGCTGAAGAGTACACGCAGAACTGCAGAAGGCAAGCAATTCTACTAACAATTTGTTAGATCTCAACATGGAGATATCATCTTTTGCTCAAATGATTCTATGTGTATTTTTTTGCCAATACATCTATAACATGAAATATAAGAACTGAGAACAACTATTAACTGTTCCCTTTTCTTTTCTTTCTTTAGATAGTGCCACTATGATTTTACACAATATTTAGATGTTAGATATTAGTATTGACCTTCTTCTGGTTCAGAACAAAACATCTATCGACTTAAATGTTACAAAATAAGCAGCTTGAGCTTAGGAGCACTGCAAAGTTTAACAGATACGGCTTAGGAAAAAGGTGTCATCCTCAAATAATCTGATCTAATAAATAAGACCCTAAGTTTGCTTGATGCAATTATAGAAATAGACAGCTCACAAATCAAGAGAATAAACCAAGGAGATAGCCACTTGATATCATACATTTACTTGAAGGTTTAATACATGTCACACTAGTTTCAAAATCCCAATCACTTGAGGAGAGTAAGAAACAAAGAAATTGATTGAGAATATGACCATCAGCTGTGTTACACAGTTACTCGTTGATCAAGCTTCATGCAGTTAAAACACTTCTATGACAGCGGATTGCCTATTGTTAGAATTTGGATTCCGGGATATAAAAAGATAGATGATTGATCCTACACTATCCACAACAAGCTTTCTGACAAAGTCGAACATATACCACTCCTAGACATGCACATAAATCATGATCAACACCGACTGCTCAACAAAAATATCTTTTCTCATCCATACCATAGGCACAATGAATGAACACGGGCCTGTTCAGTCCCCTCTTCCGACAAGCCCACTTCACTGCGGACTCGATCTCCCCCGGCCCTGGCGACCGCGTATCCCAAGTCGGGACGCAGAAATACGCGTGCCCGCGCAGCTCCGGCCGCCGCGGGAGCTCGCAAGTGCAGTCCACGATCGCGGGGTCGCCGGGAGGCAACTTATCGAGCGAAGACGGCCACCCACCAACAAACACTCCCTCGCAGATCTCGCTGTACGGGGCCTCCCCGCTCCTCAGCCGCCTGACCGCGGAGAAACCCCTGACGAAGTACAGGTAGGGACTGAAGATGACGACCGACCAGACGGGGAAAGACCCATCTGGGTTCTTGCCCAGAAGCAGAGGGAGGTTGATGGACGGGTGCGAAGCGAGCGAGACGAGCAGCGACACGAGGGACGCGTACAAGAACGGCAGGGACAGCAATTCGAAGCCGGAGCTCCTGAGGTATGCGAAGAACAGGAACAGAGCCGTGGCCTTCAACCCAATCAAGAACGATATGCCCACTCCCATAACAAGTCTCTTCCAAACAAGAATCGAACTGCTATGCTAGTGCTTAACAAAAATTCAAGCACGGATTCTTCCTTCTGGGCTGAAGGGTGTATGCAAGATGAATGATCTTGAAGAAACGTAAGAGAGAAAAGATTCGGAAGAATAAAGGAATTCGATGCATTCGACGCGATCATTTGACGGCGAGAACACGACTTCGCGTTTTCTTGCATTCGTTCTGTCATATGAACTTAACCGGAAGTCGAACCGGACCGACGTTTCAACCGAAACTTGTCGCAAAACGAGCCGGAAGTCTCTACGATCCGGCCCAAAAAAAGTTTCGTGATCCGATAAAGAAACGGAAAAATGGCACTAATAGTCTCTAAATTTTAGCCCATTATATAATGTTGTCTTTAAATTTTTAATATGATCAATGTAGTCCTTAAACTATTTATGAATGTTCAATCTAATTATTAAATTTTCGATTTGTTCAATCTAATTATTAAATTTTCGATTTGTTCAATATAACACTTCAACTTTTGATGGCAAAGTCAAGTCAATTATGTCATTACTCATATTTTAGAATGTCTTTTCATTTTAATCCATTTATGAATGGATAAAAGATATGTCGATTTTTTTTCATAACCTTTTTTGTTATTTGGTCTGATCGATCCTATATGTGTGTGTTTATGATCACTATAATTGGAAAAACTAGAACTTCATTTAGAGTTGTACAAGTTGATATCCCCCTTATTTTAATTTATTAACTTGCAAATGTAACTAAATCATAAATGGAGTTAAGAAAACACGAAATACAAAAGCTAGAAATTTTTATCTATGTAAACAATAAGGTTAATGCATTTTACAGACAAGGTTAATACCACTAAAAATTTCAAATTAATACATATGTAACAAATTTGCCTATAACTAATTTTTTGACCACTAAAAATTCAAAAATGGCACAATACGAATTTAGACATTTATATTTGGCATATGGTTTGGGTGAATGGTTCTATTTGCTCGTATTAAGTTTAAAATCGATACATTATTAACCCATTAGAATACATATGAATTCAGACATTTATTTTTCGCACCCAATTCTACCTGTTTGTAAAATTTTGTGAGCTTCTCTCATGTCCTCCCTCTATGTCGAGTCATGAGTATGGAATTAGCTGTAGTGGTAATGGTTAAGACCTATCTATTAATTTGTTTTTTAAGATCAAAAGAAGAAGAACCGAAAAATTTTGGTTGAAATGCTGCTTCAACAGGTGAGGAACTTTGGGTCGAAACAGGTGAGGATTGAGGATGACTTTTCTTTTTGGGCTTGGTTGAACTTGTTTCTACAGGGGACTCTTTTCTATGCATGTTTTCTTAGTTGTGCCTTTCTGGGACAAAAAAAGCTTGTTGAACTCTTAACTTGTTTTTGGCCTGTGGATATTGGTAAGAGTCTATGCTTTTCAATCTTTCATATTCATCCATTAGTTGCTTCTAAAACATGGTCAAATGGGGAGTTTTCCTCAAAAACACGGTTGAAAGGGGATGTCTTTGGATGGTTGGAATTATATTCATTCATCTGGAGTAAATTTTAACATTTTGAGATGTGCATTGTGTGCTAGTGTAGTTGCATCGCTATTGTTCTACTCTCTTGCAGATTATTTGCTTACCATGAATGATAGATTAATGTGAGAGGTCTAACACGCAAGCTGTTTTTTATGTGGGTGCTTCTAGCAACTTAGAGCAAAGGTCGATTAGAGAAACCTGTCTATAGCTAAGCAAGTGATGGACATCTGCTTTTCAGAATTTAGCTATGTGAGAGTTGCAAATGTGGAAAACAAAACTGGATTTGGAATTATAGATGCCTTAATATGTTGGGATTCGTTGTAATGCAATCATGAGCATGATGAAAGCCGATGATTATTTGGGAGATGCATTTGTCTAGGTAAATGTATCGTGGGTAGTCGATTTTCTCTTGCCCTGTCCTTTTGGTTTGATGTTTTCTATAACTGCCTATCCTGTGTGAAGCGTTATGATTTTCCAGTGATCTTTTCAGTGACCTTCCAAAATGTTAACATGCTCTGCTGTTTCCCTTTTGCCTTTTCTTCTCAAGGAATGTGATAAAGATGTCTCGGAGTTTCCCAATTTCAATTTTAATGTCTCCCATCATGGTGATTATGTGGCAATAGCATCGGAACCAATATGCCTTGTGGGGTTGGATATTGTTTCTTGCACTATTCCGTGGAAAGAAACGGTTACCGAATTCATTCAAAACTTCTCATCATATTTCTCAAGATTGGAGTGGGATTTTATAATAGGTGCTGGCAATGAAGAACAAATTTTGGTTGAATTTTACAGGTAGTGTTGTCCTCTACCTATAATAATCAGGATAATTCATTCAATCGCCCTCTTCATCTGTGGTTCAAAGGTGTATACTCATAATTTTTTGACATTTATCGCTCAAAATCGCGCCTTGTGCTCTTCTTGTGCCTCTATTAGACAATTCAGACAATATAAAATGGGATTGACATGGATGATGGTCTGTGCAACTTATTATTGACAAATAAGAACAGTAAAACACTATATCTTTTTACAGCCTTCCCTTCCCCTTTCAGTCAGGATATACAGTGTCAATTGTATCTTTGAATAATGTCCTTGCAGATGCAGTTGATAGCACTTACGTAGGACATAATGTTTACAACCAGTTGTGTCTAGCGAGAATGAATATATCTGTGCCCTAACGGAGATCTAGGATTTGTTGCTAATATTTTTACAGCGAGCAGAAGATGTCAACTGGTTGTCCGATCATTATCAGTTTGTGTGCTAATTTGGTGTGGAACAACTGATCGAAAAGTGAGATGTCACTTGCTTTGCTCTTCTTTTAACTTCAAATTATGGACCATGAAGGTTACTATCTGTTCTCATAGCCAATACCAGGTAAGATTTGTATGGACAAATTTTTCATGGTAACACTTTAAGGAGGATTGGCTGTAAATGGATAGTGTGTGGTGACAATGGAGATTGGCAGTATTTAGAGGATACCCTTTCTTCTGCTTTTGGCTTCTTTACCTCTGCGTCTGTTGCTGTGCATGTATCCTTCATGTACTCTATTCCATAGCACTGCTTGCGGTGGTTTTTGGCATGGTCTAGGTGAACGCTTTGTCTCTCTATGTAATTAAGGCCTCTCACCCTTAAAAGAAACCTTTTCCTTTCACCTTCGAGTTAGTGAATCATTGATTGCATAATCAGAAGGAAGATGGCATCTTTTTTAGGTTCACATTTTTCGTAAGTTTCAGATTATTTATAAGTAGACTATTTATAGACCTCAGCATTTGGACTTCAATTTTTTGAAGTTGTTGGCCTTTATTATGGTTGATAAACTGCATGACATCACAAATACCTAAAAGACTGAAGTTATCATGGAACATTGTGGAATTCATATATCTGTCGAACTTCCCTTCATGCGCAAGGCAGTTCACCGAAGATATGTGCAGTTCAAATAGCTACTCATAAAGAGGGGGATGCGAGGAAGGGAACATGGAGTCTCTTGCTCCCATAACATGATAAGTTGGGTGGGAGTTTAGCTATTAGAGAACTGTGTTCATTGTTACAATGATGACCCTATCCAACTTAAGTCAACCTATTTGGATAACAAACTTCAAGAAGGAACTTGCCAGATATGACTCGAGGAAAGACCCAGGAAATAGAACAAATGAAATATCTATGGTGATCTCTAGATTAACAGTTTCCCTGTGGATGTGTAGTGATATTCATTTGCATTGCATTTGGCGTAGCATCAGGATTTTCGATCAGCTTCCTTACTGGTAATATTTGGCTCGTGACTTCTACAGATATTGGTGCTTGAAGGAAGCATATGTCAAAGCCATTGGCAGTGGATTGGCATGTGGCTTGGATAGAGTCGAGTTTCACCACGCTGGTTGGACAAACATAAATGTTAAAATCGACGGAACTTTTTCGCCGCACTGGAAGTTTTGGCTCCTTGATTTGGGAGAAAAACATTATCTCTCTCTCTCTCTCTCTCTCTCTCTCTCTCTCTCTCTCACACACACACACGCGCGCGCGCTCAAAATTTTCTGCCATTAGCTGATGTTTGATTCAGTCCCACAGTTTGAATAGAAACTAAGAATATTATTACCTTTGGATATGCCTACATCCAAGATTTACTGCAAGCCTTCTGAGTTGTGAGTGTTGTCTTGAAATATCAAACGGGACATTACTTCTTGCTGTGTAGATTAATAAAAAGTTGTGTCAATACTCTTTAAGTCCTGGCTTATGACAAATTGACAATTGAATTACTCTAATCCCTGTGTGCTACTTCTGCTGAATATTCTGGTTAGAATTTTGCGGATGCCTCTTGCATTTTAGTGAAATCCAATTGAAACCCCTTGTACTTCAATGTAGTTCTGTAGCCCATTGCATTTTTTGAAAGTTCGGTGTTAATCGAGTTTTGTCGTAGCAAGAGGGGGTCAATCGGATTTCCCATAGATTTTTGGTAAAGTATGAGCACGTACTTTGTGCCTCGTTGCTCAGAAAAATTCCTTCCATCTTCTCTGCCATTGCAGATATCCGTCGCAAGGGGTCACCCAAGATCAGCAACCAAAAGCTACAAGAGCACATTGAAAAGAGTGGAATTTTCCGAGGATGAATATTTCGCTGGTTTCCATCTTGCAGATGCTAGTTTCGTCTTGCAAACAGTGGAACAGCTCATCTCGATTCTACAGGACGCCAAGAAAGCCTGAACCACCAAAGGAGCGTGCAATGCAGCGTTAGCCGGAGAAGGTGGCAGAAACCAAAATAGCAGCAAAACCATTTCAAGGGTCTTGTTTGTATATCTGTAATGCAAGCAAATTGCTATTGGGTTGAGGTTGAAGAAATGTATTCTATCTTTTCTGGCGAACGAAGAAATGCATGTACTGTCACAAATTCAAACAATAATGTCAAGGAAAAGGCCCAATCATATAGGGGTGAGCATGATGAACCGCTTGAACCAGATACCGGACCGGACCGGACCGGCCGGTTTGGTCCGGTTCTCGAGAGTATCGGTTCGGTTCCCGGTTCCTAAAAGTGGAACCGGTTTCTGGACAGTTCGGTTCCTGGTTCTAAAGTGAGAACCGGACCGGACCGGACCGGACTGGATCAGACCGATAAATATATATATCTACTTTTTAAACTTTTTGAAGAAAAAAAGAAAACCCAATCTATTCCCTCTTGCCTTTATCAATTTTTTTTAAAGATTGATTCCATTGGTTCCATTAGAAAATAGAAAAATAAATACATTTATTTATTTAAAATAGAAAGCCTAATTTAAAAGTACGTGATCAATTTCAATGGAATCGGACCGGACCGATGGTCCAATCCGGTTCACGGTCCTAGGACTAGCCAATTCGGTCATCGGTCCTAGAAAATGGGAACTGGTCCTTCCAGTCCGGTTTCCGGTCCTCCTTCCAGTCCGGTTTCCGGTTCTTGGGTGGGACCGGATCGGAAACCGCTCACCCCTACAATCATATATATATATATATATATATATATATATATATATATATATATATTATCAACTCAGTCGCGGGAATCCCTTTTACGTACAAAGGCTTATCTGCCCAACATTTTATAGGACGCGGGCGTCAGAGAGTATCTATTTCTATAGAATGAATTCAGAGAAACAATGAAATGGGATGAAAACCGTGGTATACACCATTGCATCGCTTTTAACTTGGAATTTTTTGACCCATATAACTCTGCTTTTAACTTGGAATTTTTGACCTATATGACTCTGCTCTGCGCTCGAGGGAACGCACGGCGAGCGTCCGTGTATTTACAAAAAGATGTTGGAGGATTGAACGAAGTTCAATTTACAGCTTTTCATCTCCTTCGATATTGTATGAGTCATCGATTATGTCCCAAGCGACGACTTTCGAAGCGCTCATCTTCATAGAGCTCGACCAACGGAGGCAAGAAACAGTCCATCAACAGCCCCTTGATGTTGAAGTCCACCTCCTCGATGGCCCGGACCTCTTCCATCCGCATCATGGAATGGCTCTCCGAGTTCTCACCGAACCTAAACAAGGACACCGAGGCGTGAGCGATGTTTATACTGTCAATGGTCCAGTAGTCCTGGATCGGAGACTCCATGGTCGTCTCCCAAAAGACACTCTCGGCGCTCAACGACTTGATCCTTAAGAGGTAAGAGTCTTCCAACTGGACCAAGAGGCCGGTCCTCTGGCTGAAGTAGCCCCACAGCGTGTGCCAGATTATCTCGACGTTGCTGCTGCTCCTGGCCCTCAGCGTGGACGGCTCGGCTTCTAGCTTGAGGACAAAGCAGTCTTCGTCATTGATCGCCTTCTCGCCGATGCAGACCGAGTTGGAGAACAAGTCCGACGTGGCCCTCGGATCGAGACCCTGCTCATAATTTCGAGTGTTCTCTCAGCAACTAGTCCTATTCAATGTGTAGTTTTTCCTAATTTGTATGTCGTCTCCCCCCAACTGAAGCTCTCGTGCACAAAGAAAGCAGCCCTTTTCACCCGCGCCGCCTCCTCGTGCGGTCGGTCCACAAGCACCCCATGCCATCCGGTCCTCTGGTCGGTCTCATGGCAGGATCCTGATCACCCATGTCGCCCGAGTACCTTATTATGTTTCTATTTAATAATTTTTTAACAAAGACAATGCACTTCTCGCGGGCCATCAAATTAAAACCTTTAAAAAGGTGCATCATCATTTGCGATTGGGGATTTTGCTTGTTTTGCTTTGACTATCCACTTTTGTGCAGCTTATGTGCAACTTCGGTGCAAGAATGACCCCCGATTCCCTCCTCTCGTCAATCTACCACCTTTGCAAATAGGCGTCCTCTCTATCCTTAACGGTACAAAGTTTCTTTGTTAAAGGTGTCGAAGCAAAAGGAGGGAAATGCACGATCCCTCCACCCAGTTCCTGCTTGTCTTTTCATGTTTTGTCTCCGGCCTCCTTCCCGCCGGCTAATCCTGCCCGAGCGGTTGTTAGCACAGGTCCCGCCGAGGAGCAGGAGCCTGATCTGAACTAGTTCCTTTTTTTTCCCCCTCCATGTCTGCGCGATATACTTCGCTCCTGGCAATATAAATAAATAAGGATAGAGTGTTTTTTTTGTTGATATGATACTCTTGAATTTAATATCAAGAGATGGAGTATGTTTTTTGTTGATATGACATTCGTTGGCCTAATGCCTTAAAAAACTTTAGACTTTAGCTTTTGTCCCAATTTTACTTTTTATCTTGTAAAAATCCTCCAACTTTAGGTCATGTCTCAATTCTACTTTAAGCTTTTTTTTGTCCCATAAAAAACCCCCAACTTTAGGTTGAGTCCCCATTCTACCCTAAACCTTTTTTGTATCATAAAACACCCTCAATTTTGGGTTTAGTATCGATTTTACCATAAACTTTTTATTTGTCTTATAAAAATTCACAGCTTTAGGTCCAGTTTTAATTTCACTCTAATTACTTTTTTGTCTTATAAAAGATCATTAACTTTTACTTGAATCCCAAATTTGCTCTCTATTAATCATTCGTCAAAATTGCCCTTAGTAATTTTGCGCTTGTCGATCTCTCATGCTTGGGAATATTCCATCTCTAACAATCAGAGAACTTGCACTCAGAATGCTCGAACAACTCATGCTCGGGATGCTTGAACAATTTGTGCTCGGGAGTTTTCATCTCTAGTTTCCAACAAGAAATTTTGGAAGGAAGGTTAATGTGAACAGATTTGTAACGTAAGTAAAAGTCTGTAGTTTTTTATAAGACTATAAAAATTTTAGGATAAAATTGGAACAGAACCTAAAGTTAGGGATTTTTCATATAACAAAAAAAAAGTTTATGATGGAATTGAGACATGATCTAAAGTTGAGGGTTTTTTATTAGACAAAAAAAATTTATGATAGAATTAAGACAGGACCTAAAGTTGGAAGTTTTTTACGAGATAAAAGGTAAATTTTGGACAGAAGTTAAAGTTTGAGGTTTTTTAGATATTAGACTGATAGTCTTTTAGCTTTATTACACTGATGATGATTTTGTACTGGCCATTTGATGTTGAAAAAGATGAAAGTAGGTGTATCATAACGAGGGAGTAATAATCTAGAGAAGGTCAAAGGATGTTGGACTTTCATGAATTATGATTAAAGAAGACGAAGCACATGGAATGTGGGGGTTGCGCAATGCCATTATTCCTAATCGTGGGGTTAAAAAGCAGAGATGCCCATCTTAGCAGGGCGTTTATATTGCAAAGCCTTCGGATTGGAATGCACTAATGGGTCTTCTAATTAATGTGCCAGCTTGAATCACCTTCAAAAGTTCCCCTTCTTATTATGTTTACCTCTTTCACTTGGACTTAATCGTGCACTAATTCTTTCGGGTTTAATAAAGTAAGTATACCCATTAGAGTAAGAAAAGAAATCATAATGCACCATGCGGTACGCACCATGCCCAGTTGCACCATGGCTTAACACGCAAGAAATGGATGAGACAGTAGAGATCTTGAGAGTTATTCTGCAAATTTACCAAAAGTTGGCTGTTAATCACCAGTTGTGCATGGCAAAGAATCTCTCAGCTTCTATTCTAACATGCAAAATTAAACTGCTATAATGCGGCAAAGCATGGATCCACCTAGGTAACAGAACGGACCTGAATGGGGGTCCCAGTGAGACACCAAAGAAAATGTGAGAGCAAAGCAAAGGCAGCCTGATCACCTTGGGTCATCCAAGATTTAATTGTATGAGCTTCATCCAAAACTACCCTATACCATTCGAGTCTGTGGAAAATGTCGTCATCTTGATCCAAAGACGGAATTCGAATCGCTCTATTATTATTTTAGTTATTCAATATCAGGTTGGAGGAGGAGTTTTGCATGGTTGAAGATAGCCAAAAGACGAGTTTAAAGAGATGCAATCTCACATGCTTACAAGCAGCCGTTAAGACACCAAATGCAGTCAAGACTACATCATATCCTGAGAACACACTGGGATCATTTGTCCTCTCCCCACCATAGTGAACAAAAATTGAAATGCTTTCAGGCTTCGAATGAGTTTCAAGCTCATCCTGAGAAAGTCAACCGAAGGACCACTTACATATTACCCTTTCAAGGAGTACAAGATGGCAAACTTAAGGTCAAGCTTATAGATGGGCGTTTGAGGTGTCTATCAAATTCAAGCAAAAGAGAGAAAAAAAATGAAGACGTTTTAAGAGAGCTCACGTTCCACTGGCTTAATGGAGCCATTGGACATAAAATAAGAGTGCCACCTTTTACTTGTTTCTTATACTTGAATCTCTCTTCCTTCTCTTTGTGTTATCAACTTCATCAGCATCCTCCATGAGAAATTTTTGAGCATCTGGACGTCGCCTGCTTGGTCCTGAATGTACTAAAGCAATTGTCATCACAGTCTTCCGAAGCCCCATTGCATCTGCTAATATCTACAATTCACAAAGTCAGAAGCCTCCCCTACCTTTTCCATTTGCAAGTGCAAAACAATGAGTGCAAGATGCAGAAGTGAAAAGCTGACCACTCCTCTTGCCATTTCCTGAGCATCCGGAAATTGTGGTTGCTTCGCTGGAGCATACATTTACAGATATAGAAGGGGCCGCCCTGCAAAATTTCGGTCAAATGGTTATAGCATCCTGGCGTCCCATATGCTTAACATAATTTGAGATTTGATATATCAAACATTATTGGTTATAAAAATCAAGACTATAGACAAAGGAAGGACAGTTACAAAAATTTTGAAGTTCAGTGGGTCGGGTCGTCTAACAGCCTCAAAAGTCCTCTTTCATAAAACCATCGAGCCTAGGCGCGCCCAAGTGGACCTATGTGAAGGACTCGAGCTCAAAAGGAAAATTGCTTGTCAGGCCTGCCCAATTTGGGCTTTACAGTAGAGTATTGTACCTGCCACCCCCAACCCAAAGTATTTTTGAAATACATAAGTGGGAGGATTGAGGTAGGCATGTGATGTTCGCGTTATAGGCAACAACGCCTGCAATGATTCTGCCAAGAATGCCATTTTCAGTAGTATTGGCGGATCATCATTTTGAGCTGCTCCCATGTACAACTATATCGGCTAGTTCTTCAGGTCATTCCCGCTCTCTAAAGGCCTAACACATCCACGCACGCACGATAAGCAGGAGAAGAGGAAAGATTACGATTGTAATTACCTTCAAATCTTTGATGACCATGGGTATGCATTCCGTGGGGTCATATCGTCAAAGTAAAGTATCGGAGTTGATGAGGCCAGAGCTATGAGGGCCACATGTGGATATCTTAGTCGAAACCTCAAAGCAAGCACTGAAAATTCGCATTAGCTATTAGAATTTGGTAACTTTAAGATAACAATATAGTTACATCTTCCTCACATTCAGAAGGATTTATTATTTTCGTTGAAAAAGGATAGTAACCACTCTTCGTTTTCACATAATAAATAGACCGGTGGCTTTTCACATAAACAATTAAGAAAATGTATCAAAACCTGTCAAATTTCTCATAGACCATTGCACTTACTTCCTCCATATGATCCTCCCACCACAATACCTGCATCATTGATAACTGTTTTTCGGCAGGGTAGTGTTTAAAATGAATCTTTATAGTTTTTGGAGAACAGTTTACTAAAGTTAATAGAGTTGCCTTACCAAAAAAAAAAAGTTAATAGAGTTGCATGATCAATTTATTAATCCTTTATCCTCAATTCGTTGCTTTTGCAGAACAACAGTCATTGTGTTTCCTGGAGCTTTTCCCCTTCACCGAAAAATCCAACAAAGCCCAACGCTCTTCTTTTGTAGCACTCTTCTTTTATTATTTATTGATTTAATTCTTTTGTAATTTATAAAAGTAAAGTAATTGATAGATTAAAGAGAAAAAACGTAATGTGTTGTTAAATTGGTGTACGTAATTGATAGATTAAGTGTGATGAAGTTTGATACTATGCATTTTATACCATCCATCTTTTCAGAATTTAATTGGCCTAATTCCAAAAACAAATATCAACTTTAATTCAAGTGACAATTCTGATCCCAACTTTTCTTTGTCTCGTAAATAATCACTGTCACTTAAATCCCAAATTTGACCCCATCGACTTAGAACCATTAATTATCCAACTTGACTATTTCACCTTAATAATAAATCAACTTGACTTGATAACTGGATTTAAAGTACTATTCATTTGGCAACTTCTCTAAGAAATTGTTTAAAGAAAAATGGTGAAGCTATTTGTCGCTCTCCTTCACTTCACTAGCAAATAAAAAATATCTCTAAATTGAATTTCTCTAGCCAGACTCACAGTTTTGTCATAATCTAAAGCTGTAAACCACCACCCATTGAGAGACGCCAAGGACGAGATTCGCCAAGGTCACGACCAGAACTTTTTTTTTTCAAACAAGGGTGACTTCAAACCAAGAGTCAACGGAGAACCAGATTTGGGATAAAAGGTGAAAATTATTGATTTTTTTATGAGGAAAAAAAAGTTGAGGCTAGAATTGTCAATCGACCTAAAATTTACGTTTTTTTTTAATTAGCCCAAATTTAATTATATAAATCATATTATTTAATATATCAATTTTGTAAAATAATTTAACTTACTCAATAATTTTTTAGATTAATTTTATAAATCAGTCTTAATATATTGTGTATTCTCTAACATAACATATCTCTCCAAAGCTGCCAGGTACAGTATATTAGTATAATATATCACGGATTTTCCTAAATGCAAGGCAAACTCAGCTTTGAAATTGATTGGAGTGGTCATGTTTCAAGAACCCAAAATCACCACCCTTCATGCATGCAAGTCTCCTATACCACTCAAAGCTCGAGGACAGTTTCTAATTTTTGAGAACAAAAAGGGGAACACTTCCCTCAGCCTGTGGAGACAGTGATGCAACAAAAGACTGTGTTACCAAACCTTTGCAGTGAAGAGGACAAACGAAAATGAGCTGTTTATTTACTAAAGTTAAACAGAGCTTAATCATCTAATCTGTTGAATCCTCCAATCCTCTTTTGGAGCCTTTTGCAGCATAACATAATAATAAGTTGGTGTTGCTCTGTCGGCCAGCTTTACTGTGTTCCCTAGCAGGCCTCTTTTGTTGGGCTAGAGCTCTTTTAAATAGCCAAATATGAATTTTCCATTAAAATCAAGATAATATCCTTATTCAAAGCTCTATGGGAAAATTAAGTTGACATATAAGGCAGATATTTGTTTATTTTAGTATATTTCAAACATCATTTTAGAAGATGCTGCTAGGTGTATAGTATGTGCATCAATACTTTGCCTTTTCTCAAAGGCAAGGCAAGTCCATCTTGAAGACTTAAACTTGAATTTGAGTTGAAATCTTGATGCTGATTTTATAAGGAAAAGAGAAATTCTTGACACTGGTCATGTCTCAAGAAATCCAAAACCACCCTCTTGTCAAGCTCTCCTTCCACAGTTAATACCCTCGTACCAGTCAAAGCTCGAGGATGGTTTTGACTTTTAAGCATGAAAAAATGGAAAAAAAATAAAGAGAGAGAGAGAGGAAAGACTCTCCTATGCCTGTCGAATCAGTGATGCCACGAAGTAATGTGATACCAAACCTTAAAGCAGCTAAGGGGACAAACAAAAATCTGCTTTGGACTGAATTTACTATAGCAGTGTTCCGCCAAAAGGACGGTTCTTTAGAGGTCATCTCAATCAAATCTTCTCCTGCTTTATACTGTTTCTTTCTCCTCCTCCTCCTCAAAATGATTTGGCTCTGCCATGTTTCCCCTCTTGCAGTAATAATCTGAAGAGGGACAGAGTGAAGAGAGAGAAAAAAGTACATTGAAAAACCAATAAATTTCCTTTTTTTTTCGTGCTCTTATTCTCTTCTTCCTTGGATTACTGTATAGTTTCTCGTCATTATCACTCTTCATCTTGCTCACTCTTCCCCGTGTAGAGAGAGATCGCCCACCAGCTACTCGGCTACAGGACCCAGTGCTCAAATCTTAAAAAGAACATATCTTTCTTCTTCTTATTCAACCTTTGTGCATTGTCGTTGATGATCTCTGCCTCGTCCACCCATATACATGAAGAATCTCTATCCGGCCCTTGACAATGTCAAATTTGCCGAAATGCCATGTTGTTGAAGTCCAAGAGTGTCACAGTTCAGATGAGGAGCCGAGAGCTTGCTGCTCCAATGAGTCTAGCTCTGAGATTGAAGGTGTCGGTGTTGCATCTGAGAAAGACAGGTCGTCCTCTGCATCAGAGTGCTCTGTGGGGGTGGATCTTGAGGGTGGGGCTCCTGAGATCAGGGCGCATTTGGCAAACGTTGAGAGAGATTGCAGGATTTGCCATCTGAGCTTGGATGCAACAAATCAAGAATCTGGGGTGGCCATCGAGTTGGGCTGTTCTTGCAAGGATGACTTGGCTGCTGCTCATAAACTCTGTGCTGAGGCCTGGTTCAAGATTAAGGGTAACAAGTAAGTGCTTTAAAAAGAGAGTTGATTCTTTTCCTCTTTTTTCGGGTATTTTCACCTGTTCATGAACTTAAAGTGAAAACCTTTTATTTCTGAATTACGATTCATTATGCCTGTCCCAGAGCCTTCAATGTGGTTGAATCTGAGTCATGTGTTGGTCGCTGGTAATACAGGAAATGGTTTATGCATTTGTTTGATTCTGGATAATGGGTTTTTGTATTATAAGGAGGTTCTCTTTCTGGTTAATACGCTAAAAATTTGGTTACCTTTAGTTGCTATGACATCCTATATTTAGGCTTCCGTTCACCACAAAAGCGTGGAAATTCTTGATACCATGCTGGGGACCGACCGACCTAATGTTAGAATGTAAGAACATGAACGTGAATAAAAAGATGATGCCAAAACAAGAATGTTGAATAGGAGAAAATGAAAGCATGTTTTGAGCATTTTCCACAACTTACAAGGAGGACATATAAGAGTGTGTTCTTTGCTTTTGCCACACCAATTTAATTGATTTCTCAATTCCTGCACTTGGTGCAGTTTTCAGCTTCCTATGAAGTTTTTTCTTTAACACGTCATTGTTAACTGATATAGTTTCAAACAAACTTCCAAGATCTTCTGAAAGTTCCCTGGCAAAATACAACAGACGATCATCTTATAATCCTTGACTTGTGAAAAAGAAACCGTGTTCTTCCCTTAGAGCATAGTTTTACCTAGACCACCACCTAAGTTCAGATAAAAACTGTAATGTGCTGTTGAAACTCCGCATAAATCAAGTTCTAAAGGAACCTTCCATGGTGGGATAGCCGATTCAAAAGAATCCTATTTTAAAGAGTAAGTCTTTGTTCTCAAGTCTCAAGTAAGTTGGAATTGGCAGTGCCAAAAGTGTATATCTTGTGACCATACTCAAACTTTTATCAAATTGACTTTGGAGTAACTGGGTCTTGTGATAGACCTATGGTCATGCTCAGTCAGGTATGAACAATTTAGAATTTCTCAGTCTTAGATGACCTATAATTGCAGATAGGTATCGATGGAGAACCTTGGCTCAATTGTTTGAATTAAAATGATGCCGGCACTCATGTACTTCATTCTTGTAAGCACTATAAAGTTCAACTTCTTTCTCTTCCTCTTTGAACCAGACCTTTATAATACCTTGTTTTAGTGAGATGCAATGTAGAGCTCAGTTCTACTTTTTGTTTGTTTCGACAAACTCAAGCATGTTGAGTTCTCACTTGTTAACTTTATCAAACTTGATTTATTGGACTAATATGGTAATATCTGTACTTCCTAGCTATTATACCTTTATCCATGCTGGCTTACTTTCAAAATATCATCATTAACCTAGAATGATGGTCGTTTAGTTGAAAAGTCTTTCAGTTTCTCCCAAAACCTTTTGTGGTGTGATCCAATTTCTAGTTGCAGATAACTCTAATTATTTCTCGTTTTTAACAGGGTGTTACACCTTCTGATTGAAGGAACTTCTTTAAGAGAAGTAATTCATATGTATGCTGAATCTCAAATCTTTTGTTTGTCCAAAAACACCTTTTGCAGTCTTTTTTTGAAAGAACTCATAATATTTGCTATTCTTGGACTTTTCTTGGAAGATCGATGTGTGTGGAAGAAGATAACCCAAGGGGTCAAGAGTCATGCTTTAACTTTTGCCCTGCTGAAAACAAAGAACAAAGAATGCTTTATGAAGGAAAATTTCTATTCAATGGAAGTTTCTGCCCAAGAAAAACAGTATCAAAGACCCAGCAAGAGTAGGAGAAAGTCTAGGCATCAACAAATGCATCTGCATCATTTTGTTTGCTATGCTGAAATTGGAGAATTATGAGAGTAAAAATTTCATCAATTATCTGGCGATAAGAGTGCGAAGCTCTCTACTCGACGTGTGTAACCATTGACTCAAGTAAAGCAGGTTCTTCACTCCAACCTCAAGATATATGGCCAGCCATATGTTAATATTCCCACGAAGATGCCAAGCTTGTCTAAAATACCTTTCTGATAGGCATTTTGCCAGTGAGTGAATGAGGAAGCGATATACTAAACTAGTCCAACATCAACTTCCTCATCTTCTAAACAATTTATAGGAAGGTGTGCTCTGCAAACTGTTGTAGGTTGAGAAAAAGGTTTTTGAGCGGCATTCAAATACAACATTCATCATCTAGAGGAGGGCATTGCCTGAATCCCTACATCCTTACTTTGAGTCTCAGCTTTCTCAGTCTTTAGTACCAGTGCTGTTATTGTACTATAAGAACTGCTGGTTATGCTTCTTTCAGAATTATTCCTGCTATCTTTCTCCTGGTTTGACTGATAACTATTCAAATCTCAGAGTTTGTGAGATCTGTGGATCGACTGCACGTAATGTGACTGGTGCTAATGAGGCTGAGTTGACGGAGCAGTGGAATGAGGCAAGTGATGCTGTCACCACCACAGCAATGACTGCTCCACCGCCTGTGCAAGCTACGGAGACAAGGAACTTCTGGCAGGGCCACCGCTTTCTGAACTTTCTCCTTGCTTGTATGGTTTTCGCTTTTGTTATCTCTTGGCTATTCCACTTCAACATACCCTCATAATTGGGGAAAAATGACACGATTCCGGTATGATGGTGAAGAAGAAGGTACACACTCCACCACTTGCAGCATTCACTCAGTTACATTCCCAGTATGTACTGTCGAATTTGCTATATCATCTGGAGCGAGCTAGGTATCTTCAGTCGCCGTGATAATATATACCCACTTATGTCTCATGTTCAACCAACTTCCATGTAAAGCGAGTTCTATTATTGACGCTTTGATATGCATGAACGAAATGTGTTATATTCTTTGTAGTTCTATGTGATTTTAGCACGTTAAATATCCTGATGTTTCTCCGTTTTTAGTTTTCTCTCTGCTCACAGAAATTCTACTTATTTAGAACTCCATAACAAAAAAAAAAATCAGTATATCGTCATTGCTTAAATCAAAATGGGAAGGTGTTTGGCCTGAGTGAATTTTCTCTCTCTCTTGTCTGTGTCTGATTGACAATTTCGAAAATTCAGTTGATTGCTTCCTATGCTTATTGTTGCTTGAGAGCGAGGCCCTTGAGCCGTAGATTCAGTGAATTGAGAATGCAGCAAGTACCATAGATGGCCATGACTCAGACTGATGTTGGTCTTCTGCTCCATTTCCTGCATGAGCACAGTTACTGTCTCGAGAAAATCCCGAGATGTCTGGAGTTGATGTTTGATGCATAATTGCAAATGAATGCAACAGCAGGTCCATCCATACATTGTGAAACATCTCTCATCCTTCGGTCGATGATGTTTGCTTATTCATCACTGCTTTTTTAAGTAGCATTCGGGTTCTGTTCGGTCGAATGCTCTTCCTCATCGCAGTGCCGGTGGCAATACAATCTCGAGTCATTCTATGAGTTTCACAGAAAAGAGGGTCACAATATCTCATTACACGGTCGCGTCGCTGCTCAAGAGTACATTTGATTGCACTATTGTCTTAGAGTTAGGACATGTTGTTCCTCCCGTATATCCTGTTGTTGTGCATTATTTGCTGCATCAAGGCCTGCTTGTCATCCTGACATACCCGTGGTGTGGCCTATGTCATAGCATTGAGCCTTGATGCTCTCTACTTGCGTTGACGGGACATGATTGAGTCTATTCTCTGTTCCTCCGGCGAACGCTTTCGTCGAACATACGTAGAGTTCGCAACCGCTTATAAACATAGGCGATGGTGATGTTTTCAAAATATGTGGGGCTCGATTTTGTTTTTCCACGGGTAACTTTCTAAGCATGTCGGTCGTGCAATGCAAGGTAACTTCTGGTCTTGAGATGACTCGGAATCAAACTTCCAAAGGACACATCGGATTTCATTATCTATGTATATAATTATTTTCAGGGATAATGATACAAATAATCTATGAACTTTGGTCTAGTGTGTAATACGATTTCTAAATTGTTAATTTGTTCAATGTGATCTTTGAACTTTAGCTCGATGTTCAATATGGTCCTTGAACTCTTAATTTATTCAATGTGGTTCCTAAACTTTTGGTATATATTCAAATTAATACTTGAATTATGTGAAAATATTCAATGATGTTCCCGAAATTAAATTAATGAAATGAAACATTTTCATATAGGTTGTCTTTGGTTCAGCATTTAGATCAGCATTTGGAATGCTAAACCCAAATTTTTTATCCCCAATCTACGCTTTCTTATTTTAGCTTATTCCGGTTTTGCCTCTCGTGTGTACTGTTCATCTTCTTCTTCGTGAGGTGGCCAGCGAGGGAGGCTAGCGCCAAATCGGGTTGGCAAGAGGCTGGCAGCTGTCACCCGAGGTTGGGCAACCCTCGGCGAGGGTCGCATGACCAAGGCGCTAGCCGCCTAAGGTCGCGTGACCCAGGCACTGGCCGCCTGAGATCGCGCGACCCAGATGCCGGCCGCCTGGGTCGCGCTACTCAGGCCACCGCTTGGGTCCCGCAACCCTCGTCGAGGGTCGCCCGGCCTTGGGCGACGGCTGTCGGCACTAGATCTAGCCTACCGACAGTCGCTTGACCTTAAGCGACGGCCGCCAATGCCAGATCTGGCTCACCGGCGACCAACCGATGCCAGCTCCGGCGAAGAGTAAGTTAGGTTTTTTTATTCCCAAAGCCCTTTTACAAAAAAAATTTACCAAACACTACTTGACCCAAAGTAACTTTATAAAGAATTTTTTACCAAACGCTATTTGCATTTCCCCAAGAGGCTTTTGCATAAAGATATTTGCATTCTCCTAAGTAGCATTTTCAAAGTTAAACCAAACGCACCCATAGTCTAGAGATTAACTTGAACATATATCAAAAGTTTAGAGATCACATTAAATAAATTAAAAGTTCGGAAACTACATTAAAAAAAATTAAAATTTAATGAAATAAATTACACACTAAGCTTAAATTTAATAATCATTAATGTCATTTTTCCTAATTTTTAAAACAACTAATCCACGTAAATGGATAAACAAATAAACGGGACGTGTCTCGACCTTCGACATAATTTCGTCCTACTGCTTCGGTGAATTCATTTCGTAACTTTGTTGATTGGCCAAGTTGGGTCGTAGAGTAATATACTAAAATGGGATGACGATACGAAAAAAGTTACATTTTTTTTTTAATTTTACCAGGAAGGGCGAAAATAAAAAAGAAAAGAAAAGAAAATTCTTGTTTTGGCATTACTGGCTTTATTAATATCCTGCGCGATGCACAGACGTGCATAGCTCGTGCGGCATCTAAACTTGTGTCGCATAGCATCTGATAATTTTCTAGCGAAAAAACAGCATCTGATAATTCAATTTTTTATTTTGTCATAATCTGATAATTCAATTTATGTGTTAACATTTATTGCGATGAAATGAATGGATCGGTTCATTAAATTAACCTTTTTTTTTCCATATACCTATCCACGATCCCACGTGTTGTTGTCTCAGCTTTTCAGATGAAGTAGAAATATTTTATTGTTTTGGTAAGAGGAAATTTTTTTTTTAATAAGTGGCCATCGGTACACTAAATAATACCATGTGAAGCATCATGGGACATTCAGACCAAACTATTATGTATTTGAAGAGTTTGATATATCAATTACTAAACCTATTTTATTTTTATTATAAAAATTAGGGTTAATATTACGAAAAATCCCAAACCGGTATACATGTGACAAATTTACATCAAACTAATTTTTTTACCATAAAAAATCATAAACTGGTATGCTTGCAATAAATTTACTGTCCATTAAATTAGATTAATACCACGAAAAATTATAAATTGATAAATGCATGACAAACATAGGGGTAAAACCCTAAACCGGTACAACCATCAATTGTCAAGTGTCATTCAACTGAAAAATTTGACTATAAAATTTAACGAAAACTAACGGAGGGTAAATTTGTCACAAGTGTACCAGTTTGGAATTTTTGATGGTCAAAAATTTGGTTTGGGATAAATTTGTCATAACTGTATCAGTTTGGAATTTTTTTATACTATTAAACCTAAAAATTTTAAAAAATCATTCTCAACTTTTCTCTGGTATATACTCTACAATGGGGTCTGAAATCTTACACTTTTTACTCTCAGATTTCGAAAAGAAAAACATACAGTTTGCATTCTCATCTCCATAACATTTCGTTACTCAATGATATAAAATGTATGTGTTTTTTTTTTTAATTTCTGTTCAAAATATTATGTTTTAGAAATAGGGATACAAAAAATAGGTGTCAAATTTGAAGATGTAAAGCGTAAATTAAATAGGAAATCCCAAGATCTTGTTTTTACTCTTATTTTTAAGTCATCGAAAATGCATTTAAATGGTTTAAATCCTGGGAGTTAAATTTCGAACCGTGCCTATAAAATTTCTTATATAAATAATAAAGCCAATTTCCAAGCTATCTTTTGTATTTCCATTTAATTTTTTGGGCCTGGAAAAAAAGCTTAAAAATTTAAAATTAGTTTCTTTTTTTTATATGGCCAAAAATAAAATAAAATTGGATACTTTCATACTATAACTCCATTCTGCACATGTAGGTAAATTTATCTTACAATTCTTTTTTTTATTTGGCGATTTGGATATGATCGATTACTAAAGTCTTTGCACATGACGCTCATCGAGAACATGACCATGGTCACATGTCACATGTATCTCTTTATAAGCTGCAACTAAAGGACATGGAAT
The DNA here is from genome assembly GCA_024733475.1 of Syzygium grande. Classification (NCBI taxonomy): domain Eukaryota; kingdom Viridiplantae; phylum Streptophyta; class Magnoliopsida; order Myrtales; family Myrtaceae; genus Syzygium; species Syzygium grande. The sequence continues at coordinate 10,397,030 of JAMXDD010000011.1, forward strand.
TGGACATTGAATTTCAGTTGGGAATTCATGTTGTGTTCCTCTATTATTGGGGATTATTGTACAAAAAAAAAAACCTAAACATATTGTATATCGGTCAATTCAATCTTAATTTTTTCAATTCGGCCAATTTAATTCTAAACCTTTCGACGACTTACAAATATAATCATTCTGGCCATAATCGATTACATTGGACGCCGGTTGTCTTACGTGATATAATCAACGCTAAACAGTTAGCACCGGCGTTGCTTATTTTTGCAATTTTCTTAAAATTTTCTGATTTTTTTCTTCTTTTCCTTTTCTCTTCCTTTTTTTTTTTTATTTTCTTCTTTCCTATCTCCCTCCATCGGTCTAGGGCCTTAGCATCCACGTTAGCGCCAACTGTGCTACGTAATATAATTGGCATTCACGTTGGTAATTTCCAATCAAAATTGGCTAGAAGAACTATATTAGCAAATCGTCAAAAAGATTAGGACTAAATTGATTAAATTGATCATCATATAATAAATTTATGACCTTTTATATAATTTTCTCGTATCGTTGCTTTTCCACAACCCCAAGTCAAAATCATCACCCTTCCAAGTTGATCAGCCTTACGTTTTACAAAACAGATTTATCTTAAGGCTCAAGTTGCCATTTGAAGATTGTATAAATTAATGGTGAATGGCTATCATATGACCTTGGGACTCAATCTTGCGTGTCTACAAGTGTTGCTTCGAATGGTCAGCAACAACATCCGTCGAAGTAATCTCTTGATCGAACGAAAATCCAGGTCATTTGACATCAGCTCCTCCATGATATTACCTCGTTTGAATTTTTTATATGAAAATTAAAGTATGGAATGGCCATACCTTAATTAGCAAAAAATTAAATTAGAATGAATGTCCAATACAAAAGCTTCCGGTCAGAAAATATATGGTGTCGGGGCTTGCGTATATGGTGTTGTCGCGATTTGTTCCTGGTAATCGTTTCGTACTAAGTGGTAGGTGATTGGGTTGAGTGTACTAAGTGGAAGGTGATCGGGTTGAGTCATGTACTTTGTACCAACTTTGAAGATCATGGCCTAGGATGAACATAAGAAAGGACAGAGAAATCGATGCAAAGCCCATCGTGCCTTGCATGTAAAATTGTATCCTCGGATTCTCGGGTCATTTTTCGATCGGTGACGGAGCGCACCAATAAACATACCTTGACCTTGTTCGGCACATATGGGTACCATCAATTCATATCGACGAGAGCGAAAATGCACCTCTACGAATCTCTTTGCGAAACCGAGGGCTTTGGTAGTGCATTTCGACCCACGTAACCATTTCGTTGCCAAGACAAAACCATATAGAAATCTAAAATTGGTGGGCTTTATTTACTATTCATGATTACACTAAATTGAAAGTACAACAGATAAAATGTGTAAACTAAGCTAACACCCAAAAATAAAAATAAAAAAAAAAAAAAGACCAATTGAATAATAACCCCAACGTGCATGGCATGATTGGCGACATCAATCACTCAAAACTCCTTTGTCCCCATTCCAATTAAATTCGGTGGCGAAACCTCCTTTGAAACCTCGGTAAAATTAATCTATTTTTTTTTCATATTTTATTCCCTTAGTAAATGACAAATTAACAAATAATTTATTGATGAGCCAACGAACGAGGCACCGTCGAGTGTGGCCCCCAGCCACTGGACCGCCGCTGGCAATCATTGCGGGCAGGTCGCGTGCTCCGGCGACGGCCGCGGATGGCGCCGCCGACGTGTCGACCCTGTCATCGAATTCGTTATTATCGGAAAAAGGCAAAAAGGGCAAGTGATATTTTTATTTTAATTGTTTGTAGTTGTTATTTATGTTTTTGTTCGTTGGTTTTTTTTTTTCCACTTTAGTAGTGTTTTGTTTTCTTTAATAAAGTAAATTTGGTGGGGTTTCGATGAGATATTGTCCCGTCCAACGTAACATGCACCCAAAAGCGGTGGGACATCCACCAACCCCCCACCTCAGACTTTGTGCTTCCTTCATTCATATCAATCCCAATACGATTATAGAGGGTACTCCATAACTTTGAAGCTTTAATTGATGGTTGGAATTAAAGACCCAAAAAACAAAGGAACTTTAAAAAAAAGATTTGGTGACTCGTCCTATTTCTCGCGAGCGATTTTTATGAAAAGGGTCAATGTTGTCCTTGACTCGAATTACTGGAAGGATAAAATTGAACGTTATTATACAGTTCGGAGATCAATTTGAATATGTATTAAAAGTTGAGAATCCGTATTGAACAAATTAAAATTTTAGGGGTCATATTACATATTGGGCTATAGTTCAGAGACCGCATTAAACAAATTAAAAGTTCATGTATCACGTTTCACATCGGATCAAAATTTATGGACAACTTCTGTCATTATCCCTTTTATAAAGAAAAAATCCTCAACTTTAGATCAAATCTTAATTCCGTCCTGTACTCAAAAAATCACCAACTTTCGCTTTATTCCCAAATCTGCCCAACGCCCAAAAACCGCCATTAGGCTCTTCAAAATTATCTATTTCATACAAAGACGAGGATATTGGAGAAGACGCAAGACACGGGTTCTGATAACAAAATCTCTAACCGGACCTTATATCGATAGTTTCAAGAAAACTAGCGGCAATCATTGGACACAAAGGCCAGATTCAGGACCATAGCGAGAGTTTGTGATTTTCTTTCTAGACTAAGAAAAAAAAACTCGGGACAAAATTGGGGTTTGACATAAAGTGAGGGTGCTCTTTGGGGAATGGAGCCCCCTCCATTCATGGTATTATCTTCATCCTGTGCATCGAGTCAAAGAAGAAGCATCTAATGTTACCAAATAAATCAAACTTTGTAGGCACGTAGGTAGTCGCGTGCAAACGGCGACTGAAAATACACGAGACAAAAACCCCACTTCGACTACGAAATGCCTCGCAAGAAGTCCACATTGACACACCCTCTAGAACGTGAGTGGTTGCATGTGTACGCCTGACTTTTTTTCTTCTGTTTTTTAACTTTGAAATTAATCGCGGTTAACACGCTCTCTCCCGATTATAGGAAAAGTCGGGTTTTCTTAAGGAACTCCCTGTAAAAAGTCTCTCTCGAGATAAGCGTTTCGAGGTCGCCCTCCTGAAAAATGGCCGCTTGGTTTTCTCCTCCTCCTCCTCCTCCTCTATCCTCACGTCATGGTAAAAAAAAATGCCATCTTTTTCGAGAAAGTATTCAATTTTCAATGAAGAAATCACGCGTATCGCGAACATTGTTACTATTCGAAAAGCTGCGAAACATCGATTAGGAGAAACGAACTTTGCGCCATCTCAAGATCCTCTTATTGAGGAATATGTCTTTGCTAAAGAAATTGCAAGTGGATTTGGTATATATCTCATGATTCTCTTAAATTTCATATTTTCGCTCGAGCGAAATCCAATTTGTACAAGCACATAGCTAGTGAAATTGTAATCTTGCGTTATTAATTAATTCTTATTATATGTAGCTTAAGCCACACCTTTTTATTTAAACTGAACATGTCCTCCACCACACAAGTATTCACTGAACATAAAACATATCTTCCTTTTATTGAATAACACAATGAATGGCTGTTGGCCTAAATAAACAAAAGGTTAATACCGCCAAAAATCCCCAAACTGGTATATCCGTGATAATTTTTCGTCGTATTAACCCGATAAACAATGAAAAACACAAAAGTAAATAGAAGTACCATTTAGCACGAGAGAATCATACACAAAAAAAGAAGAAGAAATATATTGTTTCTAAACTTAGGTGGAGTGAGGAAATTAGAAAGGCATGTTCAATAAATTTTTTTGCTAGATGTTTATGTTTATTAAAACTTATGTTTGGCTATATATAAATGTTGATTACATACTATATCAGTCAAATTACTTAAAACAATAGGGCAAAAAAGCTTATCGAAGTGTGAAAATAGTCATGAATAATAAAGACTATCAAGTCTCAAACCTCTCATTGTTTTTTTTGGAATATTTCGTGATAAGTTTTTCAATTTCTAGTAAATATATCCTTTTTTTTGGTAAAAAAAACCTCTCATCTAGAAGGTCTTTGTTCAATTCGACTTTTGGAAATTTCTATCATCGACACTTTAGAATCCCTTTATCAATGTGAATACCCTAATTTGACTTACCCACACGAAAAACGGAAACAGTAATTTCGATTTTTAGAAATTAAGGAAAGATTTATATGACATTTAGCTAAGGAAAGATATGAAAAGAGACACCTTCCATTTAGTGTGATATAGTAGTAGGCAAAAGTAAATGATCTCCATTTATCCGATAGATTGTTTTTTTTTTTTTTTTTGGGTCGGACTCGGATAGATTAATTAATTGAGAAGAACAAATGCGAGATTTCACGTTGTGAGATTTCACGTACTAACTCGCCACCGAGCCCCCGGGGAAATTAATTCTAATACTAGTACTTGCTCAATGGAACCAAAGCCAGATAGAATAATAAGATGGGTTAATACCACGAAAACTCTCAAATTGATAAATCTGTGATATTTATCACGTGTTTACCAATTTATAATTTTTTGTGGTATTAATCCAATTTAATGAAGGGTAAGATGTATCTGTTTAGAGATCTTTGTGGTCAAGAAATTAATTATGAGTAAACTTGTCACATGTGTATCAGTTTGAGATAAACTTGTCATATGTGTACCGATTTGAGATTTTTTGTGATATTAACCCTTATAAGAATTTGTGAGCCAGCATAATAGATTGGTATGGAAAAAATAAAAGAGAATAGATTGGTAGGACATGAAACTGTTTAAGAGTTTCAGGTTCACATGAACTTGGAATTTTCTGGGCTTCGAATTAAATTAAGCTCGTATATCATTCAATATTCCATTTCTTGACTAATCATAATTAATCTTAAGGGATAAGTGCATCACAAGTCCTAAAACTTGTCACAAAAATGCATTTGAGTCTTAAAACTTGCAAAAAGTTCATTTGAGTCCTAAAACTTGTCAAAATGGTTCATTTGAGTCCTAAATTTAACACCATTAAATTTACTAACAGAAAACGCTGACATGGCGCTGACGTGTCATTTTTAATTATTTTTCTTGAGACACGTGGCGCTACGTTAGCAAAAAAAAAATAAAAATAAAAATAAAAAATAAAAATAGAAAAATTGTAAAAATACCAAAAAAAGGAAAAAAAAAAGAGCCAAGAAAGGGCCAAGCTCCTAAGACCACTGGGCCGGTACGCCGCCATGCCCACCTGTGAAGGACCGGCGGAGGTCTCCTGGGCCTTCCCGAAGCCCGGCGACCCTCACCAGCCCCGGGCGAGGGCCGACCCTCGCTCAAATTTGGGGTGAGGGTCGCGCCCTCGCCACATCAGTTTGGGCCCTGTGGGACTCACCCGGCCAGAGGTTACTGGGCCTTCACAGCCTCGGCAACCCTTTCCGACATCGGGCGAGTCCTCGGCAAGGGCCAGCCACCCCCTCGCTCGGTTGGGGTGAGGTCGCCCTCCGCCCGATCGGTCGTTGGCCCTTTGGGGACTACTTGAGCCGGTAGTCATGGGCTTGGCTTGGCCACCGCCAGTTCTATTTTTTTTTCCTTTTTGGTTTTTTTTTACAGCTCTTTCTATTTTTATTTTTGCTTACGTGGCGCCACGTGTCTCAAGAAAAATAATTAAAAAATGACACGTCAGCGCCATCTCGGCATTTTCCGTTAAGTAAATCTGATGGTGTTAACTTTATGACTCAAATGAACCATTTTGACAAATTTTAGGACTCAAATGAACTTTTTGCAAGTTTTAGGACTCAAATGCATTTTTATGATAAATTTTAGGACTTGTAGTGCACTTATCCCTAATCTTAATTAATCAATCCATTAATTAGGGAGAAAGAGGGAGAACTAAGCTGCGAACGCAAAGAAGAGCGTGCCAACACGACACCAACAAAAGCCCTGCACGTTCGGGGAGGGCCATGGTCGGTTGGAGCAATTCTTCTCTCTCTCTTTTGCCTCACCATCTTCTTCTCACTGTAACACCCCTCCACAACCAGGTCTCTCTCTCTCTCTCTCTCTCTCTCCTTATTCACTCTGCAATTCCTCTCTCTCACTATCCACAAACCCAATCTCTCTGTATCTCTCTGTCTCTCTCTCTCTCTCTCTCTCTCTCAGGTTGACTCGGTGTTGCTGATGAGGAAGCTGTGCCCGAACTACGACCGGCAGGACGGGCTCGAGACGGTACTCGAGGTCCCGATCCCGGAGGAGATGTTCGCCCCCGCGAGCAAGCCCTCCAGCAGGTCGTGGGCCCACGTGAAGTCCTGGATGCGCCCCTCGGGCCACGACAAGCCCTCCCCGGCGCTGACCGCCCTCTTCGGCGGGGGCCGGAGCGCGGAGGTCCAGCTCCTCCTCGGCGTCGTCGGAGCCCCGCTGGTCCCTCTGCCCATAAGCCGCCGTCCGGCCCACGACCACGGCGCCGCCTCCCCCATCGCCGCCGACATCAAGGATCATCCCATCGTGAGTGGAACCGATTTCCCCACCCCACCCCCTCGTTAAAGATCCAGTTTTTATTCAGAGGCTTGGGCGCTTCATCTTGTTAGCGCGATCGAGCGAAGAAAAGAAACGCGTCGAATTACAAGTCTAAGAACAGAAATTTGACGTGAAATTTCGTATGATATATGAAATTACTAAAAACCATGTTAGCGTTCTACGGGTCATTGTGTTATACCAGGCGAGCGGTATGTTTGATTTCCGAGTTTCTTCTCCATGTCTCCAAATTGATCAGGAAGCATCCATGGCGAAGTACATAGTGCAGCAGTACGTGGCGGCGTCGGGCGGCGAGCGGGCGCTGGGCGCGGTGGAGAGCATGTACGCCATGGGGAAAGTGAGGATGGCGGTGTCGGAGATGTGCTCTGGCGAGGAGGGCAAGTCGAAGCCGGCGGTGGCCACGGTGAAGAGCATGCGGCACGGGGCCGGGGAGCTGGGCGGGTTCGTGCTGTGGCAGAAGAGGCCGGAGCTGTGGTGCCTCGAGCTGGTGGTCTACGGCTACAAGATCAGCGCCGGCAGCGACGGCAAGGTGGCGTGGCGGCAGACGCCGTGGCACCACTCCCACGCCTCCCGTGGGCCGCCCCGCCCTCTCCGCCGGTTCTTGCAGGTATCACCACCGCACGCTCTTTCAATTCCCTCCTTAGACGACTTTTCACATGGCACTATGCAAATGTTACTCTGAAATGGTGAAAACAAAACCAAAGTTGTTTTGGGAGGTCCAATTACTCGTTGAACGGTTTTTTATTTCTCTTTTGATCCGTTTTATTTCGCGTTAAATATACTTAAAAAGGGTGTAATTTCTTGCTGTTGAACTTGATAAATTTAAAGATAAGACGACGGTTTCTCTAAGATTTAGCTAAAAAGGTGATCAGAGGGGCAAATCAATTCGAAAATATGATCTACAATTCAAAATGGTACTTTTGGATTTGTCAAGATATTAGGGTAGATTTCAATTTCCTTAGATGCTTTAATGTTAAACTTGTGCAAGAAGTGTCAAGATCGTTTTTCGCATCCTAGGACTTTTATTAGGAGCATCTAATTAGATTTTTGGGAATCACCCATCTTTTCTTTTGACTCGATTCGACTTTGGTGAAACTTGGAACACTAGAAACGGTGCGTTGGTGTTTTAGCTTTTTGACCGGAGGATCTGCCAAATTACGGCGTGACTCATGCGCAATTTTTTGGCCCTTCCATTAGGAAATTGTGGCATAGAGCCCCAGCGTTGACTTGGATTCTGTTTTAACCAAAATAGAAGTCAAATCTTCTTCACGATTCACCGAAATAATCTCGCAGATATTTCATGAAAAAAGGGGAAGAATAAAGAAAACTCAACATAAGTCAAGGATTTAGGGTCAAACCTTATAGCAAATCTTGAAAGCCGCGAAGTGGGAATTTTCCGACCAACCACCTTGTTGGGTTCATATTGGGCTTTGGAAATCGCACGTATGAAAGCCTTAAAGCGTGCCCCATTGATCCCAATGTAGGACCCAATTCCTGCCTAACCAGCAAAGTTTTGGTCCTGGTTTCACCAAATTTGTTCTAATGATAATGTCAAGGTCTCCTGGTTAAACTACACATTGAATTGGACTGGGTGCTGAGAGAACACTTAAAAATTATGAGCAGGGTCTTGATCCGAGGGCCACTTCGGACTTGTTCTCCAACTCGGTCTGCATCGGCGAGAAGGCGATCAACGACGAAGACTGCTTCGTCCTCAAGCTCGAAGCCGAGCCGTCCACACTGAGGGCCAGGAGCAGCAGCAACGTCGAGATAATCCGGCACACGCTGTGGGGCTACTTCAGCCAGAGGACCGGCCTCTTGGTCCAGTTGGAAGACTCTCACCTCCTAAGGATCAAGTCGTCGAGCTCCGAGAGCATCTTTTGGGAGACGACCATGGAGTCTCTGATCCAGGACTACCGGACCATCGACGGTATAAACATCGCTCACGCCGGGAGGACGTCGGTGTCCTTATTTAGGTTCGGCGAGAACTCGGAGAGCCATTCCAGGACGCGGATGGAAGAGGTCTGGGCCATCGAGGAGATGGACTTCAACATCAAGGGGCTGTCGATGGACTGTTTCTTGCCTCCGGCTGATCTGAAGAAGGAGGAGGACGCATGCGGGGTCGTGCCCAGCTATGCCCGAGTCCCATTCAATGTTCGGTCGAGCTCTATGAAGATGAGCGCTTCGAAAGTCGTCGCTTTGGACATAATCGACGACTCGTACAATATCGAAGGAGATGAAGAGCTGTAAATTGAACTTCGTTCAACCCTCCAACATCTTTTTGTAAATACACGGACGATCGCCGCATGTCGCCTCGCGCGCAGAGCAGAGTTATATAGGTCAAAATATTCCAAGTTAAAGGCGATGAAATGGTGTATACCACGATTTTCATCCCACTTCATTGCTTTCTTTGAATTCATTCTATAGAAATAGATACTCTCTGACACTTGCGTCCTATAAAATGTTGGGCAGATAAGCCTTTGTATGCAAAAGAGATTCCTCGTGACGGAGTTGATAATATATATAGATGATTGGGCCTTTTCCTTGACACTATTGCTTGAATTTGTGACAGTACATGCATTTCCTCGTTCGCCAGAAAAGATAGAATACATTTCTTCAACCTCAACCCAATAGCAATTTGCTTGCATTACAGATATATAAACAAGACCCTCGAAATGGTTGACACCGCTATTTTGGTTTCTGCCGCAATCTCAGGCTAACGCTGCATTGCACGCCCCTTCGGTGGTTCAGGCTTTCTTGGCATCCTGTAGAATCGAGATGAGCTGTTCCACTGTTTGCGAGATGAAACTAACATCTGGAAGATGGAAACCAGCAAAATATTCATCCTCAGAAAAGTCCACTCTTTTCAATGTGCTCTTGTAGCTTTCGGCTGCTGATCTCGGGTGACCCCTTGCAATGGATATCTGCAATGGCAGAAGGAATTTCTCTGAGTGACGAGGCACAAAGTACGTGCTCATACTTTACCAAAAATCTACAGGAAATTCAATTAACCCTCTCTGTACTTCAACGAAACTCTATTAGCACTGACCATTTTCAAAATGTTATGGGCTACACAACTACATTTGAAGTACGAGGGGCTTCAATCGGATTTCACTAAAATACAAGAGGTGTCCGCAGAAGTAGCACATGGGGATAAGAGTTATTCAATTGTAATAAAGCAGGACTTAAAAGAGTATTGAGACAACTTTCAATTAATCTAAATGGCACGATGTAATGTCCTATTCGATATTTCAAGACAACACTCACAACTCAGAAGGCTTAGATTAGATCTTGGATGTTAGCAAATCCAGAAGTAATATTCTTAGTTTCTATCAAACCGTGGGACTGAATCCAAAATTAGCTAATGGCAGAAAATTGTGTGCGTATGTTTCTGTGTGTGAGACAGAGAAAGAGAGGACTTACATAATGTTTTTCTCCCAAATCAAGGAGCCAAAACTTCCAGTGCGGCGAAGAGGTTCCATCAATTTTAACATTTATGTTTGTCCAACCAGCGTGGTGAAACTCAACTCTATCCAACCCACATGCCAATCCACTGCCAATGGCTTTGACATATGCTTCCTTCAAGCACCAATATCTGTAGAAGTCACGATCTGAGTATTACCAGTAGGGAAGCTGTTGAAAACTCCTGATGCTACGCCAAATGGAATGCAATGCAAATGAATATCACTACATCCACAGGGAAACTGTTACTAGTCTAGAGATAACCATAGATATTTCATTCGTTATAGTTCCTGGGTCTTTCCTCGAGTCCTATCTTACAAATTCCTTCTTGAAGTTCGTTATCCAAATAGGTCGACTTAAGTTGGTTAGGGTCCTCATTGTAACAATGAACACAGAAATTCTCTAATAGCTAAACTCCCACCCAACTTATCATGTTATGGGAGCAAGAGACTCCATGTTCTCTTCCTCGCATCCCCCTCTTTATGAGTAGAGGTTTGAACTGCACATATCTTTGGTGAACTGCCTTATGCATGAAGGGGAAGTTCGACAGATATCTGAGTTCCGCAATGTTCCACAATAACTTCAGTTTTTTAAGTATTTGTGATGTCATGTGATTTATCAATCATGATAAAGACCGAGAACTTCAAAAAATTGAAGTCCAAATGCTGAGGTCTACAAATAGTCTACTTATAAATGATCCAACACTTCCGAAAAATGTGAACCTAAAAAAGATGCCATTTTCCTTCAGATGATGCAATCAATGAACTCCACTAACTCGAAGATGAAAGGAAAATGTTTCTTTTAGGGGTGATGGGCCAACTTGAGAGGCCTTAAATACAAAGAGAGACAAAAGGGTTCACCTAGACCATGCCAAAAACCACTGCAAGCAGTGCTATGGAATGGAGTACATGAAGGATACACGCACAGCAATAGACGCTGAGGAAAAGAAGCCAACAGCAGAAGAAAGGGTATCGTGTAAATACTGCCAATCTCCATTGTCACCACACACTATCCATTTACAACCAATCCTCCTTAAAGTGTTACTATGAAAAAGTAACTGGATGATTCGTCCATACAAATCTTAGCTGGTATTGGCTATGAGAACAGATAGTAACCTTCATAGTCCATAATTTGAAGTTAAAAGAAGAGCGGAGCAAGTGACTACTCACTTTTCGATCAGTTGTTCCACACCAAATTAGCACCCAAACTGATAATAATCAGACAACCAGTTGACATTTTCTGCTCGCTGTAAAAATATTAGCAGCAAATCCTGGATATCCAATAGGGCACAGATATATTCAAGCTCGCTATTAGACACAACTGGTAGTAAACATTATGCCCTATGTACGTGCTATCAACTGCATCTCTAAGACATGATTCAAAGATACCATTGACACTGTGCATCCTCACTGAAAGGGGAAGGGAAGGCCATAAAAAGATAGTGTTCTACTGTTCTTATTTGTCAATAATAAGTCGCACAGACCATCATCCCTGTCAATCCCAGTTTATATTGTCTGAATTGTCTAAGAGAGGCACAAGAAGAGCGCAAGGCCTGAATTTGAGCGATAAATGTCAAGAAATTACGAGTAAACACCTTTGAACCACAGACAAAGAGGACGATTGAATGAGTTATCCTGATTATTATAGGTAGAGGACAACACTACCTGTAAAATTCAACCAAAATTTGTTCTTCATTGCCTGCACCTATTATAAAATCCCACTCCAATCTTGAGAAATATGATGAGAAGTTTTGAATGAATTCAGTAACCGTTTCTTTCCACGGAATAGTGCAAGAAACAACATCCAACCCCACAAGGCATAGTGGTTCTGATGCTATTGCCACATAATCACCATGATGGGAGACATTAAAATTGAAATTGGGAAACTCCGTGACGTCTTTATCACATTCCTTGAAAAGAAAAGGCAAACAAGGAAACAGCAGAGCATGTTAACATTTTGGAAAAAAAAATGAAAAGATCACTGGAAAACTATAACACTTCACACAGGATAGGCAGCTATAAAAAACATCAAACACACAGGATAGGCAGCTATAAAAAACATCAAACCAAAAGGGAGCTCATGGCAAGAGAAAATTGACTACCCACAATACATTTACCTAGACAAATGCATCTCCCAAATAATCATCGGCTTTCAGCATGCTCATGATTGCATTATGACGAATCCCAACATATTAAGGCATCTATAATTCCAAATCCAGTTTTGTTTTCGAACAGATGCAACTCTCACATTGCTAAATTCTGAAAAACAGGAAAAACAGATGTCCATCACTTGCTTAGCCATAGACAAGTTTCTCTAATCAACCTTTGCTCTAAGTTGTTAGAAGCACCCAATAAAAAACATCTTGGATGTTAGTCCTCTCACGTTAATCTATAAGCAAATAATCTGGATTAGAGTAGAACAATAGTGATGCAACTACACAAGCACACAATGCACATCTCAAAATGTTGAAATTTACGCCAGGTGAATGAATATATTTCCAACCATCCAAATTCCGAAGACATCCCCTTTCAACCATTTTTTAGAGGAAAACTCCCTTTTTGACCATGTTTCAGAAGCAACTAATGGATAAATATGAAAGATTGAAAAGTATAGACTCTTACCAATATCCACAGGCCAAAAACAAGTTAAGAGTTCAACAAGCTTTTTTGTCCCAGAAAGGCACAACTAAGAAAACGTGCATAGAAAAGAGCCCCCTGTAGAAACAAGTTCAACCAAGCCCAGAAAGAAAAAGTCATCCTCAATCCTCACCTGTTTCAACCAAAAAAGTCCTCACCTGTTGAAGTAGCATTTCAACCAAAATTTTTCCGTATCTTCTCCTTTTTGATCTTGAAAAACAAATTAATAGATAGGTCTTAACCGTTACCACTACAACTAATTGAATACTCATGACTCGACATAGAGGGAGGACATGAGAGAAGCTCACAATTATATTTCTCTATCTTTGTCATAAACTATTTCCAGAATAGACGCGGATATGTGTTTTCTTTCGTATATCGTGTCGACAACATTGTACAAGCTTGCCGCGCTTACAAAATTTGACAAAACAAAGCGCATCCTCGGCCTTTGACAAATGTCGGTTTTGCACGGAAATCACCCTCCGAGTTAAGTTTGCCCACACGTGAACCGAACGATCAAAATTATCGAAACATAAGATCAGAACCACACAAAATAACCGAAGAAAGGAAAATTGAAGTACAGTCAGGAACAACTGCAATCATACCAGATACGGTTTGCCTTCCAAGGTGCGTTTGATGCTAATTTGCTCGTATGGGATTCCCAGCACTTGATGCAACAGAGCATACTGAAGCAACCGACTGACCAATGCCCTCTTCCTATCCTCGCTTTTAACGAATCTACCCACGTAAAGAAAAAAGATCAAACAGCCATTTTGATGTTCTCTTTCGGTTCTGCATCACTCTCCTCTTGGACCCAATTGACCACAGCAACCAAAGATGAAGAATACCAACACGAGAGAGCTCGAAAGAACCTGAGGATTGAGGAGCGTTGAGAAGGAGGGAAGAGAGAGAGGGCCGAAGAGAAGTCTTGGGAAGATGGGCACCACTTTGATGTGTTCACCAACCATCTGCGAACTCCCTCCTCCATTGATGGACCTTCACTTTCTGGGTAGTGGATACTCGTCTGCTGTCATTACATTGATTTCTACGGTAGATTTTAGCCTGTTAATTAGTTATTGTATTACATTTGATTCTTAATTTGGAGTTCAATTCTTTTATTGATATCTTAATATTCTTATTAGATAGTTTTGTTTAGGATTAATATCGCAAAGAATCCTAAATTATCATCATCTACACCAAAATTCCAAACTTTTTTTATATCCCAAGATCAATAATCTATATCCACTGACGTACCAATAGCAAAACTTTTTTTTTATTACCAAAATCCCTGAATTATATCCACCAAGTAGAGGCGGTAAAATGGGTCTAAAAATCCATTTTTAGCTTATATTTGAGTAGGCCAGGTCACTGATATGTTACCTAAAATTTTCAAACAGGTTCAAGTGGGTGTGAAAAATAAATGTCTAAATTCATATGTATTCTAATGAGTTACTGATTTCAAACTTAATACGAGCAAGGACGTGACATGTCTCGATTTAATAGAACCATTCACCTAAACCATATGCGAAAAATAAATGTCTAAATTCGTATGTATTATCATAGGTATATCAGTTTGGGATTTTTGATGATTAAAAAATTAATTTGGGGTATATTTGTCATAGGTGTACTAATATGAGATTTTTTGTGGTATTAACCCTATCTGAAAAGTGCATTAACTAATCTATAGATAATCGTACTTATATTAATTTAAATATTATTCCTAATCGTTTACATAGATAAAATTTTTTAGCTTTTGTATTTCGTGTTTTCTTAACTAGCTACATTTGCAATTAATAAATAAAAATAACGGGAATATAACTCTAAATGCGGTTCTAGTTTTTCCAATTATAGTGATCATAAACACGCATATAGGATCAATCAGACCAAAAAACAAAAATGTTATGAAAAAAATTGGCATATCTTTTATCGATTCATGAATGGATTAAAATAAAAAGACATTCTAAAATACGAGTAATAATGTAATTTCATCCCTCAACCTAAAAGAGACGCCTTCTGATTTGATTTTGCTATCAAAAGTTGCGGGGATAGATTGAATAAATCAAAAGTTCAATTATAAAATCGAACATTTAGGAATAGTTCGATGATTACATTGGTTATATTAAAAGTTCAAAGACGACATAGATTATATTAGGAAAATTTTCGGTCATAGATTATACATGAATTTTCCAGAACCATTAGGAAAACTTTCATTCCTATTGAATGAGCTTGGCATAGGAAAATTACATAAAAAGAGACTCTAGTGCATCCAATGATGGTGCATAAATAATCAAACCCATCTTTGACATGAAATAATCATCAATCAAGCACAAAAACCATTCTATCGACTAAGAGAACCGCATGTCATTCCTTTGATGTAATTTACCCAATTCATGTACATCCTCTGAAGTAAAATTCATGTAATGTTAATAACTGATGAAAAGCCGGTCTCGATAATCTATTGACAAAACAAGATTCCCAGATTTCATGCATCAAGCCTCAGGTGGGCAAATATGGAGCTCATCCATTGAAAACCTCATCTTCCTACCATATCGAACTACCAAAACTATTAACCTTGGATGGCACAGCAAAAGACTGGCCCGCATCTGGTCAGCAATTTCTCTCTCATGCCAACTTTTTCGCTCCCTCCTCCAAGCGCGTATGCTTGGTCTTTTTATTTGGGTCAAATAAACCCAAGTATGAGGAACCAGTGTCTCCATGACGGATTCTCCGGGAATTCACCTGTCTCCGGTAGTTGAGAGCCACCGTTGACGAGGCCGGTCTTTATCCAGGCAGTATTGTTCAAGTCTAGGGCCACAGACATCAGGTCTAGGGTTGAGTAGGAGGGAGGTTCCTCATAGTCAACAAAGTCGGGCCCTAACAACGAACTTTCAGAATGGAAACCAGTAGGAGAAGCACAGCAACCATAGCCACAATGCGGAGGAATCTTAGGATCGCCATGAGCGTCATCAAGAAAATTGTGGACCCCATGCTCTGTTTTAAAGGCCAACATCGAAGGTCCTAGAGCATGGATTTCCTTCGAAAATCCTGAGCCAACTGAGGAGCTTTTTTCTGGTTTGTATATCCTAAATGCACTAAACCGTGGCTGCGGACGAGAAACTGTGTACTGCGTTGCTTCAGCAACAGAAAGACCATCCCTTCTTTGTGCTTCCGTTTCATTCTGTTTCGGTCCGTTCTCGACAGTAATCTCTCTTCCATCTCTGGCCCTGTTTGATTGACTATCCCCTGCAGACAGGGTCTCCTCGGAAGATGCATTTGTTTCCACAGGCCAGCTATCCTCCATCATATCTGTAGGTCTGGTTTTGGACCTCCCAAGCCCTATGCCCTTGCGCCTTAATGTAGAATTCCAATGATTCTTGATTGCATTATCTGTTCTACCGGGCAGGAGCTTTGCTATAGCTGCCCATTTGTTTCCATGCATAGCATGGGCTTTAATTATGATAAGGTCCTCCTCATCTGCAGGAAGAGTAAACAACCATCTTTTAAATTGTTGATAAAATGTAAGAAGGCAGGACAAATCTAAGTTGGACTTTCAATAAAGACATCAATGATCCCATAGATTCAGCTCAGCAGCAGCTTCAGCAATATTTTCATTGTTTTGAGTAGTGAAGTGGCATAGAAGAAAGCCACTTGTTTCGAAATTACAGAAAACGGGCTTCCCATTGAAGCAACTTTGAGAAAGAAATTAGTCACCCAATGAATTATGCCACCAGCAGCTTCACCAATTTTATCAACACTCTAGATAAAAGTAACAAGCCTGTAGTGCTGCAATTACCGGATCTTGACCTAGCCCTCAAGCCTTAAAACAAAATTAGCATTGCAAAAACAAGTCACATTAGCACCAGGCAAAAGCTACAGATGTCAAACGGTTCCCCCTAATGCAGATCAGATCTCACCCTTCTTGGCACATTTGATATCAAATTTGCAAAAAATTCAAAAGAGTGACTTGAGGGTCATAAAAGCTAATTGCCACTTGGCAATAGAAAAATTAAATCCAACTGAGGCAAGTATAAAGATGACACGAAGCGTATGAGTGGTAGTACTTAAAAGATGTGAAGCAGTGAGAGGCAAAAAGCAGTTAAACCAAATTCAAGGAACAGATAAGAGATTCAAGATTATAAAAGATGAGATGGGGTTAGATAGCAATGGGCAAGCTCCAAAACAAACAAACAAAATAGCTCAGGATATGATCATATTCAAGGCTTCCGAGTCAACAGAAAAGTACAGAACAGCCAAACTAAGTTACATAGGACAAGTTCAGGATAACATGATCTTTCTGCACCGCTCTCTCTGGAGTAGACTAGGTCCTGTGGACATTTATATACTCAACACTCCTGCGTTTTAAAGGTACACTGGAGTCTTCCGGACATATATTCGCAGTCGAATTAAAAATCATAGGAATCAGCTTATCGTAACTAGACTAGAACAAAATCATGGAATCATTTGTCTCCTTTTGAAGTGCTGTATGGAGAAGATGATGTTCTATGGGCTACAGCACAATCATGGTAATTCATATCAGCGGCCAACCTTTTTGGGAGGGAAAAACCAAGTAACAGCAATTAAGTGCCCAACTAAACAAAAGCCATTGTAGCTTATACTCCTACAAGAATTATCAAAGTTTCCTCCCTTGCATTGCACATTATACAGAATCCTCGGCATGCACAGACAACGCACGAGCATGTGTGCCAGAATATGGCAGATGGCAGTAACTGTAAAATCATTTGGTTTTCATTCTCGCGCAAAGTTTTCAGTGCTAGTAGCTCTGTCAACTCTTCAATCACAGTATACATTCAGTCAATTTTCTTATAGCTCCACAGAAAAGTTTGAAGTTCCCTATCTTCAGAGATAATACACGACAATCCTTGGCATGCATACGGCACGCACTCGCGTAGGCACGCACACACGCCCAAGCACATGCGCGGGCAGTCACACGCCAATGCCGATGGTCGCGCACCTGCAAACAATTGCATGAATTTCTCTCTCGTGGAAGATATTGGGTGCTAGCTTAGATTACTCCACAATCTCACGAATAGATTACCTAACATCCAAGTTTCGTTTCGGAACAAACAGCAACGGCATTTCTCAAAGAGCTTCCAATCCAGCCACAAATCCCACGCGCACGGGCAATATGCGTCAATGATCAATCAACACCGATCAAAACAATTCAACATCTTCAACTCTTCGAATCGTGTACATGGACCAAGCATCAATGAAAACCTCGCCGTTCACCACCAAGCACCAGCGCATAAACCGTTCGGGACTCGGCTCAAAGGAGTGCGATGAAAAGGAAGAGGAAGAAGAAGAAGTCATTACCAGTGAACGGCTTGCGCTTGACGCCAGGATCGAGCTGATTACACCATCGGAGCCGACACGACTTGCCCGAGCGCCCGGGGATGCCGCGCGCGATCAAGCTCCAATTCCTCGCCCCGAACTTAGCCACGAGCTCAGTCAGCACCGCGTCCTCCTCCGGCGACCACGGCCCCCTCACTCTGCTACCGGCCCCTCCGCCGCCCCCGCCGCAGCCGGCGACCGGCATTCCTTCTTCTGCCGCCGCGAGTGGCAGAGGGGCCTCCTCCTCCTCCCCCTCCACCTCCAACTTCAAGTTGACGTCGGCGTCCATGGCGCTCGCGCGGTCTTCTTCGCCGGCGCTCGATTCGGCACCGCCGATTGGCTTCATCGCCGCTTGGGTTTCTCTCCAGGAACGAGAAATTTCAGCCTTCTTTTTTTTTTTTTTTTTTTTTTAAATTTTTTTCCTTCTTCTGCGCTTCGAAATTGATATTTTTTTTCCTTAATTTTTTTTTTGCTTCGGTGCTTTTAAAGACAGAGAGAATGTACCTGCCAGAACTAACTGCGAAAATGGGAGTCACGCTTGGGGGTCACGTTTTCCACTCTCCCGCTTCCCGCGACTCGGTTCGCTTGCGAAATGACTCTCGTGTCCCTGCTTGACAATTTCTTTTCCAAAAAAAAGGATCAGATTTTTTTTTTCGTTTTTTTATATGGGCAACTAAATATTTTATAGAAGGCTCTTAGAAACATGAAATCTTACCTTCACCTTTCTTTTTTTTCTAAAGAAAAAGGGAGTTTATCCATCTTTAATGTATCGGACATGTCGAAGCTAGAGATGAAACCACAAACTCGATTTGCAACTTTTTGTTGGAAAATTGATTTAGACGGCAACACACATCGGTCAAGGCGTTTGGGCTTTGTGTCCGAATTGACCCTTTGATGCTTAACTTAGCACTGTATGAGCTTGAGATCAACCAGGGGGTGTATTTTTAGAGAGAAATGACAGGAGAGAGAGAATACTCGAGTGCTCGAATTATTGTTAATATGGTATTGAGGATGGGTTGTTGAATAGTATTAGATAGGTGGCCGTCCGTGGATGACAAGCTCTGAAAGGGTATAAAAAATGATGTCCATAACATTTTAAGGATCAACGCATGTCTAGCCTTTTAAGTAGTGGTAGCATCAATATATGCTCCATCCACTTCTCCGTTTAGTTACTGTATTGCCCTATCGGTTCTCTTTCGGTGTTACTGTTACATGGTATGACAATCATATAAAATCCTTTTATGGATTTATACTATTTTAAAGGGAGAGACGAAGAGTGGTCTCTCATGAAATACACCGTTTTAATCTTCACTTAACTTTTCTAAATTTTCTAGACCAAAAAAAAAAAAAAAGCTTTTCGAGATCCCACTCTCTTCTAAACCTCCAAATATTTTTTGGGCTCATTTCCCTTATTGTTTAAGTATTTTGAATGATTATTCAGACATAAGCAGGAAAATATTACAAGAATTTCCATTTGCCAGTACAGTTAAACAATGCGCGCGGGGGAGTTCTATGCTCAGGGATGGCAAGAATGTAAATATCGTGGAAAAGCGAGGGGGAGATCCAGAGAATTGCCCCTGAAAGTTGTGCCTTTCCACAAGCAAAGACGACCATGGAAAACTGCCGCGGCGTTTGAAAGTTCGAGAGGGTAACGGATCATCGTCGCTCCGCAAATTACTTATTTGCCCTTGGACCTCAATGTGGGCCTTCGACTGGCCCAACAGGGCATCATCTTTCGCGTTGAGTGGGCCCGAAAGAGCCCGTTCATCGAAAGGTTTTGTATTGAGGCCCGTCGAACAAATTCACACTAATCCCTCGACTTGCGTTTAGATTAAGAACTAATTAGCGACTAAACAGAGGAAAAATGAGAGAGACAGAGACAGAATATAAAGTCTCTATTCACATCAAGCTCCGGTGAGAATGCAACGAAGAAGGCGATCTGGTTTGAATCCTCGTCAGATCTCGAAGTAACAAAACGCATTTGATTTCTGCGTTTTATTACAAGAATAGATTGGTGGAGTTTTCCTATTGTTTTAGTCTCGAATTATACCGTCGGTATGCCACAATCCGGATGTAAGAATATTTGCTTCATTCCACGGCCCATTGACCCGACGTGATATTTCTGTGAAAACTAGATTGGGCGTGCTGAATTTTTCACGTTACTAATACTCCAATGACGCGCGTGAGAAAACCAACGAGAGTATGCAGAGCTGTGACGCCAACTTGGAAAGACTAATCTAGATTTTTGAAATCGTGATTTCGTATGCGTATGTCACTTAGAGGATGAACTTGTCGCATGCCTATACTTCCATTTTGGCAAAGAGAACTGGTTGTCTGGACATTTTCATCCATCCATGAATCCTACATATTACAAAATGCACATATCCGGTATTTCAGAGAAAAAAGAGAAGAGAGAACACCGATATGAAGTGCACAAGAAAACCAACGAGAGTATGCAGAGCACCAACTTGAAAAGACTAGTGTAAACTGTTGAAATCATGACTTCTTATACATATGTAACTTAGAGGACGAACTTTTCACATGCCTATACTTCCAATTTTGGCAAGGAGTACTAATTGTCTTGATAGATACATCCATTCGATTCGTCTTACATACTGCAGAATGTGTCTATCATAATCTTCCGTGATATTAAGTGATGCTCGTCTAATTCTGTCGCACTCGTAAATGCATGTGATCTCTAGCCTCATCAAGCATTCTAATTATGGACTTGCGAAATGGTTTATGTATAAACATATTGATTATTTCTTGTCTGTTTCTCTTTCTTGCAAGACATGGACACTATCGAGACCACACACTGTCAAGCATTGCACATCCCACTGGAAACATAAACTTTTTTAGCTCTGTCATTTGTGTTTGCGCTCGAAAACAAGAAAAATAAGATCGAGCTCGACTTGAAAGTGGATGAATTGGTCTTACTTTAGGGTTAACATCATGAAAAATCTCAAACTGGTACATATATAATAATTTTACCCCAAATTAATTTTTTGACCACAAAAAATCCTAAACTGATGCACTTGTAACAAATTTATCCTTAGTTTATTTTCGTTAAATTTTATTGTCAAATTGCTTTGTTAAATGACATGCTGCAGTTGATTGATGTGTCAGTTTTATGTTTTATCCTCCGTTTGTCATAGGCGTACCAATTGTAATTTTTTGTGATATTAATCTAATTTAACGGAAACTAACGGAGAGTAAATTTGTCATAAATGTATCAGTTTAAGAGTTTTTAGTGGTCAAAATATTAGTTTGGGGCAAATTTGTCATAGGTGTATCAGTTTAAGATTTTTCGTGAACAAAAAATTAATTTGAGGTAAAATTATCACATATATGCCAGTTTGAAATTTTTCGTCGTATTAATCCCTTACTTTATTAGGATATAGTTGAAAACATTGACCAAACATGTTTCTCGTTGCTTTTCACATGATGATGAGGTGGGAATATCCACTAAAATTGGTGAAAATAGATCATTTCAAAATCTCGACCCCCTTGCCAATAATTTCCTGACTAATACGAAATGTCCCCGCACCAAATCAAAGAAAGCGTTCTAGCCATAGATGATACCAATTATGATGTTATTTTACCAAATCTAAGAGAGAGAGAGATTGCACAATCAGTTGCAAAGGACAGCATTGGATCAGATCCAAAGTCTAGTTTTAACAGGAAAATTATTTAAAAAGTTCTAAACCTATTGCGATTTTGCCAATTCAGTCATAAATTTTTAATTTTATCAATTGAATTCTAAAAATTTTCATGTTTGACTAATTGAATCTATTTTGCCAATTTTCGCCGGAAATCATAGATGTGGACATCGACCATCCTACGTGGCATGGTCAGCGCTGACATGGACAATTTTTATTAATATTTTAATATGTTTGCGAATTATTTATATATTCATTCTTTTCTTTTTCCTTTTTATTTTCTTTCTTTTTTTTTTCCTCTCTTCTTCCTCTAGCTGGTCCCCGAGCCTTGGTGATTGGCTGCAAGCTAGGTCAACCTCGAGCAAAGCTTGCTCCCGCCGACTACTAGTTAGGGTGAGCCTTGCCCACCCTTAGCGAGGCTTGAGCCTTCTCACATTTGGCGAGGGCGAGCCTCATCTAGCCACCAGCGAGTTTGAGCCTCGCTGAGGTTGAGCCTTGCCAAGGGCGGGCGAGGTCAATCTCGCCGGCTTTCGCCTCTGGCCAAACCTTGGCCACTAGCTAGAGGAAGAAGATAAGAAAAAAAGAAAAAAAAAAGTAAAAGAAGCAAAAATTAAATGACAAATTCAAAAAAAAAATTATTAAATATTGTTAGCATTAGCGCCGAAGGGTGATGCGACAAAAGAAGTATCCATTTGACCATTACAAATTTCACGCTCCGAACCCTACGGCGTGCGAGCATCCTAACCGAGGTTGATTTTGTGCGACGTCCCAGGACGCATCGCCGACCCGAACCTGAAAACAGAGAACAAGGCACACGCGGAAGCAACATCAACACTGTACAATTTGAAACACGTGACCAAGGATAGCACAAACAATACACAACATTATGAATATACACTTACGTTAACATCGGGAAACATATATAATATCCATTTATAGCATAAGCACAAAAACCAAAAGCGGGTCAATGGCCACTACCGAAAAAAAAGGGTAAGTGGACCGGCGATCAGTCTAAACACTAACCCGAGGAAGGGCTTTGGTCAAAAAGGTATCGGCCCAACCTAACTAGGGATACAGCTAAGCCCTAAGGTATCCAGTCCGGGTCAGATCTCGAGGACTCGAAAGAATTGTCAGATAACTCAACCTCGGAGTCCATGGAATCCAGCTCGAACTCGACCTCATCTGGCTTGCTCTCCAGCTCGAGTCCTGTTTCATCAGCTTTGGCTTGCTATCCGATTCCATAGGCTCCGGATCGGAATCCCAGCACACTGGCTTCTCGTCCATCGGGTCAGGCTCGTCAACTTCCCAGATAACACGCCGGCGGCCAGAACTAGAACTCCCCTTGGATGTGTACTCAGGGCTCGCCAGGTCTCCATCGGCACACTGGGGATCTATGTCATTTAGCCCGTTGAACGGGACGTCAAAGGTCTTAAGAGGTCCGAAGGTCTCGGTATAGTCTCTGAAATACCAAGCTATATACTTGTGGGCTTGAAAGTGTTACTCTCCCATGTCGACCCATACTGTAGTAAAATGTCTGATATACGTATCCCCATTCCCTACGGGGTACTTGATCACCTCCCGGTCTATCCGGGATGGGATCCCAAAACAGATTGGAACTTCGACATCCTCAGGGCTGGGGGTATGAAAATGTGGGTTTTAACAATCGTGAGAACGAATCTCAGCGAGTAAACCCCCTAAACCTAAATTAGGCTAACATGCACCTCCCGGACAAGTATTAACTAAATAAACAGCCAAGCAATCACGTGACTTAGGCCCTTGGCCCAAATCTAACATTTTACTAACCTTGCAGGTTAGGCACATAATGATCGCAATAATGGCATATAACCCAATCACGGCACTTACACACATATCACTTAGCCACGACGCATGTCATGCACATGCTCATGCTCATGCTCATGCTCATGTCTCATCGATGCACTTTCGCACACTTGCACACTTATAATTTATCAAATTCACCGACCCGCGTAAAACGCATTAGGTCTATCACTTTGAGATCAATCTCCGCCCACGTAAAACGCATCAGGCTCATGACACAACCCGCGTAAAATGCATCAGGTTTGTCATCTTCCGGTAGTTGGGCATCGTCCCGCGTAAAACGTCTCAAGACAGGTTTAATACCCCGCGTAAAACGCATTAGGGCTTTTTGTGATCACATGTTCACATCCACCAATTTTTATCTGAACCCCGCGTAAAATGCATCAGGGCGATTTAGGTGATCACATGTTCATACCATTTGTGCACACACGTATAATGCACATGTTATGTCAATACTCGGTATGCACGCTCATGGCCACAATATCCACATTCGGCATTCGTGAAATTCACACTGGGCACTCAATATGATTTGGCCACATATTCAATCAATGCCACAACATGCTCAATTCGCATCTCAATATACCAAATGAACCAATTAATCCAAATCAGTTACAACATGTAATTTAGCATCCAAATTCACGCAATTAAAACACCAAAACTACATATGCCGATAGTCTATCAAGTGCCTCATGAATTGGCCACGCCAAGCACACCATAGGGCATTACACAATCATAATCAAGCCATGCTCAATTTAGCTTCCTCATGGGCCGATCACAATCCCCTTAGCGATTCACATTAAAACCCCGATTAACCAAATATGGCCCGAATCAAGCCTACACCCAATTAACCATGAACAATCCACCCTAGGTCACTAAGTCACTTTCAAATCATCACATTAGACCACAAAAATCACCATGAAAACAGTCACCACACAGCCCATAAATTATACTCGCTTAATCCACATTTTTGCCCGAATCAAGGCTCCCATGATCAGCCACCACACAGCACATTCTAGGGCACTAAATCTCATTTAAATTATTATGCTAAGCCACCAAATTAGCCACAAGATCAGCCCTAAACATTCTCTACAAATTAACTCCTAAAATACCCTTAATAACCCTTAAAACTCATCTAGAAATGTATATTAGCCTAACTAGGGTTTAGGGTTGTACATACCTAAATTCCTAAGCTCCCAAGGTGGCTGATCACAAGAGAAAATGGGCTAAGCGGTCGTTGGCCACGGTGGAACCAGCGAGGGCGAACGACGGCTCCTCGACGGCACACGGCGTCAGTGGCGAGTGGTGGCGCTCTCACGACTGGGCTAGGGGGCGGCGAAGGGGGATGATGGTGCTAGTGGCGGACGGAATGAGAGAGAGAGATGGTTGGCTAAGGTGGTGGCGAGACGGGCGGCGGTTTCCGGGGAGCGGCGGCGGCGGCGGTGCTCCGGCGGTCTCACGGCAAGGAGGAGGAGAGGATGGGAGAGAGTGAGGCGTGAGATGAGGGGAGGATGGCCAGCTGAGTGAGGAAGTGAGAGGAGAGAGAGAGATTGCAAGAGTTTAAGCAAAAATGGTGAGTGGGGTTATTGAACAACTTCTCCCAAAAATGGCCATCTTGTCCCACCATCAAGGGCTTGGATTGAATCTTGTTAAAATATATAGGGGTAGATTGATCCACTAAATTCAGCATTATTGGGGGCTGATTAGTCCAAATTAATCCCCAAAATTGGGAATTATTACTTAAGGGTCCAGGGGTAAAACGGTAATTTTCCGATCCCGGGTCAAATTTTCAATTTTTGACCTTACCGATCCCACATATAATTGGCCATGCTTATACGACGTTGTCCTTGAAAAAATAGTTGCATTCGTTCACGAAATTTGACACTAAAGTCCGAACTCAATTCTATGATCGATTTCGCTTAAATGCGATTTTAGCGTTTCTCACTAACGGGCAGCTGTTTAGGGGTTACGCGTATTGACCTAGGGTTACTCGAGTCGTGATGGTCTCGACTTCCAAGAGAACGTGGGGATTTATCGTTAGTTTCGGGGGTTGCGATTGTTCGGAATAAGTTCGGGATCGTCCACAAGGCGTACTCTTGATTGTGCAGAATCACCCATGGTCCGATCGTATGTTGCTAACCAAACCAAATCTGTCACTTTCCTTGGATTGGCCCACATTGACACAAAATATTTCCTTGTCATTTCTCGAAACCGGACTCAATTCACAGTCGAGTTCTTGGGTCTACGTATCATTTTTCTAGTTAGCCATTCCTTATTGGTCAGTATCCCGATAATGATCAGTTCCGGGCAAGACTTACTAAAACGAAATGAGAAATGCATATTTATTTTATTGATCACGAAAGTTGTCACGCCCTAGATCCCACCGAGCCCGCGACATCCCTCCATGGTCATATTGAAAATGCGATCTCCTAGGACTCGTCGCCGATCCACGCGAATATCAAAACATAAAGTGCAAACGAAAATGATTAAAAGCACCCATACAAGATTAAAGACCAAGGGTAATAGAACACTTGAATAAATGAACCACAGACTTCATTCAATGGCATACACTTACAAAATCCAACCTTACATACAAAGGCTACTAGGGTTAAAACCACCATCATCAAAAAGGGCAAGTGATCGGGTAGATTAGCCTAGCTATACAAAAAGGGTCCACTAACTCCATGGGCTCCTCTTTGGGATCTTGCTCCAACGGCTCTTTCTCGGGATCCCAAAACATTGTGATGGACCATTCAAGATCGGAGTCGGGGGTCTGAAATTGTTATGTAATAATCATAAGAACGAATCTCAATAAGCAACACCCTAAACCCTACGTAGGCCAATGCGTGCCCAGACAAGTTTTACATGCAATTTAACAAGTAACATACAAAATTCACATCCACGAACTTACCTCGCCTCAATCCACACGTCACCTCTACACGTTAGTTAATTCACAATAATGCAATAATAGCTCATGATCATAACACAACCACTCGAGCACCACATACACGCACATTCATCCAATTCAACCAAGCACAATTCGCATGCATGTCCAGCCAACTTTCTCAAGACCCGCGTAAACACGCCTCAAGGTTAGCTCTCCGATCAATCCGGGGTTCGTCCCGTGTAACCACGCCTCAGGATATTTCTTTCTTTCCCATGACCTTCGTAAACACACCTCAGGTCTAATTTTCCTTTTACGGACCACCGTCAACACGTCTCAAGTCCGTTCTCATAGTCACACAAGCTACACAATTCAATCAATTTCCAATGACCGCTGTCAACACGTCCCAGGTCTAACTTTCCTTTCACGGACCACCGTCAACACGTCTCAAGTCCGTTCTCATAGGCACACAAGCCACACAATTCAATCAATTTCTAATGACCGCCATCAACACGTCCTAGGTCTAACTTTCCTTTTACAGGCCACTGTCAACACGTCTTAAGTCCATTAACTTTCATTCTACGGACCACCGTCAACACGTCTCAAGTCCATTCTTACATCCAATCCACCACAGTTTCCACAAAATGCACCATACTAAATCGAGCGCACAAAGGCCTCGATAGGCCATCAAACCTGGCCCCTAACACAGCACGTCTAACGCAATTTAGGCATAAAATCACACATGGAGAAAAATTACAAGTTAAACCGCCACTCAAACCCACTCGCTTCAACAACGAACAACCAATGCAAATTGCCACTAATCGAACATTAATTCACACACGAACTATCACACATTTAAGCCCCACTTCAAGCACCAATCGGTCCCACAAATCATCATACAAAATAGCCCTTGAACCAGCACAATTTAGCCCACATTTGCACCACAATTCAGCCACCACACTCAGCCATAAACAGCCGCATTCAGCCACAAAGAACAAGGGAAAACCAAATACACAGATTTGGAGTAATTCTGGGGCAGCGCACAATTCTGGAATCCCTTTTAAAAAAATAGTAATTCAACTCCAAAAATTCTAAATTTTAGATGTGTTGCATAAAACATCTTGATAAACATTTTCCATGAGAACTCAAAACCCAGTTCCAACTGTAAATACCTCTTTTTGTCACTTGAAGTCACACGAAAATCAAACCGTCCGGTCAGGCTGCCTGACCATAAAAATGCATCTCATCTAGTACCCAAATTACTTTGGAAAATCTTGAAATTTTTATATGTCATAGAAACGAATGTTGTTAACAATTTTTGTGAAGAAAGTTTGTTAAAAAAGGTATGAAAAAAATTATAGAAAATCGGAAAGACCAGAAGGTCAGGTGAACAGTAAATTCGGCAGACTAAATTCGGTCCAAAAAGGACCTACGAATGGTATTAAATGATCTCCAAAAATTCTAAAATTAAATTATGTCATACTTCAAGATGTTATGAACAACTTTCATGAAGAACACTTTCACAAATTCGGCCCACAACAGTGACAGATAAAATAGCAAAGTCCAGCGATGCAGCAGCAACCCTATCAGAAATCAACCAACAAGCACCACCAAGCAAACCGAGCACAACCAGCCACTAAACTAACTATCTATAGCCCTAATCCATCCCTAAACATATCAATTAGTAACCCACTATCCTAACTAAGGCTTAGGGAGCACTTACTTGGAAAAACCCAAGAAAATCGAGCAAGAAATGAAAGAAATGATGGTGCGGTGAGCAGCGGCGGTCTCCGGCGGTGAGCGACAGTTTTCGGTGACCTAGACGGTGGCTACTGGTCGGAACAAGGCTGAATAAGGGGCTGGTATGGTGGGGTGAAATGGAGAAGCCGAAGAAGAAGCAGAACCAGAAACAGAAGTGAAGAAGAAAGAAGTAGAAGACACAAAGCCAAGAAGGAAAAGAAGAAAAGAAGAAAAAGAGAGAGAAAGGAGTTGGTGGGGGAGTTAGCAGCAACGTGGGAGGCAGCGGGGAAAGAGGAGAGAGAGAGAGAGAGAGAGAGAGAGAGAGTACACACTAGGCACCTAACACACTCAAGTGTGATCCAAGGGCCACAAATTCACCTTGTTGGGCAAGTTAGCATCTAAGGGTCCACATTAAATCTCACAACCCAAATAAAGAAAATGTTAAAATGCATAGACTTAAATAAAGGGGGAAATGTACTGGTTTAAATCTGCACTTGGTCCAAATACTACAAAAAAACAATTTTTTTTCGACAAAATTACCAACGAAGAATTCTGGAAAATTCGTTGGACGTTGGAAAGGGAATTTCCAACGAATTTTCCAACGAAAAAAAATTTGTTGGTAATTTGTCGTCGGAAAATTTTCCAACGAAAAATTTCAATTTTCGTTGGAAATTTGCAACAAATTTTTTTTCGTTGAAAAATTCATTGGAAAACTCGTGGCTAAATTCGTTGGAAACGAATTTTTTTTCCGACGAATTCTTTTTCGTTGGAAACTATAATTTTTTTTTAGTCGAAAAATCGTGAAAATTTTTTTTCCATCGAAAATATTTTTTTTTGGTCCAATTTTTTTTTTTGTCGCCCTCGCCGCGCCCCTCGAGGCCGCCCAGGGTCGAAGCCGCCCCGAGCTCGCCCAGATCATGGGCAAGCTCGAGCTCACCCGCCATGGGAGCCTCGGCCCGCCATGGCCGGGCGAGGGCTACCACGCCGCCAAGCGAGGTCAAGCAGCCAAACAAGAAGATGAAGAAGAAGAAGAAGCAGCAGAAGAAGCAGGGGCGGGAGCAAAGCGAGGTCGCCACCGCTAAGTCCGTCGTCGCCCTCACGGCGACAAGGCTTCATGGCGCCGGGAGCGCTTTTGGGGGCTTGAGGCTTGGTGTCCATGGTGTCGAGCCGTGAGCCGTGCCGGAGGAGGAGGGGGGGGCAAGGGGGAGTAGGGCGGAGGGGGGAGACGGAAGGAGAAGGAAGGCTGAAGAGAGAGAGAGAGAGAGAGAGAGAGAGAGAGAGAGAGAGAGAGAGAGAGAGAGAGAGAGAGAGAGAGAGAGTGTGAGTGTGTGTGTGGAAATTGTGTGCGCGCGGAAATTGAATAAGGAACAAGTATGTTTTTTTGAAATTCGTTGGAAAATTCGTTGAAATTTCCAATGAATTTTCTAACGAAAATTGTACATATTAAAATAATTGTCCAGAAAATTGAAATTCGTTGGAAATTTCCAACGAATTTTCCAACGAAAATTTGAAAATATTAAAATAATTGTCCGGAAAATTGAAATTCGTTGGAAAATTCGTTGGAAATTTCCAACAAATTTTCCAACGAATATAAAAAATGCAGAATAGTACCGGGTATTTTTGAAATTCGTTGAAAAATTCGTTGGAAATTGCCAACGGATTTTCCAACAAAAATTGTACACACTAAAATAATTGTCCGGAAAATTGAAATTCGTTGGAAATTTCCAACGAAAAAAAATTCGCTGGAAATTTCCAACGAATTTTCCAACGAATTTCAAAAAATGCCAAACAATACCGGTTTTTTGAATTTTTGGAAAATTCGTTGAAATTTCCAACGAATTTTCCAACGAAAATTGTACACCCTAAAATAATTGCCCGAAAATTGAAATTCGTGGGAAAATTCGTTGGAAATGTCCAACGAATTTTTTTTTGTTGAAATTTCCAACGAAAATTGTTTCGTTGAAATTTCCAACAAATTTTCCCATGAAAATTTTTTCGTTGGAAAGTTCCAACGAATTTTTTTCGTCGGAAATTTCCAACGAATTTTACTTTTCGTTGGAAAATTTGTCGCAAATTTGCGACGAAAATTTTTTCGTTGAAAATTTTTCGTGGCAAAAATCCAGTTTTTTTGTAGTGAAATTTCATTTTCCGACAAACCTGGGCAAGCTCGAGGCTGGCCACATTAATATCGACACCGTCCAATTAAATTCGTTCCAGAACTCTGAGAAATTTGATACCAAAGTTTGGACTCTAAATAACGGCCAAATTCGATCGAGTGCGATTCTAACGAAATCTCAATTTTAAAAATAATATCCGAGAGTGATCAGTTTCCGGACAAGATTTTACTATAAGCACAATGACGAATTACACGTTTTATAAATCTTAAAAATGGGTCGAAATTTGAAATGTCACAAAAGTGAGTTGAATTCAGGATGTTACAACAAATACTGCGCGCTATCACTTTTATATCCATGTCCACATGCGGTGTGCATCTTTACTAGTCTCTGTGCCAAAGGGTTGCTGGTCATGTCTATACTCGACCGTGACATTTCAGCTCGCCGGATCCGGGCATTATAAGTCCATAGAGATTCTAAAGTGAGTTTCGAGACTCAGGAATGCAATCTCAACAAATTTTGAAATAATAAAATGCATTTGATTTCCCAGCTTATTATCTGTTTATGTGATTCGAAATTTTGGGACCATAACCTACGACGTTAATCTTGAAATTTATCCGACCTATGTTAAGATTTCCATATGGTTTTCACAAAGCACAGTATCAAAGATCACTGCCAGTCAAATTTTTGTTGGGACATTAGTAATGTTGTTTGTTAGTGGCATGCGTGATGGATTTGAACCATCGAATATGAGTGATTAACATGAGTTCTCCTGCAAGACTTGAACTAGCCTAATCGCATTAATGAAGCACATAGCAAATGCGACTGCTTTGTTCTTTCGATAATTTTCTTTCTGACATTCGAGTTTTACTAGAACAACAGTTTTTGGACTACTGTTAAAATAATAGCATATTTCGAGCCACGAATTCTTGAAAGAGTAGACCCCACTATAATTTTTAATTATTTGTTATTTATTTTTTTTGTGGCCCAAAACAAATTGTTATCCTCACGGTGGATTAAGGTTTGTCATACAAACATTTCTCTTTTTAAAATAAATATACATATCTTTCAAAAGGTTTTTAAGGATTTTCATTATTTTTTCTATTTCTTTTTCATCTATGAGAGGAATGTGTGGTTTAATGCTTAAATATTCAATCAATATTCGAACTTAGTATCTCCTGCTAGGGGTGATCGGTTCGGTTGGGTTGGGTCCGCCTCGAAACCGAAACCAACCCCTATTATAACCGGTTTTAAATTTTAGAACCTCAAAACCGACCCTGTTTTCCTTGGACCTGTTTTGGAACCGACCCTATTTTTTTCGATTATTTCAGTTCTACCCAAGAACCTGTTTTTTTTTTTCCCTTTTTCTGGTTTCATTTTTTTTTCAAGTATAATGAGCTTGCAACATATAGAGTTTCGAGTTGAGACCAACCAACTGGTTAGGTACGCAACCAACGCTTACATTCTTCCATTATACAAACTCGTAAAATCCAAGAAGCAAGAGATAAAAATTTCAAAAAAAAAAAAAAAACAGACAAGCGGATTCCACAAGATCGGATGGTGTCTATTCCTTCAAGTCCTTCAAAATCATCAAAACTTAGAGAATCTTCTACACCAACCCAAGCCCGCAGCGAAAAACCCCTTTCGATCGAACGAAAAACCTCAAACTCGAACTTGAACACTTCCCCAACATTAGAACAAATTCTAGCTCGAAACCATTTCTATTTAAGAAGAGAGATTTCCTCTATTAGCGAAAGGAATGTTGCGTAATTTCTTTATTATCTTAAAACCGGTTCTAAAACCGTCCGGGTTAGTTTTTACTCGAACCGGAATACCGGTTCTAACCGGTTCCAAAAATGGAACCGTTATCAACCGGTTTTAACGAACTTCCCGAACCTGTTTTTTCTGGGCGGTCCGGTTCCGGGTAAACCTAATCCGTTGCATTATCTCCCGCCAAAAAAAATTTAAGTTGTTGGAAGAATATATAGTTTAATATTTAAATATTTTCGAACTTGAATTCAAACTCAAGTTGACATACAGAGGAGAATTAGAGATTAGATATTTCCTAGAGATATTTAGGATATTTTCTTTGATATTTAGGGATTTCTCTAAGATAATTTCCTTTGTTAGAGATGTTTTGATGATTTTGTTGATTATCCGTATCTCTTAATATTGCATGGGCACCCGTGTTGCACGTATATCTCCATTTTATTGTGCATGTCTTGTGTTTCTTATGATTTTTAAAAAAATTATATTGCAAAAACACTTCAATGCAATAAAAATCTCGTTGACAATTTTTATAATTTTTTTTTAAAATTGAGACTCCGTTTATTTCACAGAAAATATTTTTCAGAAAATCATTTTCTAGGGAAATGATAATATTTTCTGGTGTTTGGCTAAAATTTGAAAAATGAATTAAAAATTATTTTCTACTGTTTAGTATGGAAAATCTGATTTGATTTTCCACCGCGTACTCCTTTTAATAATTTTTTAAAAATAAATTTGAAGTCGTTTTATTTCTTTTTTCTTTTCTTTATTTTTGTTTTTCATCTGCATTCCTTATTTTAAAGTGCCATTGCCTGCATTCCCAGCCAACTGGAGAGAAAGTTTTCTTCTCTCTTCTTAGGGAATACCCCCGAATTTAACATCCCAGAGTTTAGATGAAGCAGTTTAAGGACTTATTAGAGTCCAAACTTGAAGCTTTAATTAATGGTTGGAATTAACGACAAAAAAAAGAATGTTAAATTATTTTTGGTGACTCATTCCATTTTTGATTAGTGATTTTTAATATATTTATTATGCATTTGTTTATTGCAAAGAAAGTTATATGGGCTCTTTTTCCAAATTGGGCTACTTTTATTTAGGCCTAATTCTTTAAAGAAAAAAATCCTCGAGTTTAGGTCCAATTATGCCATAAACTTTTTTCATCTCATAAAAATCATCAACTTTCGTTTTATTCCCAAATCTGCTCCGCGTCCAAAAATTGTCACTAGCCTCTTTACAATTATCAACATCAGGAGGCTGTTGCTACTTCATACGAAGGCGAGGGTATTGAAGAAGAGTCGCAAGATGCAGGTTACGATAATGAACCTTCAATTGGCCCTAATATCGACAGTTTCAAGGAAATTAGCTGCAGTTTTTGCATGCAGGGATAGATTTGGGACCACGAGAGTGTGTGATTTTCTTTTTAGACTAATAAAAAATCTGGGGTGAAATTGTGATTAGACATAAAGTAGGGGTGCTCTTTAGGGAGTAAAGCCCTCTAATTCATGGTATTATCTTTATCCTATGCATTAAGTCAAAGAAGCACCTATTGTTACCAAATAAATCAAACTTTGTAGGTACGTAGTCGTGTGCAAACTGCAACTAAAAATACAGAAGACAAAACCCCCTTTGACTACGTAATGCCTAGTAAGAAGTCGTCGACCGCGGCTAATTAAAGGATTAGGTCCACATTGAACTTTGAAACACCCTCTAGAACGCGAGTGGGTGCGTGTGTAAGCCTGTCATTTTTTTTTTTCATTAAACTTTGAAATTAATAGTGTTTAGCGCGATCTACCGATTATAGGAAAAGTCAGGTTTTTATAAGGAACTCCCTGTAAAAAGTCTCTCTCGAGATAAGCATTTCGTGGTCACCCTCCTGAAAAATGGCTGCTTGGTTTTCTCCTCCTCCTCTAACCTCACGTCATAGTAAAAAATGCTATCTTTTCCGAGAAAATATTCAATTTTCAATGAAGAAATTACGCACATCGCAAACATAGTTACTATTTGAAAAGCTGTGAAACATCGATCAGGAGACAACAAACTTTGCGCCATCTCAAGACCCTCGTATTGAGGAATATGTCTTTGCTAAAAAAATTGCAAATGGATTTGGTATATATCTCATGATTCTCTGAGATTTCATATTTTCGCTCAAGCGAAATCCAATTTGTACAAGGACACAGCTAGTGAAATTGATATCCAACATTATTATTAATTCTTATTATATGTAGCTTAAGCCACACCTTTTTACGTAAATTGAACATGTCCTCCAACACTCTGGGTGTGCAAAAGAGCCGAGACATATTCGGACTGCTCGGAACCGGTCGTTCCCAAGGGAACCGGTCCGGTTTCCGGTTCCAATTTTTTGGAACTGGTGGGTACCAGTCGATTCTCGGTTCCCGATATGGAACTGCCCACCTGCCCACTTGAACCGGACCGGTAATATAATAATAATATATTTTAATTTGACAAAAAAATTAATAAAATAAAATAGGAGAGTTGTTGTTTTGTTTGCTTGCTTACTATTGTGAACTTGTGATAAACTATCACGTGTGATATATAATATAGGCTACGAATGTATTTGTTGTGAAGTTGTGAACTTTGTGACGAATCTTGTTGTGAACACAACTCACCAACGGGTAAGAATTAGACTGGTCGATTTTTTGATTTGTCCAGAAAAACTTAGTGGGACTGGTTCCATGGACCTACCCGCGAATCGGATCGGACCGGCAGTTCGGTTCTCGGGTGGGTCCATGGAATTGACCGGCGGTTCTCAATTCTAATTTTTAGAATCAGTCCTTAGTGGGCGGTCCACAGTTCCGGGGTAAAACCGCCCACCCGGACCGTGCTCACCCCTATCCAACACACAAGTATTCACTGGAACATAAAACATACCTGCCTTTTATTGAATAACATAATGAATGGCTATCAGCTTAAATAACAAGCGTTAATATCACGAAAAACTTTAAACCAGTACATATATAATAAATTTATCTCAAACTAATTTTTTGATCACCAAAAACCTCAAATCAATACACCCATGATAATTTTTCGTGGTATTAACCCAATAAATAATGAAAAACACAAAAATAAATAGAAGTACCATTTAGCACGAGAGAATCATACACCAAAAAAGAAAAAAATAAATTCATTGGTTTTAAACTTAGGTTGAGTGAGGAAATTAGAAAGGCGCGTTTGATAAATTTTTTCACTAGATGTATGTTTTTATTAAAACTTATGTTTGGTTATACATAAATGTTGGTTACATATTATTTTGGTCAAATTACTTACAACAATAGGGAAAAAAAGCTAATTGGAGTGTGAAAATAGTCATGAATCAAACCTCTCATCTTTTCTTTTCTTTTTTTGGATATGTTCACTAGAAGTCCCAAAATTTGTCACGAAAGTGCAATTGAGTCATAAACTCGCAAAAATTACAATTTAGGACTCAATTGAATTAATTTGACATGTTTTAGGACTTGATTATACTTTTTGTAAATTTTAAGACTTAATTGTACTTTCGTGATAAGTTTTAGAACTTCTAGTAAAGATATCTCTTTTTTACTGTAAGAAAAACCTCTCATCAATGAAGAAGGTCTTTGTTCAATTTGATTTTTGGAAATTTCTACCATCGACACTTTAGAATCCCCCATGTGAATACCCTAATTTGACTTACCCACACCAAAACGGAAACAATAATTTTGATTTTTAGAAATTAAGGAAAGACTTACATGACATTAAACTAAGGAAATATATCAAAAGAGATACCTTCCATTTAGTGTGATCTAATAGTAGGAAAAAGTAAATGATCTCCATTTATCGAATAGATGTTAAACGTGATAGTTGACATGTATATTAGTTTAGGGTTATACTTTTCCATTTGTCACAAATTTATCAATTTGCGATTTTTTTGTGGTATTAATTCAATTTAACGGCAGGGAAATTTGTCATGGGCGTACCGGTTTGGAATTTTTGGTAGTCAAAAATTAATTTGGGATAAATTGTCACATGGGTATTGATTTAGGGTATTTGGTGGTATCAACCCTTATTAGAATTTGTGAACTAGCAGAATAGATTGGAAGAACATGAACCTGTTTAAGAGTTTCAGTTTCACATGAACTTGGATTTATCTGGGTTTGGAATCAAATTAAGCTCATATATCATTCAATAATCCATTTCTTAATTAATTTTAATTAATCAATTAGAGAGAGAGACAATTAAGTTGGGTCTGCAAAGAGCGAGGACTCGGAGAGCCATTCCAAGACGCGGATGGAAGAGGTTTGGGCCATCGAGGAGGTGGACTTCAACAACATCAAGGGGTTGTCGATGGACTGTTTCTTGCCTCCGGCTGATCTGAAGAAGGAGGAGGACGCGTGCGGGGTCACGCCGAGCTATGCTCGAGTCCTGTTCAATGCTCGGTCGAGCTCTACGAAGATGAGCGCTTTGAAAGTCGTTGCTTTGGACATCGATGACTTGTACGATATCGAAGGAATTGAAGAGCTGCAAATCAAACTTCGTTCAGTCCTCCAACATCTTTTTGTAAATACACGGATGATCGCCGAGCATCACCTCACGCGCAGAGCAGAGTTATATAGGTCGAAAAATTCTGAGTCAAAAGCGATGAAATGTTGTGTACCGCGATTTTGATCCCATTTCATTTGTTTTTTTGAATTCAATCTATGGATATAGATACTCTCTGACACTTGCGTCCTATAAAATGTTGGGCAGATAAGCCTTTGTGCGTAAAAGATCAAGCTCGACTTGCAAAACGTTTGTTTCTTTTTCTTACAAGTCTCACGATGTATTCGGAAATATTTTTCCTAAGTAGGAAGCAATACGTTTGTTTCTTTTCCTAACAAGACTTGTGAGATCAACCATTGTTTGCCCCCTAAATACACTTATCTCGTCCTACTTAGCAAAACGTTGCCCAATTCAGGACGGACAGGAAAGTAAATGCGTGTCTAGTTTGTATTGGAGCACAATTGTGATTAATTAGAACAACGAGATGATCTCTATTTAAGGAGCGAAATCCTCACTCTTAAGCTGCCAAAGCTCCCCGCAACAATCACCTTCTGAATCTCCATTGCGTCCAGTCCTTCACGATAATCATGGCGAGCCGGTAGTTGCTTTTCATTGGCTGTGCATTAATGCTAAATTGGTGGACTAGGTATCCTACAACTCTGGCAATCTTTTATTGATTCAATTATGTTGCGCCAACAGTGACATTGCAACTCAATTATTTTTTGCCTACACTTTGTGGTTGTCCTTTCCCTACTTGGGTGCTGCCTCCCCACCTGAAGCTCTCATTATGCACAAAGAAAGCAGTCACCTTGAGTTTGAGGGGGAAATTATAGATATTTTAAATATTTCTTACAGATATGAGAATATTTCCTCTGATGTTAAGGGTTTTCTCTAGGATAATTTCTTTTGTTGGTAATATTTTGATAATTATGTTGAACATCTGTATCTCTCAATATTGCACGCATGTTGTACGGATGTTGCCCATATGTTGCACACATGTTGCACATATATCTTCCTTTGATTGAGATATTATTTTAGAATAATAGTCTAATAAAATATATAAATAGGCTAATGTATTTTTTATTAATATACATATTGAAATATATACAAAAAATTTCACAACTTTATTTTCCATTTTATTCTTAACTTCACCCATTCAATTCAAGTAACAAATAAAGGCAAACACAATAATATGTCAATGGTGAGATCAACCATTGTTGGCCCCCTAAATACGTTTGATCTTGTCCTACTTAGCAAAACGTTGCCCAATTCAGGACGGACACGAAAGTAAATGCGTGTCTAGTTTGTATTGGAGCACAATTGTGATTAATTAGAACCATGAGATGATCTCTATTTAAGGAGCGAAATCCTCGCTCTTAAGCTGCCAAAGCTCCCTCAAGTGATGGACACATAGCAAGACTGCTCAAGAGAAATCCTGGTCAACTTATATTCACAGCAGAATAAAAATGGTCGATAAATTTGGGTATGAGATTCATAAATCCTAAGTGGTAGGCTAGCTTCACATGCCAACAAACATGTCCAGATACAAAATCATACCGTGCCTTTTCTTT
This sequence comes from Syzygium grande, assembly GCA_024733475.1. Classification (NCBI taxonomy): domain Eukaryota; kingdom Viridiplantae; phylum Streptophyta; class Magnoliopsida; order Myrtales; family Myrtaceae; genus Syzygium; species Syzygium grande. The sequence goes on from JAMXDD010000011.1 coordinate 10,435,073, forward strand.
TTACATCCTGAGAACGCCAAAGGTTTGTTTACCTGCCCATTTTGCTATGAGCCACAGCAAGAATATTACTATGACGATTACTCCGCCCACCATAACCTTCATTTGGAGATTCTGAAACCACATCTTCCTACACAGTTGCCTTCCTTGCCTTTGGCAAATGTCGGCCTGAAATAATGCGCATTTTTGTTCAGTGACGTGGAAACTACTTGATGCCTCTCAATCATCCCATCAGTAACTCCAAGAAAAGCAAGTTTACCTGGAACTGCAGGTTCTCTGTTTTGTCAACCAGAAGTTCAATTCTCTCCCCACTGTCGAACACCTAAAGTCCGTGACGAAAGAAGAAACAGCATGAAAATATGGCTCAATGGTCCAATGAAAAAACATAACCTTAGAAACACGTGCTATATTTTGCATGTGTACTTTGACAAGTAAGATTTCAAGCGTCCATACATCAAGACAGTTCCCACAATAATATGTCCTAAATTAATAATACATTGACGCCATAAAATAATAGCGGGTCAGTCAACAATCGGATTTAAATACCACGCAATAAAGTTTTCTAGACAATCGCTATTATTATTCAACGAACAATGTCACTAATCTCAGTTTAATTCCATGTGGTCTTGGCGTGGCCTAGCATAATTTAAATTGCTTAGCCATAATGTCATCGCTAATCCAATGCAAGCTGACACCTATTCGTGACTCCATGTTAGGGCACGAGACCCTACTTAGACCCATGTGCACCAGCCCCATAAGAGTTGATCTCTGAAGAAAAAAATTTGACCCCTTAATTAATTATTATATTTACATTTAAACCCCAAAAAAAAAAAAAAGAAATAGAGATTTTCGCATATGAGCACTTTTATTTTCTCAGATTTTATTTTTGAAAATTTTTTGTTGCGGCAATATACAATTTCCCATATAGAAAACTTCTTCAGGAAACCTTGTTCAAAGACCATTAAATTCTAATCAGTAATTATCAAGAAGGAAAGGGAAATAATTCTTTGTTCCGCCCAGATGCATTATTAAATAATAGGAAAAATGTATAGATTAATCTCTTTCATCAATCCCTGGATGTGCTTATTTAAATTTCCAAGGCGGATAGTTTACTCAATCTGACCAGATTTATTTTAACAACTTAATTATGTCATTGCCATTTTGACCAGATTTCTTTTTCTTAATTATGTCATTTTGACCGCAGTCAAGACATGGCTGGGGATCGAATCAGGTTAACAAACCGATCTACATCCTCCAATTGAATCAGGTCTTGCATACAGACTCAAGGGAAGGAAACCTGCTCAAATTATAAATCTAACTCCAAAGTAGAAGGTATTTTTGTAATTTCTTGCTTGTTTGGGCGTCAAACCACAAGCCCTATTCGGATTTAAATTTTCTACTTAGAGCAGGTTTCCTTTGTGGATTCAAACTCAAAATATATTCTCATCGCTAATTATATATTTTGCAAGTTCCCGTTGTTTGGATTTATAACTAAAGACACAAACCGATCCAGACTGGTTGGTCATGCAGACAAATACCAAAGTGTGGACAGTTGAATATATGCCAATGTTCTTGCTTTGAAACAATGATACGTTGAATTGCAATTTCAAAAAATGTGGATGATTTCAATAATAGATGAGAACCAAAGACTAAGCCCTCTCTATCTTACCAAAAAGTTATCCTTGTTTTTCTTTGTTCCAAATTTGACTCTTGTTGACGGGGCTCACAGATAAGGAAAGATATACACCGTCCAGCCAAGAAGTAAACTCTTTGGTGCGGCAACCTAGGATAGTTTTCTCCAATAAGAAAGAAATCGTTACGATGGATTAGTGCGGCCTTCAAGAAAAGAAATTTTAATCCGAATAAGGCAGTGATGATCCATTGGGATTCCTTTTCTTTTCTAATATACTTGGTTTAGCGAATTGATATACATCCTCCAATCGAATTAGGTCTTGTACACAGGCTCAAACGAGAGACATAATTTAATAGTTTTAATGTAATTCCGCATGGAAAATAGTAGTACAAATTGGGATCGGGGTTACTCTATACAAATGTGAACTAGTTGAAGCCAAAAAAAAATCTCAAGCATCCTCCTTTTCAAGTGTATGCTTTGGCCTAAGCAATAACCACACACCCTAACATGTCTTCATCACTTTATAGCCTTTTGATCATTCTGATGCTTTTCTCTGCTTGTGTTGCTACCGGGAAGAGCTTAAATGGTCTCTATATTCCGAAGCTGGGCGTAATCCGCCGAACATTTATTCAAGATCCTACATGGGCAGTTCGAGCTTCCGTCCCATTAGAGGACTTCCAGACTTTCTTTTACAACCAAACCCTCGATCATTTTAATTACAGGCCAGAAAGTTACACTGCTTTCAAACAAAGATACGTGATCAATTCTAAATACTGGGGTGGCGCAAATGCAAGTGCCCCGATCTTCGTTTGTCTTGGTGGAGAAGGACCCATCGACGACGACATAACCGGTAATGGGTTCATGACGGATAATGCGGCTCAGTTTAGAGCGCTTTTGGTCAATGTAGAGGTAATAAAAATGCCCTATGCAATTTGCCTGGTTGTACCTTCTTTTTCCCTTATGTTTGGCGTGCCTATGTACATATTCTTGCAATTCACGACCGTAAAGTTGAAATCTTGCAGCATCGATTTTATGGTGAATCAATCCCGTACGGGTTGACACTCGACAAAGCATTAAGTGACGCTAACACCCGCGGATATTTCAGCTCGGCGCAAGCTCTTGCCGATTATGCAGAAATCCTTGTATACCTGAAACAGAAATTGAATGCCAAACATTCTCCAATAATTGTCATTGGAGGATCATATGGGGGAAGTAAGTGAATATATTTTCAGATATCAGCAATATGACTACAGCTGTAAATTGAAATTAAAGAAAATAGCCCACTACTTGCATCGAAGAGAACAATTCTAATGTGCGATTCCCATGGATACGTATATTTTATTTTCAGTGCTAGCTACATGGTTCCGATTGAAGTATCCTCATGTGGCGCTCGGAGCTTTGGCATCATCCGCTCCAATTCTCTACTTTCACGACATCATACGTCGGGACCCATACTTTTTAGTAGTCGCAAAAGATTTTTTGGTAATCTTATTTGCTCGATTTATACATTTTTCCTTTAGCATGCATTTTCTGTAATCAGACCGATCACTTGAATGATTGTTTGGGTAATTTTCAGAAAACCAGTTCTTCTTGCCACCGAACCATAAGACTATCCTGGGAGGAAATTGATAGAGTTGCTTCTGAGCCTCATGGTCTCACGAAATTGAGCAGAACTTTCAAAACTTGCAGGTGCGGGATGATGGAATTGAGTTCATGCATCATATTGTATTTTGGAAACTTTTCAGTATGTTCTGTAGTGTAAGTAGTTCTTAACAAATAAAAAGTTGTTAGATATATCTAATTGGAAACTTATAGCATACACTAAGGGTAAAAAAACCCTTTACAATAGCAGTTTATCCATTCTTGATTTGCATGTTTCAGCTTTCAACTCCCTCACTTACCATCAGATTTAGGGTGGATTAGACCACGTGTGAAAAGGTTTATTTACAATGACAATTTATCCCACAATAGCATGAATTTTCACTAAACAAAGTGAATGAGTCTAACATGATAAAGTGAGATTGACGAATATACAGCTAATTGCATATCTTCATCTTTTGATAGACCATTAAAAAGCTCTTCACAGCTCAAGGACTACTTGATAACGCTCTACATAGGTGCTGCTCAGTACAATGATCCCTTCACACGTCCAGTGAAAGCGGCATGCAATGCCATTGATGGAGCTTCTCCAAAAAATGACATTCTCGGGAAGATTTTCGCAGGCCTCGTCGCTTTGGCCCCAAATAGGACATGCTATGTCAATCCACCTTCTCGGCCATCTCAAAGTGATTTGGGTTGGGATTGGCAGGTGCACACTATTGTCCAATGTCATGAACAGATTTTAGTTTACCACTCTGTTGAAATTGACTCGAATTGATTATGAAAAAACAAAGCTAATTTCATACTCAAGTGACGAACGAACAACACCAAGATCCAGCATCATAGGTGTCTCATATTTCTTAGCAAAATCTGTGTGGTCTAACGGTCAAGCAGGAGTAGCTCGTGAATAGTTTGATTCATAAGTCCTAATTAGCTATACCTAATAGTAATGTCCTTAGTAGATCTAGTCATGAACCCAATTTCCAACTTTTTCCCCATAATTAGTGAATCTTCGAGTTTCGTATTGTACTAAGAAAATGGAGGTTGTTTGGCTTTGCAGATATGCAGCGAGATGGTGTTTCCTGCGGACAGCATCACCAACAATACTATGTTTCCACCAGAACCCTTAGACCTAAATGAGTTCGTTAGTGACTGCAAGAGAAAGTTCGGCGTTGCACCTCAGACACACTGGGCCACTACTTATTACGGTGGTCATGTACGGTCACAAATATAAAATCATATATATACTAGACTCCATTAATTTTCTCTATATATGTGTACCAAACAACATATGACATTCTTTCGTTTCTTCATTGACTATGGAAAAGTGCAGGACATAAAACTTGTTTTGCACAGGTTCGCTAGCAACATTATTTTCTCCAACGGGCTTCAAGATCCTTATAGCAGGGGCGGGTAAGTGTAGCACCAAAACTTATATATTTCTATGAAAACATCATTGAATTGGATAAAATTTCAAAGCAATTCTTATATATCTTCCATTGTAGGGTTTTGAAGAATATTTCAAATTCTGTCATTGCTGTCTACACGACTAAAGGTATGTGTCGACTTGATCTGTGTCGAACCAAAGTCAAACGGAAGAAATTATCTGTCCATTTTCAGAATTATAGAAGTTGAAAACCAAGGTTGAGATTATAGGAAAATGGATTGCCACCTATAATGCCGTAAAAATAATTTCTTACATGCAGGTTCTCATTGTTTGGACATAAGTCAAGCTACTGAAAAAGATCCTATCTGGTTGGTCAAGCAGCGGAAAACCGAGGTTGAGATTATAAGAAAATGGATTGCCACATATTATGCCGATCTTCGTGCTTTTGGAAAATAATTAATGTATATCACATGGGAATGTCATTGCATCGAATAATGCCAATAGTGTTGAGAATAAAGACCAGAGTTGTGTTCTTCGTCTATGGTCTTGAGAGAAGGGTGAACTGAGATATCAAAATCATTAAACATAAAGAAAAACTAAAAGCAATAGTGCACTGTAAAGTAATGTGAACTGAAAATGCTCGTCGAAGCAACATTTGTAGACACGCGAGATCGACTAGGTTAATGTCCATTACCCATTAATTAAATAACAATCTCCATATGACTTATGAACTTGGAAGGCAGATTGTAAATGGCCGAATGACTACTTGTTTTGTAGAGTACATTGGCATGCTTAAAACACACGAAGGCACTAATTAAAAACGAAAAACGATTAGTAATTGTTCACATCAAGTCCAAGAGGCAAAATAATCAGATTAGTCCTTCCAACATGTCAGCCCCACTTTAACAGGATAAAAAAGGCCTAACGCCAAAACTAAAGACATAAATAAAACAAGGTAAAAAAGCTATAAGGATCTTTGAGCAAAATATGTGATTCATAAGAACAAGGGCTTTAAAACAACTCAACAGGTAAAATTGCAGACAACCAGCTGGTGAGCATGACATATTGGTAGCAGATGAAACTGATATTTGAACAAGTTGTCTCTTTGATTCCAGCAAATAAAACAGTTGATGACTCGGAATTGAAGATTTAAGAAGCTGTAAATATATTGATTACCAAGCTCGGACTTGAAGTCTGGCTCTGCCCTAGTGAGTGTTTTCTTGTGAGCTACAGGTAGCTTCCTTAGACATTTTAAACGTTCATCCAGAATCTCATGTTGATGGATTGCATGATCCAACCTTTTATCTGACTCTGTCTGCTTTCTCTCAACTTTCAAAAGCCGCTCCTGTGCCTCAACTAAACGAGCATGCTAATGACAACAGGTCATCAATTAGTCGCTTTAGCTGAGGGACTTGATGCTTAAGCTCACAGTAAACCTGGAAGATAAGATCATGTAATCATCAGTAACTCGATCTTTGTGACATTCCGAAATTTCCACTAATTGGAATTTATTGAATGATTGAGTTTTATGAGATGTGCTCACAGTAAATTCTCGCCCGGAACTGATCATTCCTGGGAATGCTAACCATTAGGGAAAGGCTAATAGGGAAATTAAATTCGCGCGACTAAAGGAAATTCGATCGTGAATGGATTTCGACCATTAAATCGCGGAAGTGATATTTTGAATCACTGTTGGCCCGATCCAAGGATAGTTAGGAGTCAGTTTGCCACCGTCCTAGTAGTGGATCGCGGGTGATTCCGTTGGATCACGAAACGACTTGACGAATGATTCCGAAATTATACCGAACGATCGTACCCCTCGGATCAAGTGATTGATCTTCGCGATTTTAATGACGACCGAGGTCGTCATGTACCGAACGAACTTGCACGTGACTCGATTTAGTATCAGTCATGAGTCGATTTCACGAATTTCCCCAGTAAGCCGCCTGTTAGCTCGAGAAACGCTCGAGTTGCGTTTAATAGAATTTGATTATGAAATTTTTGCCCAAATTGGACACCGGAAAATTTGGAAGTCACGCCGGAACATTAGGACGACGTTGCACGTGACACGTGTCAATTTTTGGTGCATTCAATTCCTCCGGAAAAATTCGATTTGGACAAGAAACGGAGAAAGTGACCAAAATACCCCTAAGATTTATTAAAGGGTATGTTTTAAGGGTAAAGGGCATTTTGGTACCCTCAAATTTCGATTGGACAATTTTACCCTTGGATATTTTGAAAATTACAAGTATACCCTTGGATATTTTTGTGCAAGAATCGATCTCGGCCGTCGGATCAAGATAAGATTGAATCGGGAACGTCGAATTAAAAGTGTGAGAGAAGGGCGTTTTGGTCATTTCCGCCTATGGTCAAAATTGGACACTATTTGGTCCAAAACCCATTTCTCTCTCTCTCATTCCTCTCTCCCCTTTGTGAAACCCCCCACCGTGAGCTCCTCAACTGGCCACCTCTCCCTCCGCCGTTCACCGCCGCACCCCAAGCCGCCGTCCGTACGTCTGCTGGATTGCCGCCGCGCCCAAGCCGCCGTCCTCACCGCCTCATCCCCATCCAACCGTGACTCTCTCTCTCTCTTTCCATCTCTGGGCGTGAGCCCTCATCGCCACCGTGGACACCCGCCGCAAGCCGCCGCTCGCCGATCGTCGCTGATTGTCGCCGCCGCGCAAGCCTTCGTTGGATTTCAAGCTTTACCACTGCTTTTGTTCTAGCCGAGAGAGTCTAGAACTAGGTAAGTTGTGATCTAAACTCTCGCCTAGTAGATTGGGTTGTTTCGGGTTTAGATAGACGCGGGTTGTTGCGATTTTGAGAGTTAAGTTGAATTACGGGCCCTAGGTTTGAATTCCGAGAATTTTGGTGGAAAATTAGGGGCCGATCAATGCTGTGAATTGGGGTTTAGTATGCTATGGCGTGCTGTTGAGTACGAGAATGGTACTGTTGAGTCTGGCTTGGAGTTTTATGTAAGTGTCGTGAAGAGTCGGAAGTGTGATTTTATGGTTTGAGTGTAGAAATTACTGTTCACGAGCTGTGGGGGTACTGTGCACTGTGCTGTGGTGAGTCGTTTGACGCATGATTGGTACCGTTAGGTCCGTCTTGGAATTTTATGAAAATCCTGTGAAGGGCTGAAAATGATTTGAAAACATTTGAACAAAGAAAAATGTTGTTTTATGCGAAAATGTGCTTTTGTGTGAAAATGGTGATGTGGTGAAGTGTGGGGTGCAAGTGTGCACGGAATTTGAGGCAATGGCATAAGAAAGTGAGGTGGGATCGGGCCAAGTATCATAAACTCGAGCAGCGATCACGTAGGTTTGTTGCATTTAGCACAGGCTGAGGCTCGAAAGAGCATGATTGAGTTCGGTCCGAGGCACGATCAGCTCGGGTGAGACCGGGATTGGACAGAGGTATTATAAGGTCAGGTTCCGATCATGTAGGCCTGTCGCATTTGGTGCAGGTTGAGTGTTGGTCGCAGTGTATCTGAGGCGTGTACTTCAACGCGGGTCACTGGTGAGTCAAAGAGGAAAATGAATGATCGCAGTGTACCTGAGGCGTGTACTTCAACGCGGGTCACTGGCGAGTGAAAGAGGAAAATGAATGATTGCAGTGTACTTGAGGCGTGTACTTCAACACGGGTCACTGGCGAGTGAAAGAGGAAAATGAATGATCGCAGTGTGCTTGAGGCGTGTACTTCAACGCGGGTCATTGGCGAGTGAAAGAGGAATTGAGAATGGAAAGAATGAGGAAGTGGAGGTGGAATGTGCGTATGTTGAGCGGATTGGAAATGTGGCATGTTCGTTGGGTGAGTGATTTATGAAAAGTTCGTATATTGTGTCATGTGTTTTCAAAATAAATTTTTATCAGTGAACTATTGTGCAGGCTGTGTGTGTCGAGAGTCCAGGTATGTGTATTCGTATGTTCTGTGGTGGTTTGATTGGTCGTGTGTTTATCTACGTCTAGAATAACGTGATAGCCTAGGTAGGGTTTAGGTTACAACTTATTGAGAAGTGTTCTCACGGTTGTTCAACTAAAAAAAATTTCAGAACCCCGACAGAATCCATGAATCTTCCGCCACCGTCACCAGAATGTTTTGGAGTCCTCAGTGGATGGAACGGTATAAGGGGACTCAGACTCAGAGGACAAGGAATCAGACTCAGAATGGGTTTTTGGCGAGCACCATTTTTGGAGTAGTGTAAACCCAGGTCTTCATCCTTGGAGTATCGGTTTTTGAGAAAGGCGGTGTGCATGTACATGTATGGGACAGTTTATAAATGTAAATATTATGGTATAAGAAGGAAATGAAAAAGATATGTACATTCTCCCAATTCTCCCCAGTTTTATTTGTTCGGGTATTTTATGGTTTCCGTTTGCGAAATGAAATCTCTGATGTTTATTTGAGGTCGGCAATATTCCTGGGACGTCGCGCAATTAAATCGACCAGTGAAGGATGTCGCGAGCTCGATAGGATTCGGGGCACAACAATCTTCCTGCGAACGAGTTCTTAAAAGCAACTGAAAGCACTACCTCTTTATCACAACACTAGACTAAAAATAGACTAGCATTCAAGTGCGTGCTCCATGACGCTTTAGAAACTTTATGAGCGATCAAAAGGTAAACATATGACATTTGGCCGGTAAACAAAATAAAAAGCAACCAGTGAAGAATCCTGAAAAATTAAGAATGGAGCAGACACACAAAAAGATCTTTTGGGAAACATTGGGCAGCCACCTCTCGCGCCAGGGTTCTTGCGGTGGTTGACACCACCTTGGCGGTGCTGCGGGGGCTGTGGTCGTGACCTCCAATGATCCAGCCACCGCCTTGAAGCTCTGACCCGTCGTTCCCGTTCGCCTCACCCACAACGCCACTTCTGCCACTTCGATTGCCTTGGGTATGCACCTGCGCCCCTTCGCCTGTATAACATCACCTTACAGACATTTGGCACGAGGAATGGCATGGTCTTTGGAAGTATTGGATCTGATGCAAATGAATTGTCACCTTCATTTGGGTGGCTGTTTATGTGATAATTGGATGTGTTAGCCATGTGATATTTGTGTACTACGTTTGACACGAGATATTACGTGGGATTAATGACTGTATTCAAGCCAAATCTTGTATTACCAGAAATTTTATCAGTCTGATTTAGGTGTGGCTCTTTTTTGTCATCTAATTGCATTAGCATGCAAAGAAAGATTGGTTCTTGTTTCATTGATGCATTCAGTTGTGCTGTGAAGTGTAACTACATTCCTCAAACTCTGCTGTCAAGCCAAATCTTGTTTCTTTTAAAAAATTTCAAGTGTGATTGATGGGGCTCGTTGTCTATTCAAAAACACATTGGTTCTTGTTTCGTTAGTAAATTAAGTTGTGTTCTGTACTGTAACTAGATTACCAATACTCTCTGTTCGGGCTGCCAGAGGGTAGTGAAGAAAAGTAAAGAGTTGAGCACTAAGTTCATCTCAGATCAGCACTTAAGCTTCGAAGTTATGTTTTAGAAATGGAGGAATATATATCAAGCTTGGGCAACATATTGGACAGTTGGTATGCTGTAGATTTTGCTTCTTTGGATGCTATTAGGAAATCTAAGAACGGTACTTCCTCTGGTATCGTTTTTGCAATAATCTTAGGCAACTGAGTAGGATATATGTCGGAGTTAATTTGGAAATCAACAAGTAGCATTACCGCTGTGTTAATTTATATAGGAGTATTTGTTACCTGAAGACTGTGTCAAGATTATGGGGGAGTATATGTTGGACAAATGTCCAGTTTCCTGCTATGATCAGGTGCATGAAGTCTTTAAGAAAGAGCTTGGTGAGACACCCGATACTGAATTTGATCCTGTTCCGATAGCAAGTGCTTCCCTAGCTCGAGTTCATGTTGCCCGCAGTCATGATGGCCACAAAGTTCCCATGAAGGTTTTTTTTTTTTAATCATCTTTTTTATGTTTACTCACAATCTTCATATGCTAGGAAAAGTTGCAAGTCATGCAATTTCTTATACTTCTCTTAGATACTTCATGTACTGACCTGATCTAACAAAATTTATGATGATCAGGTTCAGCACACTCACATGATGGATACTGCAGCTGCAGATCATGCTGCTGTTGATTTAATTGTGAACACTCTACATCGTATCTTCCCCAGTTTTGATTACAGGTAGTGTTATCTTTAGCAATATATATGTTATCCTTCTGAGGGAAGAGATCATAAGAAGTCTTTATTGCCGCATCAATATATGACTATATGTGTAATGATCTTTTGGTTTTTTTTGCTCGCCACATGTAATATGTAGGTTTATGATTTCATGCATAGGTCGTCTTTTCTGGCAATTTAATTCATTTCCTTAATAAAGGTACCAGAATTACGCATTTAGGCACTTTGCTTTTTGGCCCCAAGCATGTTGACTGTGATCTCTCATCTTTCTCACGCAGGTGGCTGGTCGATGAAATGCGTGAAAGTCTGCCAAAGGTAAGTTGGTTTTAGGACATCTGAGCTTCGTGGCTTTTTCCTAATGCATGTCTTTCTCCATGGTGGGTTACAAAGAATGAACTTTATCGAAGTTGAATACTGTATAAGCAGATTGCCAATGGCCAACTCTGGACTGTCTGTACACTATAATTAAATTCACCTCTGATTGCTTGTGAGTTTTGATGCCCAAATCATTTGGGAGCATTTCTGAAACTGTAGGTTTCTCTCCCTCAAGTTGTGCATACATTATGTGAAAATGCCTGCACAATGCCTCAGGGAACTTTTCGGACCTGGTTTCCACCAATTTTGATTGTAATTCTCTTTTGAAGAATGCTCTCCCAAAAAACCTCTTTAAATAAAGTGCAGCTGGGAATGAGGTATTGCTTTTCCAAGTGACTGCACTGGAATGTACATCATTCTCTCTTCGGTGTCTATTGTGCTGTCTCGTAATCCTGAAAGATATGGATCTTTTCATCTAATCTCAAGATTGGAATCTTTTCAGTTGGGAATTAAGATGTGCAAATGATTTGTGAGGAACATGATATTGAAAATGCTACACCTATTTCTTTATTAAAAATCGTTTGTGTTCATCAAGGAAGGAGACTTTTCTAATGTAGCATTCATGTAACTGTCGTGCAAATATTATTGTGTTGGGAAGCTGTATCACATGATTGCTATTTCTTCTAAAAAATATGAAACTTTTCAAATTATACATACATATATATATGCAGAATCATATATAGTGTTTCATAGTTTTTTAAAACTTAATGTTTTGAAAGATTTAAATTTTGAAAGTAAAGTTACATGTAAGAAAAATTATCTTATATACACTTGATATTCTGTATGTACGCCGATTAAAGTGATTGGTGGACGTGTTTTCTTTCCTATACTCGGAACCCAATTTCCTTTTATTGTTGCATCTGAATAATATATAGCATGTGACTATTTTAATTTATTTTTGAAAACCGGTGAAGAAAGTGGTCCGGTTTCCATGAAATATGAGTGGTCAAGAATGCTCCGTTATTGGGAAAAAAATCACGCAGCCGCTATGATAGCAATATCCTATCCCTATATAATATAGGGTTAATACCACGAAAAATCCTAAATTAGTACACTTGTGAAATTTTACCCTAAACCATTTTTTTAACCATAAACAACCCCAAATTGGTACACTTGTGACAAATCTACCCTAAACTATTTTTTTGACCATAAAAAATCCCAAACTGGTATATATGTGACAATTTTACCCCGAACTAATTTTTTAATATTATTTTTTATTTTTCGAATTTTTTTTTATTAATTTTTTATTTTTTATTTAATTTTTTTCCTTTTTCTTAAACCTTTGGCCGGTCGTGGGATGGCGACCGCCAGAGGCGAAAAAACCGCGCGAGTCGGCCTCACGGCCAACGGGCGAGGGTAGACCTTGCCAGATTTGGTAGGGGCCCGGCCCTGCCAGCCGCTGGCGAGGCACGACCTCGCAGGCGTTGGGCAAATAAAAAAAAATTTGAAAAATAATAAATAATATTAAAAAATTAGTTCGAGGTAAAATTATTGCATGAATACTAGTTTGGGGATTTTGGTGGTCAAAAAAATAGTTTGGGGTAGATTTGTCACAAGTGTATCAGTTTAGGGTTTTTTATGATTAAAAAAATAGTTTGGGGTAAAATTATCACAAGTGTACCAGTTTAGGATTTTTCGTGGCATTAATCCTATAATATAAGGTATCGGGCCAAATAAAATATGTTATGTGGTTTGTAACATCTTGAATTCGCCCACTTCCGGGATTAATAAAATAGATGATTATTTCTCATTTTGTTTTAGTGAGTCTCGCCTGGAACTGATCATTCTTGGGATACTGACTAATAGAGAATGTCTAACTAGGAAAACGGTGCGTGGACCCAAGAATTCGATCGTAAATTAAGTCCGATTTCGAGAAGCGACAAGGGAATATTTTGTGCCAATGTGGGCCGATCTAAGGAGAGTGACGAATTCAGTTTGGTCAACGACGTACGATCAGATCGTGGGTGATTCCGCACGACTGAGAACACGCGTGGCGAATGATCTCGAACTTATTCCAAACGATCGTGACCTCCAGAACTAGTAATAAATCCTCACATTCTCTGGGAAATCGAGACCGTCACGACTACGCGTAACCCCTAAACAGCTGCCCGTTAGTGAGAGACGCTAAAATCGCAAATTGAGCGAAATCGATCGTCAAATTGAGTCCGAACTTCGGTGTCAAATTTCGTGGGTGTACGCAACTATTTTGCAAGGATGACGTCATTTTTATGTGGCCAATTATATTTGAGATCAATAGAGTCAAAAATTGAAAATTTGACTTGGGACCGAAAAATTACGATTTTGCCCCTAGGCCTAATTATGGTGTTCCTAATTTTGGGAAATATTTTGGGGTTTAATTTATGGTCTAATCACCCCCAATAATTCAGAATTTCATGGACAAGATTGCCTCTCTATTATTGGACTTGGATCAACCTCAACCCTTGGATTAGGGGCAAGATGGTCTTTATTGCAAGTTGGTCAATCATCCCCACTATCTTCCTCAAGCATATATCTCTCCTATTCTCTCTCTCCCTTCTCATTTTTCCTTCTCCCCAAGTCAGTCTGTCACACCCCGAACCCAATCGAGCACGCAACACACTTCTCTGGTTGATAATTGCGACGTCCCAGATTATCGCCGACCTCATTTATAAACATCAGAGATTTAAATCGCTTAGCGGAAACTATAAATACCTGGACAATTTAAACTTGGGGAGAATAGGGAGAATGCACATAACCATTTCTCATTCAACTTATACCATAATATTCACAATTCTACAAAACCACCAATATGCACATGCACACTATATTACAACCATTGACATACAAAAAGATCGATAACCTAGATATTCTATCCTAAAAAGGGTCTCCCTTAACAGGCTCATCCTCTGAGGATTTCGGCTCAGCCTCAATCTCGGTCGGGTTATTGATGTCACCCGACTCCGCTGGAATCTCGTTCTGCCCCTCCGAGTCGGACCCCCCATTGTACCTGTACTTTGGTACGAATTCGGGGTCAGCCCACTGCTCAAACTGGAGTATATAATCGGGTTTTCCTTCTGGCTCATCCTTAGGCTTGGCAGGTTCGTCCTCGAGTTTGGCTTGAGGCTCTACCTCTGCCACTTCTTCCTCTGGTATTGGCCCGAGATCCACGTCCATTGGATTGTCTCCGACTAGAGATTCCTTTGGCTCCGGCTCGTGCTCGACCTCACGAGATCCGGTCTTTTGCCTGAGCGGTTGCACTCTTGACTGCGCCAGACCAGTTTCCACACTAGTCAGCTCGCCATCCGGAGAGTGCGATAGATGGGTCCCCGATCCCCGACTCCGGCCAAAGGGACATCAAAGCGTGAAGCGGGACCAAACTCGTCTACCCCGTCTCTAAAGAACCAAGCTGTGTAAGTATGGGACTCCCATAGGGGTAAATCTATGTCTACAAAAACTACAGTAGTATGCTTAATCCAGGTCATCTGGTCATCTATAGGATACTCTGCAACACTATGCTTAGTGTGCATCGGTACTCCAAAACGCTCTGGCGGTGGTGGTGGAGGAGGATTCATTGTTCTTGCTGGAGTTTTGAAATATTTGGTTGAAATAACCATGAGATTATATCTCAGCAAGTACACCCTTAAACCCCACCTAGGCTATCACGTACCTTCAGACAATCACAAACACAAATACACACTCAAACATTGCATAGCAAGCACACAATCAGAACTTACTTGGCATTCCTAGCATGCAACCTGCACATTAGCGATAATATTATATTTTCCAATCACATGCACGTTCGAATCACATGTCACGCATTCACGCTTGCCTCATCACCTTCTTTTCCACACTACTCACCAATGACTTGCATAATGAAACCACCTCAGGTACACTACGACTATCTCATATACATAACACTCCTGGGCCCGCGTAATGGTACTGCCTTAGGCTCAACATCCGTTCTCCCGGTGCACAACCCCCATAATGGTACCGCCTCAGGTTGGCCATATTTCTAGCACTTCTCGGCTCGCGTAATGGTACCGCCTTAGGTCATGTATGTTGCCTGCATAGTAGTACTGCCTCAGGCTTAACACCCACCACCTACGACACAATCCGCGTAATGATACCGCCTCAGGTTGGCCGTCCTCCGGTAATACCGGGTGTGGTCCCGCGTAGTCATATTACCTCAGGACGGAAACAATCCCACGATCGCACATGCCACATCACACACAATTTCTCGCTCATTCACGTGCTCAACACTGACTTGCCAATTAATTGGCCAATCACACATGGCCCGTGCACACATCAATTCACACACAATTTCATGCTCAATAAGCATCCAATATGGCCAATTGACAGCTAATTCAATTTGACCCGAGCGTGCACATAATCAAACGTATTTCCAATCAATCAATTGCACACAAATGCACCCAATTTCACCACCACAATTTAACCACAGTACAAACACACCCCCAACATACAAATTGGCATTTTTCCAAGTCCAAACTACGTCAAATCAGTTTCGGCTCTTCACGACATTTTCACACAATTAATCGCCGGTTCTAAACACCTAATTTGCGTACCGAACAGAGCATCACAGCACCTAAATCAGCCAATCACAGCCCACTTTTGACCTCAAAATTTCCACCAAAATTCCCAATTTAATTCCTAAAGCCCGCCAAACATTTCCTCACCTAAAATTGTACAATTTCGCACCTAATTAAACCAGATTCCACCATAAAAATTGTCCGTCGATACCTGACGTCCTAAATAGAGTTTAGGGTGTGACTTACCCGAAACTCTAGACTAACGCGGCTAGAGCGAAAAGCGGCGGCGATCAACGGGGATGGCGGCGAGCGGCAGCGAAGCTTGGCGTGGCGGTGGCAATGGCGGTGATGGCCTTGGTCTTCTCGGTTGTGGTTTATGGGCACACGGGGGAGAGAGAGAGAGTGCCGAGTGGGTGAAAGGGGGACGGCGATGGTACGGTGGTGGTGTGGTGGCGGCATAGTGGACGGGCGGCAGCGGCAACCAAGGGGAGAGGGAGCGATTGGGAGGGAGAGAAAGAGAGATGGGCCGAAGGAGATGGAGAGAGAGTGAGGTCTTGGTCTAAATTGGTCAAAACCAATAATTGAGGGCTAAAATGACCATCTTCCCCTTGTCTCACAGACTAAACCAACGGCCCAGATTCGATCTTACCTTGAAACCAACGGCCGAGATTGAATCTTTCCAAAAAATATCCAAGGGCAATTTAGGAATTTCATAAATTTTCAAGGGCAAAAATGTCCCATCAAAAAGTTAGGGCAAAATTACCAAAATGCCCCTCCCTCATAAAACATACCCTTTGTTAATTCTTAGGGGTAAAATGGTCACTTTCCTCATTTCTCATCGAAATTGAATTTTTCTGACGGATTCGGGACATTCCATGTTTGCACGTTCCAACCACAACGTTGTCCTAATGTCCTATTGCGACTTCCCAGTTTTCCGATGTCCGATTTGGGCTCAATTAAATAATTAAATTTTATTAAACGCAACTCGAGCATTTCTCAAACTAACGGGCGACTGTTTGGGAAAATTCACATATTCGACCCGTGACTGATAATAAATCGAGTTACGTGCAAATTCATTCGGTTTGTGACGACTTCAGTTGTCATTTAAATCGCGAGGATCAATCGCTAGATCCGAGGGGCACGATCGTTCGGTATAGGTTTAGGATCATTCGTCAGTTCATTTCGTGGTCCGGCGGAATCACCCGCGATCCACTACTATGACAGTGGCGAACTGACCCTTGACTATTCTTGGATCGGCCTACAGTGATTCAAAATGTCACCTCGGCGATTTTATGGTTGAAAATCAGTTCACGATCGAATTTTCTCTTAGTCTCATGAATTTAATTTTCTAATTAGCCTCTCCCTAATGGTTAGTAGCCCAGGAATGATCAGTTCCGGCTGAGAACTAACTGCAAGTACATTTATAGAGCCAAGCATTTTATAAATCCAAAATGGACAAATTTTCAGGATGTCACACAGCCGGGCCAACCCCCCTTCTCTCTCCCTCTCCCGCGAGTTCTCTCCCTCTCTCTCTCGGCCATGCACCACCCGCCGGGAAGCCACCGCCGCCGCTCGTTGGTGTCGCCGTCCCACACCCCACCATCACCATCCTGTCCCCCTCTCCTCTCCCTCTAGCCGTGTAACATCCTGAATTTCGACCCATTTCCGGGATCAACGAAATAGATATTAATCCTTATTTAATTTTAGTAAGTCTCGCCTGGACTTGATCAATTGCGGGATACTAATTGGAAGGGAATGGCTAATTAGGAAAACAGTACATGGACCGGGGACCCAATGGCGAATCGGGCACCAATTTCGAGAAACGACAAGGAAATATTTTGGGCCAATGTGGGCCGATCCTAGGAGAGTGATGGATTTAGTTTGGCCAATGACGTACGATCGGATTGCGGGTGATTCTGTACGACTGAGAGTATGCGTAGCGAACAAATTTCGAACTAAATCTGAACGATCGCGACCTCCGGAACTAGCGATAATCCCTCGCATTCTCTCGATAATCGAGACCGTCACGACTCGAGTAACCCTAGGTTGATACGCATAAACCCTAAACAGCCGACCGTTAGTGAAAGACCCTAAAATTGTAATGGAGCGATTTTGATCGCGAAATTAGATCTGGACTTAGACGTCGGATTTCAAGGGCGTACGCTACTATTTTTACGAGGACGATGTCATTTTAGTGTGGCCAAATATATTTGGGGTCGGTACGGTCGAAAATTGAAAATTCGGCTAGGAATCGGAAAATTACGATTTTGCCCCCAGGCCTATTTTTGGGTATTCCGATTTTTGAGAGAAATTATTGAAGGATATTTGGATAAGATCAACCCCAATAATTCAGTCAATTGAACGACCAAAACGCCCTCGGATATTTTGGCTTAGATTAATGAGAACCAAGTGTTTAAGGGGCAAAATTGGAATTAAGGAAACTTTGGTCAAACTTCTTGGACCAATTAATACTCTTCATCTCTCTCTCCTCCCATTTCCTCCCATCATCAGCCGATCATCTCCCCCACCCACGCCAACATCCTCTCTTTCATTTTCCTCTTTGCTTGGCCGTGAAAGGCCCTCGCCGAAAGAGCTCCGCCGTCGCCGCCACCACCTCATCTTGTACCACCATCCAGCTGTCCCATTATCTCTTTCTCCCTTTCCTCAGCCGCATGAGCAGCCCCCCACCGTGGACCGCCGTCTGCAAGCCGCCGCCGTTCGCGCTGCCGTGGAGGCCGTCTGTCGCCGCCGCTTGCGCTGCCGTGGAATCAGCTCAGCCCGCCCATTTTCCCCACTTGTTCAGCCTTGTGGGGAGCTTAGGAATCTAGGCGAGTGGAAATCCTAACCCTTATTTAGGCTTATGTGCACTTTAGACAAGTTTTAGGGGTTATTAGGGTATTTTAGGGGTTAATTAGTGTGGGCTGATTAGGGCTGATTTTGTGGTGATTTTAATGGCCTAATGTGATGATTTAGGGATGGTTTAAGAGCTGTGGATAATTGGTTTAGTGGCTGGTTGTGCTTGGTTTGCTTGGTGGTGCATGTTGGTTGATTTCCGGTAAGGTCGCTGCTACGTCGCTGGATTTTTCTATTTTTGGTGTGACTTGTATGGACCAAATTTGAGGAAGTATTATTCATGAAAGTTGTTCATAACATCTCGAACTATGACATAATTTAATTTGGAAATTTTTGGAATCATTTGAGGCCATTTGGAAGTTCATCTTTGGACCGAAATAAGTCTGTCGGAAACACTATTCCTCCGACTTTCGAGTCTGTTCAAATTTTTATAAATTTTTATAGACCTATTTTTAAAATACTTCCTTCACAAAACTTGTTGGGGACACTTGTGTCTATGACATATAAAAATTTCAAAACTTTTCAAAATGATTTGGGTACTAAATGAGTTGTATTTTGATGGTCTGAGGGGCTGTCCGAGTGAACCGGATTCTGTTCGGATTTGAGTGCCAAAACGAGGTGTTTACGGTTAGAACTGGGTTTCTAGTTCTTCATGGAAAATTTTTATCAAGATGTTTTATACAACATATCCAAATTTTAGAATTTTTGGAATTTATTTGCTATTTATTCCAAACGAATTTCTATCAATGTGCAATTACCAAGTTTGGACCCGATTATGTATATTCTCGATTTTTCCTCTCTCTCGGATTGATTAGTGGCTGTCCATTGAGGATTTAATTGGGCATTGTACAACTAATATGTGGTTTGTTCGTGAATTGCCGAGTATGATTGTTATGGCCATGAGTGTGCATATTGAGCATTGGCATAACATGTGCATATATGAGTGTGCACGAATGACATGAGCATGTGATCACCTAATATGCCCTAATGTGTTTTATGTGGGGTTCAGATAATAATTGGTGATTGTGAACGTGTGATCACATAAAGCCCTTATGCATTTTACGTGGGGTATTGAACCTGTCCTGAGGTGTGTTACGCGGGACGATGACCGGACTACCGGAAGATGACCAACCTGATGCATTTTACGTGGGTTTTGTGTCATGAGCCTGATGTGTTTTACGCAGGCAAGAGATCGATCTCGAAGCGATAGACCTAATGCGTTTTACGCGGGTCGGACCTGATGCATTTTACGCGGGTCGGAGGAGAATTGAGAAATGCATGTGTGCAAGTGTGCAAGTGTGCCCCGATGAGCATGAGAACGAGTGTGAGCATAAGTATGAGCATGCGCATGAGTATAGACGTATGACATGCGTTGTGGTCAAGTAGTGTTGTGCTTGTGCCACGATTGGGTTCTATGTTAATATTGTGAATCTATAAAGTGCCTAACCTATAGGGCCAAGTAAGTATTGGATTTGGGCCCGAGGGCCGAAGTAATTTATATTTTGGATAGTGTGTTGTTTGGTGCTCCTCAGGAGGTACATGTTAGCCTAGTTTAGATTTAGGGGGCCTACTCGCTGAGATTTATTATCACTGTTGTTTAAACCCAACTTTTCAGACCCCCGACCTTGAGATGGACTCCGACTCCGAGGAGGAAGAGCTGATGGAGTGGGAGTCTAATCCCGAGCCACTTACCCTTTTGTTGCTAGTGGACGTTGACCCTTTTTGATTTAAGTGCTTACGCTGTAAATGGATATTGTATATCTTCGTTGCTTATGCAAGTTGTAATTATTATTTGTGTTGCTATCCTTGGTCATGTGTTTTTTGTGTCCGGGTGTTGTGTTGCTTCCACATGTGCTTGTTTTCTATTTTAGGTTTTGGGTTGACGACGCGTCCTGGGATGTCGTACTTGAATCAACCGCGGCAGGGATGTGGCGCGCCGTAGGGTGCGGGGCGTGACATCCCCCGTTTATTTGGTATCAGAGCAAGGTCAGCTCGGTCCAATTCGGTCGAAGCCTGGAGTGATAAGGAGCGGTGACCTTGGGTGGCCATTAGGGTGACTTCGTGTGCTAAGTGTACCTCCTGACTGTCTATGTCATGATCGATTGATTGTATAAATTGACCCGTAAAGTGTAGGTGCGGCAGGACCCGAGGTAAGTACCCGAATCTCCTTGGTTGAGATGTTGTGCTGTTTGTGTTATGTTGCATGCCGGTTACTTGGTTGTTACTGTGTATACCTGCCTAGGATCTTAGACCGGTTTAGATTGATTTAGGTCTCTAATTCCTTAATGGAATTATAGCAGATAGGTGAGTGTGTGAGTTGGGAAGATGAGTAGCCAAGGAAGAGGTAGAGGTCGAGGTCGTGGTAGAGGTAGAGGTCGAGATCGTGAGCAAGACCGTGTAGAACCGCAAGTGAGAGTTGCAGAGGATCCGAGGGCATATGGAATTTTAAGGGCACTCGAGGAAGCGAGAATTCTGGGAGGTAGGCTAGCCCA
This sequence comes from Syzygium grande, assembly GCA_024733475.1. NCBI lineage: Eukaryota > Viridiplantae > Streptophyta > Magnoliopsida > Myrtales > Myrtaceae > Syzygium > Syzygium grande. Next base: position 10,456,090 of record JAMXDD010000011.1, read on the forward strand.
GGAGAGAAATGCCACTATCGCCCCTACTGTTTAGGCTGCCGTTGCTGCTACCAATGGGGTTAATGGGAACAACGGAAATAATGGGAATCAGGAGAACAATGAGAATCCAATTCCGAGACCAGCAAATGTGATCAGGCCAATGTCTAAGTTGGTAGAGTAGTTCTTAAAATTGAAACCACCGAGGTTCAATGGGAAGGGTGACCCTGAGGCTGCACCACGTTAGGTAGAGGAGTTGGAGAAAGCTTTTGATGTGCTGGGGTGCACCGATACTAAAAGGGTGACTTTAGCGATATATTAGCTACAGAAAAATGCAAATGATTGGTGGAAGGCCACCAAGGGTAGTGTGTTTCCGGAAGGTACCGCCTAGACTTGGGCCCGCGTTTACTGAGAATTTCTATGGAAAGTATTTCTTCGAGAGTGCCAGGGAGAGAAAGTTAGTGGAGTTCATGAGACTTTGCCAAGGATCGATGACCGTGGATCAATACGAGGCAGAATTTGCGAGGCTATTGAGGTTCGCGCCTAGGATGGTTGAGGACCCACAGGATAAGGTTAGGAGATTCTGGGATGGACTGAAACCGGATCTTCGAAGTTAGATGATATCGCTGAATATCAAGGACTATGGTGAGATGTATGAACGAGCATAGGCTATAGAGCGAGATCAGACTGATAGGACAGCCGCTTCTGGGTCGCGGTTTGCCTAGAGCAGGGACAATCGCCGTCTCGGGAAGAAGCCGATGGCGGAAAATAGGCGATTTGTCCCATCGATCAGGAAGAATATCGGAAAGCCGAACTACCAGCAGAGCAGATTTGGGGCTTGCTTCAAATGCGGGAGTATAGACCATCAGATCAAGAATTGCCCTCAGCAACGCCCCGGAGGACTCCCGATGTACCCATAATAGCTTCGAGTAGGGAATCAAGCTGGGAATCCCCCGCTAGCTAATCTGAATAGGCCGCCGGCATAAGGACGAGTGTATGCCATGGCGCAAAGGGAAGTTGAGAATGCGCCAGGCATGGTCACAGGTATGGTTTCTCTATGCAATTATGTCGCATATGCATTATTTGACCCGGGGCGACCCATTCATTTATTTCGGAGCAATTTGTTAGGTTGGTTGGAATTGAACCTATTCTGCTTGGGAATATGCTATGTGTGACAACCTCATTGAATGATAAAGTGTTAGTGTCGTTGGGATATCCTAGTTGTAAGATAGTGATTGGGGTAGAGAAGAAAAGATCGACCTGGCAGTGTTGGCCACGTTCGATTTTGATATGATAATTGGAATAGATTGGCTGACTAAGCAGAAAGCCGTAGTGGATTGCAGCAATAGGGTGATCCAATTTAATCCGATTGGATATCCTAGATTTGAATTTTAGGGAAACTAAAGAGGAACCTGGATCCCTTGGATTTTCTCGCTTGAGATAACTAAGTTGTTGGATGAAGGATGCGATGGATATTTGGTAAATGTGGTAGATCCAACAGTGGCAGAACCTAAGTTGGAAGAGATACTTGTAGTGTGCAATTTTCTCGAGGTCTTTTCTCAGGAATTGCCAGGTTTGCTGCCGGAGCGAGAAATGAAATTTGTGATAGAATTAGCCCCGGGAACAGAACCGATTTCAAAGGCACCGTATCGGATGTCGTTGTCAAAATTGAAAGAGTTGAAAGTCTAGATGCAGGAATTATTGGACAAAGGTTTCATTCGTCCTAGTATGTTTCCATGAGGAGCACCGGCCCTGTTTGTAAGGAAGAAGGATAGGACATTGAGGTTGTGCATTGATTACCGGCAGTTGAATCAGGTGATGATTAAGAATAAGTAACCACTGCCGAGAAACGATGACCTATTCGACCAATTGCAGGGAGTTTCAGTATTCTCTAAGATTGATCTTCGAATCAAGTACCATCAGTTGAGAATCCGAAAGAAGGACATTCCTAAGACAGCTTTTAGAACGCGGTACGGACACTATGAGTTTACAGTGATGCCCTTCGGATTGACCAATGCCCCTGCAGCTTTTATGGACTTAATGAACAGGGTGTTCAAGGAGTTCTTGGATAGGTTCGTCATAGTGTTCATTGACGATATACTAGTATATTCAAAAAGCCCTGAGGAGCATGAGGTACATATAACTGAGGTGCTATGGACTCTAAGGGAACACGCACTCTACGCGAAATTCACTAAGTATGAGTTTTGGCTAAGTAGAGTGGCTTTTCTTGGACACATAGTTTTAGGAGATGGAATTTCTATGGACCCAACGAAGATTGAGGTAGTAATGAAGTGGCCAAGACTGACCTCACTAACGGAGATTCGAAGTTTCTTGGGATTGGCTGGCTATTATCGACGTTTTGTAGAAGGATTCTCGTCAATAGCCATGCCATTGACACGATTACTTAAGAGGGAATCTAACTTTGAATAGGATGATAAGAGCGAGAAAAGTTTTCAAGAGTTGAAGCATAGACTGACAACCGCCTCAGTGTTGACAATACCATCTCGACCAGGAAGATTTGAGGTCTACAGCGATGCATTGCTAAAAGGACTTGGATGTGAGTTAATGCAGCACAAGAAAGGTAGTTGCATATGCATCGTGCCAGTTGAGACCGCATGAGATGAACTATCTGACGCATGATTTGGAGTTGGCAGCGATCGTTTTTGCTCTTAAGATTTGGAGGCACTATTTGTGCGGGGAAAAGTTATGACATCCTGAAATTGTCCATTTGGAATTTATGAAATACTTAGTTTTATGAATGTACTCACAGTTAGTTTTTGCCCGGAACTGATTATTCTTGGGATACTAGCCATTAGGAAAAGGCTAATTGGGGAATTACTTTCGTACGATTAAGAGGAAATTCGATCGTGAATTGATTTTCAACCATAAAATTGCCAAGGTGACATTTTGAATGACTATAAGTCAATCCAAAGATAATTAGGGGTCAGTTTGCTACTGTCATAGTAGTGGATCGCAGGTGATTCCGCTGGACTACGAAATGAATTGACGAATGATCCTGAACCTATACCGAATGATCGTGCCCCTCGGATCTAGCGATCAATCCTCGCGATTTAAATGACAACCGAAGTAGTCACGAACTAAATGAATTTGCACGTGACTCGATTTATTATCAGTTATGGGTTGAATATGTGAATTTCTCCAATAAGCTGCCCGATAGTTTGAAAAATGCTCGAGTTGCGTTTAATAAAATTTAATTATTTAACTAAGCCCAAATTAAATATCGGAAAATTAGGAAGTTACAACAAGACATTAGGACGATGTGGTTGGAACGTGCAAACTTGGAATGTCCCGAACCCTTCAGAAAAATTCAATTTCGATGAGAAATGAGGAAAGTGACCATTTTACCCCTAAGAATTTGTAAAGGGCATGTTTTATGAGGGAGGGGCATTTTGGTCATTTTGCCATATGTCACGCCCCGCTCCCTACGAGCGCGCGAACATCCCTTGATGGTTGAACATTGTATGCGACGTCCCAGATACGTCGCCGACCCAACCCAAACATTAGAGATTAAGCACGCGCGGAAACAGATAGGAACAACCCGGACAATTAATAATGACAGGGGGATAGCGATAGCATGAAACAATAACTGCAATTCATACACTTGACAAACACATACGACATCCACCAAGACAATCCCTAAGTTAAACCACAACAGCAGAACCACAATTCTCGAAGGGGGGACAATTGTCGCAAACTTAACTCCTCTGCAAAAAGGGAAAACTCAAGATGCCGGGTGCTTGACCCGTCCTTGATCTCCGAGATACCCTTGCTGCGTCTTCAATCACTCATGGTTGCGGATCTGAAATGGTTATATAATAACCGTGAGAACGAGTCTCAATAAGCAACCCCCTAAACCCCACCTAGGCTAATGTGTATCTAGACATGTCGTACATGCGATCAAACCGATAATATATATAATACACATCAATGGACTTACCTCGCCATCCAATCACTTACCCACACTGCACATTAGTTAATCAGAATAATGCAATAATATCCCGGTAATATGACAGAATCGTTCAAGTACCATCCACACTCACACTCAATCAATCCAACCAATTCAGCCACTCAATTCAGTCAAAGGCGCCATATCACAATCACCCGGCACACACACTCCTACTCGAAATTAATTAATCCAACCAATCACCCACACGTGCCATCCGTCAATTCGATCAACATCCACACGCTCAACTAGCTGATTCAATCACACTCAGTCAGCCATTTCAATCACACTCAAATCGCATGCGTGACCAAACATCTTTCTCACGACCCGCGCCACTACGCCTCAAGCTCATTCTCACCGGCTCACAAGCCACACAAATCGATCAATCCCAATGGCCGCCGTCAACACATCCCAAGCCATACCATTCAATCAATTTCAGTGGCCGCCATCAACACGTCTCAAGCCACACTATTCAATCAATTCCAGTGGCCACCGTCAACACGTCCCAAGCTACACTATTCAATCAATTCCAACGACCGACGTAAACACGTCCCGGTTCATTCATACCTTTAATGGGCCACCGTCAACACGTCTCAATCACGCATCCAATTGGCGCATCGGCCATTCATGCCTTCACACGGACCGCCGTCAACACGTCCTAAGTCCGTAGCCCTCCGATCGATCCGGGCTTAAAATCGACAGGCATGCACACGCCATTCAATTCAATCACATTCACGCCAAATTGCATCAAATAGCTCAAATTCACAAATTCGATTCAATCCACAAATTGCCACTTCAACCACAAATCCGACGTTCAAGTCGGTCACATATGATTTTCCCCAAATCAAGCATATTACTATTCGATTTAATTAGCACAATTAAAGTATAATATAATCTAATTAAATCACAATATAAATAAATTAAAGTCACGCCCTAGCCGTCTAACCCGAGACAAGTCAATGAAATACCCAAAAGACTAAGTAGGGTCTAGGAAGTCGCTTACCAAGTTTTGGCCTGAGAAAAGTCGGCTCGGGCCCAAAATGGCCCGAGTGAAACAGTTCGGACTAGGCGCGGGCGTGGGCACGGGCGCGCTGGCCGGTCACTATGGGCGCAATGGCGATCGGGCGGCCCGGGCGGGCGCTGGCGCTGCGAACGCGCGGGCGGTCCCGGCACCCCTAGCTGGATGGGCTACGCGCCCAAGAAGCGGGCACGGGCGCGAGCCGGCATGGCGCGGGCATGACCACGGGTGACGGGTACGGGCGCGGGCACGGTTGGGCACGGCTTGGCTGGCCGGTTGGGTTGGTCGGCTGGCCGCTAAGTGACGAAGGATGCTGGCTACATCGGGCGGCGGCAAACAACGTAAAGGGGAGGTTGGCCGAGGCAAAGGAGGTGAGGGGAGAGAGAAGGAGAGGGAGAGCTGAGGGAAAGGGGGCGGCGTCGGACGAATCGGCGACGGGCGACGTGGTGGCGACTCTACCGGATTCGGGACTGGCAAAGGTTTACGTCGGCAGGACGTATGGGATTAGCCGCGGCGAGCCGGAAGAGGGAGGGGTCGTCTGGGGGGTAAGGGTGAAAGAGAGAGGGAGAGAGAGAGAGAGAAAGAAGGCTGGGGGGGTGGCGAGGCTACGCACGGAGGTTGAGTTACCATGAGCAAAGAGGGCTACAAGGAGAAAGTCCTTGTCGGCCCATGCGATGAAAGAGGGAAGTGGTGGACAGAGAGGAAAGTGGGGTAGATTTGGGAGGAGGCCGACGGGATCAAGGCCGCCTACGGGCTGGGCGCGACGAGATCTACCTGCCCCAAGAACGGGCGGCGCTGCGATATAGGATGGACTTAAGGTATGTACGGGGAGAGACTTGAACCAAGAAGAAAGGAAGTCCCTCAAGAAGAAGAAGAAGAAAAAGAGAAGAAGAAGAGGAAAAGAGAGGAGAGAGGAGAGAGAAGTGTCACGGGGGTTGGTCTGCATGGGGAAGGGGAGGACGGGACGTATGCATGGGGGGAGAGACGTGCGCGGCGCTAGAGGAAAGAGAGAAGGGAAGAAAGAGAGAGAGAGAGAGAAAGAGAGAGAGAGAGAGATGTGCGTGAAGGGATGGCTCGGCAGAGGAGACAGGAGAGAGAAGAGAGAAAAAAAAGAGATAAAAGGACTAACTTAAACTTTTCGAGCGCGATCCAACGGACACGGTTCGAACTAAAAATCGACCTAACGGTTTCGATTCAAATTCGGAAAATGGCCTAACAGTCCACGATAAATCCCAATAATAATATAGGGCAAATGGCGAAAATAAAATAACCCAAGACACACTACGAGGAAGGTCTACTAGTCCAAATTCGCACTCGGTCAAAAATTCATTTTCTCACTATTCCTGATAATTTCGACGTTGGCCACAATAATATTAACACCGTCCAATTTCTTTCGTCCCGAAACTCCCGAAAATCGATTGCCAAGTTCAGGGTCTAAATAACGGCCAAATTCGATCGAGTGCGATTCTAGCGAAATCTCAAAATTTAAAAACAATAACAGGGAGTGATCAGTTCTTGGGCGAAATTTTACTACAAGCACACTGACGAATTACACGTTTATTAAATCCTAAAATTGACTCAAAATCCAGGATGTCACACCATAACTTTTTGATTGAACATTTTTGCCCTCGGAATTTTATGAAATTTCCAAATTACCTTTGGATATTTTTGGGAAAGATTCGATCTTGATCGTCGGTTTTAAGATAAGATCGAATCTGGACCGTTGATTTGGTTTGTGAGTAAAGGGGCAAGATTGTCATTTTGGCTGGTGAATTATTGGTTTGACCTTAAAAGGCCCAAGACCCATTCTCTCTCCTCACTCTCTCTCTAACTCTCGGCCATCTCTCTCTCTTCCTCTCTCCCCCTCACCGATCACCCCCCTTGCCATACGCCGCGCCGCCGCCCCTGTCCACCATGCCGCCCGTCCGTCTGCCGAGCCACCGCCTGTCGCCGATCACCGCTATACCACCGCCATCCCCACGCCGCCGTTCCTCTTCGTTTTTCTCTCTCTCCCCCATGTGGCCGTGAACCACGGCCAAGGAAGGCTGTCGCCCCTCGCCACCGCTATCGCTGTTCGCCGTGCTAAGTTGCAACGCCGTTCGCCCCCGTCCCTACAGTTCGCTGCCGCTTTTCGCTCTAGCCGCGTTAGTCTAGAGTTTCGAGTAAGTCGCGCCCTAAACCTTATTTAGGACGTCGAGTATCGGCGGACAATTTTTGCAGTGAAATCGGGTTTATTTAGGTGCGGATTTGTACGATTTTAGGAGTGGAAATATGTGGCGGGCCTTAGGATTGAAATTGGAAAAGTTCGATGAATTTTTAGGGGCCGATTGATGGCTGGAATGTGCTGATTTGAGTGCTGTGATGCTCAGTTCGGTACGCAAATTGGATATTTAGAACCGCGCGATTAATTATGTGAAAATATCATGAAGTGCCAGAACTGATTTGACGTAGTTTGGATACGGAAAAATGTCAATTTGTATGTTGATGGTGTGTTTGTACTGTGGTTAAATTGTGGTGGTAAAATTGGGTGCATTGATGTGCAATTGATTGATTGAAATGTGCTTGGTTATGTGCACGCTGGGGCCGAATTGAATTGATTGTCAATTGGCCGTGTTTGAGTGTCTATTGAGCATGAAATTTTGTGTGAATTGAGGCGTGCACAAGCCACGTGTGATTGGCCAATTGATTGGCATGTGGGTGTTGAACGTTATGGACGAACGAGGAATTGTGTGTGGCGTGGAATGTGCGATCGTGGGAATGTTTCTGTCCTGAGGCGGTACGACTATGTGGGACGATGCCCAGTATTATCAGAGGACGGCCAATCTGATGTGGTACACGGGTTGTGTCGTAGGTGGTGGGTGTTGAACCTGAGGCGCTATGTCTATGCGAGCAAGATATATGGCTTGAGGCGGTACCATTAGGCGGGTCGAGGAGTGCTAGAAATATAGCCAACCTGAAGCGGTACCATTATGCGGGTTGTGCACTAGGAGAACGGGTGTTGAGCCTAAGGCGGTACCATTACGCGGGCAATATACATGGCCTGAGGCGGTATCATTACGCAGGCTCAGGAGTGTTGTGTATATGGGATAGTCGCAGTGTACCTGAGGTGGTTTCATTACGGGGTCACTAACGAGTAGTGTGGAAAAGAATGTGATGAGGCAAGCGTGAATGCGTGATGTGTGATTCGAACGTGCATGTGATTGGAAAATATAATATTATGGCTAACGTGCAGATTGCACGTTGGGAATGCCAAGTAAGTACTGATTGTGTGCTTGTTATGCGATGGTTGAGTGTGTGATTGTGTTTGTGATTGTTTGGAGGTACGTGATAGCCTAGGTGGGGTTTAGGGGTCCGTTTATTGATATGTAATCTCATGGTTATTTCAACCAAACATTTTAGAATCCCGGCAAGAATAATGAATCCTCCTCCGTCGCCACCGCCAGAGTGTTTTGGAGTACCGATGCACACCGAACACGACTTTATAGAGTTTCCTATGGGTGACCATATGACCTGGATTAAGCATACCACCGTAGTATTTGTAGATGTAGGATTACCCCTATGGGAGCCCCATATATATACCGCGTGGTTCTTTCGAGATGGGGAAGACGAGTTTGGACCCGTTCGCGGTTTTGATGTCACTTTTGATGGAGTTGGGGACTGGGACCCGTCTGCTGTACCCCATCTGGATGGCGACTTGACTAGTGTAGAGACTAGCCTAACATAGTCAGGACTGTAGCCAGCGCCTGTAGCACCGGGTCGTTAGGGGCTGAAAGCACAAGCTGGAGTCGGATGAGTCTTTAGTGGGAGATAATCCGATGAACGTGGATCTTGAGCCGATTTCGGAGGAAGGACCAGAAGAGGAAGGGCTCGAGGTCGAACTCGAGGATGAACTCATCGAGCCTGAGGATGAGTTGGAAGAAGAACCGGAGTATATACTCCCGTACGAACAATGGCACGACCTTGAATTTGTGCCAGAGGACGAATCCGATGAGGAGCTCGTCGACAAGGAGCGGGTTGAAGTTCCAGCTGTCACGCTTTGCACCCCACGGCACGCAACATCCATACCTTGATCGATTGTAGAGCAATGCTCCCAGGAACACGTCGCCGACCCATCACAATCAGAGATAAGGCACATGCGAAAATTAATGAATAAACACCCGTACCATAACAATATGAGACCAAAGATAGCACAGCGAACACAATAGGAATATAATTACAAATATACATTTTTATATTACTATAGAAAATCCTTTTTACAATATTCACTTTTACACAAAAACAAACAACACCAACAGTCAACAGCCACTAGGTCAAAAAGGGTCAGAGGCTAAGGGAAGGTCAGGCTAACTACAGGGAAGTCACTATCAAAAAGGAACGAGCTTCCCTATAAGGGTTAGGACTACCCTAGGGCTCCCAGTCAAGGTCTAACGGCTCCGAAGAATCATCCGATGGCTCATCAGCGGAACCTTAAGATGGCTCAGACGCTTTTGACTCCATATCTTGCGCTGCAGCCCACTTGTCCTCGGAATCCTACTCCAACTCCGGATCTAGGTAAAGACCTAACTCGTCATCTGCTCCTAGCTCTTCATCATATCCTATCTCGGCGACTTCTCCGTCCTCGTCCGGGTTTTGATCCATCGGCTCTGGCTTCGGCTCCTCATCTATCGGCTCGGGGTCCTCATACCAAATCTCGGGTATCGGATTCACCTCGACCTGCTCATCTATGGTCAGGGGATCTACAATCTCGCCATCAGCCATATGGGGTATTATCACCCCACCTATATTTACTGGGACGTCGAAGGTCCTGAGGGGTCGCCCAATGTTTCCGTATGCATGTCTTAAGCACCAGGCCACATATTCTTGAGTCTGATGAAGGTACTCACCTATGTTTACAAATACTATAGAGCGATATCTTACATATGCCTCCCCATTCCCTGCTGGGTACACTCTAGTAGTAGTGTGGATATGTGTCGGAATCTCAAAAAGCGGTGGCGGCTTCGGCATGCTCAAGATTGGGGTTATGAAAATGTGGGTTATTACAACCATGAGACGAATCTCAGTGAGTATAACCCCTAAACTTAGGCTAGGCTAACATGCATTCTCCTGATAGGCATATTACAATCAACAAAGCAATACTGGTCACAATCATCCTCCGACTTGGGCCCTCGGGCCCCGGTCACTTACTTGGCTGACCCTACAGGTTAAGCATCACAATATATATATTGTTCAATTCACATACATTAACACACTATTCATACGTACGTCATACGCATATTCACTTTCATCGGTATTCGGTTCACATGCCATTCACCGAGTTTCGCACTTTCGCACACTAGTCCGTGCATTCTTATGCATGCATATGCTATTCTCATGCCATACTCATATTTCAGCTTACTAGCCCACACTAGCACACTGGCAAATGCTCAATTTATCATTTAATTTGACCCGCGTAAAAACGCATCAGGTCTCTTTCTTAAACACAACACTCCGTGGCCAGCGTAAAAACGTTCCAGGCATAGTGTCTCTAGCCTGCATCAAAACACATCAGGCGCAACATTGATCTCCTTACGAACCAAAGCCCGCGTAAAATGTATCAGGTTGGTCGTCTTCCGAATGTATTGGGCATTGTCCTGCTACAAAGTGCATGAGGACGGCATACCTCGCATAACACACGTCAGGGCGAAATATGATCACACGTACACATAACTGGTTATTATCTGAATCCTGCGTAAAACGCATCAGAGCATAATTAGGTGATCACATGCTCATGGAAGACACGCATTCTCGCACAATCTCATCACACGTCTCATTCTCAACATATACAATGCGTGACCATGAAATGCAACGTAGTGCCACAGAAGCATCAGTAAATCACAAGCACCCAATCAAACCAAAGCCACTACACAGTGTCCAATTTATAAATAGTATGCTCACTCGGCCGGTTAATACCGTGCGGCCTAATTCCCAATACACAATTTCATACTCAATTCAAGCCGTCAATTGGCCAATCATACTTCGCACGATTCAACCACACGAGCACATGACATGGCATTTCACAACTAAGCACAATTAATCAGCAATCAATCAACAGCCAATCACTCTGGGTAATCCCGGTCATTCAGTTATCAATTCTTCTTTCGTTATAATTCGGTATATTCCTCAAAGTACGGATAGCCACTATTCCATCAATCTGAGCCCAATAATTATCTATAATAATCCTACTAAATTCCTCGGATTTTATTTCTACTCATTAGTCCTCAATCATGTTCTAAATATACACCAATAATACCTAAGCCAGTCCAGAAAATGCACTGTCAGTCCTAATCCAAGTTTAGGAGGTATACTCACTTAATTCTACGACGACGAAAAACGGTGGCCGATCACCAGTGAATGGTGGAGTCGGCGGTGACGTTCTGGCGGCGACGTATGGATACGGTGTACGGACACGTACAAACGGTGACATACAGTGATGTACGGGTGGCTGGAGCGTCATGATGGTAGCGGCTCGGTTGTTCAAGCTCTGGCGCGGCGGCGGCTTCCTCCGATATTCCTTTGGTCGTGAGAGAGAAAACAAGGGAGAGAGAGAGAGAGGTAGGGGGACGGGTTGAGGGTGGTGGTGGTGAGGTGAGGTCAGGCGAAACAGCGGCATCGACGGACGGCGGCGGCCCGGCAGCGGTCCGGCGAGCTCCGGCGTCCTTGGTCGAGAGAGAGAGAGAGAGAGAGAGAGAGAGAGAGAGAGAGAGAGAGAGAGAGAGAGAGAGAGAGGAGGGGCTGCGCGGTGGGGCTAGCCGAATAAGGGGAGGAGAGAGAATCTGGTCCAAGCTGGTCAAATATTGGGGCTGGTGGGCGCCATATATCGTGATCTTACTCGATCTTCCCATTTTGCCCTCGATCCAACGGTCCTTATTCGTCCTAATCCAATAATTGATGGGCAAAAGGGTCTTTGAGTCCAATAATTGAGCTGATAATTAATTTTAATTATCCCAAATATTTTCCCAAAAATTCAGACCAAAAATAGGCCAGGGGCAAAAAGGTCATTTTTCCTATCTCGAGTTGAAATTCTAATTTTTGGCTATACCAACCCCAAATGTGTGTGGCCAACATAATATGGCGTCGGAATCGTGAAAATAGTCTTTTAAGCCCTCGAAAATCGGCTTCAAAGTCCTGAAGAATAAAATAATAATTTTTTTCACTTCCAAGACAAAATTTCAATTTTTGACCGTAACAATTTTGAATGTGCGTAGCCACCCTAAAATGACATCGGCCTCGAAATATAGTCTCATATGGGCTCAAAATCAACATTGGTGTCCAGATGGGCAAAATCATAATTTTTGACTTCTAGGTCGAAATTCCAATTTTCGACCGGACTAACTCCCAAACATGTGTGGCCAGCATAATACGACGTCCAAATCATGAAAATAGCTATACAAGCCTTCAAAAATCGATATCGAAGTCCGTGTCTAATTTCGTGATCAAAACTCGCTAAATTTCAAATTTCAGGGTCTCTAACTAACGGGCGGCTGTTTAGAGCATACGCATATCGACCTAGGGTTATCCGAGTCATGATGGTCCCGATCATTGAAAGAATGAGAAATTATCACTAGTCCCAAAGGTCGCGATCGTTCGTTCAAGTTTAAGACTGATTGGCCACATGCACTTTTCGATCATGCAGAATCACCCGCGATCTGATTGTACATCGTTGGCCTTAGCCAAACCAAATCCGTTATCTTTCCTAAGATTGGCCCACATCAGTCCAAAATATTCCCTCATCATTTCTCGTGATCGGTGCCTGATTCACGATCGGGTCCCTGATCCACGTACCAGTTTCCCAGTTAGCCATACCCCATTGATTAGTATCCTGAGAGTGATCAGCTTTGGATAAGACTTACTAAAATGAAATGCGAAATAATGTCAATTTTATTGATTCCGGAATTACATCGAAATTCGGGCTGTTACACTAGCGAAGTCAGGCGACATCAATAACCCTATCGAGATTGAGGCCGAGTCGAAATCCTCAGAGGATGAGACGGTTCAGGGAGATCCAGAGTCGGAGGATGATGAATCGGACTCAGAGTGGATGCTGAGTAGAGGCGTAGGGGCTAGGGTAGGGGTGGATATTTAGACAGTTTTGAGGTGTACCATTTTTTAGGTTAGATTACCCAGGTCATCGGTCCTTTTTTGTATTAGTGGTTTATAGTACGGTGTGCATATGTATATGATGGTTTGTATAATTGTGAATATTATGGTATAAGTTTGAATGAGAAATGAATATGTACATTTTCTCTATTCTCCCTAGTTTTAACTGTCCGGGTATTTGTGGTTTTCTCTGAGTGATTTAAATCTCTGATGTTTATAAATGAGGTCAGCAATAACTTGGGATGTCGTAATTATCGACCAGAGAAGTGTGTCGCGTGCTCGATAGGGTTCGGGGCGTGAAATCCTAGTTGAATTGGTATCAGAGCAAGGACAGCTCGATCTAAACTGATCGAAGTTTGGAGTGATAAGGAGCAGAGATCTTGGGTAGAAATTAAGGAGACCTTCATAAGTCATAGGGCGGAATAAGCTACACGCGCCTCGAGATTGTTTGTTGTGATTGATTAAGTGAATTGATTGTTGTGATGATTGAATGCAGATGCGTTTGGAACTGAGGTAAGTGTTCAGACTCTATTGATTATGGCTTTGGTCCTGAGGTGAATTGATTGCCTGCTGAGTGAATTAGTGTGTTAATTCATTGCCCAGACTAGACTGATTTAGTTGGCCTAGGTTACTAATTTCTGAGTGGAATTATAGTAGGTAGGAGAATGGTAAAATTGTGACGATGAGCAGGGAAGGAAGAGGTAGAAGAGTCCTAAGACGGGGCACAGGAAGGGGAATAAGAGGTCGAGGTTGTGCTCGAGCTAAAGCTGTAGAGGTCCTCGGAATGGGTGCAAGAGCGATAAAAAACCCTAGGGTTAGTGCTGGAGCTGCAGCGGATCCCAGAGTTGAGGTTAGACCTGCAGAGGATCCTAGAATGGAAGTGGTCATGAGGACCCTAGAACAGATTGGTAACTTAATAGGACAGCAAACTCAAAAACGAGCTGCTACGATTGCCCAAGCTGTCGAGGCCACTATGGCTGCTGCTACTAATAATAATAATGAAAATCAAGGACAGGGGCAAGCGAATATGATTATGCAAATGCACCAATTAATTGAGCAATTTATGAAGTTGAAACCGCCTAAGTTTACTAAAAGAGGTGACCCTGAGACTGCACCTTGATGGGTGGAGGAACTTGAGAAAACTTTTGAGGTGTTAGGGTGCACTGAGAATGAGAAGGTAACCCTAACTGTTTATCAGTTGCAAGATAACACGAATGATTGGTGGAAAGCCACTAAGGATAGGGTATTTCCAGAAGATACGGTCCAGACTTAGGCTACTTTTACCGAAAGTTTCTACGAAAAGTACTTCTTAGCAAGTGCTAGGAAAAGAAAGTTAGCAGAGTTTATGAGACTTCGCCAAGGCCAGATGACGGTAGATTAATATGAGGCGGAATTTGCTAGATTGTCTAAGTTTGCGCCGAGAATGGTAGAGCATCCCGATGATAAGGCGCGAAGGTTTCGGGATGGATTGAAAGCTAATATTCGCAGCCAGTTATTACTGGTGAATCTGAGGACTTATGAGGAGATATTTGATAGAGCTTAAGTTCTTGAGCGGGATCAGGTAGACAGGGCTGGTGCTTCTGGGTCAAGGTTTGTCCAGGGTAGGGACAATCGTAATCTTGAGAAGAGGCCGATGTCGAGTAATAGACGTTTTATCCCACCTATTAGAAGGAATATCGGGAAGTCGGCTCGTAACTAGAATGGTCCATGTAGGGTATGTGGGGAAAGGCATGGAAATGGACCTTGTCTAACCCGGGGTGGAGCATGTTTTGGGTGTGGCGGATTTGGTCATCATGTAAGGTATTGCCTCAATCTCAGGCAAAATAGAGTGCCTGCATTGCTGCCACCAAGGAACGGGAATCAGACCGAAGCGGCCTATATAGCCAATCAGAATAGGCCATAGGCACAAAGACGAGTGTATGCCATGGCCAGGAGAGAAATTGAGAACGCACCAGGGATTGTCACAGATATGATTTCTCTTTGCAATCATGCTGCGTATGCTTTATTTGACCCTGGAGCGTCGCATTTCTTTATATCTACGCAATTTGTTGAGTTGCTTGGCATAGAACCGTAGTTGCTTGATGTTGTGTTATGTGTAATGACTCCCTTGAATGAAAAGATGTTGGTCTCGTTGGGGTGTCCCAATTGTAAGATTGTGATTGAGGATAATGAGGAAAATATTGATTTAGCGGTTCTAGCCATGTACGATTTTGATGTGATAATAGGAATGGATTGATTGTCTAAGCAGAGGGCCATAATGGATTGCAATAGTAGGGTGATCCAATTTAATCTTATTGAGCATCCGGAATTCAAGTTTGTGGGAAATCGAGGAGGACCTTCAATTCCATGGATTTCGTCGCTAGAAATGATGAAGTTGTTGAATGAAGGGTGTCAAGGATTTTTAGCTGCAGTAGTTGATTCAATGGCTGATTAGTCGAGGCTAGAGGACATAGCCGTGGTGCACGAGTATTTCGATGTGTTTCCTCAGGAATTGCCGGGATTACCACTAGAAAGAGAAGTAGAATTTGTGATCGAGTTGGCACATGAAACTGAGCCAATCTCGAAAGCACTTTATAGAATGTCGTTGTCAGAATTGAAGGAGCTAAAGGTGCAAATGCAAGAGTTGTTAGACAAGGGATTTATTCGTCCCAGTGCATCTCTGTGGGGAGCGCCAGTTTTATTTGTGAGGAAGAAAGATGGATCGTTGACGTTGTGTATAGATTATAGGCAATTGAATCAGATGACGATAAAAAATAAGTATCCCTTGCCAAGAATTGATGATTTGTTTGATCAGTTATAAAGGGCTTCGGGTATTCTCTAAAATTGATTTGAGAACGGGATATCATTAGTTGAGAATTAGGAAGGAAGATATTCCGAAGACGGTATTTAGGACGAGATATGGACATTATGAATTTACGGTAATGCCGTTGGGATTGACAAACGCCCCTGCTGCTTTTATGAACTTAATGAATAGGGTGTTTAAAGAATTCTTAGATCAGTTCATGATCGTTTTTATAGATGATATATTGGTGTACTCGAAGAGCCTAGAGGAGCATGAGTTTCACTTGAGTAAGGTGTTGCAAACTTTGAAAGAGAATGCACTGTATGCTAAGTTTAGCAAGTGCGAATTTTAGCTCAATCGAGTAGCATTTCTCGGACATGTGATCTCTGGGAAAGGAATCTCAATAGATCCATAAAAAATTTAGGCAGTAATGAAATGGCCGAGTCCAACAACGGTAATAGAGGTTCGAAGTTTTCTAGGTTTAACTGGATATTATTGTCGTTTTGTGGAAGGGTTTTCGGGCAATAGCAATGCCGTTGACACATTTGTTGAGAAAGGAGACGAGGTTTGAATGGATCGATAAATGTGAAAGGAGTTTTGAGGAGTTGAAGCATAGATTGACAACAGCACTAGTGTTGACTATTCCATCAGGACCTGAAGGGTATGAAATATATAGTGATGCATCGTTGAAAGAGTTGTGATGTTTACTTATGCAAAATGGGCAAGTAGTGGCCTACGCATCAAGGCAATTAAGGTTGAATGAGTTGAACTACTCGACGCATGACCTAGAATTGGTAGCAATAGTGTTCGCCCTGAAGATTTGGCGACACTATTTATGCGGAGAGAAATTTTAGATCTATACCGATCATCAGAGCCTCAAATACCTATTTTCTCAAAAGGAATTAAATATGAGGCAGCATCGGTGGATGGAGTTGCTAAAGGATTATGACTGCGATATATTATATCATCCCGGGAAGCCCAACCGGGTAGCCGATGTGTTCAGTTGGAAGTCAAGCATCGTGCACTTGATGGTCAAGGAATGGACCTTATTGGAAAAAGTGTGAGACTTGGAGTTTAGATTTGAAGTAAGTCAAGTCTCGAGCTTGCTGCTAAGCTTAGCATTGAACCGGAGATTCATGCGAAAATTAAGATGTTGCAGTCTATGGACCAAGAAATCCAAAGGATTTTGGAGATGGATGAGACCAGGAGAAAGTTGGACTTCCAGATATCCGAAAACGGGATACTGAAGTTCCGTGGACGTTTTTGTGTGCCCGACGATGCGAAACTTAAGGAAGAGACTTTATCGGAAGTGCATCGTAGTAGTCATAGTATCCACCCAGGTAGTACTAAAATGTATCAGAATTTAAGACAGTACTATTGGTGGAATGGTATGAAGGTGGATATTACTAAGTACGTGGCTAAGTGCCTGACGTGCCAGCAAGTGAAAGTGCAACACTGTAAGCTTGGAGGATTGTTGCGACCCCATAATGGAAATGGGAGAATATAACTATGGATTTTGTATCAGGATTACCGAGAAGCCAAAGAGGTCATGATACTATTTGGGTGATTGTTGATAGAATGATCAAGTCGGCACACTTTTTGGCTGTGCGAAAGGATTTCGCATTAGATCAGTATGCAGAGTTGTATGTGCAGCAGATAGTTCGTTTGTATGGGGTACCAGTGTCGATAACCTTAGATCGTGATCCTAGGTTTATCGCTAATTTTTGGAAAAGTCTACAGACGGCATTAGGATTGAAATTGTAGTTCAGTACCGCTTATCATCCGCAAATGGATGGTCAATCTGAAAGGACGATTCAGACTTTAGAGGATATTCTATGGGCATGCGTGTTAGATTTTCAAGGTAAATGGGAAGAACAATTGCCCTTAGCAGAGTTTGCGTATAATAACAGTTTTCAACAGAGTATTAGAATGGCGCCTTTTGAAGCACTCTATGGCAGGGCTTGTAGGACGCCCGTGTGCTGGGATAAGGTAGGAGAAAGGAGTATCACCATACTAGAGTTAGTTCAACAGTCAATTGAGGCTGTTAGAGTGGTTCGCAAAAGGCTGAAAATAGCTTAGAGCAGTCAAAAGAGTTATGCATACAAGAGGCGAAGACCTTTAGAGTTTTAAGTGGGAGATTACGTATTTCTTAAGGTATTGCCCATGAGGAGACTGTCCAGATTTGGCAAGAAAGGCAAGTTGAATCCGAGGTACGTGGGATCTTTTGAGATTTTAGAAAGGATCGGGGATTTAGCGTATCGCCTTACACTTCCACAGAATTTATCGCAAGTGCATAACGTGTTCCACATATCGATGTTAAGGAATATGAACCAGACCCAACCCATGTGTTGAATTATGAGGAGAAAGAAGTCGATGACAAGGTGTCGTATGTTGAAAGCCCGATAAGGATTGATGATCGGAAAGAGCGAGTTTTGAGAAATAAAACGATCCCGATGGTCAAGGTTATTTAGGAACACCACGGGACAGAAGGTGCAACATGGGAAAGTGAAGAGCAAATGCAATGTCAATACCCCCATTTGTTTGAATAGTAGTGGGATTTGTAAATTTCGAGGACGAAATTTTTGTAAGGGGGAAGAGTTGTGACATCCTGAAAATTGTCTATTTGGAATTTGTGAAATACTTAGTTTTATGAATGTACTCGCAGTTAGTTCTTAACCGGAACTAATCATTTCTAGGATACTAACCATTAAGGAAAGGCTAAATAGGGAATTACTTTTGTACGATTAAGAGGAAATTCGATCGTGAATTGATTTTCGGCCATAAAATCGCCGAGGTGACATTTTGAACCACTGTAGGTCGATTCAAGGATAGTCAGGGGTCAGTTTGCCACTGTCATAGTAGTGGATTGCAGGTGATTTCGTTAAACTACGAAATGAATTGACGAATGATCCTGAATCTATACCAAACGATCGTGCCCCTCGGATCTATCGATCGATCCTCGTGATTTAAATGACAACCGAAGTCGTTACGAACTGAATGAACTTGCACGTGACTCGATTTATTATCAGTCACGGGTCAAATATGTGAATTTCGCCAAAAAGCCACCCGTTAGTTTGAGAAACGCTCGAGTTGCGTTATGGTTGAAACGTGCAAACTTGGAATGTCCCGAACCCTTCAGAAAAATTCAATTTCGATGAGAAATGAGGAAAGTGACCAATTTACCCCTAAGAATTTGTAAAGGGCATGTTTTATGAGGGAGGGGCATTTTGGTCATTTTGCCATAACTTTTTGATTGAACATTTTTGCCCTCGAAATTTTACGAAATTTCCAAATTACCCTTGGGTATTTTTGGGAAAGATTCGATCTCGGCCATCGGTTTCAAGATAAGATTGAATCTGGGCCATTGATTTGGTTTGTGAGTAAAGGGCAAGATTATTATTTTGGCTAGTGAATTATTGGTTTGACCTTAAAAGGCCCAAGACTTATTCTCTCTCCTCACACTCTCTCTCTAACTCTCAGCCATCTCTCTCTCTTCCTCTCTCCCCCTCACCGATCGCCTCCCCTTGCCGTATGCCGCGTCGCCGCCATCCACCGCGCCGCCCATCCGTCCACCGAGCCACTGCTCGTCGCCGATCACCGCCATACCACCGCCACCCCTATGTCGCCGTTCCTCTTCGTCTCTCTCTCTCTCCCCCGTGTGGCTGTGAGCCACAGCCATGGAGGGCCGTCGCCCCTCGCCACCGCCGTCGCCGTCCACTCAGCCAAGCCGCGCCACCATTAGCCGCCGTCCCCGCAGTTCGTCGCCACTTTCCGTTCTAGCCGCGTTAGTCTAGAGTTTTGGGTAAGTCGCGCCCAAACCTTATTTAGGACGTCGGGTATCGACGGACAATTTTTTCGGTGAAATCGGGTTTATTTAAGTGCTGATTTATACGATTTTAGGAGCGGAAATATATGGCGGGCCTTAGGATTGAAATTGGAAGAGTTCGTTGAATTTTTAGAGGCCGATTGATGGCTGGAATGTGTTGATTTGAGTGCTGTGATGCTCGGTTCGGTATGCAAATTGGATATTTAGAACTGGCGATTAATTGTGTGAAAATGTTGTGAAGAGTCGGAACTGATTTGACGTAGTTTGGATATGAAAAAATGCCAATTTGTATGTCGATGGTGTGTTTGTACTGTGGTTAAATTGTTGTGGTGAAATTGGGTGCATTGATGTGCAATTGATTGATTGAAATGTGCTTAATCATGTGCACGCTTCAAGCCGAATTGAATTGATTGTCAATTGGCCTTGTTTGAGTGTCTATTGAGCATGAAATTTTGTGTGAATTGACACGTGCTCGAGCTACGTGTGATTGGCCAATTTATTGGCATGCAAGTGTTAAATGTGTGGACGAGCGAGGAATTGTGTGTGGCGTGGCATGTGCGATCGTGGGAATGTTTTTGTCTTGAGGCGGTACGACTACGCGGGATGATGCCCGGTATTACTGGAGAATGGCCAACCTGATGTGATACCATTACGCGGGTTGTGTCGTAGGTGGTGGGTGTTGAGCCTGAGGTGCTACGACTATGTAGGCAAGATACATGGCCTGAGGCGGTACCATTATGTGGGCCGAGGAGTGCTAGAAATATAGCCAACCTGAGGTGATATCATTACGCAGGTTGTGCACTGAGAGAACGGATGTTGAGCCTAAGGCAGTACCATTACGCGGGTAAGATACATGGCCTGAGGCGGTATCATCACGTGGGTTCATGAGTGTTGTGTATATGGGATGGTCGCAGTGTACCTGAGGCGATTTCATTACGTGGGTCATTAGCGAGTAGTGTGGAAAAGAATGTGATGAGGCAAGCGTGAATGCGTGACGTGTGATTTGAATGTGCATGTGATTGGAAAATATAATATTATGGCTAACGTGCAGGTTGCACGCTGGGAATGCCAAGTAAGTACTGATTGTGTGCTTGTTATGCGATGTTTGAGTGTGTGATTGTGTTTGTGATTATCTGGAGGTACGTAATAGCCTAGGTGGGATTTAGGGGTATACTTACTGAGATGTAATCTCATGGTTATTTCAACCAAACATTTCAGAACCTTGGCAAGAACGATGAATACTCCTCCGCCGCCGCCGACAGAGCGTTTTGGAGTATCGATGTACACTGAACACGATGTTGTAGAGTTTCTTATGGGTGACCATAGGACCTGGATTAGGCATACCACCGTAGTATTTGTAGATGTAGAATTACTGCTATGGGAGCTCTATACATATACTGCGTGGTTCTTCCAAGACGGGGTAGACGAGTTTAGACCCGTTTGTGGTTTTGATGTCCCTTTTCATGGGGTCGAGGACTAGGACCCATCTGCTGCACCCCCTTCGGGATGGCGAGTTGACTAGTGCGGAGACTAGTCTAGCGCAGTTAGGACTGTAGCCAGCGCCTGCAGCACCGGGTCATCAAGGGCTGAGCACGAGCAGGAGCCAGATGAGTCTTTAGCGGGAGATGATCCGATGGACGTGGATCTTGAGCCAATTCCGGAGGAAGGACCAGAAGATAAAGGGCCCGAGGTTGAACCCGAGGATGAACCCGTTGAGCCTGAGGATGAGCCGAAAGAAGAACCGAAGTATATACTCCCGTATGAACAATGGGACGACCCCGAATTTGTGCCAGAGGGCGAATCGGATGAGGAGCCCATCAACGAGGAGTGGGTTGAAGTTCTAGCGGAATCGGGTGACATCAATAACCTGATCGAGATTGAAGCCGAGTTGGAATCCTCAGAGGATGAGACGGTTCAGGGAGACCCAGAGTCGGAGGATGATGAGTCGAACTCAGAGTGGACGCCATGTAGAGGGCGTAGAGGCTAGAATAGGGGTGGATATTTAGACAGTTTTGAGGTGTACCATTTTTGAGGTTAGAATACCCAGGTCATCGGTCCTTTTTGGTATCGGTGGTTTATAGTATGGTATGCATATGTATATGATGGTTTGTATAATTGTGAACATTATGATATAAGTTTGAATGAGAAATGATTATGTATATTCTCCCTATTCTCCCCAGTTTTAACTGTCTGGGTATTTGTGATTTCTACTGAGCGATTTAAATCTCTGATGTTTATAAATGAGGTCGGTGATAACCTGGGACGTCGCAATTATTGACCAGAGAAGTGTGTCGCGTGCTCGATAGGGTTCGGGGCGTGACAAAAGTTTGAGATTTATATGGATCATCAAAGCCTCAAGTATCTATTTTCACAGAAGGAATTAAATATGAGGTAGCGCCGATAGATAGAACTTCTTAAGGACTATGACCGCGACATCATGTATCATCTCGAGAAGGCGAATCGAGTAGCGGATGCGCTAAGTCGGAAGTCAAGTATGGCGCTAATGATGGTCAAAGAATGGACCTTATTGGAAAGGCTAAGAGACTCGGAGTTTAAGTTCGGAAGTGAGTTAGATGTCGAGCCTGATGGTTGCCTTCAGAATTGAACCGGAGATCTAGGCGAGGATTAGGGCACTATAGTCTACGGACCAAGAAATACAAAAGATTGTTAGAATGGATGCCGTTGCAAGAAAACTAGAATTCCAAGTAAGTGACGATGGAACTTTAAATTTCAAAGGACGGATGTGCGTGCCTGATGACCTGGAGCTTAAAGAGGAGATTTTAATAGAGGCACATCGCAATAATTACAGTATCTACCCTGGCAGTACAAAGATGTACTAGAATCTGTGATAGCATTATTGGTGGAATGGACAGAAGAAAGATGTGGCAAAGTATGTGGCCAAGTGTTTGACGTGTCAGCAAGTGAAGGCACAGCACTATAAGCCGGGAGGATTATTGAGACCATTAGAGATTCTTGAATGGAAATGGGAACACATCATGATGGATTTTATGACGGGACTGCCAAGGAGCCAGAGATGTCACGATTCCATTTGGGTGATAGCAGATCGACTGACAAAGTCGACGCACTTCCTAGCAGTGCAAAAGGATTTTGAATTGGAAAAGTACGCAGAATTATATGTTCGACAGATCGTCAGATTGCATGGAGTACCAATAACGATCATGTCGAATCGTGATCCGAGGTTTACGGCCAACTTTTGGAAAAGTTTGCAATTGGCCTTAGGAATGAAGTTGCAATTCAGTTCGGTATATCATCCACAAACGGATGGCCAATCTGAAAAGATGATCCAAATTTTGGAGGATATGTTGCGTGCCTGTGTTTTGGACTTCTAGGGTAAATGGGAAGAAGAGCTGTACCTGAGAGAGTTTGCATATAATAATAGCTATCAACAAAGCATTTAGATGGTGCCATTTAAAGCCTTATATGGCAGGGTGTGCAGGACACCAGTCTGTTGGGATGAAGTCGGTGAAAGGAGTATCACAGGCTCAGAATTGGTTCAGCAGTCGGTCGAAGTAGTTGAGATTATTCGGGATAGGTTAAAGACAGCGCAGAGCCGCCAGAAAAGCTATGCCGATCGGAGACGATGACCTTTGGAATTCCAAGTGGGAGATCATGTATTTCTCAAAGTGTCGCCTATGAAGGGATTATCCCGATTTGGTAAGAAAGGAAAACTGAGTCTGAGGTTTGTTGGACCTTTTGAGATTCTGGAGAAGATTGGCGATATGGCTTATCGACTTGCCTTGCCACCCAATCTGTCCTAAGTACACAATGTATTCTACGTGTCGATATTGAGAAAGTATGAACCAGACCCGACCTACGTTTTAAGGTACGAGGAGATAAACGTGGACGATAGCGTGTCGTACATGGAGAAGCCAATAAGGATTGAGGATAGAAAAGATCGAGTGCTTCGAAATAAGACGATCCTAATGGTCAAGGTTGTATAGGAGCACCACAGAACGGAAGGTGCTACCTAGGAAAGTGAAGAGGCCATACGACGTCAGCACCCCCATCTGTTTGAGTAGATAGGTTTAGATTGCAAATTTTGAGGACAAAATTTTTGTAAGGGGGGAAGAGTTGTAACATCCTAAATTTCGACCTATTTTTCGGGATCAATGAAATAGATATTAATCCTAATTTAATTTTAGTAAATCTTACATGGACTTGATCAATCGCGGGATACTAATCGGAAGGGAATGGCTAATTAGGAAAATGGTACGTGGATCGGGGACCGGACCGCGAATCTGGCACCGATTTCGAGAAACGACGAGGAAATATTTTGGGCCAATGTGGGTCGATCCTAGAAAGGTTATGGATTTAGTTTGGCCAATGACGTACGATCGGATCGCGGGTGATTCTGCTTGACCGAGAGTACGCGTAGCGAACAAATCCCGAACTAAATCCGAACGATTGCGACCTCCAGAACTAGTGATAATCCCTCGTGTGCTCTTGGTAATCGAGACCATCACGACTCAAGTAACCCTAGATTGATACGCGTAAACCCTAAATAGCCGCCCATTAGTGAGAGACCCTAAAATTGTAATGGAGCGATTTTGATTGCGAAATTGAATCCGAACTTAGACGTCGGATTTCGGGGACTTATGCAACTATTTTTATGAGGATGACGTTATTAGTATTGCCAAATATATTTAGGGTCGGTACGGTCGAAAATTGGAAATTCGGCTCGGAATTAGAAATTTACAATTTTGCCCCTAGGCCTATTTTTGGGTATTCCGAATGTTAGGGGAAATTATTGGAGGATATTTGGATAAAATCAACCCCAATAATTCAGTCAATTGAAAGATCAAAACGCCCTTGGATATTTTGGCTTGGATTAATGAGAACCAAGTGTTTAAGGGGCAAAATTGGAATTAAGCAAAATTTGGTCAAAGTTCTTGGACCAATTAATACTCTTCATCTCTCTCTCCTTCCATTTCCTCCCATCATCAGCCGGTTATCTCCCCCTCCCATGCCAACTTCCTCTCTTTCATTTTCCTCTTTGCTTGGCCATGAGAGGCCCTCGCCGGAGGAGCTCCGCCACCGCTGCCGGAGCCGATCCGCCACCGCCACCACCTTGCCTTGCACCACCATCTAGCTGTCTCATTCTCTCTCTCTCCCTTTCCTCAGCCGTGTGAGTAGCCGCCCACCTTGGACCGCCATTCGCGCCGCCGTGGAGGCCGTCCGTTGCTGCCAGTTGCGTCGTCGTGGAATCAGCTCAGCCTGCCCATTTTCCCCACTTGTTCAGCCTTGTAGGGAGCTTAGGAATCCATGTGAGTGAAAATCCTAATCCTTATTTAGGCTTATGCGCACTTTAGACAAGTTTTAGGAATTGTTAGGGTATTTTAGAGGTTAATTAGAGTGGGTTGATTAGGGCTGATTTTGTAGTGATTTTAATGGCCTAATGTGATGATTTAGGGATGATTTAAGGGATGTGGATAATTGGTTTAGTGGCTGGTTGTGCTTGGTTTGCTTGGTGGTGCATGTTCGCTGATTTCCGGTAAGGTTGCTGCTGTGTCGTTGGATTTTGCTATTTTTGGTGTGACTTGTGTGCGCCGAATTTGAGGAAGTGTTATTCATAAAAGTTGTTCATAACATCTCGAAGTATGACATAATTTAATTTGGGAATTTTTAGAAATCATTTGAGGTCATTCGGAAGTCCATCTTTGGACCAAAATAAGTCTGCCAGAAACACTGTTCCTTCGACCTTCGGGTCTGTTCGAATTTTTATAAATTTTTATAGACCTATTTTCAAATACTTCTTTCACAAAACTTGTTGGAGACACTTGTGTCTATAACATATAAAAATTTCAGAGCTTTCCAAAATGATTTGGGTACTGAATGAGTTGTGTTTTGATGGTCTGAGGGGCTGTCCGAGCGAACCGGATTCTGTCCAGATTTGAGTGCCAAAACGAGGTGTTTACGGTTAGAACTGAGTTTCGAGTTCTTCACGGAAAATGTTTATCAAGATGTTTTATACAACATAACCAAATTTCAGAATTTTTGGAATTTATTTACTCTTTATTCCAAACGAATTTCTATCACTGTGCAACTGCTTAGTTTGGATCCGATTTTGTATATTCTCAGTTTTTCCTCTCTCTTGGACTGATTAGTGGCTGTCCATTGAGGATTTAATTGGGCCTTGTACGGCTAATATGTGATTTGTTCGTGAATTGCCGAGTGTGATTGTTATGGCCATGAGTGTGCATATTGAGCATTGGCATAACGTGTGCATATGAGTGTGCACGAATGACATGAGCATGTAATCACCTAAAATGCCATGATACGTTTTACACAGGGTTCAGATAATAATTGATGATTGTGAACGTGTGATCACATAAAGCCTTGATGCATTTTACGCGGGGTATTGAACCTGTCCTGAGGTGTGTTACGCGGGACGATGCCCGGACTACCGGAAAATGACCAACCTGATGCATTTTACACGGGTTTTTTGTCATGAGTCTAATGCGTTTTACGCGGGCCAGAGATCGATCTCGAAGTGATGGACGTGATGCGTTTTACGTGGGTCGGAGGAGAATTGAGAAATGGCATGTGTGCAAGTGTGCAAGTATGCCCTAATGAGCATGAGCACGAGTGTGAGCATAAGCATGAGCATGAGTATAGACGTATGACATGCATTGTGGTCAAGCAGTGTTGTGCTTGTGCCATGATTGGGTTCTGTGTTAATACTGTGAATCTATAAAGTACCTAACCTGTAGGGCTAAGTAAGTATTGGATTTGGGCCCGAGGGCCGAAGTCATTTATATTTTGGATAGTGTGTTGTTTGGTGCTACTTAGGAGGTGTATGTTAGCCTAGTTTAGGTTTAGGGGGCCTACTCACTGAGATTTATTCTCACTGTTGTTTAAACCCAACTTTTTAGACCCATGACCTTGAGATGGATTCCGACCCCAAGGAGGAAGAGCCGATGGAGTGGGAGTCTGATCTCGAGCCATTTACCCTTTTGTTGCTTGTGGCTGTTGACCCTTTTGATTTAAGTGCTTATGCTGTAAATGGATATTATATATCTTCGTTGCTTATGCAAGTTGTAATTATTGTTTGTGTCGCTATCCTTGGTCATGTGTTTTTTTGGTCCGGGTGTTGTGCTGCTTCCGTGTGTGCTTGTTCTTTGTTTTGGGTTTCGGGTCGGTGACGCTTCCTGGGACGTTGTAGTTGAATCGACCGCGGTAGGGATGTGGCATGCCGTAGGGTGTAGGGCATGACAAGCCGTGTCTCTCTCCCTCTCTAAGCCGTGGGACCGCCTAGATCGCCGCGGGATGGCCTAGATCGCCGCAGCCGCTCTTGCCGTTCGCCAGGCCGCTCGTCGCCGCCACTTGCGCCGCCGTGGAATCAGCTCAGCCTGCCCATTTTCCCCACCTGTCTAGCTTAGTTAGGAGCTTAGGAATTCAAGGGAGTACAACCTAAACCTTAATTAGGCTAATTTACATTTCTAGATGAGTTTAGGGGTTAATTAGGTTAATTTACGGGTTAGCTTGTGGAGGATGTTAGGGGGGCTGACTTTGTGGCTAATTGAGTGGCTTAGTGTGATAATTTAATTGAGGTTTAGTGGCTCATAATGTGCCATATGTTGGCTGAGCATAGGCACCTTGATTTGGGCGTAATTGTGAATTTGGCGGTTGTAATTTGTGGGCCGAGTGGTAGTTATTTTCATGGCGAATTTTGTGGTCTAATGGGATGATTTAGAAGTGATTTGATGGCCTAAGATGGACTGTTCATGGCTGATTTGGTATCGGGTCGATTCGGGCCATAATTGGTTCATTGAGGTTTTAGGGTGAATTGCTTAGGGAACGGTGATCGGCCCGTGAGGATGCTAAGTTGATCATGGCTTGAGAGTGACTGTGCACTGCTCTATGATGTGCTTGGCATGGCCAATTTATGAGATACTTGGTAGGCCATCAACATGTGTAGTTTTGGTGTCTAATTGTGTGAATTTGGGTGCTAAACTACATGTTGTGATTAATTGGATTAATTAGTCTTTTGGGCATGTTGAAATGAGACTTGAGCATGTTGTGGCATTATTTGAATAAATAGCCAAATCTTATTGAGTGCCCAGTGCAAATTTCGCGAATGCTGAGTGTAGATATAATGGCCATGAGCGTGCATACTGAGTATGGGCATAACATATGCATTATGTGTGTGTGCACAAAAGGCACGAGCATGTGATTACCTAATCGCCTTGATGCATTTTACGTAGGGTTCAGATAATAACTGGTATATGTGAATGTGTGATCATATAAAGCCCTGATGCATTTTACGCGGGATATTGAACCCGTCCCGAGGCGTGTTACGCGGGACGATGCCCGGACTACCGGAAGATGACCAACCTGAAGCATTTTACGCGGGTTATGTGTCATGAGCCTGATGCGTTTTACATGAGCCAGATATTGATCTCGAAGTGATGGACCTGATGTGTTTTACGCGGGTTGGACCTGATGCATTTTATGTGGGTCGAAAGAGAATTGGTAAATGGCAAGTGTGCAAGAGTGCAAGTGTACGAAAGTGCATTGATGAGACATGAGCACGAGTATGAGCACGAGCATATGCATGACATGTGTTGTGACCAAGTGATGTGTGCATGTCCCCTGATCAGGTTCTGTGTTATTATTGTGATTTGTAATTGCCTCACCTATCGGGCCAAGTAAGTATTGGATTTGGGCCCCGAGGGCCCAAGTCATTTATATTCTGGATTGTGTGTTATTTAGTGCTTGTTAGGAGGTGTATGTTAGCCTAGTTTAGGTTTAGGGGGCCTACTCGTTGAGATTTATTCTCACTATTGTATAAACCAAACTTTTCAGACCCCTGGCCTTGAGATGTCCGTAGTGCCTATTCGTTTTGGGATTCCTTACTGAATAGACCGAGAGGAGACGGTGTACCTCGCAGGGAACGGGGATTTTTATGTTAGATACCTTACTACAATTTGGGTTGATGCAGGAGAACAGCTGGACCAGGCCCATATGTACATAGGCTAGTGTATCAGGGATCTTACCGGGACTTATGGACCCCTTCGATCGTTTGAGGTCCCATTTAACGAGTCAGGGGATGTTGACCCTCGGTGTCTCGATGGAGACTTGGTGAGTCCTGACCATGCGTCTGAGGGGAGCTCTAGTGCCGACTTAGGGCATGGGCCGAAGGTTTGGGAGATGGACGAATCAGAGCAAATGGAGGAGGAGCCGGAGGATGGGCACGCAGACCCGGAGCCGATGGACCCAGAGGATGAGCCAGAGCCGATGGAGCAGGATCTCAAGCTGGAGGTAGCCCCAGAGGAGGACGGTTCGGACGAAGGGTCATTCGAGATCGATATCAACGAAATAATTGTCTATTCTAATAATAATAATTATTTTTACAGAACTTTTATATACCGACTAAGTCTTCAATAAACTGTATCGGCATAAATTACCATTTATGTGTTTTCAAACTGTACCCGAGTTACCCAACATGAGCAAACGAGAAGTACTAGAAATGTGGTGAAAAGGAATACTTTAGGGAGTAATTTTCAATGGCATGGTTCTGTAGGCTGCAATTCGCCCATTCTAAAAGCTCCAACGAGATTTTTGCTTGGTGTAGCCATGAAAAAACGTCCTCCACTAAAGTATTGCGATCAACGACATCGCCTAGGGTCCAAGTAGACTGGGCTGGATCGGATCGAGCTCATGCATCCAGGCTAACTCCACTTCAAATCATCTAATTGCACCTAAAAATTGCTTACTTATTTTTCGATCCGAGCTGTTGGGGTATGGTTCATACTCCTCAGTGACAAGATAGTACGAGAGTCCTTAGTTTAAGGGTGAATCAAGATAAAACTTTGCATTTCAAATTCTCTTTCTTGCTTTTACACTCTATTTTATTTGTAATTGCGCGGCGAATCCTAACATGAGCAAGCTATGCTTAGGTGAAATTAGGCCAGCCGAGTTGCCACCCCATTGTCATATATAGGACCAACTACGAAAGGGTTCGGTACCTTAGGATGGAGATTAACGAATCATTAGGTGTAACCCTAAGTATAAATTCCTTTATCTTCATTCAAAACGATGATATTTTTCATGTAGAGATCGGCTTGCTTGGATAAGAATGTTATGCTCCTAAAGTACTAAAAAATGTCTTTGATGGTAGAAACAAGGCAAGATCTAGCCAAGAGAGGAGATATTCAGATGATAGAGCGTTGGAATGTGCACTTCCCTTAAGATCCCTCCTGGAGTTATAGATGCATGTAGATCTTAATCATGGACTAAACAAAGATAATTGCATGTTGAGGGTTTTTTTTTCCTTTTAATGGAAATGATTTGACGTCTATGAGATTTAGCTATACATAAGTGAATGTTAGCTAATGAATTATATTGAATTAGAGATTTAACCGGATTTATATATCAAATCACATTCGCCCCTAACCCTTAATTCCAACGGACGGTGACTCATGATCAGATCTAGTAATAGCTTATAAATGTCGTGTAATTTCAAGTAGGTCTGGCCATTTGTGTTATTGTCGTGCTAATCATGTTGTGACGAAACAACGGTATGGCACAAATATGGCTAACCTGAACAACTAGACACGATTGTCTCGACACGATTATGACATGCCTAATAAAGCAAATTACACAACACAATTAACGTGATTATTGAATGTGTTATTGCATTCGGTGCCGACGTATGTTAACCTGTTTACTATTATAAACTAACTAGTATACACAATAAACATGTACAATGCGTTTGCACATGGTAAGTTACAATAACACGAAGAACACGTTTCCCAACAATATCGCATTAGTCTAGAGTGTACTATCGCTTTTAGTTTTTCTTTCTGGTTGATGATTTTGATATCGCAGTTCACCCCTCTTCCAAGACCATAGACGAAGAACACAACTCTGGTCTTTATTCTCAACACTATTAGCATTAATCAATATAATGACATTCCCATGTGATATATATATTAAATATTTTCCAAAAGCATGAAGATCGGCATAAATAGGTGGCAATCCATAATCTTATAATCTCAACCTCGGTTTTCTGTTGCTTGACCAACCAGATAGGATCTTTTTCAGTAGCTCGAATTATGTCCAAACAATGAGAACCTGCATGTAAGAAATTATTTTTACGGCATTTACTTCAGCAGTCCAATCAGCTTCTATAAATCTGAAGATGGAAAGAAAATCCATTCCATTTGACTTTGTTTCGACACTAATCGAGTCAACAAATACCTTTAGTTGTGTAGACCGCGACGACAGTAGCTGAAATATTCTTCAAGATCCTATAATTGATGATAAATAAGAATTATTTTGAAATCTTATCCAATTTAGTGATGTTTTCATAGCAATATATAAGTTTTGATGCTACACGTACCCGCTCCTGCTCAAAGGATCTAGAAAAGCCCATTGGAGAAAATAATGTTGCTAGCGAACCTGTGCAAAACAAGTTCTATGTCCTGCAATTTTCCATAGTCAATAAAGAAACGAAAGAATGTCATATGGTGTTTGGTGTGTGTGTGTGTCTATATATGTAAAAGAAAATTAACGGAGTATCATATATAAATATATGATTTTTTTTTTGTGACCGTACATGACCACTGTAATAAGTTGTGGCCCAATGTGGCCGAGGTGCGACGCCGAACTTTCTCTTGCAGTTATTCACGAGCTCATTTAGGTCGAAGGGATGTGGTTGAAACATAGTATTGTCGCTGGTGATCTCATCAGGAAATAAGATCTCCGTACATGTCTGCAAAGTCAAACAACCACCATTTTCTTAGTACCATACAAAACTCGAAGATTGACTAGTTATGGGGAAAAAGTTGGAAATTGCGTTCATGACTAGATCTACTAAGCACGTCACTATTAGGTATAGCCAATTAGGACTTATGAATCAAACCATTCACAAGCTACTCCTGCTCGACCATTAGACCACACAGATTTTGCTCAGAAATATAAGACGCATATAATGCCGAATCATCGTGTTGTTCGTTTGTCACTCGAGTTTGAAATTAGGTTTGTTTGTTCATAATCAGTTCGGGCCAATTTCAACAGAGAGTGTTAAACTAAAATCTGTTCATCACATTGGACAATAGTGTGTACCTGCCAATTCCAACCCAAATCAGTTTGAGATGGTGAAAAAGGTCAATTGACGTAGCATGTCGAATTTCTGATCAAAGCGACGACGCCTGTGAAAATCTTCCCGAGGATGTCATTTTTTGGAGAAGCTCCATCAATGGCATCGCACATCACTTTCACTCGACGTGTGAATGGATCATTGTACTGAGCAGCATTTGCATAGAGCGGTATCAAGTAGTCCTTGAGCTCTGACGAAACTTTTAATGGTCTAACAAAAGATAAAGATACGCATAATTAGATGTATATTCGTCTATAAAGCATATCCTTTAATATTTTTTTAAACTAATATCAGAGCTTGAAGCCATTATGTCATGTGAGACGCGTTCACCTTGTTAAGTGAAAGTTCATGCTATTATGGAATAAATTGTCAGTGTAAGAAAAGGCTTTTCACTTACGGTCTTATTTGCCCTAAATTTGATGGTAAGTGAGAGAGTTGATAGCTAAAACTCTCAAATCAAGAATGGATAAACTGCCTGTGTAAAGGTTTTTTTCACTGTTAGTGCATGCTATAAATTTCCAATTAGATATATCTAACAACTTTTTTATTTTCTAAGAATCACTTATACTATAGAACATACTGAAAAGTTTCCAAAATACAATATGATGCATGAACTCAATTCCATCATCCCCGCACCTGCAAGTTTTGAAAGTTCTGCTCAATTTCGTGAGACCATGAGGCTCAGAAGCAACTCTATCAATATCCTCCCAGGATCGTCTTATGGTTCGGTGGCAAGAAAAACTAGTTTTCTGAAAAATAACCCAAACAAATATTCAAGTGAACGGTTTGATCACAGAGAAAGCACCCAAAAGGAAAACGTATAAATCGAGCAAATTAATTAAGATTACCAAAAAATCTTTTGCGACTACTGAATAGTATGGGTCCCGACGTATGATGTCGGGAAAGTCAAGAATTGGAGCAGATGATGCCAAAGCTCCGAGCGCCACATGGGGGTACTTCAATCGGAACCATGAAGCGAGCACTGAAAATAAATTATATGAATCAATGGGAATCGTACATTAGAATTATTCTCTGCGATGGAAGTAGTGGGCTATTTTCTCTAATTTCAATTTACAGCTGTAGTCATATTGCTGATATCTGAAAATATACTCACTTACTTCGCCCATATGATCCTCCAATGACAATTACTGGAGAATGTTTGGCATTCAATTTCTGTTTGAGGTATACAAGGATTTCCGCGTAATCCGCAAGAGCTTGCGCCGAGCTGAAATATCCGCGGGTGTTCGGGTCACTTAGTGCTTTTTTGAGCGTCAATCCGTACGGGATTGATTCACCATAAAATCGATGCTGCAAGATTTCAACTTTACGTTCGTCAATTGCGTGAATATGTACATAGGCACGCCAGAAATAAGGGAAAAAGAAGGTACAACTAGGCAAATTATATAGGGCAATTTAATTACCTCTACATAGACCACAAGCGCTCTAAGCTGAGCCGCGTTGTCCGTCGGGAACCCACAATAGGCCATGTCGATGTCGATGGGTTCTTCTCCACCGAAATAAACGAAGATCGGGGCACTTGCATTTGTGCCACCCCAGTATTTAAAATTGATCACATATCTTTGTTTGAAAGTAGTGTAGCTTTCCGGCCTGTAATTAAAATGATCGAGGGTTTGGTTGTAAAAGAAAGTCCGGGAAGTCCTTTGATGAGACGGAAGCTCGAACCTCCCGTGTAGGATCTTGAATAAATGTTCGGGGGAGTACGCTCAGCTTCGGAATATAGTAACCATCTAAGTTCTTCCCGGTAGCAACACAAGCTGAGAAAAGTATCAGAATGATCAAAAGGCAATAAAGTGTTGAAGGCATGATGGGGTGTGTCGTTATTGCTTAGGCTAAAGCACGGATGCGAAGAGGAGAATCCTTGAGATGTTTTTTTGGCTTCAACCAGTTCACATTTATATAGAGTAACCCACGATCCCAATTTGTACTACTATTTTCTATTCATTTGGAGGATGTATATCAATTCGCTAAACCAAGTATATTAGAAAAGAAAAGGAATCCCAATGGATTACAACCTTATTTGGATTAAAATTTCCTTTCTTGAAGGGCAAATTAATTCACGTAACGATTTCTTTCTTGCTGGAAAAAAACTATCCTTGGTTGCCGCACCAAAGAATTAACTTCTTGGCTGGACGGTGGATTTCTTTCTTTACATGTGAGTCCGGTCAACAAGATTTAAATTTGGAACAAAGAAAAACAAGGACAACTTTTTGGTTAGATACAGAGGACTTAGTCTTTTGTTCTTGTCTATTATTGCAATCATCATTTTTTTTTTGTACTAGCAATTCAACATATCACTGTTTCAAAGCAAGAACATTGGCATATATTTAGCTATCCACACTTTGGTATTTCGTTGCACGACCAATCAGTCCGGATCGGTTTGTGTCTTTGGTTATAAATCCAAACAACGTGAACTTGCAAAACATAAAATTAGTGATGAGAGTATATTTTGAGTTTAAGGCCGTGAAGGAAACCTGATCCAAATAGAAATTCAAAGAGAAATGATTATTACTATGAGAATAACATCATGTGCTAGGCCACAAAAAAATAAATAAGAAATAATAACATCATGTTCTAGACCACAAAAAAATAAAGAACAAATTATAAATTGCTATAAGGTCCACACCTTCAAGAATTTGTGGCTCATAATATATCATTACTCTCACAATGGCCCAAAGACCGTTATGTTAGCAAAATCCAAATTCAAATCCAAATAGGGCTTGTGGTTTGATGCCCAAACAAGCAAGAAATTACAAAATATACTTTGGAGTTAGATTCCTGATTTGAGTAGGTTTCCTTCTCTTGATTTCATTTGGGTGATACACAAGTACGTGAGACAAGTTGCAAGCAGCAAATGAAGTGGCTTGGTTATGTACCTTTCTTTGTATACATAGCAGCTATACCGTCTAAATTGTTCTTCAAGACCCTAAGATTGTAAAAGAGATCAAATTGTTAAGCGTGATTAAGTAATGTAAAATTTTACTCTTCATATGAATGTACAGTGGTGAGCATTCAATTTTTTATACCCTCTCCTACTATAAGGATCTCGATGTCCATTTGAGAAAATAATATTGGTTGTTACACCCTAAACCCTATCGAGCGCGTGACATCCCTCTTCGGTCGAATGATGCGACGTCCTAGGTTATCGCCGACCTCACTTAAAAACATTAGATATTTTAATCGCTAAGCGGAAACCATAAATACCCGGACAATTAATGTGGCATTCTGAAATTCCACCAATTTGAATTTATTGAATAATTGAGTTTTATGAGATGTGTTCGCAGTAAATTCTCGTCCGGAACTAATCATTCCTGGGAATGCTAACCATTAGGGAAAGGCTAATAGGGGAATTAAATTCGCGCGACTAAAGGAAATTCGATCGTGAGTGAATTTCGATCATTAAATCGCGGAATTGATATTTTGAGCCACTGTTGGCCGATCCAAGGATAGTTAGGGGTCAGTTCGCCACTGTCCTAGTAGTGGATCGCGGGTGATTCCGATGGACCACGAAATGACTTGACAAATGATTATACCGAAGGATCGTACCCCTCAGATCAAGTGATTGATCTTCGCGATTTTAATGACAACTGAGGTCATCACGCACCGAACAGATTTGCACGTGACTCGATTCAGTATCACCTCAAATTGTCCTCCAAAAAATTCCAAAAATAATCCTCAAGACCCGCCACAACATTTTCGACCTTCAATCAACCAAATTAGCACCCGCATAAACCCGATTTCACCCAAATTAAATCGTCCTTTGATACCCAATGTCCTAAATCAGGTTTAGGAAGCAACTTACCGAGTTCTAGACTTAAACGGCTAGAACGAGAAGCGGCGGCACTTAAACGGACACGGCGGGGACGGCGGCGAAGCTCGGCGAGGGCGATCAGCTTGCGGCGGCAGTCCGGCTCCTTGATTGGGCTCAAGGCCACTTAGAGAGAGAGGGAAAGAGAGAGAAATATGGCGGTGAGGTTGATGGTAGTGGTGTACGGCGGCGAGCGGCGGCTAGAGGGCGGTCCGTGCGGTGGCTTCACGGTGGACGGCAAGGAGCTCACGGTGGGGGAGAAGGAAAAACCGAATGGGGGGGGGGAGGGTCTCACGGCAAGGGGAGGAGAAGAATGGAGAGAGAAAGAGGTGTTCTTGACCTAAATAGTGAATTTGGACCAAATGCGGAAATGACCAAAACGCCCTTGTCTCACAATTTTAATCCAACGTTCCTGATTCGATCTTATCTTGATCCGATGGCTAAGATCGATTTTTGCACAAAAATATCCAAGGGTATACTTGTAATTTCTAAAAAAATGCAAGGGCAAAATTGTCCAATCAAAATTTTGGGGCAAAATTACAAAAATGCCCTTTGCCCTTAAAACATGCCCTTTATTAAATCTTAGGGGTATTTTGGTCACTTTCTCCATTTCTTGTCTAAATTGAGTTTTTCCGAAGAATTTAAGCGCACCAAAAATTTGCACGTGTCATGTGCAACGTCATCCTAATGTTCCGGCGTGACTTCCTAATTTTCCGGTGTCCAATTTGGGCAAAAATTTAATAATTAAATTCTATTAAACGCAACTCGAGCGTTTCTCGAGCTAACGGGCGGCTTGCTGCGGAAATTCGTGAAATCGATTCATGACTGATACTAAATCGAGTCACGTGCAAGTCCGTTCGGTGTGTGACGACCTCAGTTGTCATTAAAATCGCGAAGATCAATCACTTGATCCGAGAGGTACAATCGTTCGGTATAATTTCAGAATCATTTGTCAAGTCGTTTCGTGGTCTAACGGAATCACCCGCGATCCACTACTAGGACAGTGGCGAACTGACCCCTAACTATCCTTGGATCGACCAACAATGGCTGAAAATATCACTTCCGCGATTTAATGGTCGAAATCCATTCACGATCGAATTTTCTTTAGTCACGTGAATTTAATTCCCCTATTAGCTTTTTCCTAATGGTTAGCATTCCCAGGAATGATCAGTTCTAGGCGAGAATTTACTGCAAGCACATCTCATAAAACTCAATTATTCAATAAATTCCAATTGATGAAATTTCGGAATGTCACAATCTTCCCCCCTTATAAAATTTCGTCCTCGAAATTTACAATCTCACTACTACTCAAAATTTACAATTATTACTGCTACTCAAACAACTGGGGATACTGACGTTGCATCATTTTTTCGCTTTCCCAGGTTGCGCTTTCAGTCCCATGGTACTCCGAGATAATCTTGACCATCAGGATTGTCTTGTTCCTCAGAACCCGTTCCTTCCGATCTTCAATCCTGATCGGTGTCTCGATGTATGATACTTTATCATCCACTTCTATCTCTTCGTAATTCAACACGTGCGTCGGGTCTGATTCATATTTCCTCAACATTGATACGTGAAACACGTTATGCACCTGCGACATATTCGGCGGTAACACAAGGTGATACGCCAGATCTCCAATTTTTTCTAGCACTTCAAAGGGTCCTACATATCTCGAACTCAACTTCCCTTGCTTACCAAATCGGGACAATCCTTGCATGGGCGACACTTTTAGAAATACGTGATCGCCTACCAGAAACTCCAAAGGTCTTTGCCTTCTGCCTGCATAACTCTTTTGATGGCTCTGCGCTGTCCTTAGCCTTTCACGAATGATCTTAACTGCCTCAATCGACTGCTCAACCAACTCCGGCCCTTGATATAGCTCTTTCTCCCACTTCATCCTAATACACGGGTGTTCTACAAGCATGACCATATAGCGCTTTAAAGGGCGCCATTCCAATACTTTGCTGAAAACTGTTATTGTAAGCAAATTCCACTAAAGGCAGTTGCTCTTCCCATTTACCTTTAAAATCCAGCACACATGCCCTGAGCATATCTTCTAGAGTCTGAATCGTTCTTTCAGACTGGCCATCCGTCTAAGGATGATAAGCTGTACTGAACTGTAACTTAGATCCTAACGCCGTCTGCAGACTTTTCCAAAAATTGGCGGTAAATCTAAGATCACGATCCGATATTATAGACACCGGTACCCCATGCAGGCGAACTATTTGTCGCACATACAACTCTGTATACCGTTCTAACGCAAAATCCTTTCGTACTGTCAAAAGTGTGCCAACTTAGTTAATCTGTCGACAATCACCCAAATGGTGTCATGACCTCTTTGACTTATCGGCTATCCCGACACAAAATCCATGGTTATATGCTCCCATTTCCATTCTGGGATTTCCAACGGTCGCAACAATCTTCCAGGCTTACAATGTTGCGCTTTCACCTGCTGACACATCAGGTACTTAGCCACGTGCTTAGCTATATTCGACTTCATACCATTCTACCAATAAAATTGTCTCAAATTCCTGTACATTTTGGTACTGCCGGGGTGAATATTGTACTTACTACAATGCGTTTTGAACAAAATTTCTTCATTAACTCCCGCATCGTCTGGCACACATAACCTTCCACGAAATTTCAACACACCGTCCTCAGATACCTGAAAATTCGGCTTCCTCTTAGTAACGTCCATCTCAATAATTTTCTGTATCTCTGGGTCCGTAGACTACAAAGCTTTAACTTTGGTCTGGATCTCCGGCTTAATCCTTAACGTAGCTATTAGACTCGAGACTCAACTTACTTCAAACTTGAACTCTGAGTCTCGTACGGTCTCCAAGAGAGTCCACTCCTTGACTATAAAATGCACGATGCTTGATTTCCGGCTTAACGCATCCACTACTCGGTTTGCCTTTTCGGGGTGATATAAAATATCACAATCATAGTCCTTTAACAATTCCATCCAACGTCACTGCCTCATATTCAACTCTTTTTGCGAGAATAAATACTTGAGGCTCTGATGGTTAGTATAGATCTGAAATCTCTCTCCGCATAAATAATATCGCCAAATCTTCAGGGTAAACACTATTGCGGCTAACTCCAAGTCATGCGCCGGATAATTCAATTCATGTGGCCTCAACTACCTGGATACATAGGCTACCACTCGCCCATGTTGCATCAACACATACCCTAATCCCTTCAACGACGCATCACTGTATATCTCATACCCTCCAAGTCCTGATGGAATCGTCAACATTGGTGCCGTTGTCAACCTCCGCTTCAACTCCTGAAAACTTCCTTCACACTCGTCTGTCCATTCAAATCTCATCTCCTTTTTCAATAAATTTGTCAACGGCATTGCTATCGACGAAAATTCTTCCATAAAACGACGGTAATATCCAGCCAAACCTAGAAAACTCCGAACTTCTGTCACCATCGTTGGTCTAGGCCACTTCGTTACAGCCTCTATCTTAGCTGGATCCACAGAAATTTCTTCTCCCGAAATTACATGACCGAGAAATGCTACCTGACTAAGCTAAAACTCGCACTTGCTAAACTTAGCATATAGTGCGTGCTTCCTCAAAGTCTGCAACACTTGGTGCAAATGAAATTCATGCTCCTCCAGGCTTTTTGAGTACACCAGTTTATCGTCAATAAAGACAATCACAAATTGATCTAGAAATTCTTTAAACACTTGATTCATCAGTTCCATAAAGGCAGTAGAGGCGTTCGTCAATCCAAACGGCATCACCGTAAATTCATAATGCATGTATCTCGTCCTAAACGCCGTCTTCGGTATATTCTCCTTCCTAATTCTCAACTGATGATACCCTGTTCTCAAATCAATTTTGGAGAATACCGAAGCCCCTTGTAACTAATCAAACAAATCATCAATCCTTGGCAAAGGATACTTATTTTTAATTGTCACCTGATTCAGCTGCCTGTAATCTATACACAACCTCAGTGATCCATTTTTCTTCCTTACAAATAAAATCGGGGCTCTCCACGGAGATGCACTGGATCGAATAAACCCCTTATCTAACAACTCTTGCATCTGCACCTTTAATTCCTTTAACT
The DNA here is from genome assembly GCA_024733475.1 of Syzygium grande. Classification (NCBI taxonomy): domain Eukaryota; kingdom Viridiplantae; phylum Streptophyta; class Magnoliopsida; order Myrtales; family Myrtaceae; genus Syzygium; species Syzygium grande. Next base: position 10,495,822 of record JAMXDD010000011.1, read on the forward strand.
CCGATAGCGACATTCTATAAGGTGCCTTCGAGATTGGCTTAGTTCCAGGCGCCAACTCGATTACAAACTCTACTTTTCTTTCCGGCGGTAACCCCGGCAATTCTTGAGGAAACACATCGGGATATTCACACACTACCGCTATATCCTCAAGTCTCGGCTCTTCAGCTGTCGAATCCACTACCGCAGCTAGAAATCCTTGACATCTTTCATTCAACAATTTTACCATTTCCACCGAGGATATCAACGGAATCGAGGGTCCTCCTCGACTTCCTACAAATTTAAATTCTGAATGTCCAACAGGATTAAATTGGATCACCCTGCTTTTGCAATCCATTACAGCCTTATGCTTAGACAACTAATCCATTCCTACTATCACATCAAAGTCGTACATATCTAGAATCGCTAAATCAATCAATTCCTCCCTATTCCCAATCACAATATTACAATTTGGACAGCCCAACGAAATCAACATTGTATCATTCAAGGGAGTCGTTACACATAGCACAACATCAAGTAATTGTGGTTCTATTCCAACTAACTCCACAAACTGTTTCGATATAAAAGAATGCAACGCTCCAGGATCAAATAAAGCATACGTAGCATGGTTGCATAGAGAAATCGTACCTGTGACAACCCCTGGTGCATTCTCAACCTCTCGTCTGGCTATCGCATACACTCGTCCTTGCGCTAGAGGCCTATTCTGATTCGCTATCTAGGCCGCTCCAGTCTGATTTCCATTCCGAGGTGGCGGCAAAGTAAATGGTCTATTCTGCCTGGAATTGGGGCAATTCTTTATATGATGCCCAAATCCTCCACATCCAAAGCAAGTTCCACCCCTAGTTGGACAAGGCCCGTTTTCATGTCAACCTCCATAAATTCTGCACGGATCATTCCCACTCCGGATTGGCTTTCCAATATTCCTCTTAGCTGGTGGAGTAAAACGCCTATTATCCACCATTAGCCTCTTTCCCAGATTACGGTTATTCCAACCCTGGACAAATCTCGATCCTGATGCGGCGGCTCTATACATCTGATCCCGTTCAAGAATCTGGGCCCTATCAAAAATCTGCTCATACGTTCCCAAATTTACTAGTAACAACTGGCTACAGATGTCGGCTCTCAATCCATCCAAAAATCTCTACGCCTTATCCTCAGGATGTTCCACCATTTTCGGCGCGAACTTAGACAATCTCATGAATTTCGCCTCGTACTGATCTACCGTCATCTGACCTTGACGGAGCCTCATAAATTTCGCGAGTTTTCTTTCCCTAGCACTGGTTGAAAAATACTTCTCATAGAAATTCTTAGTAAAAACAGCCAAGTCTTGGCTGTACCTTCAATAAAAATCCTATCCCTAGTGGCTTTCCACCAATCGTTAGCATTATCCTGCAGTTGATATACTGCTAAGGTCATCTTCTCATAATCATTACATTACAAAACCTTAAAAGCTTTCTGAAGCTCCTCTACCCATCGAGGTGTAGCCTCCGGATTACCTTTCCCAGAAAACTTAGGTGGTTTCAACTTTATAAACTGCTCTACCAGCTAGTGCATAGGTCTATTCACAACCACTTATCCCTGTCCTTGATTCTCGTTATTATTAACAACAGCATCGGCCTCGACAGCTTGGGCAATTGGAGTAGCTCGCTCCTAAGTCTGTCGTCCTATTATATCACCAATCCGCTCCAAAGTTCTCATTACGGCTTCCATTCTAGGGTTCATAACAGGTCTAGCTCCCACTCTAGGGTTTGCTGCTCCAGCATCAACTCCTAAATTTTCTATTACTCCTGCACCCATTCCAAGATCCTCTACGGCTCTAGCTTGAGCACGTCCTCTACCCCTGGATCCTCTACCAGCGCCCCTTCTTGGGACTCTTCCTATTCCTCTTCCTTCGTTGCTCATCGTCACAATTCTACCACTCTCCTACCTGCTGTAATTCCACTCAGGAATTAACGGTCTAAACTAACTAGCTCAATCAAATTCTAAGCAGTGAATTAACACGAAAGCTCACTTAGCAAGCATTTCCCCAATACCCATCTCGAAATCACAATCACCAAAGTCTGAACACTTACCTCAGGTTCAGACGTACCTGCAATTCAATTACCACACACAATTGACTTACACAAACATTTACAACAACTAATCTGGAGGCACGTGTAGCTTACTCTACCCTACACCCACTGAGATCTCCCCAATTACTATCCCAGGGTTTCCGCTCCTTATCACTAAAGTTTCGATCAATTCTAGATCGAGCTGACCTTGCTCTTGATACCAATTCAAACTGGGATGTCACGCCCCGAACCCCCACCGAGCCCACAACATCCCGCCTCCGATCGAACAGTTGCGACGTCCCAAGTTATCGCCGACCTCATCTAAACATCAGAGTTTTAATCGCGCAAACGGAAACCATAAAAGACCCGGACAAATTAAACTGGGGAGAATTGGGAGAATATACATTTTCATTTCTTGTTCAACTTGTTCTAGCATATATACAATAAGACAAATCTTTGACTACCAGTGCACACTTTACTGAAACTACCAAAATCAAAAAGGAGTCGATGACCTGACGTTCAACCTCAAAAATAGTTCTCATCCAAGGCAAGCTTTCCCACTTCTACAAACACGGTTGTCGTGTGATTTATCCAGGCTATCCCGTCACCCATTAGAAACTCAGCTACCTCTTACTCCGTATGCACTGGTACTCCAAAACGCATTGGTGGCGGTGGTGGAGGGTTCATCGCCAGATCGGGGTTCTGAAAATTGTTGGTTTACACAACCATGAGATTATATTTCAGCAAGTGTACCCCTAAACCCAACCTAGGCTATCACGTACCTCCGACAATCACACAGACACACGTACATTTGTACACATCAAGTCTTCACATTGCAGGCACCTCAAATAATATAGTCAGACTCAAATATACATACACCCGTACTCAATCACAGTCACGTCATATGTAATACACGTATGTACCAATTTTCGTCCCACTATTCCTTCCATTCTCATTTCCTCTTTCTTATTCCTCGCTAGTGACCCGCGTTGAAGTACACGCCTCAGGCACACTGCGATCATTCACCACATTCAGCCTGCGTACCCGTTCACGCCTCATGCCCCAATCGTAACCTGAGCATCATATGCCCTAGGCCCGATCCCGATTCAGCCCACGCCAAATCGACGAGCCTACATGATTGGAACCCAAGCTTATGATGCCTCGGTCTAATCCGGTCTCACCCAAGCTGATCGTGCATCGAACCGATTCTCATACTTGCTTTGTCAAGCCTCGGCTGTGCCAATTGCAATAGACCTCGTGATCGCTGCTCGAGTTTACAATACCCGCCCGATCCCATTCTCGTACTATCATACATTCGCATACTTTCCCACAATCACTTGTCACATCACAACTTCTCCTTACTCATGCACCTACTTGATATGCATTTATCACACGCAACTGGCCCATCACACGCAATCCGTTCACGCATCGAGTCACACGCAGACAGAGCTCACTCAATAACTCACATAGCCAATATCAACAATTAATTCGATCTAGCCCACGCGTGCACCAAACAGACATATGTCCACTATATAAACACACAAATAAACACTCAATTAAATCAACCCCATCCAGAATAATTCAAACATGCCTAAAACACGTAAATTGCCATTTTTCTCCAACCAAATGGCGTCGGATTAATTCCGATCCTTCACGACACTTTTTCACCATTAAATAATAGTTCTAAAAATCCTACTTGCGTCCTGAACAAATCATCACAGCCCCTGTGAACAGTAAATCACAGCTCGTGAACAGAAATTCGCAGCTTGTGAACAGTAATTCACAGCTTGTAATTCACCTCAAATTGTCCTCCAAAAATTCCAAAAATAATCCTCAAGGCCCGCCACAACATTTTCGACCTTCAATCAACCAAATTAGCACCCGCATAAACCCGATTTCACCCAAATTAAATCGTCCTTTGATACCCAATGTCCTAAATCGGGTTTAGGAAGCGACTTATTGAGTTCTAGACTTAAACGGCTAGAACGGGAAGCGGCGGCACTTAAATAGACACGACAGGGACGGCGGCAAAGCTCGGCGAGGGCGATAAGCTTGCGGCGGCGGTCCGGCTCCTTGATTGGGCTCAAGGCCACTTAGAGAGAGAGGGAAAGAGAGAGAAATATGGCGGTGAGGTTGATGGTAGTGGTGTACGGCGGCGAGCGGCGGCGAGAGGGCGGTCCAGGCGGTGGCTTCATGGTGGACGGCAAGGAGCTCACGGTGGGGGAGAAGGAAAAACTGAATGGGGGGGAGGGTCTCACGGCAAGGGGAGGAGAAGAATGGAGAGAGAAAGAGGTGTTCTTGACCTAAATAATGAATTTGGACCAAATGCGGAAATGACCCAAACGCCTTTGTCTCACAATTTTAATCCAACAGTCCCGATTCGATCTTATCTTGATCCGACAATCGAGATCGATTCTTGCATAAAAATATCCAAGGGTATACTTGTAATTTCTCAAAAAATGCAAGGGCAAAATTGTCCAATCAAAATTTTGGAGCAAAATTACCAAAATGCCCTTTGTCCTTAAAACATGCGCTTTATTAAATCTTAGGGGTATTTTGGTCACTTTCTCCTTTTCTTGTCCAAATCGAATTTTTCCGAAAGATTTAAGCGCATCAAAAATTCGCACGTGTCACGTGCAACGTCGTCCTAATGTTCCGGCGTGACTTCCTAATTTTCCGGTGTCCAATTTGGGCAAAAATTCAATAATTAAATTCTATTAAACGCAACTCGAGCGTTTCTCAAGCTAACGGGCGGCTTGCTGCGGAAATTCGCGAAATCGACTTATGACTGATACTAAATCGAGTCATGTGCAAGTCCGTTCGGCGCGTGACGACCTCAGTTGTCATTAAAATCGCGAAGATCAATCACTTGATCCGAGAGGTACGATCGTTCGGTATAATTTCAAAATCATTCGTCAAGTCATTTCGTGGTCCAACAGAATCACTCGCGATCCACTACTAGGACAGTGGCGAACTGACCCCTAACTATCCTTGGATCGGCCAACAGTGACTGAAAATATCACTTTCGCGAATTAATGGTCGAAATCCATTCATGATCGAATTTTCTTTAGTCGCGCGAATTTAATTCCCCTATTAGCCTTTCCCTAATGGTTAGCATTCCCAGGAATGATTAGTTCCGGACGAGAATTTACTGCGAGTACATCTCATAAAACTCAATTATTCAATAAATTCCAATTGGTGAAATTTTGGAATGTCACACGGGTCCCAGTCCCCGACTCTATCAAAGGGAACATCAAAACCGCGGATGAGACCAAACTCGTCTACCCCGTCTCTAAAGAACCATACGATGTAAGTGTGGGGCTCCCATAGGGGTAATCCTACATCTACAAATACTACGGTAGTATGCCTAATCCAAGTCATGTGGTCACCTATAGGAAACTCTACAACGTCATGTTCGGTGTGCATCGGTGCTCCAAAACGCCCTGGCGGTGGTGGTGGAGGAGGAGGATTCATTGTTCCTGTCGGGTTCTGAAATGTTTGGTTGAAACAACTATGAGATTACATCTCGTAAAGTACACCACTAAACCCCACCTAGGCTATCACATACCTCTAGACAATCACAAACACAATCACACACTCAAACATCGCATAGCAGGCACATAATCAGCACTTACTTGGCATTCCCAGCATGCAACCTGCACGTTAGCCATAATATTATATTTTCCAATTACATGCACATTCGAATCACATGTTACGCATTCACGTTTGCCTCATCACATTCTTTTCCACATTACTCGCCAGTGATCCATGTAATGAAACCGCCTTAGGTACACTGTGACCGTCCCATATACACAACACTCCTGCGCCCGCATAATGATACCGCCTCAGGCCATGTATCTTGCCCGCGTAATGGTACCGCCTCAGGCTCAACATCCGTTCTCCTGGTGCACAACCCGCGTAATGGTACCACCTCAAGCCATGTATCTTGCCCGCGTAGTCGTACCGCCTCAAGCTCAACACCTACCACCTACGACATAACCCACGTAATGGTACCGCCTCAGGTTGGCTGTCCTCCGGTATTACCGAGCATCGTCCCGCGTAGTCATACCATTTTAGGACGGAAACATTCCCACTATCGCATATGCCACACCACACCCAATTTCTTGTTCATTCACACATTTAACACTTGATTGCCAGTAAACTGGCTAATCACACGTGGTCCGTCCACACGTCAATTCACACACAATTTCCTGCTCCTTAAACATTCAACACGGCCGATTGACAATTAATTCAATTCAGCTTGAGCGTGCACATAATCAAGCACATTTCAATCAATCAATTGCACACAAGAGCACCCAATTTCACCACCACAATTCAACCACATCACAAACACACAATCAACGTATAAATTGGCATTTTCCATGTCCAAACTATTCAAATCAGTTCCGGCTCTTCATGACATTTTCACAAAATTCAGAGCCGGACCTAAATATCAATTTGTGTACCGAGCCGAAAATACAGCACTTGAATCAGCCAATCACAGCCCACTTTTGGCCTTAAAATTTCCACCAAAATTCCCAATTTAATTCCTAAGGCCCGCCCACATAATTTTGTTCTAAAATCGTATAAATCACGCCTAAATAAATCCGATTTCTCTACAAAAATTGTCTGTTGATACCTGACGTCCTAAATAAGGTTTAGGGCACGACTTACCGACATTCTAGACTGGCGTGGCTAGAGCGGAAAGCGGCGGCGATCGACGAGGACGGCGGTGAACGGCGAGCGGCTCGGCGGCATGGGGAGGACGGCGTACGACGGCGGCGATGGCATCCTTGCCGTGGGTCACGGCCACGGGGAAGGACAAAGAGAAGGAGAGGAATGGCAGGTGAGGCTAGTAGTGGTGCGGCGGCATGGACGGCGCGGCACGGTGGGTCGTGGCCGAACAACGGCGGCGCGGCATACGGGCGAGGAGGGCGACTGGTTCGGTCGATGAGGGAGAGAGGGAGGCCGAATAAGAGAGAGAGAGGAAATGAAGAGAGAGAGAATGTGGGTCTTGACTAAATAGTGAGATTTTTTATCAAATTGGCAAATTACCATCTTGCCCTTATCTGATCTTTTTAATCAACGGCCCAGATTCGATCTTATCTTGAAACCAACGGCCGAGATCGAATCTTGCCCAAAAATATATAAGGGCAATTTGGGAATTTCATAAAATTCCAAGGATAAAATTGTCCAACCAAAAAGCTAGGGCAAAATTACCAAAATGCCCCTCCCTCATAAAACATACCCTTTATTAATTCTTAGGGGTAAAATAGTCACTTTCCTTATTTTTCATCGAAATTGAATTTTTCTGAAGGATTCGAGATATTCCAAATTTACACATTCCAACTGCAACGCCGTCCCTAACGCCCCATTGTGTCTTCCTAATTTTTGATGTCCAATTTGGGGTAAATTAAATAATTAAATTTTATTAAACGCAACTCGAAAGCGTTTCTCAAACTAACGGGCGGCTGTTTGGGGAAATTTGCATATTCGACCGTGACTAATAATAAATCGAGTCACATGCAAGTTCATTCGGTTCGTGATTTATTTCGATTGTCATTTAAATCGTGAGGATCAATTGCTAGATCCGAAAGGCACGATCGCTTCGATATAGGTTTAGGATCATTCGTCAATTCATTTCGTGGTCTGGCAGAATCACTCGCAATCCACTACTATGACAGTGGCGAACTGACCTCTGACTATCCTTGAATTGGCCTACAATGGCTCAAAATGTCATCTTAGCGATTTTATGGTCGAAAATCGATTCATGATCGAATTTTCTCTTAGTCGCACGAATTTAATTCTCCAATTAGCCTTTCTCTAATGGTTAGTATCCCAGGGATGATCATTTCCGGGCGAGAACTAACTACGAGTATGTTCATAAAACCCAATATTTTATAAATTCCAAATGGACAAATTTTTGGGATGTCACAAATATTGCTACCAAATGTACAATGAACTAGCTCTATGTCCTACATCCTAAATAAAAAAAAGTGGTAGAGGACGATGATGGTAAGGTTTACATTGAATTTTACACATAAAAACTAGTTTAATCAACTGATAGAAAGAAGAGCCAAACATATATTTTTCAAGGCTTCGAAAGTTATACATGACCACCATAGTAGGTAGTGACCTAATGCGGGCGAGGCGCAACGGCTATATTAGTAGTTGCATTCATTAGTGAATCTACTTGAGATGAAAATCGCCACTTAGAACATAGGATTGTTTGTGTTGCCCATAGGGAATACCACTTTGCTGCAGCTCTGCAAGCAAATCCCCCTTCTAGTTCAATAGAAGTGTAAGTTGTCTTAGATGCTTTCTTAACCCTGTCCACTTTGATGTAAACTTAGCTCAATCAGGTTTGAATCCATCCGTGACATCGAAAGGCAATATCCAAACTCTCCCAAACAATCGACACCCATGGGCCTCCTCTAGTGCTTAAAGGGTTATGTGTGTAGAGTATTGTACCTGCCACCCTCATCCTAAACTATTTTTGATAGACATAAGTGGGAGGATTGAGGTAACATGTGATACTGATTATTTTGCTAAGAAAGCCATTTTAAGTAGTATTTGCTCCATCAATGCCGTTGCATATCATTGTCATTGGATTATTGGTGGATCATAATTTTGAGCTCCTCCCATGTACAACGATTGTCACGCCCCGCACCTTACGGCGTGCCACATCCCTGCCGCGGTCGGTTCAAGTATGACATCCCAGAATGTGTCGCCAACCCAAAATCCAAAATAGAGAACAATGTACATGCGGAAGCAAACAAACACCCGTACATAATGAAACAATCGTGACCAAGGATAGTAGTAATGTCATAAATACAACTTGCATTAATAACAAGGATTTACATTATCCATTACAACAGAATAAACATATAAAAGCCAAAACGAGTTAACCACCACCAACATCAAAAGCGGATACATGGCTCGGCGGTCAAGCACTATATCTAGCCGGGCTCCTCCTAAAACGTAATGGTATACCCCCATCATCCTCAAGGTCGGGGTCCGAAAAAGTGGGAGTTTAAACAACAGTGAGAATAAATTTCAGCGAGTAAGCCCTTAAACCTAAACTAGGCTAACATACACCTCCTGACGAGTGCCAAACAACACACAATCCATAATATAAATGACTTAGGCCCTCGGGCCCAAATCCAATACTTACTTGGCCCTGCAGTTTAGGTAATTACAAATCACAATAATAACATAGAACTCGATTGTGTGACATGGACACATCACTTGGTCACAACACATGTCATGCGATGCTTTCGTGCTCATACTCGTGCTCATGTCTCAACAATGCATTTTTGTACACTTGCACCCTTGCATACTTGCCATTTACCGATTCTCCTCCGACCCGCATAAAACGCATCAGGTCCATCACTTTGAGATCGATCTCTAGCCCGCTTAAACGTGTCGTGCTCATGACACATAACCCGCGTAAAACACATCAGGTTGGTTATCTTCCATGAGTCCGGCATCGCCCAATGTAACACGCCTCGGGACAGGTTCAATACCCTCGTAAAATGCACCAGAGCTTTATGTGATCACACGTTCACAATCACCAATTATTATCTCAATCCTGCGTAAAACGATCAGGACATTTTAAGTGATCACATGCTCATGTCATTCATGCACACTCATACATGCACATGTTATGCCAATACTCAATATGCACACTCATGGCCATAATAATCACACTCAGCAATTCACGAACAAATCACATATTAGCCATACAAGGCCCAATTAAATCCTCAATGGACAGCCACTAATCAGTCCGAGAGAGAGGAAAAATCGAGAATATACAAAATCGGGTCCAAACTGGGTAGTTGCACAGTGATAGAAATCCGTTTGGAATAAATAGTAAATCAATTCCAAAAATTCTGAAATTTGGATATGTTGTATAAAACATCTTGATAAACATTTTCCGTGCAGAACTCGAAACCCAGTTCTAACCGTAAACACCTCGTTTTGGCACTCAAGTCCGGATAGAATCCGTTTTTCTCGGACAGCCCCTCAAACCATCAAAATACAACTCATTCAGTACCCAAATCATTTTGGAAAGCTCTAAAATTTTTGTATGTCATAGACACAAGTGTCCCCAACAAGTTTGTGAAGGAAGTATTTTGAAAATAGGTCTATAAAAATTTATAAAAATTCGAACAAACCTGAAGGTCGGAGGAACAAAGTGTTTCCGCAGACTTATTTCGATCCAAAGATGGACTTCGAGTAGCCTCAAATGATTTCCAAAAATTTCCAAATTAAATTATGTCATACTTCAAGATGTTATGAATAACTTTCATAAGAATACTTCCTCAAATTCAGCCCATACAAGTCACACAAAAAATAGCAAAATCTAGCAACGTAGCAGCAACCTTACCAGAAATCAACCAACATGCATCACCAAGCAAACCAAGCACAACCAGCCACTAAACCAATTATCCACCGCACTTAAACCATCCATAAATCATCACATTAGGCCATTAAAATCACCACAAAATCATCCCTAATTAGCCCACACTAATTAACCTCTAAAATATCCCGATAACCCCTAAAACTTGTCTAAAGTGCACATAAGCCTAAATAAGGGTTAGGGTTTCCACGCGATTGGATTCCTAAGCTCCCTACAAGGCTGAACAAGTGGGAAAAATGGGCGGGCTTAGCTGATTCCACCGCAGCGCAAGCAGCGATGACGGATGGCCTCCACGGTGGCAGCTTGCGGACCGCGGTCCACGGTGGGGGCTGCTCACATGGTCGAGGAAAGGAGAGAGAGAGAGGGGACGGCTAGATGGTGGTGTAAAGGCGAGGTGGTGACGGTGGCAGATTGGCTCGTGGCGGTGGCGGAGCTCCTCTGGCGGGGCCTCTCACGGCCAAGCAAAGAGGAAAAATCAAAGAGAGGAAGTTGGTGTGGGAGGGGAGATGACCGGGCTGATGGTGGGAGGAAATGGGAGGAGAGAGAGATCAAGAGTATTAATTGGTTCGAAAAGTTTGACCAAATTTTCCTTAATTCCAATTTTGCTCCTTAAACACTTGGTTCTTATTAATCCGAGCCAAAATATCCAAGGGCATTTTGATCTTTTAATTGATTGAATTATTGAGGTTGATCTTATCAAAAATCCTCCAATAATTTCCCCCAAAATTTGGAATACCCAAAAATAGGCCTAGGGGCAAAATCGTAATTTTCCGATTTCAGGCCAAATTTTCAATTTTCGATCGTCTTGACCCTAAATATATTTGGCCACACTAAAATGATATCGTCCTTATAAAAATAGTTAAATGCGCCTCAAAATCCAACGTCCAAGTCCGGTTCAATTTCATGATCAAAATCGCTCCATTACAATTTTAGGTCTCTCACTGATAGGCCGGCTATTTAGGGTTTACGCGTATTGACTTAGGGTTACTTGAGTCGTGACAGTCTCGATTACCAAGAGAACGCGAAGGATTATCGCTAGTTCCAGAGGTCGTGATCGCTCGGATTTAGTTCAGGATTTATTTCGCCACGCTGCATTCTCGATCATGCGTAATCATCCACGATCCGATCGTACGTCATTGGCCAAACTAAACCGGCCACCCTCCTAGGATCAACCCACATTAGCCCAAAATATTTCCTCGTCATTTCTCCTCGAATCGATGCTCGATTCGCGATCGGGTCCCCGGTCCACGATCGCTTTCCTAATTAGCTACTCCTTCCTTAGTAGTATCCCGCATTGATCAAGTCCGGGCGAAACTTACTAAAATTAAATGAGAATTAATATTTATTTCATTGATCTCGGAAATGGGCTCAAATTTAGGATGTTACAACTCTTCCCCCCCCTACAAAATTTCCTTGGCCCTTGAAATTTACAATCTAAACCTATCTACTCAAATGGATGGGGATGTTGACGTCAGATGGCCTCTTCACCTTCCTGTAGCACCTTCTTCGCTCTATGGTGTTCTTATATAACCTTGACCATTGGGATCATCTTATTCAAGCACTTTCGATCTTTTACGCCCTCAATCCTTCTTGGCCTCTCCGTCACGAAACCACATGCTCGCTCATCTCCTCGTACCTCGGAAACGTGGGTGGTCTGGTTCATACTTTCTCTAATGGTCTCAATAATCTTCCCGACTTACAAAGGCTGTCCCTCCACTTGCTAGCACGTCAAACACTGAGCCACATGCTTGGCCACATCTTTCTTCATCCATTCCACCAATAATGTTACCGCAGATTCTGGTACATCTTTGTCTTTGCCGGGGTGGATCTTTGTAATTCTTTATGACGTGCCTCTCTTAAAATCTGCTCCTTAAGCTTGGTCATTAGGCATGCACAACCATCCTTTGAGCTTTAAAGTTCTATCATCACTAACTTGAATTTCGATTTTCTTGCCTTGGCCCATTCCAACAATCTTTGTATTTCTTGGTCCGTGAGATGGTAGTGCCCTAATCCTCGCTTTGGATCTCCGATTCAATTCTCAAGGCAGCCATCGCCCTGTACATTTGACTCACTTTGAACTTAAACTCCAGTCTCTTAGCCTTTCCAATAAGGTCCATTCTTTGACCATCATTAGCGCCATACTTGACTTCCGACTTAGTGCATCCGCTACTCAATTCGCCTTCCCGGGATGATACATGATGTCGCAGTCGTAATCCTTAAGAAGTTTCATCCATCGACACTGCCTCATATTTAATTCCTTCCGCGAAAACAGATACTTGAGGCTTTAATGATCCGTATAAATCTAGAACTTTTCCCTGCACAAATAGTGCCTCCAGATTTTAAGAGCAAAAACGATCGCTGCCAACTCCAAATCATGCGTCTTGATAATTCATCTCATGCGCCTCTCAATTGGCGCGACTCATATGCAACTACCTTTCCGTACTGCATCAACACACATCCAAGTTCTCTTAGCGATGCATCGCTGTAGACCTTAAACCCTCATGGTCTAGATGATATTGTCAAAACTAGGGTGGTTGTCAGCCTATGCTTCAACTCTTGAAAACTTTTCTTGCACTTATCATCCCATTCAAACTTAGATTCCTTCTTAAGTAATCATGTTAATGGCATGGCTATCTACGAGAATCCTTCTACAAAACGTCGATAATAGGCGGCCAATTCCAAGAAACTTCGGATCTCCATTACTGAGGTCGGTCTTGGCTACTTCATTACTGCCTCAATCTTCGTCGGATCTATAGAAATTCCATCTCCTGAAACTATGTGTCCAAGAAATGCCACTCTACTTAGCCGAAACTCACACTTACTGGACTTGGTGTAAAGTGCGTGTTCCCTTAGAGTCCGTAGCACCTCAGTTAAATGTACCTTATGCTCCTCAGGGCTCTTTGAATATGCTAGTATATCGTCAATGAACACTATGACGAACCTATCCAAGAACTCCTTGAACACCCTGTTCATCAAGTCCATGAAAGCTGCAGGGACATTAGTCAATTCGAAAGGCACATCATTCAGAACTCATAGTGTCCATACCAAGCTCTAAAAGCGGTCTTAGGAATGTCCTCCTTTTCGATTCTCAACTCGATGGTACCGGTTCAAGATCAAACTTAGATAACACTTTTCCTCCAATTGGTCGAATAGGTCATCGATTCTCGGCAATGGGTACTTATTCTTAATCGTCACCTGATTCAACTGCTGGTAATTAATGCACAACCTCAATGTCCTATCCTTTTTCTTTACAAACAGGACCGGTACTTCCCAAAGAGACATACTAGAACGAATGAAACCTTTATCCAATAATTCCCTGTATCCTGACTTTCAACTTTTTCAATTACAACGACATCCGATATGGTGCCTTTGAGATCGGTTACGTACTAAGGGCCAATTTTATCGCAAATTCCACTTCTCGCTCTAGTGGCAAACCGGCAATTCACGAGGAAAGACCTGGAGAATTGCACATTATAAATATTTCTTCCAACTTTGGTTACGCCCTTTGTTGGATCTACCATATTCACCAAATATCCGTCGCATCATTCATCCAACAATTTAGTTACCTCGGAGAGGAAATCTAAGGATCGGGGTCCTCCTCGGTTTTCTGAAATTCAAATTCATTCCAATTATCACATCAAAATCGAACATGGCTAACAACGCCAAGTCGATCTTTTCTTCTCTATCCCCAATCACTATCTTACAACTAGGACACCCCAACCACACTAACACTTTATCATTCAATGGGGTTGTCACACATAACATATTCTCAAGTAGAACAGGTTCAATTCAACCAGCCCTAACAAATTACTTGAAATAAAGGAATGGGCCACCTCGGGTCAAATAATGCATATACGACATAATTGCTGGCGATAGAAATCATACCTGTAACCATGCCCCTGGCATTCTCAACTTCCCTTGGCCCATGGCGTACATTGGTCTCCTTGTGCGGCGACCTTTTCAAATTAGCCGTGAGGGATTCCCATCTTAATTCCCTACTTGGGGCTATTGCAGGCGCGATCGGAAGTCCTCCCGAGGTGTTGCTAGGGCAATTCCCCGATCCGATTGTCCATATTCCCGCATTTGAAGCAAGCCCCAAATTTGCTCACTGGTGATTCGGCTTTCGATAATCTTCCTAACCCGTGGGACAAATCACTTTGCTTTTTTGCCATCGCCTTCTTTTTTCAGCGGTGGTTGTCCCCGCTACCGGCGCAACCGTGACCTGAGGCGATTGCCTATTAGTCTGATCTCGCTCTATAGCCTGTGCTCGTTCACACATCTCACCATAGTCCTTGATGTTTAGCGAGATCATCTAACTTCGAAGATCCGATTTCAGTCCATCCCAGAATCTCCTAACCTTGTCCTATGGGTCCTCAACCATCCTAGGCGCGACCCTCAATAGGCTCACAAATTCTACCTCGTATTGATCCACAAATATCGATCCTTGGCGGAGTATCATGAACTTCGCTAACTTTCTCTCTCGCACTCTCCAGAAATACTTTCCATAGAAATTCTCAAGAACGTGAGCCCAAGTCTGGGCGGTACCTTTCAAAAACACACTACCCTTGGTGGCTTTCCACTAGTCATTTGTATTTTCCTGCTGATACACCGCTAAAATCACCCTTTTCGATGTCGGTGCACCCCAAAGACATCGAAGGTTTTCTCAACTCCTCTACCCAACGTGGTGCAGCCTCGTGGTCACCCTTCCCATTGAACCTCGGAGGTTTCAATTTTAAGAATTGCTCTACCAACTTAGATATCGGCCCCGACATTTGCGGTCTCGAATTGGATTCTCATTGTTCCCGATTCCCATTATTTCCATTGTTCCCTGGCCACGTCCCGACCCTACGAAGCACAACATCCCTACCTTAGTCTGTTTTGCGTGCGGCGTCTCATGACATGTCATGACCCAACAGCCAACACAAAGATCGAGCCACAAAGCGAAGCACAATACATAAATAAATATATATCACCCGGACAAAATAAACACGAACCACGGATAGCCACACACCTAATGATCACCACATAAAAAAAACTTTACCCTTTTATAAACATATAGAAGCTTATACAATATCCATTTATAAAGAGCAAAAAAAAAAAATGAGTCAAGGCCACGACAACAAAAAGGATCGAAGGATCCGGTACTAAGTCGAGCTAAGATAGGCTTCAATAAAAAGGTATAGCCCATACTACCTATGGTCAAGGTCAACCTAGGGGACCCAGTCCAGGTCAGAATCAGAGGACTCTGACGAGGAAGAACGGGAGAAGAACAGCATTGGTGCCAAAACTTGTGTACGGAGGCCACTTTGGTGTCAAAACTTTCAATCGGATCACTTAAGTGCTAAAAATTGTGAAAAACAATCATTTATGCCACTACCGGAACCGACGTGGCATTTTTTTTATTAATTTCTCAAGCTGATGTGGCTCGCCGGATGCTGATGTGGCTTGCCGGAGGCTTACGTGGCATTTTTTTCCTTTCTTTTCTTTTTTTCCTTTTCTTTCTTTTTTCCTTTTCTTTTTTTTTTCTTTTCTTTCTTCTTATTTCCGATGGCCCGTCCGGCCACCGGCCATGGCCGGGCTCACACGGCTGCCTTCCTCCTCCTCGGGCTGAGGCTGCGGGCTCGGCGCCAGGGTCGGCCTTGCGGATCTAGCCAGAGGCCTCGCGCTCGCTGCTATCCAGCCCCGGCCGAGGCTGGGCCGAGGTTGACGGCCGTCACGCCCCTCCTCCGGCGCAGGCAGCCTGGCTCCTGCCAGGGCCGGGCGAGGGCCGCCGTGACTCGCGGGGCCGCCTCGCTGTGTTTGGCAGGGGCGTAGTTCGCCGCTCGCCAGATTCGGCAGGGCCAGCCGCTACGGCCGCCTTGCCGGCCTCGCCTTCCTCCCGTGAGGCAGCCGTACATGCCTCGCCGCCGGGCCGCCGCGGCCCTCAAGGAGGCGGCGGGCCACGATGCCCTCGCCGGCCCCTCGCCTTCCGGGCGAGGGCCCCGGCGGGCAGCCATGGCCCTCGGCGAGGGCTCGCCGCAGATCCGGGCCGCCGCCCCCGCAGAGGCGACGGCCTCGCCCGCGGCCCTCACCGAGGCCACGACGGCCTGGCCCCCTGCCGAGGAAGGCGAGGGGCCATGGCCGGTGGGCCGGCCTCCCAACACCGCCATGGTACAAGAAGAAGAAGACAAAAAGAAAAAGAAAAGAAAGAAAAAAAATTAGAAAAAAATATTTAAAAATTGAATTATACATATGGAAATACCACGGTCATTAAAATTTAAATATAAAAGCCACGATTAAATTTGGTCGGAATTTCTCATTGCTTGGCACTTAAATAATAGTTTTTCTCCGATTTGGCACTTAAGTGATCGCCATGTAAACTTTTGGCACTTAAATGATCAAAATGAAAGTTTTGACACTAAAGTGGCCTCCTGTACACAAGTTTTGGCACCAATACTGTTCTTCTCCCAGAAGAACTATCTAGCAGCTCCTCATCGTAATCTAACGATTCTAACTTGAACTCAGCATCCTTAGGCTATTCCTCGTCCATATCATCGGGCTCAAGGTCCTCCTCCATAGGCTGCTCAATCTGGCCAACATCCCCGATCCATGTGCATCGGCTAACCTCATCAGCCTCGTATCTCATGGTGCACCATCGGACTCATACCTCGCTGCTTGAAGTACCGAGGTCTATCACCCATCCATTAGGCACCGTGGATCTATTCTCGCCCTTCCCGCTAAACGGGATATCAAAAGTCCCAAGGGGTCCGGTCTCCTCTCCAATATACGGCCTATCACACCATGCCACGTACTCATGGGTCCTTGATTCTAACTCCCAACATCTACCCATACTAGAGTATAGTATCTAATGTACGATTCCCTCCCTACTGGATGTACAGAAAAAGTCTTCTTGATGAAGTGGGGAATCCCAAATGCACTAGCGGCTCGCCATCTTCACTGCTGGGGTGGTTTTTCAACAACCATGAGATGAAACTCAGCAAGTAAATAACCCCTAATCCTAAACTAGGCTAAAGTGCACCTCCGCATAAGTAATTCAAACATGTCAATTAATGAACCAAAGAAACAATATGATTATCCCGGGCTCACAGCCCAATACATTATCTCAAGCCCCTTGAGTTGGGTGTTTAACAACAATAGTACTTAGTGCAATTATTTCGATCTCAAGGCCTACAATTATAACGCACCGAGGCCACGACCGAGGCCAATCAGCTGAATATAACGACCCGTAGGGCTCGACCAACGCCAACAGGGGCTTTGGTAAACGACCCATAGGCCCGACCAAGACCAATAGTTCGATAAAACGACCTGTGGGGTCTGAACCCAAAAGGCCAATAGTTTGATAAAACGACACGTAGGCCCGACCCAAAGGCCAACAGCTTGATAAAACGACGTGCATGTGAACATGCACTCAAGTCTAATTATTTGACAACATGATATGATCACATGCCCGGAATTCAAGTCAATTACCAAAGCTAATATGCCGAGTACAATTATCCACCAATTAAAAAATGAATTTAACGCACTCGGTACATTCAATTAATTCCATTCTAATCCAATCAATCCAACATTTATTCCGCAAGAATCATTCCAAAGCAATTTAACGCGCCTAAGGCCCGCCTTGGGCAAATTGATCTCAATAGACATTCTCACCATCACGGGGTTGCCCAATAGGGTTTATACAAGCTCTAAATAGCCACCCCATTTGCCTAAATTCAAGTCATTAATCGATGAACCAACTAAATCCCAACTTAGGCAATTTGTACAAATTCGGTTCTGTGTGAACAGTACCAGGACAGAGTACTATTTAGGCCCTAGACCACATTTAAACCACCTCATTAAGCCCTAATCTCATACCCTAATCACCTTACACACAAATAAACCTAATTAGGCCCTAATTAAGCCTAATTAACCCCTAGAATGCACAATTAATTCTAGTTCGGAGTTTAGGGGTTTTACTCGCCTAATATTAACTCGAGTCGATGAGAACGGGAAGCCGATTACAAACACGTGGTAAGAATCGACGGGACGCCTCCAGGAGGGGTCACACATGAGCAAGTCATGGTCACTTGGAGTAATCCAATGTCACGGGCAAGCCTCCGCGGTCACAAATGGGCGATGGGGGTTTCGGCCACCAAGGCCGGGTTAGGGGTTAAGCTGTGGGTGGGCCGAGACGGTGGAGAGAGAGACGGTGAGGGTGAGGTGGTCGACAAGGGTGGTGCACGGCCGGTAGACGGCGGTGCGGCACTGGCGATGGGCGGCGACGTCCCCAAGGGGCTTTGGCTCTCTCACTCTTCCTCGCAAAAACTGGTCGGGGCGGTGATTCAAAGGGCGAGGTTGGTCGATGGTGGCTGGGGTGGTGTCAGGTGGTGGTGCACGGTGGCTTGCAAATGCAAGAACTCCGGTGGCGTCAAGCTTCGGGCGTGAACAATAGCCTGCCAAGGTAAATGGAAGAGGAGGAACGACGTTCAAGGGGTGGATGGGGAGAGAGAGAAATGGGGCGTGAGGATCGAAGAGAGAGAGAGAAAGTGGCTGGTCAAAATGGGTCAAATTTGAGTTAGTAGATTCCACATGTTAAGATCCTAGGCCCTTGACACTTTTTGCCCTTTGATCCAATGGTCATGATTCATTCTCATCCAATAATTCAAGGGTAGAATGGTCATTTGCCTATAACCAAAGGCTGACCAGACCTGGTTTAGCCTAATTAACCTGGGTTAATCCCCCAAATTGTCCAATTTTTGGAATTAATGAAAATAAGCATAGGGTATTTTCGTAATTTTTTGATCCCGCATCGAAATTCCAATTTTGTCCATACCTGCTCCATATATGGCCAACATAATATGGCATCGGATTCAGAAAAATCACCCTTTAAGCCCTCGAAAATCACCGGAAATTTTAAGGGGTAAACCAGAATTTTTCGTCCCCTGGTCGAAATTACAATTTTCGATCGTCGATTCTAACATACGCTACCACCCAAAATGGTATCGGTTCAAAAAATAACTTTATTTGGCCTCGAAACGGACATTGAGGTCCCAAAGGCAAAATTGTAATTTTCTCAATTTCTATCGAAATTTCAGTTTTCATTGTATTAGTTCCCAAATATATGGCCATACTAAAATGACGCCGGTCTTACAAAATAGTCGAATTACCCTTAAAATTTTAATATAGAAGTTTGGGTCAAAATTCACGATGTTACAGCTTCCATTGGCTCCGTTTGGCAAGAATGGCACCTCAACAAAGAGCAGCGATAGTGGCATTCTCTTGGGCTAGCCTACCTCCCTCCTTTCTCGCGCCTCGAGGCCCTTAAAATTTTATCTACCTCGGATCCTCAGAATAACCACTTGTGGTTCTAATTAATCTTGCTCACGACCTCGACCCCGACCTCTACCTCTACCACGGTTTCGACCTCTCATCTCTTCCTTGGCTACTCATCTTCCTAACTCGCACACCACCTACTTGCTATAATTCCATTAAGAATTAGAGACCTAAACCAATCTAAACCGGCCCAAGGTCCTAGGCGTATACACAACAACAACTAAGCAACCGGGTATGCGCCTCACACAAACCCGCACAACATCTCAACTAAGGAGATTCACAGATTTACCTCAGTCTTGGTCTTGCACGCACTTTACGGGTCAATTTATACAATCAATCGATCATGACACGCATAAACAGAGGTACACTTAGCACACGAGGTCACCCTAATAGTTACCCAAGGTCATCGCCTCCCTATCACCTGTGCTTCGATCGAATTGAACCAAGCTAACCTTGCTCGATACTATTTCAATAGGGGGATGTAACGCCCGCACCCCTATGGCACTCCACATCCCTATCAAGGGTCAATTCAAGTACGATGTCCCATTTAACGGTCGTCGACCCAAAATCCAAAACAGAGAACAATGCACATGCGAAGCAAACAAACACCCGTATATAATGAAACAATCATGACCAAGGATAGTAGTAATATTATAAATACAACTTGCATTAATAATAGGGATTTACATTATCCATTACAACATAATAAACATATAAAAGCCAAAACGGGTCAACCGCCACCAACATCAAAAGGG
Source organism: Syzygium grande (assembly GCA_024733475.1). Lineage (NCBI taxonomy): Eukaryota > Viridiplantae > Streptophyta > Magnoliopsida > Myrtales > Myrtaceae > Syzygium > Syzygium grande. Next base: position 10,516,359 of record JAMXDD010000011.1, read on the forward strand.
GGGTAATGAGAGCTCGGGCGGTCAAGCACTATATCTAGCCAGTGGCTCCTCCCAAAACGTAATGGCATGCTTCAAGCATTCTCAAGGCCGGAGGTCTAAAAAGTGGGGTTTAAACAATGCTGAGAATAAATTTCCAGCTAGTAGGCCCCCAAACCTAAACTAGGCTAGCATACACCTCTTGACGAAAAGCTAAACAACACACAATCCATAATATAATGACTTAAGCCCTCGGCCCAACCGATACTTACTTGGTCATGCACGTTAGGGCAATTACAAATCACAATAATAACACAGAACCCAATCGGGACATGCACACACATCACTTGGTCACAACACATGTCATGCGATGATGCTCGTGCTCATACTGTGCTCATGTCTCATCAATGTACTTTCGCACACTTGCACTCTTACACACTTGCCATTTACCAATTCTCTTCCGACCCGCGTAAAACGCATTAGGTCCATCACTTCGAGATCGATCTCGGTAGTGGGTACTTATTCTTAATCGTCACCTGATTCAACTGCCGGTAATCAATGCACAATCTCAATGTCCCATCCTTCTTCCTTACAAATAGGACCGGTACTCCCCATGGAGACACAGTAGGACAAATGAAACCTTTATCCAATAATTCCTGCATCTGGACTTTCAACTCTTTCAAATCTGACAATGACATCCGATATGGTGCCTTTGAGATTGGTTCTGTACTTGGGGCCAATTCTATCGCAAATTCCACTTCTCGCTCTGGTGGCAAACCTGGCAATTCCTGAGGAAAGACCTCGGGAAAATTGCACACTATAAGTATTTCTTCCAACTTCGGTTTTGCCACTGTTGGATCTACTACATTCACCAAATATCCCTCGCATCCTTCATCTAATAATTTAGAGCGAGAAAGTCCAAGGGATCGAGGTTGCTCCTGTTTTCTTGAAATTCAAATCTAGGATGTCCAATTGGATTAAAACGACCACCTTTATTGTCAGAATCCACTATGGCTTTCTCTTTAGTCACCAATCCATTCCAATTATCACATCAAAATCGAACATGGCTAACACTACTAAGTCGATCTTTTTTCTCTATCCCCAATCACTATCTTACAACTAGGAGACCCCAACGATACTAACACTTTATCATTAAATGGGGTTGTTACATAGCATATTCTCAAGCACAAAGTTCAATTCCAACCAGCCTAACAAATTGCTTCAAATAAACGAATGGGTCACCCCCGGTGAAATAATGCATATGCGACATGATCACGTAGAAACATATTGTGATCATGCTTGGCGATTCTCAACTTCCTTCGCGCCTATGGCGTACACTCCGTCCTTGTGCCGCGGCCTATTCAGATTAGCCATGGGATCCCCTTTGATTCCCACTTGGGGTGTGGTTGTATCGAGTCCTCCGCATTACTAGCTATTCCCAATCAACATGGTCCATACTCCCGTGAGGCGATTTAAGCAAGTCCCAATTTTGCTCTACCGGTGGTTCGCTTTTGATATTCTTCCCGATCGTGAGACAAATCGTGATATTTTCCACCACCATCGGCTTCTTCCCGAGATCAAGGTTGTTCATGCCTAGGTGAACTACCCACCCAAAAAACGGTCTGTCCCATCGCTTGATCCGCCTATAGCCCGTGCTCATTCATACATCTCGCCATAGTCCTTGATATTCAAAGTGATATCATCCTGACTTCTAAGATCTAATTTCAATCCATCCCGTAATCTCCTAACCTTATCCCGTGGGTCCTCAACCATCCTAGGCGCGAACCTCAATAGCCTCGCAAATTCTACCTCAGATTGATCCACAAATATCGATCCTTGGGCGGAGTCTCATGAACCCACTAACTTTCTCTCCCTCGCACACTCCATAGAAATACTTTCCATAGAAATTCTCAAATAACGCCCACCCAAGTCCGGGCGGTACCTTCCAAAACATATCACCTTGGTGGCCTTCCACCCGCATTTGTATTTTCCCCACCGACACACCACTAAAGTCACCCTTTCAAAGATCGTTGCACCCCAAAGACATCGGTAAGGCTTTCTCCAACTCCTCTACCCAACGTGAGTACGTACCGGGTCACCCTTCCCATTGAATCTCGGGCGTTTCAATTTTAAGAACCGCTCTACTAACTTAAACATCGCTTGATCACATTTGCCGATCCGGAATTGATTCTCATTGTTCTCCTCGATTTCCATTATTTTTGTTGTTTCCATTGGCCCCATTGGTAGCAAAGAATCGGCGACCTCAAATGTAAGGCGGCAATAGTGGCATTTCTCTCCCAGGGCTAGCTTTGCCTCCTGCCAATTCCCGCCTTAGAGTGCCCTTAAAATTCCATCTACCCTTGAATCCCATACAACTCTCACTTGTCGTTCTAAGCAATCTTAGCTCACAACCCCGACCTTACCTCTACCACGCCCCCACCTCACCTCTTCCTTGGCTACTCATCTCCCAACTCACACACTCACCTACTTGCTATAATTCCATTGAGGAATTAGAGACCCAAACCAATCTTAAACTAGTCTAAGGTCCTGGCGGTATATACACAAGAAACAACCAAGCAACCGCACGCAGCCCTAACACAAACAAAGACAACATCTCAACCAAAGAGATTCACTTTATCTCGGTTTTGTCTGCACTTTACGGGTCAACTATGTACACTTAGCATGCGAGGTCACCCTAATGGCTACCCAAGGTCATCGCCTCCTTATCACCTAGGCTCGCGACCGAATTAGACCGAGCTAACCTTGCTTTGATATCATTTCAACAGGAGATGTCACGCCCCAAGCATCCTACTTGCCAGCGCCACATCCCCGCCACAACAATTCAAGTACATCATCCTGTGATGCGTCTCCGACCCAAAATCCAAAATAGAGAACAATGTACATGTGGAAGCAAACAAACACCGTACATAATGAAACAATCGTGACCAAGGATAGTAGTAATATCATAAATACAACTTGCATTAATACTGTGGGATTTACATTATCCATTACAACAGAATAAAATATAAAAGCCAAACGGGTCAACCGCCACCAACATCAAAACGGGTAATGCATTAGTTCGGCGGTCAAGCAATTACATTCAGCCGGGCTCCTCCCAAACGTAATGGTGCACCTACTATCTCAAAGGCCTGGGGTCTGAAAGTGGGAGTTTAAACAATAGTGAGAATAAATTTCAAATCTAGTAGGCCCCTTTAAACCTAAACTAGGCTAATATACACCTCCCGACGAGTGCCAAACAAACACAATCCATAATATAAATGACTTAGGCCCTCGGCTCAAACCGATACTTACTTGGCCCTGCGGGTTAGTAATTACAAATCACAATAATAACATAAACTTGATTGTGGGACATGGACACATCACTTGGTCACAACGCATGTCGCGCGATGCTCGTGCTCATACTCGTGCTCATGTCTCAATAATGCACTTCGCACACTTGCCCTCTCTTGCAATACTTGCCGTTTGCATCGATTCTCCTCCGACCAGCGTAAAACGCGATTGTGGTCCATCACTTCAAGATCGATCTACCGCCTGCGTAGAATGTATGCTCATGACATAACCCACATAAAACGGATCGGGTTGGTCATCTTCCGTGTCCCAGGCATCGTCCGGAAATGTAACACGCCTCGGGACCAGGTTCCAATACCCGCGTAAAACACACCAGGGCTTTATGTGATCATACGTTCACAATCACCAATTTATTATATAACCCTCGCCGTAAAAAGATTGTCGGGCATTTTAGGTGATCACATGCTTATGTCATTCGTGCACACTCATATATACACATGTTATGCCAATGCTCAATATGCACACTCATGGCCATAATAATCATGCTAAACAATTCCACGAACAAATCACATATTAGCCATACAAGGCCCTAATTAAATCCTCAATGGATAGCCACTAATCAGTCCGAAAAAGAGGAAAAATCGAGAATATACAAAATCGGGTCCAAATTGGTAGTTGCACATTGATAGAAATCTGTTTGAAATAAATAGTAAATCAATTCCAAAAATTCTGAAATTTGGATATGTAGTATGAAACATCTTGATAAACATTTTCCATGAAGAACTCGAAACCCAGTTCTAACTGTAAACTCCTCGTTTTGGCACTCAAATCCGGACAGAACCCGCCGCTTCGGACAGCCCCTTAGACCATCAAAATACAAACTCATTCAGTATCTAAATCATTTTGGAAAGCTCTGAAAATTTTATATGTCATAGAAATAAGTGTCCTCAACAAGTTTTGTAAATGAAGTATTTTGAAAATAGGTCTATAAAATTTATATAAAATTCGAATAGACCCGAAGGTCGGAGGAACATCAGTGTTTCCGATAGACTTATTTCGTTCCAAAAGATGAACTTTAGAATGGCCCCAAATGATTTCCAAAAATTTCCAAATTAAATTATGTCATGTTCAAGATGTTATGAACAACTTTCATGAAGAACACTTCCTCAAATTAAACTTTTCCACACAAGTCACACCAAAAATAGTAAAATCCAGCGACGCAGCAATAACCTTACCGAAATCAACCAACATGCACAATCAAAAAACCAAGCACAACCAGCCACTAAACCAACTATCCACACAGCCCTTAAAACCATCCTAAATCATCACATTAGGCCATTAAAATCACCACAAAATCAGCCCCTAATAATCAGCCCACACTAATTAACCCCTAAAATATCCTAATAACCCATAAAACTTGTTTAAAAGTGCACATAAGCATAAATAAGGGTTAGGGTTTCCACTGTAGAATTACTAAGCTCCCTGAGCTGAACAGAGTGGGGAAAATGGGGTGGACTGAGCTGATTCCACGGCAGCGTGGCGGCGGCGGCTACGACTTGTGGATGGCGGTCCATGGTGAGGGAGACTCTCACTGACTCTTGAGGAAAGGGAGAGAGAATGGGGCCAGGTGGATGGTAGTACCAAAGGCAAGGTGGTGAGTGAGTGGCGGTCGGCTCGTGTGTGGGCTCTATGTGGCCGGCGGCAAGAGAAAATATAAGAAAGAGAGGAAGTTTGCGTGGGAGGGGGAGATGACTTGGTGATGGTGGGAGGAAATGGGAGAGAGATAAGGTATTAATTGGTCAAAGTTTGACAAATTTTCCTTAATTCAATTTGCCCCTTAAACACTTGGTTCTGGGTGAAGCCAAAATATTCAAGGCGTTTTAGTTTCAATTGATTAAATTATTGGGTTGATTTTATCCAAATATACTCACGATAATTTCTAAAATTCGGAATACCCAAAAATAGGCCTAGGGGCAAAATGCGTAATTTTACGATTCCGGCTAAATTTTCATTTTTGATGATGCCACGACTCTAAATATATTTGGCCACACTAAAATGGCGTTGTCCCTCGTAAAATGATTCGCGTCGCCCTCGTCTGGCGTCAGTTGGGATCTAATTTCGCGATCCGTCTCATCCGTTACAATTTTTGGGTCTCTCATTGACGGACGGTAATTTAGGGTTTACATGTATCGACTAGAGTTACTCTGGTCGTGATGGTCTCAATGACAATTCTTGCTGAGAGGCCTTGGGATTATCGCTAGTTCGGAGATCGCATCGTTCGATTTAGTTCGGATTTGTTACTCACGTACTCTAAATCGTCTGATCACCCGGCGATTCGATTGTACATCGCTGGCCAAACTTCATCCGTCCCCTTCCTAGGATCGGCCCATATTGGCCCAAAAATATTTCCTCATGGTTTCTCGGAATGAATGCCGATTCAAGGGTCGGATCTTCGATCCGCGTACCATTTTCTCCTAGTTAGCTATTCTTCCTGGTTAGTGTCACTTTGAATTGATCAAGTCTCAAGTAGACTTAATAAAATTAAATATGAGGAATAATATCTATTTCATTGATCCTGAAATGGGTTGAAATTCATGATGTTACAATGATATCAGCTAGTTCTTTCGGGTCATCCCTCTCTTTAAAGGCCTAACACCTTCACGCATGCATAATAAGCAAGAGAAGGGGAGAGATTATACTATTACCTTAAAATCTTTGATGGCTATGGGTAGTTATTCTACATATGGGTAATATTGTCAAAGTCTAGGTGTCAAAGTTGATGAGGCCGAACTCTGAGGGGCCACATATGATATCTTAGCTGAAACCTTGAAGCAAGCATTGAAATTTGTAATATTTTTCATTTGCCTGATTCAATAAAATAGAAATGGACACCTTACTTCACTTTCGGAGAAATAAGTCACAAATTTGGGCTTTAATGAATTGAAATTCAATCTTAGAGAAAGATTCGAATGCAAAATCTCGGCTAATCTATTCCAATTGGCAACAAGGATGTCTAAGTATGAGAAACTACTTAAGGACAAAGAAAAAGGTATAAGAAAACTGTATACCGGCGTGGCGGATCAACATTTTCTATTCAAAGTAAAATTTGCAGTAAAGATTAGGCGCACATCGCTGCATAATACAAGCACATAAAGCTTTAATAGAAGGGTTAATACCATAAAAAAAATCCCAAACTAATACACGTGATAAATTTACCACAAACTAATTTTTTTATCATAAAAACCCTAAAGCTTGATACATATATGATAAATTTAACACAAACTAATTTTTGACCACCAAAAATCCCAAAATTAGTACAACTTGTGACAATTTCTATCCTCCACAAATTAGATTGATACGAAAAATCACAAATAGATAAATATGTGACAAATAGAGGGGGTTAAATCCCAAAACTATTATAATTGTATTGTTCTGCCATAAAGGTTTAATCTAACTCCCGGAGTGGAGGCGGGGATCTGGCTGGAGGTAGCCCTAGGAGGAGGGCCGGTTGAGACGAAGGGTCGATGAGATCAATATCCATGAAATAATTGTCTATTCTATGTAATAATTATTTTTTCTGAGAACTTTACATATACCGTAAGTCTTCAATAACATGTCGGCATAAATTACCATTTATGTGTTTTCAAAGCGTACGAGAGTTACCCAACGCAGGCAAGCGAAGTACTAGAAATGTGGTGAAAAGGAATACTTTGGGAGTAATTTTCAATAGCGCTTTGCATGAACATGGGCTGCAATTAAGCCCATTCTAAAAGCTCCAGCGAGATTTTTGCTTGGTGTAGCCATGAAGCGTCCTCCACTAAAGTATTAGAATGCTTGTGACTTTTATCGCTGGTCCAAATAGGCCCAGGTTGGATCCGGATCGAGCTCATGCATCGGGGCTAACTCCACTTCAAATCATCTAATTGCACCTAAAATTACTTACTTATTTTCGATCCGAGCTGTTGGGGTATGGTTCATACTCCTCGGTGACAAGATAGTCGAGAGTCCTTGGGTAGATCAAATAAAACTTTACATTTACAAATTCTCTTTCTGCTTTTACCTCCTATTTTATTTGTAGTGCCTTGTGAATCCTAACATGAGCAAGCTATGCTTAGAGTGAAATTAGGCCAGCGGTTGCCACCCCATTGTCATATATAGGGGGTTAACTACGAAGGGGTTGATTTGCCTTGGGATGGAGATTAGCGAATCATTAGGTGTAACCCTAAGTATAAATTCCTTTATCTTCATTCAAAAGCTGATGATATTTTTCATGTAGAGATGAAGCTTGCTTGGATAAGAATGTTATGCTCTAAGTACTAAAAATGTCTTTGATGGGTAGAAACAAAGGCAAAGATCTAGCCAAGAGAGGAGATATTCCAGATGATAGAGCGTTGGAATGTGCACTTCCCATAGATCCCTCGGAGTTATAGATGCATGTAGATCTTAATCATGGACTAAACAAAAGATAATTGCATGTTGAGGGTTTTTTTTTTTTTCCTTTTAATGGAAATGATTTGGCATCTAGATTTAGCTATACATAAGTGAATGTTAGCTAATGCGTTATAATGAATTAAATTTAACGGATTTATATATCAAATGCATTGCGCTAACCCATAATTCCAGCGGGCGTTGACTCATGATCGGATCGTAATAGCTTGCAAATATAGTGTAATTTTAAGTAGGTGCAGCCATTTGTGTTGTGTCGTTTAATCATGTTGTGGCGGGGAAACAGCGGTTATGGCACAAATATGGCTAACTTTGAACAACTAGACACGATTGTCACGTGCGATTATGACATGCCTAATAAACAAATTACACAACACAATTAGCGTGATTATTGAATGTGTTATTGCATTACGGTGCGGCGATATGTTAACCTGTTTATTATAAACTATAGTATACAATAAACATATACAATGCGTTTGCACATGGTAAGTTACAATAACACGAAGAACACGTTTCCCAACAATATCGCATTAGTCTAGAGTGTACTATCGCTTTAGTTTTCTTTTCTGGTTGATGATTTTTGATATCGCAGTTCACCCCTCTTCCAAGACCATAGACGAAGAACACAGCTCTGGTCTTTATTCTCCACTTACTATTAGCATTAATCAATATAATGGCTTCCATGCTTGATATATATATTAAATATTTTCAAAGCATGAAGATCGGCATAAATAGGTGGCAATCCATGATCTTATAATCTCAACTCGGTTTCTGTTGCTTGACCAACCAGATAGGATCTTTTCAGTAGCTCGAATTATGTCCAAACAATGAGAACCTGCATGTAGAAATTATTTTTACGGCATTTCGCTGGCAGTCAATCAGCTTCTATAAATCTGAAGATGGAAGAAAGAATCCATTCCATTTGACTTTGTTTCGACACTAATCAGGTCAACAAATTACCTTTATTGTGTAGACCGCGAGCAGTAGCTGAAATATTCTTCAAGATCCTATAATTGATGATAAATAGAATTATTTTGAAATCTTATCCAGATTTAATTGATGTTTTCGTAGAAATATATAAGTTTTGATGCTACACGTACCCGCTCCTTACTCAAAGGATCAAAGCCCATTGGAAAAATAATGTTGCTAGCGAACCTGTACCAAACAAGTTCTATGTCCTGCAATTTTCCATAGTCAATAAAAGAAACGAAAAGAATGTCATATGGTGTTTGGGTAAATGTGTGTGTGTCTATATATGTAAGAAAATTGTGGGTATCATATATATATATATATATGATTTTTAATGACCGTACATGAGCACTGTGTGGTGGCATTTGTGCTGGCCGAGAGTGCGACGAACTGCAGTTATTCACAGGCTCATTTAGGTCAGAAGGGATGTAGTTGAAGCATATAGTATTGTATCGCATTGATCTCATCGGGAAATAAGATCTCCGTACATGTCTGCAAAGTCAAACAACCACCATTTCTTAGTACCATACAAAACTCGAAGATTGACTAGTTATGGGGAAAAAGTTGGAAATTGCGTTCATGACTAGATCTACTAAGCACGTCGCTATTAGGTATGTGAATTGGGACTTATGAATCAAACCATTCACAAGCTATACGACAAATTTAGACCACACAGATTTTTGCTCCAAGAAATATAAGGCCTTGCATATAATGCGAATCCTTCGTGTTGTTAAGTTTGTCATGAGTTTGGAAATTAGGTTTGTTTTGTTCATAATCAGTTACAAGGCCAATTTCAACAGAGAGTGTTAAACTAAAATCCTGTTCATCACATTTGGACAATAGTGTGCTGCCAATTCCAACCCAAATCAGTTTGAGATGGTGAAAAGGTCAATTGACGTATATGTCCAATTTCTGATCAAAGCGACGACGCCTGCTGAAAATCTTCCCGAGGATGTCATTTTTGGAGAAGCTCCATCAATGGCATCGCACATCCTTTCACTCGACGTGTGTGAATGGATCATTGTACTGAGCAGCATTTGCATAGAGCGGTATCAAGTAGTCTTACTTAAAATGAAAAAGAGAGGAAAAGATTCATCTTTGATGTCTGCATAAGGATAAGATGACCTGCTATAATAATATGTCCCAATCACTCATCGGAAGTGTCGATGTGGTCAAGCAGAGCTAATCTGGGTGCGAAATCTGATCATATGTGGGGTCTACATTTTTCTTGTTGTAAGTCATTTTATAAAAAGAATTTAGCATATGTATGAGATCATGGCAAAGAAAAGGTTAGTATCAAGATGATTATAGTTTGGTATTATGTATGGAGAGCATAAGCAGAACATCCAAATAAAAGATTTAGGAGAGGCAATCCTCACGGCCATTCTTTCCATTTGTACCCATGGCAATACAGGAATAACTGTAAAAATTAAAACTTATATAAAATGGAAAATAAAAGTCTAATTAAATCAATGTTTGCATGTATAGTATCACATTTCATTTCTTAAAGTTACTTCAAAAGACGTTGCTGATTTGGTCTCGAATCAAAGACGGACGGTATGGTGAGCGACAAGTAGCAGTATCGGTTTCAATCCCACCCTCCACCGTGACAGGTCAGGGCTATCAAGGTTAAGCCAGTGATCTAAGCACGAATGAAACCAACATTTTGCATTGAATCGACTCATCGCGATCGTGACGGCTGAATCGAGCTCGCGGGCTATCGCCCTTCTTGACCGTGCGCAATATCTTGGTGCGGTTTTATCAAATACATAATATAACCTATGAAATTTCCTAAAACAAATGCAAGAACTGCAGGTGTTCCGTTTGAACTAGATTTCTACGTCTCCCGCCGGTTAGAGAGAGAGAGACCTGAAGAACTGCCATGGAACTCTATGCCGGGCTCCAACCCGATGAGGCCATCTTCAGCGTAAATGCCTCAGTAAACCGAAGCCCCGCCTGACGGCCTTCTGTCCGCGCCCTCCTTTCTTCTTCCACCTTCACCGTGTGTACTGCCACCTCCTGCATTGTCGGAACCCTCCGCCGCGCCTCTGAGCTTCTCGATCTTCTTGACTCACCAACGGGCAACTCGACTCATTTCGACTCACTTTTCGCTCTACAATCTCTCAAGATTCTCTCTGAACCAGGAGGGGCTCAGAAAAAATCAATAAATACGCCTCTTCATATGGAAACAGGGGCAATCTTGCTTGTGGTGGAGAGCTTTTCTTTCTTGACTTAGAGAGAGAGAGAGAGAGAGAAGAAGAGAAGAGGATGGAGATAGATAGCAGGTTACGGTTGGGCCAGAAGCAATTAAGTCCTCGAGAATTTAAAGACACAGCGAGAGAGAGAAGAAAGGAGGGCAAAAATTATTAATTCAGCTACTTTTTACAGCGGGAATCAACGGCGATGGTCGACCTGTATTTCATGTCCATCTGTACCAGAGAGAGAGAGAAAGCAGCTGCCAATTTATTGCGTTGATGTCTCCTCTTCAGATTTGTGTTTGCATACGGTGAGTTCGCCATATTAGCCAAGGTGGCCCACCCAATTTCTTTATCTGTTGAAATTTTTGAAGGACTTCGTAAACGCCTGCTGTGGTCAGGCGGTATTGCCTGTGCGATGTATTATACGGTGGGGGCTGGCATCCAGGTCAGGCCTTGCCCGGAATTGTTAAAAGCTAGCATTTGCAGGTGGATTGGCATTAAATGAAAGATTTACGCATACGTATATATGTACACAATAATACGTTGTATGGACTTTTGTTATGCCTAAATGTTCTCTCTAAACATGCCCACAAATGAAAATAGGTCTATGTTAGTTGCGATGAGGAGAGACTGGGAAGAAAAAGCTCCGGGTAGACAGACATCCATGATGCAATCTAGGAAGATGTTAGTGGTTGAAAACGACTCACTCCCAAACAAAGTCGACAGATGATAGAGACGGCGTAAAGTTCGATGCCGTCCATTTCATGTGATTTGTAGTGTGGTCTTAGAACTTTGGCTTGATAAAGTCTATCGATCTCTTCTAATAATAACCACCAACAACGCAAGCATCTGAATCATTACCCATTTTGCAATCATAATGAAGTACCTTAACTTTTCAAACTTGACTCCAATCTTGAATCATTAAAATTACTTGAATGAAAATGCAAATTGAAAGTAAACTTACCGTTAAATAATAACTTTAATTATAGATTATTGGAATTGATGTGATCTCTTGAGATGATGCCATGTCACGAGGATTTATGAGCAGTTAAGATATTCACTGACAACACTATCTCTCCTTCCTCATCACCCAACACCCTCTGAAAATGGCTGAAATTTTGTTGAATAGCGTGTAAGCATGACGATTTGCTTAACATTTGCTAAATAAAGAGAGTCATGTCATTTAAAAACACATCCGGATGGAAATTTTAACTAATGGAGCCTCACGCATTAAGCCAAATTTTAAAAAGTTGAGATACTTGGTTTAGCAAGAGATTGTTTAGGTACTCTATTGTACAAGTAAAAGTTCAAATACTTGTAGTAGCGATTTTCTCCTTTCTAACTTACGCTAGCTATATTTATAAGAAATGCGATCCTTACAAAGTATATAGAGTATCACTTGGGTCATTTGGACCAATATAATTACAGACCATGTATTAACAATTAGGAAATTAAGCATGATCAATCGAGATAACAAAAGAAAAGTCATTGCTAGAAACGGTGGATATATAAAACCAATTAGGGATGGCATTGAGCAAGTAAATGACCTTTGGCCTTCCGGAGGAAATATAAGTGCAAGCATACGTTAGTTCAATGATGCAGTCCATTCAGTTGGCACAACTAGCGCACTCTTAGACCTTTAGCTCTCTATATATCTCCTGCTGTCATCCCGATGGGTCAACCACCGAAGATCTTCAAGCTCTAGCTGTATCCAAGAAACATATGGGCTGTACCTGAACACCCATCCCCCCTCCTTTGCTCTCTGACAGAGGTATATAGATAGTACACAAATGAAGTACTCAATATTGGACCCATAAGACCACCGGGTGTGACAGTCTAGCGATAAAAGAGCCCATAACCGTCTTTCATAAGAGCACAAGTTTGAGCAACATTGTGGTATAATTTTTAGGAAAAGATTGTATCTTAAACATTTGCTACCTCATGGCATTGGAACCAAAGACTCTACGATTCGGTAGCATACGGTAGGTATGGGTGAATTAGTGGTTATGACTCAAATCATCAATAAAGGTTAATAGCTCCTACTTTAGATCTACAAGGGGCGCAATGCTGCTTTGTGTGGTTGGCGACCTCTGCCAACCACAGCTGAGGGTATGAACGTAGGAGAATAAGAAAAGAAAAGAAAAGGAAAAAAAAAAGAAAGGGAAAAAGAACAAAATCAGAAAAATATTTTAAAATTAGCAAAAATTTTCGTCAATATCCGTACCGTTAGTCGGATGTATAAATAGTATTGTGAAAGGTTTGAGATTGAATTAGCATTAGTACAATAGGTTAAAGACTTTGTGGTAATTTTCTCCTAAATTTGCACATTTTAACTTAAAATTTTAATACTCAAATACATTTTCAGCAACAATTTGGACTGAATTGAATCAATATAAAGATTTTTTAGACTCGATTACATTCCATCCATAAAGTTTAGGACTTATCATGCAATTTTTTTCGGAAAAGAGGCCAAGCTTTATGAACACGCATGAATCATCTAAAATCTTATCCCATTAGTCAATTCTATCAAGGATTGACAGGATGGTCAAATCGAAAGCAATTTAATTTCGGCGATCTTACATCTAGAACCTGTACTTTTAATAAACAGGTAAAATAATTTGACCGAGAAAAGACGAACCAGTCTGCCCACTTCAATTTCTTTGTGCAGGCCCTTGACGCGGAACCCATGCCAATTTCAGACAAATGGCCTGCCGATGAAACCACAAAGACAGTCAACATGTATATAAAATCGAGCTAAAATCCCCACGCGTACATAGGAGAAAATCTAACATTTTTGGATCTGCTTTGTTTTCTAATGGAAGAGCTAGCAGACGTGTATATGCATTGCGTACGTGCAGAAAATGGACATTTGAATGAATTAAAAAGTAAAATTATTTTGTGATGAAGTGGTTGAATCATTATATAATGAAAATATCTAATGATTAAAAATACACAACCTAAAGAAATTTATAAATGTGTGGTAGGAAAAATTATTTCAAGTTAAGCATTCTTAGGTTGGTTTGTCTAGGTTAGAAAATATCAAATTTTAAAATTGAAATAAATGAAATTATGAACTCACGCATTTATCCATGAACACAATATATGTAAACAAGTTATTAAGGGTAATTGGGAAAAAAATATTGATCATTATTGCATTCAGATCAATGTCCTGCAGCACAATTCAATTAGAAAGTGCCATGATATTTCATGTGTTTTCTATATTTATCAAGATATTATGGAATAGCACTACAAAAATGGTCATACAATACGATTGCCCATGTCAAACTTTTGATTCTTTATGCTTTATCTTTGACACATTTGTCTTTAAAATTAATCTGCGATCACGATTTTGGGACGAATTCCAAAATCGATGGGAAAATACCACCCTAAGCACCAAAGATGTACACATGGCGCTAAAAATTGCAATAAATAAATTATAATGGAGAGGGAGATAACAATATGATCCATGTACTATTGTTTCTATTCAATTTCGGTTGAAAATTACTGTATAGTCATTAACCCTAATATAACATCAATTCAATTCTAAACATTTTAATTGTGTTAATTAAGTTTTAAACTTTCTCCCGCGTTTAATTGAGTTTATCCGACCAATTTTGTAAAAATCATTAGCGTGGATGCTAAGCTGTCATACATGAATGCGATTGGCACTAATGTCAAGAATTTTGAATAATATTTTAATATTTTCGATTTTATTAATTTTCATTTTTCTTTGCATTTTTCCTTTTTTTTCTCTCTATTTCCTTCTTCACTTATTCTTTATAACATTGGTTGGCAGCAGGGTCGTCAGGCCCTGGCTTTGCCGCCCCAGAGGTGAGCCCATATAAGATTGAGACATTATATTAACCATATTTAATAATTGTGGGTTATAAATGGGTTGCGGTTTAATTTAAAAATAGACTTAAATGGATTATTAATGGGTTGTTTATTAACTTAATGGATCTTAAATGGGTATCAAATGAGTATTTAAATGGATTTACCTAATAAGCTTAGTGAAATTTTCCAATTTTTTAATTTTCTGATTTTACAATTTTTATATTCTTTTTTTCTTTTTTCTTTTCCTTTTTTCCTTTTCTTTTTTTTTCTTTTCTTTATTCCCTTTTTGGTAGGTGGCCATGGCGGTAGTGACCAACCCCGACTAGTAGGGGAGACGAGCTTACTTGACCTCCTAGCGAGGCTTCGAGGAGGTTGGCGGCCTTAGCCTCCTTGATCGGCAAGCTTGGCGAGGACTCAAGCTGCGCCCGAGGAGGCCGGTGGGGAACTGTGGCCCCTCACCAAAAGGCAAGCTAGTCCCTTGCGTGGCCGGCAGTTGGGGAAAAATAAAAAAAGAAAAGAAAAGAAAAAGGAAAAGAAAAATATCTAAAAATATGATTTTTAAAATAAAAAAATAAATATTAAAATAGTGCATAGAGGAAAATATGATTTTTCATACCAAACGACGGAAATATTTTTATTCATTCTTGGGTTTCGAATAAAAAATATCGGAAAATATTGTTATTTTCCTAAAAACATTTTCCAAAAATGTTATATTTTTATGAAACAAACTAACCTTAATTTTTTTTTTAAAGATTTGTATTGCATGATGATGTTGTATAATGCAAATTTTTTAAAATAATTATCAAAATAAGCTTTCCTATATTTAGTTAAAATGGATCGAGTAGGATATGGGTGAGGTTGGGTATGAGTTAAGATTTTTGCCTTGCGATAAATGATTTGAAATCGGGTTAAACCTGGGTTAAGTTGGGTCGGATAGTTTGTAGTACGTCGAAGCCGGCGCCTTACGCATTTAGCAGTGGAGCTTTAATACGGGCGGCCATCAAACTTTAATTAGGCCACAAGCCTTGTTGGCCATTAGGCCAGTGCTGGCAAGCTGCGATGAGGGCTGCTTACCCTCTTAGATGCAGGTAAGGCTGCGGCTCTCACCAGCGGTTAGAGAAGGGCACCCACGCGGTTGGCAAAGGGCACCCCGCGGTGGAGGCAACTAGAACGCCTGCGTGCTAACCAGCGGCTCCATAGGCATGCTGATAAAGAAAAAAGAAAAGAAAAATTAATAAAAAATTCCAAAAATTCTGCGTTAGCGTTAGTCATGTCACATAGGATGATAGAGGCATTCACGCCGGCTATTACTTGGTTAAAATTGGCGAATATTTGGTCAGTAAATCATGAAAAGGTTTAGAACTCAATTGGGACATTGAAAAAGTTTAAATTGGATGCCAAAAAGTGCAATATGTTGAGAACTTTTTATTAATTTCCCAATTTAGGTTCACATTACTTTTACTTTTAAATGTTAGTCCCAAACTAATGCTGAATCTTATTTTTTGGACAGATTTAACATTTTCCATCCCAAATATGAATGAAAAATGCTAACAAGTGCTTTGAACTAACATAAGCTAATTAACAAAATGTAATGTTGAGAACTTTTTAGTAATAATTTCCCAATAATTTCGGTCCACACTTTTACTTACTTTCAAATGTTAGTCCCCAAACTAACCTTGGATCCTGGTTTTGGACGAATTTAGCATTTTCCAGCCAAATGTAAGTGAAAAACACTGAACAAAGAAGTGCTTTGAACTTACATGTTGCATCCGAACATGTTATAGTTCTTTGCCAAAACTTAGGGCACGAATGATCCCTTGAATATATTTGTAAGAAATAGAAATTTTATTTATTACCTGGATGAGTTTTGAGCGATGATACTTGGCGTTTGATAATGGCGCAAAATTTATAGCTACAAGTAAATTTATTTTATAACGGCACTTAAAATTTCTCCGCCTTTAAAGCTCTTCTCCATTCATCAGCGGTGCGACAACCAATGAGGGTGGTGGTGGGTGGCGTGATGGCGGTGTGGGTTGTGGGCGATAGTGTGGTGGTTGAAAGGGTGGCGATGAAGCGGTGGCGAGATGTGGCAGTGGTGGGAGGCGAGGATGAGCAATAAAAAGAGTTTTTATTTCTTTTGTTCAAGAAATAGAAAAGTAGAAAAAATTTTAACTTCTCATTTCGCTTCAAAACTATTTTTGACTAAAAATTTGTTCTGAAATAGAAAACGAATTCGTTACTAAATATAGATTTTATTCTAAACTTGTTCTCAAGACAAAAAAATAGATAAACAAAATAGTTAGTATCATGTGCTACCAAGTATTAGCCCTCATAAAATTTTCCAATGTAGTAGTCAATAGCTGTTACAACTTTTCATCATCTCCATGGTTTACCTTTATTCACAAGGTTCTGCACACTTTGAAGTTAGATTAACAATCAGATCCGTTTGTATGTAGATGAAGTACTAATACTCCTAATAAGGTAAATGTTTGCCTATGTATCATATCGGGAAATTGAAACCAATTAAAAGGAACTCCACTTCATATGACCGTGTTTTTCTTATTCTTAGAATTGTCCTCTTCCCCTTGTTTACAAGCTAAAACGTACCTAACGACTCTATTCCAGAGAGAATGATCCAAGTTTGCATTAACAAAGATGACTGAACAATAAGAACAAACCCAATGAGGTTGCTGCAGGGAGTAGTTTTAGGGTTTTGTATCACGAGCATACCTAGTGGTACATAGACATAATTTATTGAGAGCTATTTTTAAGATGCCATTCGAAGAAAGTTTGCAGACTTCTCAGTGCACTATTTCCATCTTGTCATCTTTAATCAATGCCTTAAAATTCGAGACATACCCTGTAATGCTTGCTTACTAAGTGCTTTGGGACTAATTTTTAAATCTAGATTCAATACAAAAACTACTTGCTTGAACTAGTCTATGTCGAAAGTTCAAATGAGATTATGACACAAAGCTCTCTAAAAGCTTTGTCTTAGTCCCAGGGAATAAGAAACAACAACCCAATATTGGTTGTGTCATCTTCCTCTCAGGACAAACAGAATTTGAGAACAAAGACAGGACAATTTATTTTGGTTTTGATGGCAAAATATCTGAGGATACAACAAGACAATCCTATTTTGGTTTTGAAGGAAGGCTGCCTTTCCAAATATTTTAAATTCTTAACTTTTTGTTTTCTCTCTTTTTTGGAGTTTAGGGCTAATTCCATTCATCAGCATTAGCACACAGTATAGTTGCAGTCACACACAGCACTTTGTTAAAAAAAAGGTTTTCTCTTCAGAACTTTTTTTGTGATAATCTAACAAATGAATCTTCAAAAGATACATTGAGGCTATATCCTAGAAGACAGCGAGGTGAAAGTAAATAGAAAAGCCAAGACATGTTAAAAAGAGGCTTCAATTGTCTCACCATCCAACGAATCAGGCTTATATGCCGCATCACTTGTGTACACTCAACCACGACGCGGACCTCCTCGTCAAGAGCTCTTGTCCCGCATTGATAAAGCAATGAACTAAGGAAAAAAATTGAGAAGAAAGGACATAAGGACCTCATTCAATGGACCATGTAAGGACATGTATCAGGCTAGTGGAGCTTCTCATGGTTTTGTTAGCTTTTAACTTCTGATAATTTCTTCAATTTTCTCCATTTGGGTTTTGGAGGTGGAAGAGTTCTATTTTTAACACATTGAAACCATACACAATTTTGATATTTCAAGTTTATTTTTGTCGTTGTTCAGATTTCGAAAGCTTTCTTAAACTTACGAGCAGGGTACAAAAAAAAACACTTAAAAGGTACAGTAGAAGTTCCCGAGTAGGATCGAAATATTTTGGCTAGACTGGCCCACTGGTCAAAGGACTCAAAGCCCCTTGATATCTTTAACTTGCTCTTTCTTCATACCCACTTCCGCTCTAAGTGGTCTTATAAAATACTAACCTTATCTAATTGTCTCTCTCATATATAGTAGTACTCCCTGGTTTCTTTAATCTTGCATGAGTGTGCAAGGGATTTGCTTTATTAAGGGAAAACACTGTCAAAATTATATCCATAAACATACTAGAATAATTTAGTTTTCAACTTTTTTGCGATACACGAAAATCCCAAACTATGCCACGGTAACACATTTAATTCTGCATACAATACATTTGTCCATGGGCATTTCTTTTCTTGATTTGGTCGCTTGTTGTGAAATTGATTGTTGTTCCATGCCTGGGCTCAAGCTCCGCTAATGAAAAGTGGAAAATGGAACAAAATATTAGTTTCATCTAGGGGGTATAGAACCTTTAATCGAATTGTGGGATAAATATATCACATTAATGCGGTAATAGTTTGAGATTTTTTCACATGTAAAAAAAGTTTAGGGTAAATTTGTTATGTTTCAGATAGTTTAAAGTTTTTGGTGGTGTTTTCCCTTTTATTAAAGTATAAGAGAATTGAAAAAACCAGAAAATACGTTTCTATGGACTTGGTCCATGGTTTTTGTTGATTTTCTGGTGACAAATGGTTGAGAGGATCGGGGAGAGGGACCCACTAGAAGAAGTGAGTACCTAACGATACTTTTACACAACTTTGACTAAGCGACTCGAAGAAAGCAATTTGAGACCTCATCCATATCTCCACGAACATAGGCGTGTTTGGCGGCGGCGAACCCGAATGTTCAGGTTCATTCTTTTTTCGCCGGTCAGTTGCACCGATTGTTGTTCCATGCTCTGGCTTCAAGCTGTGCTTAGTGGAAAAACGGAACAACGATATTAGTTTCATCTGGGGTATGGAACCTTTATCTGTAGTCGTTAACTGACCAAATCTTTGATCGCCAAAACCTTCAAGTTTGGGCCTCACTGGAATCTCCTTGCAAAATAAGATTAAGATGATTCGCACCAAGAATTTGAGAAAACATAATTGAAAGAGAGAGTTTGGAATGAGTTACCTTTGTTGAAATGCGCAAATGAAGTACCTATTTACAGTGAAATTTTGGAAACAAAGGGGTATGATGCATCTCAAAAGGGGAATGATTCATAGGATAAGCGAAAATGTTGTGAAAGGGCTCAAAAATGCTGGACAAAACTGGATGCGTGCCAAAACCGGGCTTTGAAAAGCCCGGGACGCCTGAAACGAGCTGGGGACCGCCCAGGCCCATGCAGCCGCGAGCAAAGGTCATGTACGGGCGGGCTGGGCCGGTCACGCCCCTTATGGCCCAGCGTTGAACGGGATACGCGGTGCCCGTCCGATTGATTGGCGACTGCTGCCCGGCGGCTGCCAACTTTATTTTGTTCTACAGGTCAATTGAGGCTCAGACCAAATTTTAGGTGACAAGATCGGATTATGTGGAAAAAGCAGAACGAACCATCACAATTTGGGTCCACGGGGACCAGTGGACCACTAGAGAAGGAATTGAAAATCACCATTAGAAAACGCGGCAAAAGACAACGTAGTGCTTCCTCTTTTCTGCAAAACTCTGTTGTGGTCTTTTGGTTTCTCCAATCTTGGATCTCAACATGTCATTAAAATGCTTCATCTGGACCTTGGGACGTCAAGAAGCTAGGGACAGGGTCAAACAAAAATACTGTCCCAACATGAAGCAAATGTGCAGGACGACAAGTTAAAAATAAGAAATGTATCCTGGAAAGCCCATCCGATTAGAGGGACATGTCGCGGAGGCCTCTAGTGACGATGAACTCCTGGGCAAAGCTATCAACCACCGCCCCACTAGAGAAGGAACTGAAAAATCACCATTAGAAAAGCGACAAAAGACAACGCAGTGCTTCCTCTTTTTTCTGCAGACTTTTTTGGTGTTTCTTTTGGTTTGTCCAATCAGTTTACAAGTAACGGTGGGAACTCAGTGGCTTCCCGGAACAAAACCTTAAAACGTGTCCGAGACTCAGTGTCATGTCGTGAAAACGTACAAGAGACGACGAAATCCCTTTGAGCTGCCTCCGTTTTCTCCCTTCCACATTCAGACGACAATGGCAACTGACTTAATTTACGCACTTAATTTACGCTCCTAATCTTGTCATGGGAATTGTCCTATCAGCCTTGAATCTATTGTACATATGTCAATTCAATCATAAACTTTCAATTTTTCCAATCGAATCTTAAACTTTTGTGCAAAATTCGTCGATGAGGTAGCTGTATGCCAAGTAGAATGACCAAATGATAATTGTACCACCACATGACCACACAAAGGGTCACCCAGGCCCAAGATCGAGCTCCCTCACCAAATCTAGTGAGGTGACTCTTGCCTACAGGCTACCGCCAAGACTTCTACACAAAATAAAGGAAAGAGAAGAAAGAAAAAATAGAGGAAAAGGAAAAATATTTTAAATATTTATTAAACATAATAAAAAATATTAAAAAATATTTATATTAGTACCCCAGTATTGATATCAGCGATTTTAAGACCTATATTAATAAAATGGACTGAATTGGTATCAATATAAAAGGTTTAAAGCTAAGTTGATCTACATTTGCAAAATGCGCGCCTCCGCCGCAAAATGCAATATGTGGCACTCAGTTGTTGACCAAGACCATGCAAGCGGTAGGGAAGAGGGAAAAACCGAGAATTTAGCCTCGCCAACCCACGTTATCTTCCTTTCTTGTCGGCAGCACCCAGACCCTCTCCTCCTTCTGTCCTTTTTTGCACAACGCCGCGATCTCACGCTGTTCCATCCCGCCAGTGACTCCCTTGCTTAACACTTGGCTCGTCTCGGATCGCGGGAGGCCAGCCAATAACCAAAAGTGCATGAATGTGTTGTTGAGGTGCTGGTTGCTAAAATGCGTGCGTGCTCGAGGTTGAATGACGCCAATACTGGGCGGAATCCGTAGACGTTGCAGAAGTCAGATTCGGTCACGGATTGACCCACGGTTTTTGCCAAATTTATACAATATTGTGTAGTATGAATTTCTTGGGGGCTTTCTTCACGAAAGTCGCACCTTATTCTTTGTTATATAACATACCTTAATTCTGAGTTTTTTCCGACTTCATATGACTATATTATATTTGATAAACACACGATTTTAAGTCGGTTTTTCAAAAACCGTACTGACCTTACACGATTATGATTTTCTACAGAATTTTTGGCAAGGAATTTGACAAGTGTTCTCCATGAAAGTTGTAGATTACATCTTAAACTATAACATATAAAGTTTCCATGATTTTTAGAGCTCATTGAACCTGTGATATGTCTATCTTTCTGTCCGCTTGAGTTCTGGAATTAAATTACTGTTTTCTGGTTTGTCCGAATTGTTTGGAATTGTATAAGCCAAACTGGGTTTGAGTTCTTCACTTAGAAATGTTCCTCTGGTCTCGCCTACATTGTGTTAAAATTTCGTAATTTTGAAACTGATTTACTTAGGTAATGATAGTGATTTCCGAAGGCATGCAAATTGCCTTTTATGGGGCAATTTTGGGATTCTAGATGAAATTCCTTTTTGTGACCTGTCTTTAAGATTTGTATTGCCGACTAACCATTTTATAACATTTCTATGATTTATAAGTGGATGAAGGTTAGTTAGTTCTGAACTTGAGTTGTTTCCTTTAGCATTAGCAAAAAGAATGATATTTTAAATTGATTATTGAACTGTCTTGCACCATGAGTGTGGGACTGTCTCCGTCGGTCCCCTAATGACAATGCCCCAGGAGTTGAGATGCCTGGAGGGGGTAATTGGGTTCCTCCGAATGCCTGGGGGTAGCTGGGTCCCCGATGACCTCGTGATCAAGGAGGGCTGAGAGATACATGAGGGGGTAACTAGGTTCCCGGATGCTTGGGGTGTAACACGGTTTCCCGGAGTCCTCGCGATGCCGTGTAGGTGTGAGATGCCTTCAAAGGGTGGATAACGGGGTTCATCGGAAGATGGTGCCAGCTAAGTTTTGAACCAAAAAGTGATAATTAGTATTGCTCGTTTCACTTTGCGTTGGTTTACAGGCCCCAAGATGTCTTCCTTTTAATACCAATTTACTAGTTTGGTTTTGAAGAAGGTTCTTAGACAAGTTGATCTTAAAAATGATTTCCTTATATTTTATATTTGGAGTTTTCCTCGCATGTGCAGTGATAGGTTTATATGGCATAGACTGGTAAACATGTTACTTGCTCGCTTTATGCTCATTGGTTGTCGACTATCCTCTTTTAGATTAGTAGCCATGCCGATTCTGCTTGCCTCCACCTCAATTAGCTATATGTGTCCCTGTCGTTTCTCAATCATATTACTGAGTTTGTGGATCCTGATTTCTCAAGGTTGTTTTTTTGTGAAGTGCATGCATTCTGACCGTAGACATAAGATCCCTAGGGGGTCCAGTGCTCCCTGGGTTTCATACCAGTGTACACACGAGAGTTGGAGGGTGACTAGTGGGACCTCTCCTACATTCGGGAGATGACGCAGCTAACGTAGTAGTAGTGGGGTAGAGTGAGGCGGGAACGGGAGGATGGTGGAGTAGCATTTTTGGAGACCAGGCAATGATTTTGGACATACAATGGATGATGGATAGGTGACATTGTATATATGTGCTTTTACAAATTGGGAGGATATGACTGATGGAGATTTTAGTGTAGCCAGGGACAACAGGACCCTTTTTGTTCCCAATGTACCCCGACCTATGCCGCCTAAATACATAAATAAGAAATGAAAATGAGAATGGCTGGTTCATATCTCTCGTGTGTTCCTTGTATTTTATATGTCCTGGGTTGTTCTTTTGACCATATACACTTTTGAATGCATAAAAAGTGAAATGATACATTAACTATGTTAGACATGACGTACTGGGGACGCCACATTCAACCTTATGCCTCTAACAAGGGCTCAATCCTCGTCAAATATTTGGCAAGGCCGCGACCTCGTCGGATGCGGTGAGATGGGGCCTCACCTACGACTTGCCGGATTGAGCCTCACCCCCAAGACCCGCCGAGGTCATGCCTCGCTGAATCTAGTGAGGCTAAGCCTCCCAAGTGATTATGGGGTTGCAACTTTCGACCTCGTCGGATGGCGCAAGGGTAGCCTCATTAATTGGGCTAGGCGAGGCTCGCCTTCATAATCCTCGGCAAGGGCTCAAGCCTTGCCAAGGTTATACCTCACCTAGTTGCTAGCAAGGCTCAATCCCTCGCCCTAGCCTTGCGGAGGCCACAAGATTGCAGCCTTCGACCTTGCGGCCACCAGCGAGGGGTAAGGGACCTCGCCCGACACTAGCTAGTCACACAGAAGAAAGGGAAAGAAAAAAGAAAAAAAAAAGAAAAGAAAAGAATTTTTTAAAAAAAATAAATAAAATGTGAAAAAATATTATTAAAATTTATCACATCATCGCTTGTCCACGTCGGCAATGTTTACCCAAAATTAGATAGAAATGACTGAATTGACATAAAGACAATAGTTTTAGGACTGAATTAGACTTAAAGAAATTTCTAATTAAATTGACACTAATAAAATTAATTTAAGACTTTTTCCGCACTTTTCCCTTCAAAATCTCTATCCATTTTAATTGCATTTCTATACCCCATCTCGAAAGGGAGGGTGATACAATCATATATGCTTAGAACGGCCTTGAGCTAAAGAGGCGACACTGAAGATGACATCATCGAGGGAAACCCTTGTAAGAAAGATGGGTACTCACACGTTACTCCCTTGAACAATTAACTTTCGTTGTAGTCATTGCCCTTTCCTTTTGGATAAACAATAATTATTTCTTCAAAGTGGACTAACCCATCTTCTTGACCAGAATAATCTCTGATAATTTTTGTTTAGCATCATCACTTATGCAATCTTTCTATTTTCTTTCAACTTCATTAACCATGTAATAGAGATTATATTGATAGAAGAAAAATGAGCAAACCATTTTCAGGTAACATTTAACAACTAAACAGACGGAAAAACTGGCGATTGCCAATAAAAATAAAAACTCTAAAAGGTAACCCGTAATTTTCCAAAGTTCGGGGGCCATTGGGCAACGGTGCCAAAGTTGGAGGAGTTCATCACTAACATTTGAAAGTTCAAAAGTTTTTGCAATTTGGAGCGTATTATATTAATAAGTGTCCTTTCATGAAAGCACCTGGCAATTCTTGAAGACAATTTCCTAAGATTAATGGGGCCAACGTGGGAACTAAGCAACATGCTACCTATCACTATCATGGATTAAGACAGGCATTATGCAAGTCTCATTTATGGACACGTGTAATTCATAAACACGTCCGTCGTCCATGTATGACATGTTACTGTTCATATTTCCGCTGATGAGGGTCTAAAGTTCTTCACACGTCCATCCAAAACCATCAAACACGCGTTAATTCCCCCTTTAAATACAAACCTTAAGCAAGCATATTCTCAAACAAACACTAATCTCTCTCTCTCTCTCTCTCTCTCTCTCTCTCTCTCTCTCATATAGAATGGGAAACTGTGCAGCTTCTCAAAACACAAGAAATGGTGGCCTTGCCATGACCACCCATCACCATAACTGGTCATCATTATCTCCTCCATCCACTCTCAAGGTCATTCACATGGACGGGAGACTGCAAGAGTTCACTCAAGACATCAAGGCTTCTCACCTCCTCTCCCAGAACCCTAACTGCTTCCTCTGCAGCTCAGACTCCATGTTCATCGACTCCATAATCCCTCGAATCCACGAAGAAGAAGACATCTGTTTGGGCCAACTCTATTTCCTCTTGCCTCTCTCCATGTCCCAAGTCCCGCTCTCTTTCCGAGAGCTGTGCATGCTCGCCATCAAGGCCAGTGCCGTGCTTGAGAGCAGCCTGAGTTTGAGGAGAAGGAAGGACAGAGTTTCGTCAGGGGCAGGTCGTCGGAGATGGGGTCAAGCTCCGACCAGGTTCGATGCAATGAGATTGGACTTGGCTTAGAGCGGCTGAAAGATTGAGTTGTGAAAGCGAGAACTGAATAGATGACAGGAGGAAGAGCTTGAGCAAAATGCTATAAGCTCTTTTGTTTTGCTTTGTTTTTGTTTTGTTTTTGGGATGCTTCTTTCGGTTGTCCTAAAATTATCAAGTCTTTTTAGTGAAACATGAATTACGTCTCAATGTTTCAGCCCAACTACAATTACTTCTATTATTATCATCATCATGGTCATCATCATCCTGGTCATTATTATTATGTCACAATCATCACAGTTATCATCAGAATCTTTCTTGGACTGGAAAGAAAAAAACGTTGCATGTATGAAAAGAAGAAAAAAAATACTAAACCTTCTATGCTATATAGCCCATGATAAGAAATGGGGGGTACAAAAAGGTTCGAAAAGATATATGATTTGATCCATAATAGAGGGATTAAAAAAAACTTTCTCGCACAGTCCATTCACGTGCAGAATTACTTTTTACTTTAGCTAACTATAACCCAGGAGACCACTTGTGCTATGATAATTGAATATTAAACTCTTGTCCAATTAAGTTTAAAGTGCGAAGATATGATTTGACAATCGTAATATTAGCTATTAAATATTTATGTACAGTTAAAACTGTAAACATTCAAGAAGAGTTATTTTATAAACCTACTTGCGGATGACATTAGATAGAGAGCTGTGTTGTTTTCTTAACTTTGAGCTATCTTATTTGTCACTCGAGTCCAAAAGTCTCACGTATAATTTAAGTGAAATATCACCACATTAAGTGGCGATTTTCAGGCAATACTATTAAAAATCACAAACTAGTATGTCGTAACATATTTACATCAAATTAATTTTCATCTAATGAAAAAAATCAAGCTGGTACCCTCGACCCAAATCTACCTTCCGTTTCCATCCAATGTTCTATTAAAATGCATACGTGTCAATATACGTGTATTTTCCATGTCGGATGTCATTCTTTACATGAACGTGTTGCAATTGTCAATCCATTCAGATTTGGCTTTCTCCTCATATGCACTTTAAGAGATGGCATATTTGGGTCAGTAGTACCGGTTTGAGATTTTTTAAAAATGAAAATTACTAAAGGTGAATGAATCATGGGATACAAGTTTTAGAATTTTGGTGAGATGAAAATTAATTTTGGGGTGCCGCTTTGGAATTTTTTATGGTATTAGTCCAAACATATATATCAATTATTTTTCAGCTTTTTATGATTGTTTTTTGACTTTAAACGAAACAAAGTCAAGCGCGATAAGCATTGGTCCAAGGCATGCTAGGCTGAGAAATTCCTTAGGTTTTTCGTTGTTGGGTGCTTTTAGACCTTTCTCTTTTTTTTGCCGGAAATGCTTCTACACCTAAATGATGTCTGTCCACACTGTCTTTATAAGTTTGGTACTGTAGATTCAATGTCGTGGGTACTCTATACCTAAATCTAGCATTTTGGTATTACTATAAGCTCAAGTAGAGGGCAGCGAGGGGCACGAGGAAGTAATTAAAATGATTGTTTGGCTGCCTTAAAGAATGCAAAAAGACATATCTAGATCCTAATATTAATTTAATGGGGACATTGGTGATCGCCGGCCATAAAATTCTAAACCTTTAGGTCGGTTCATTACACAAATTTTGAATATGAATTTACAAAGAAGTGTGGATTTTATGTTAAGGCAATTGGGTTTAGCGAGGGACCGCGGCTAGGCTAACGGTCACTGTCATTCTTGACAATAGCGGAGAATGTCCAGCTACATATCCCAAATTTAGCAAGAGAGGCAACCGAGAGTTCAACTATGGTCCTTTTCGTCTTATTTTAGCCAATTTTTTCTGCCTAATAATTTAGCTTAGATTACATGCAAATAACTTTGTAAGTCAAACTTTTATTAGAATGATTAGTCCAAAAGTTAAAACTAATAGGTGAAGGAAAATTGCATGTGTAGAAAGAGCACATAAGTCCAGTAGACAAGTGATGTGTGACACTTTTAACATATTTCTGCTCGTGTGAGCTATTATCACGAACAATATGTGGAATTTGACGAACAGGGGGCCACATGCGTGTAAATAACTAGGATAGAACCTAGCTCTAATGTTATGTTAGAACATCCAATCCAAGGATATACACAATTAAAGGGAGATACGGATAATCTCATAGGTATGTGCACAATCACAAGAGATATGGAGAATCAAGAGAACTATCCTAATTAATTCTATCAACTTTAAACCCAAAAACAAAACAAAAACAAAATTCAACACATCTCTTACAGATAGCGCTATTATACTCCCCTTACCCAAAAAAATGACAAGTAAAACACAAATTACGTGCCTATTTTATGTCAATCAAATAGTTCTCATTATGACAATAATATATATAGATGAAATTTCCGCAGAATTTTTTTTCAGTAGAAATGTGCTATAACTACTGGAGCCAATTCTTATTCATGGTTCCACACTGTGTTAAGTTAATTTCACAATTAGATAGGCCAATTAAAGCATACGTATCGTAATTGATCATGTAGGAATGGTAAATTAAAATAGAACACGTTGATTATCTAGTAAGTAATACGGCATAATCTGCATGCCTTATCTCATTAAATAATACATGTGGCTCTTTTCAACTAGTGAGTGGTCCGCTACTCAT
The DNA here is from genome assembly GCA_024733475.1 of Syzygium grande. Lineage (NCBI taxonomy): Eukaryota > Viridiplantae > Streptophyta > Magnoliopsida > Myrtales > Myrtaceae > Syzygium > Syzygium grande. Next base: position 10,544,574 of record JAMXDD010000011.1, read on the forward strand.
GACATGTTTGATATACTATTAAATTCGTATATAGTCTCCAAACCAAAAGTTATATAATATATAAGAATATTACATAAAATTCCATGGAGTTGCGTATAGGTGAAAACGGGACATGCTAAATCTTATGCATATTGTAGAATTTTAGCGTGTTGTCTGTAAAATATTATTAGAAAAGAAACTTGTTTTTGAAATTTTCAAATAAATAATAGAGTGAAAAGCATCACATACAAATTGTTTACAACAATTCCCGCAGAAATAATTACCTAATCAATTCTAAACTTATTGTATGTATACCGATCCAAATTTAAATATTTCAATTTCGCCAAGTTGGTTTAAATCTTTGCGTGAAATTTCAAGATAGTCATTCTGATTAATTTTGCTTAGAGTCACTATCGTGGCGATTTGCTCATCAATGGCTGTCTTACGATTTTCAATAAAAATTAACCAAAATGGCTATATTGAAATTTCGTACAATGATTTAGAATTAAATTGGAAAAATTAAAAAATTTAGGACTCCATTAACATCTATACAGTATATTTTGGGTTGATAGGACAAGTAGCCTCAAGTTTGTTGACAGGTACTAAGGAAAAGAAATTGAATAAAAGAATTTTTCAGAGAGAGATTACTCCCAATAATCGTAGTCGTACCAGCAATATATGGCCTACTTTTTAAAGAAGGCAAAGACTTCGACCATGACCAGATCGAGGGTCTTCTTATTCTTATCCGATCCACTTTTAGAATACACATTAGACTAAGGGCCGTTTGGTAATGTGCCAAATAGTGAAAATTTCTGTTCTTTTATTCTAAAAAATAGTTTGAGAGCAATCACGTTTGGTTAACTTTTTGTTCATGGGCACATTTTTACAAAAATTTGTGCTCAGAAATAGTTTTGGAAGAGAAACAAGAAGTAAAAAAAAGTTACTTTCTTATTTCTCGGCACAATTTTGAGAATGAGTTTTTTTTCTTTTTTTTTTTTCTTTTCTTCTTTGTGTTGTTCTTCCCCAGGCCGTGGTTGGGCGGTTTGGTGATCGCCGGCCGCTGATCGGGCCATAGCCGGGGCCCGGCGAGGCGTCATGGCCCTCGCCGGCCACCGACAGAGGCGAGGGTTAGGGCTGGACCCTCGCCGCCTGGGCGAGGCGGGCGGCTCATTGTCGCTCGGCCCCTCGATCTAAGGCGGTGGTGTGAGGTAGGCGGCTAGGGCGGCGGCAAGGGCCGCAACGCCCTGGCCTGTGGCCAATCGCCGGTGCCGACAATCGACCATGGCCAAAGAAGGGAAGGGTAGAAAGAAAAAAAATTAAAAAATTAAAAACTTTAAAATAAATTAAAATATTATTAATTAAAAGAAATTTTGTGTAGTTACCAAAGGTATTTCTGTTCGTTTCTATCCCAAGAATAGAAATTTTGGACAGTTACCAAACGCTTTCAAATGCTCAGAAATTGTTTCCGGGCATAAAATAAAAAAATTATTTAAAGTAGAAATAGTTACCATGCAAGACAAAATGATTGTCGTGTCTTGACCCCTAAGTCAAAAAGTTTCCGCACATATTTTAGGATAAGCAGACCAAGAATCATAAAACTTGTCATAAAAGTTTAATTAAATTTTAAAATTTTTAAAAAGTATAATTAAATTTTAAAATTTATAAAATTAGTAAAATCAAGTCTTTTCATTAAATTCGTTTAAAATGACTAGAGAAAAAAAGCTTATACAATTTTTTATAATTTTTTTCTCTCCTACATGACGCCGACATGCTAAGACATGAAGGATTAGGCTAAATCGACATCACTTAGAGCAAATCTCATTTTCTGACCCAAAATTTACTTAATTAGATTAAAAAGATAAGCTAAATTTAAAAATAAATTAAAAAAAAAGGAGGAAGGAAGGTAATCCAAGCGAGGGATTGGAGGGCCCACATCGTTGCCACTGCACCATTGCCGAAAAGGGTCAGCAATGGTGGGACGATGGCTGGTAGTGGTCGGCTGCCCTCACAGACCGATGGTAGGCCCTCGCTTGACTTTCCTTCCTTCCTTTTTTTTTTTACTCTAATTTAAATAAAATTTGGGTTAAAATTGGACCAAAACGACATTGATTTAGCTTTATCCTTCTTGTTTTAAACTTTTAACCATGCCAGCCCCACATAAAAAAAAGAAAAAAAAAACTATCTCAATAATTTTTGTTAGCCAAGTCAAACGAATTAACGGAAAACTTTGACTGGATCAATTTAATAAGTTTTAGAATTTAATTGTACTTTTTAAAAGTTTTAGTCCTTAACAGCATTCGTGAAAAGTTTTAGGATTTCCGGTGCACTTATTTCAATATTCTAAGTTCCCTCAGCAGTGCTACGTAAGAATTGTGCACGTCATCAAAGTCTAGATGTTCAGAGTTGGGCATGCATGGGTTGCTTCCTGGGACTTGCACTGCAAGGACCTTCTAGCAACCTTTGAGCGTCAAAAGGAAAGACTTGGGGATGTGGGTCTTTGTCAGGCCGTCCACTATCGCTTTGTATCCTGTTCTTCGTTTCATTGTCCATGAGAATCCGAGTAAACTACATCTTTCTTTGCTTTTTTTGGGCCACACCGAGTTATAAAGTCGTTCATTCGTCAATCCAAAACTCTCAAACACGCCTTCATTACCCCATTAAATACCCACCCATATCCAACACTTTTGGCCAAACAAACATCAATCTCTCTCTCTCTCTCTCTCTCTCTCTCTCTCTCGCACATTCAGAATGGGCAACTGTGCAGCTCCTCAGATCACCAGAAATGGTAGCCTTCCCATCACCATCCATCACCAGAGCTGGTCATCATCATCTCCATCCACGGTCAAGCTCATTTACATGGACGGAAGGCTGCAAGAGTTCACTCAAACCATGAAGGCTTCTCACCTCCTCTCCCAAAACCCTGACTGCTTTCTCTGCAGCTCGGAGTCCATGTTCATTGACACCATAGTCCCTCAAATTCATGAAGAAGAAGACCTCTGTTTGGGCCAACTCTATTTCCTCTTGCCTCTCTCCATGTCCCGAGTCCCGCTCTCTTTCCGAGAGCTCTGCTTGCTCGCCATCAAGGCCAGCGCCGTGCTCGAGAGCAGCTCGAGTTCGAGGAGAACGAAGGATGGAGGTCCATCAGTGGCCGCTCATGGGAGACGGTGTCGAGCTCCCACCGGGTTCGACGCCCCGAGACTAGAATTGGGTCAGAGGAGCCGAAGAATTGAGTTGTGAAAGTGCATGAGTATGAGATGATGTGGGAATCGAATAGATGACGGAACGAATAGCTTGAAGAATATGCTAGAAACTCTTTTTCTTTTTTCTCTGTCTTTGTGTGAACAACTCTTTTCTTTGGTTGTTCTAAAATTAACGACTCTTTTAAGTGAGACTTAACATATGTCTCATTGCTGTTAGATTTGTGATCGGTCTGATTATGAGTAGCCCAATTATAATTCTTTCAATTATTAAATATCGTCATCGTCATCAATCACAATCATCGTAACTATTATTATTATTATTATTATTTAAAGTAGCTTTATTTAGTTAAGTAATAATAAAAGCCAACAATATTTCACCTCATCAAAGGAAAAGAGCCGAAACTCTTATAGGGGCCTCCACGGCATGTTCCCATCCTTTGAGACAGACTCCATGGATATGTTTTTTATTTTAATTTGTCGATGCCCGTACACTTTATATCCACAATTTCCACCATATCTTTTTCTTCCCTAGCGAGACGGATTACTCTCTAAAAATTGCCCTCTGAAGGATTTACATTTCGATAATCCTGAGATCCGGACAAGAATCAAGATGAAGTATTTTAATAAATTGCTTAGGTCCTAGTTAAGTAATCATAGAAGCCAGAAATATATTTCATGATAAGGACATGAGAGGTGTAAAAGAGTGCGAAGAATAGTACTTAATTGGGAGAAAATTGTCTAAAAAGTCCTAAACCTATTGCACTTTTGCTAATTTAGTCATAAACCTTTTAAGTTTGCCAATTTAGTCCTAAACCTTTTCACTTCTTGCAAATTTAGTCATAAACATTTTTACTTGTTGCCAATTGAGTCCAAACCGGCCGGCGCTAACGTGGCTGCCTGTAGGCGCTGGCCGTTCGGGCAATGCTGACGTGGTAATTTTTAAATATTTTTTTTTAATTTTTTAATCTTTTTTTATGCTTTTCTTTCCTCCCCTGGTCCCCGGGATCGGCCGCAGGCGCAGTCGGTGAGGTCGACCTCGCTAGCCTCTGGCAAAGCTCGTCCTCACTGACCACTAGCGAGGGTGAACCTCGCTCGTCGCTACCAAGCCGACCTCGCCTAGCTAAGGCGGAGCCGACCTCGCCACCGCTGGGAGAGGTGAAACCTAGCGACGCCGAGGTCGGCCTTGCCTTGGCTAGGCAAGGTTGGCTTAGCAGCGGCGAGGGAGGCTCGCCCTCGCTAGTGGTCGGTGGGTGCGAGGTTGGCCTGGCAGTAACGACAAGGCTCGCCCTCGCCAGCGGCCAACCAGGGCAAGATTCACCAGAGGCGGCGAGGTGGACCTCGCCAAGCCTTTGGTCACCGGTTTTTCCGAACCGACCAGGAGGGGAAGAAGGCAGAAAAAGAAAAGAAAGAAAAAATTAAAAATATTAAAAATTTTGAAAAAAATATTTAAAATTGCCATGTCAACGCCGGCCAGCAAAAATTTGCCGGATAGACTTGATTAGCAAGAAATGAAAAGGTTTAGTGGCAAACTTGAAAGGTTTAGAATTGAATTAGCAAAAGTACAATAGGTTTAGGACTTTTTGGACAGTTTTCCCACTTAATTGGTGTTGAAAATATCTCATGATATTCCATTTCTTGAGCTTTTTATATAGCCAAGAAGAGAGAATTTCTCACTTTTATATGTGGTGCGTAATTTTTGTTAAAATGAAAAGGATATTGCAAGTACCAGAAAAGGAAAAGAGCTAATAATCTTTCTTATGCTATATGACCCATGATAAGGAATGGGCTTATAGAGAGGTTGGGAATAAAGAATGATTGGCCGATAAAAGAGGAATTTAAAAAATAAGTACTTCTATGCTCAGTTGGATTCATGTGAAGAATTAATGTTTACTATAGCTAATTATAACCTAGGTGACCACAAGTGCTATGATAATCGATTGTTAAATTAGTACCTAGTTAAGTTTAAAGGGCAATGGTTTAATTAGACAATCATACTGAATTAGATCTCAAATTTACACTTACAGTAGCAAATGCAAAAGTTAAGCATCATATGTTAGTCCTATTAACCACCTTCTTTTTTATTACTACGACGGTTGATGAATGTTTTTTTTCCCTTGATTTATTGCTTGATAGAATAAATTGTAGCCTTATTGGGAGATAGATGAGCACATTTTATTGAAATCACACAATTATTGGCTATTTAACTGTATTTCTGTGTTCGACAAAAAAAAACTGTATTTCTGTAAAGTAAAAAATGTACACGTTCAAGAAAAGCTAATTTAATTAACTCACTTGTGGATGATATTAGATAGAGACCTGTGTTGTTTCCTTCACTTTTGGGCATTGAGCTCTCTCGTTTGTCATTTTAGGAGTCACGAACATATGTACAAATTAGTAAGTTGGAAATTTTTAAAAGGGTTAATATCATGGAAATTCAAACTAGTACGCCTATGACAAATTTATCTCAAATTAATATTTTGACCACCAAAAATCTACAATTTGTACATTTGTGACAAATTTATTAAAAAGCTGGTACATTTGTGATAAATTTACCCTTTATTAATTTCCATTAAATTGAATTAATATAACGAAAAATCACAAACTAGTACACATGTAACAAATAGAGGGTAAAGCCCCAAATTGGTAAACCCATCAACTAACACGTGTCATCTAAGTCAATAATTTGACAATAAAATTTAACAGAATCTAATAGAGGGTAAATTTGTCACAGATGTATCAATTTGGAGTTTTTCGTGGTAAAAAAATTAGTTTGTAATAAGTTTATTACAAATATACCGATTTAAAGTTTTTCGTGGTATTAAGCCTTGTGAAAAAGAAGTATTCTGTCTACATTGCAATAATAATGGTGTGCTACTTGCTCAACTTTTCTACATGTATAGTTATTTTAAAGTATTCCACATCATTTAACTTATCTACGGGATTTATATACTTTTTATATGCTTGTGGTCCCCTTCTATGTATAAGATTAAACTTTTAGGTTAAACTTTTGAATATTGTATTAGAGCTAGGTTCTGTCCCAATTTATTTAGAATGTGAGGCCACCTCGTTTGTCTAATTCCACATGTAATGTCATCTCGCCATATTTTCCATGTTTCCTGGTTTTTTTTTTTTGCGCGAGTCCAAAAGTTAACCTAGAATTTAGGTGAAATACCACTTCTATGAATGGGACGATTATCCCAATTATATATATATATATATATATATCAATTGCTTTTTAGTTTTATTGTTTTTGCACTTTGAACGAGACAAAGTCAAGCGTAATAAGCTTCGGTCCATGGCATACTAAGCTGAGAAATTGCTTAAATCTTTCGTTGTGGGGTGCTTCTACACCTTTTTATTTTCGGCCAGAAATGCGACTAGACCTAAAAAGAAGACGCTTTCTTTTTCAGTTTGGCACCGTAAATTTAAGGTCGTGTGGAATCTATATATACTATCTAGAATTGGGTATTGATATATACTCAACTAGAAGGCAACGAGGGCACGAGGACGTGCTAAATTTAGGATAGTGTGGCTGCTTGTAACAAAGCAAAATGAAAAATTCTAATGGGGAATAGTTGATCACCGGCCAAAAAACCATTTAAAAAATTTAGGTCAGTTCATTAGGGAAATTTTGCATATGAATTATACAAACAAGTGTACCCAATCGGTTGATATTTTATTGATAAATTACCCCTTATATAAATAAAAATAATGCCCTAGTAAAAACTCCAGTCCTAATTAGCAGTAGATGAAAACTAGGTCGAAGCAATGCTAGAGCAATTGTGCCATTTTAAGGCTAATAAAGTCCGGGAGCTTGTACCAAGACCAAAAGATCATCACATGATAGGAACCAAATATTCTTTGCAATTATTGACCAAAAGAGCATGATGTTCTTCATGAATCTTCATCTTGTCCAGAGTTGCTTTGGTTGATGTGATTTTTCTCATATCAATCGAATTTCCTTAACAAAAAAGCAAATCACATATGAGATATTTTATTGATTAATTACCTCTTATATAAATAAAAATAATGCCCTAGTAAAGACTCCATTTCTAATTAGCAATAGATGAAAAATAGGTTGAAGCAATGCTAGAGGAATTGTGCCATTTTAAGGTTAATAAATTCCAAGAGCTTCTGCTGAGACCAAAAGATCATAACATGATAAGAACCAAATATTCTCTGCAAATATCGACCAAAAGAGCATGATGTTCTTTATGAATCTTCATTTTGTCCAGAGTTGCTTTGCCTATTGTGATTTTCTCATATCAATTAAATTTCCTTGACAAAGAAGTGAATCGCGTATTGGAATTTCATTCAATAGTTTTAACCCGTCATGTTTAGGATATCTCGCATCACGAATAAAGATCCCTGAGAAAATTTAATTTAAGGCCATGCTGGGAAGAACGAAACAAAAGGTCCAGAACATAAATATTTCCTGCCTAATTAATCGTAGTCATGTTGTAAGGCAACGCAAGACTTCATGTGCACGTTGGACCATGTCAAAAGTGCCCCTATTATAAGTTTTCCAAGCAGAACTACGTGAGAATCGTCCACGTCATCGGTCAAAGTCTACTAGATTTTCAGCGTGGGTCCCGCATATTGGTTGCTTCCTAGGAATTGCACCGCATGGGAAAGAACTTGGGATGTGATTCTTGTCATGTCGTTGTCGTCCACTACGGCTTTTGTGTCGTGTTTTTTAATTTCATTGAACATGTTCATCCCAGTGCATCACTTCATTTTTCTTGACTTTTTGGGCAATGCCGAGCAATAATGGAGAAAAATATTGAATGACTGGCAAGCATTATGTCATCTACAGTGAATTGTGATTTTTCTTCCTCAGCGTATGCTTGCGCGTTTGAAATGACTTGACCATTTTGTATTTCTATCGAATTACCATTGCCGGATCACTATGTGAGAAAGAATTTAGCGGATTCAATAAAGTGAACCGTTGGTGTCTGTGCCTTAATTCAGAAAATCAACACCATCCTTCTACTTTCTTTTTTATTCAAAATCATCCAAGTACTTTTAAAATTGTCATCCTAATCGATTGTGTGACGGAATTTGTTGATGTGATGTTTTTTTTTTGTTAGAAAAAAATCATCCAAGTACTTTCTTTTTTATTGATGTTTTTTCTGCTAACGTAATGTTAATATCATAGGAATTTGCTGATATCCTTTAACGATGTTAGAATTTTGTTGATTTGAAATATTTTGTACTTTTATCTTCAATGTTCTCCCTCTTTCTCCTTGTGGCTATCATCATTAATCATCTTCTTGTTCAACCTGAACCCTTCCAAATTCAAACTAAAACCAAAAAAATCTAGCATCCCCACCAATACAAATCCTTGACCAGCCATAGACTCCAGATGATATGGCTAAGCTCAACGAAACTCAAAGTTTAGGAAGGTAATATGTAATTTTCCCAAAGTAACGGTTTAGTGGGCAACAGGTGCCAAAAGTTGGGAGGGGATAATTTATAACTTTTCAAAGTTTAAAAAGACGAAACTTTTGTTAGATCTAGGGCAGAAACTATTATGTTTGGAGTTTTCGATCAATACACTTGGCACTGCTTTTCATAATACAATTTCTTATATTGGCGAGGTCGATGTCGAAAATACGCAATATGCAACCAATCACTCAAATAATTCTCATTTTATGGCACATGCGTAATTAATAAACACGTCCATGTATGACAATTGACATGCAACTGATTATATATGACACCGATGGGGGTCAAAAAGTTAGTCATACTTTAATCCAAAATTCTCAAACACGCCACAATTCCCTTATTAAATACCTACCCATTTCCAAACACATTCGCCAAACATACTCTCTCTCTCTCTCTCTCTCTCTCGCATAGAATGGGCAACTGTGCAGCTCCTCAGATCACCAGAAATGGTGGCCTTACCATGACCACCCATCACCAGGGCTGGTCATCATCATCATCTCCATCCACAGTCAAGCTCATTCACGTGGACGGAAGGCTGCAAGAGTTCACTCAAGCCATGAAGTCTTCTCACCTCCTCTCCCAAAACCCTAACTGCTTCCTCTGCAGCTCAGACTCCATGTTCATTGACACCATAGTCCCTCAAATTCATGAAGAAGAAGACCTCTGTTTGGGCCAACTCTATTTCCTCTTGCCTCTCTCTATGTCCCGAGTCCCGCTCTCTTTCCGAGAGCTCTGCTTGCTCGCCATCAAGGCCAGCGCCGTGCTCGAGAGCAGCTCGAGTTCGAGGAGAACGAAGGATGGAGGTCCATCAGTGGCGGCTCATGGGAGACGGTGTCGAGCTCCCACCGGGTTCGACGCCCCGAGACTAGAATTGGATCAGAGGAGCCGAAGAATTGAGTTGTGAAAGTGCATGAGTATGAGATCAATCTTTATTATTATGTCACAATCATCATAATTATCGTTAATATTATTATTTTAATACAAAGTAGCTTTATGTCGTGATAAGGACATGAGAGATGTCAAAGCGTGCGAAGAATAGTATTAAATTGGCGTTGCAAAGATCTCGTGATATTACATTTCTTGAGGCTTTTATACAGCCTAGACAAGGGAATTTCTTCACTTTTATATGTGGTGCTCAATTTTTGTTTGTTCTTGGGAGGGAAAGAAAAAGACATTGCATGTACCAAAAGAAGAAAAAAATACTAAACTTTCTATGCTACATAGCCCACGATAAGGAATGTAGATACAAAAAAGTTTGAAAAGCTAAAAGATTTGATCCATAAAAGAGGGAATCAAAAGAAAAAGAAACTTTGATGCTCAGTCCATGGAGAATTATTTTTTACTATAGCTAATTATAAACTAGGAGACCACTAGTGCTATGATAATCGATTGTTAAATTAGCTCGTACCAAATTAAGTTTAAAGTGTGACGGTCTAATTAAACTATTGTACTGAAGTAGATTTCAAATTTAGACTTACAACAGCAAATGGAAAAAGTTAGCCATCATATGTTAGTCCTGTTAACCACCTTCTTTTTTATTACTACGACGGTTGATGAATGTTTTTTTACCTTGATTTAATCCTTAATAGAATAAATTGTAACCTTATTGGGAGACGGATAAGCACATTTTTGAAATCACACAATGATTGGCTATTAAAATGTATTTCTGTATTCGAAAAAAAAACTGTATTTCTGTAAAGTAAAAAATGTACATGTTCAAGAAGAGCTAATTTAATTAACCTACCTGTGGATGATATTAGCCGGAGACCTATGTTGTTTCCTTCACTTTTGGCCGTTTAGCTCTCTCGTTTGTCATTTCATAAGTCATGAACAAGTGTACAAATCAGGAAGTTGGAAATTTTGAAAAAGAGGTATTCTGTCTACATTGCAATAATAACTATTGGCTACTTCGTTCCACTTTTCTATATGTATATTTATTGTTAAATTATCCCGCATCATTTAACTTATTTACGGGATTTATATGTTTTTATATACACGTGGTCTTTCTCCATCTACAAGCTTAAGCTATCAAGTTAAACCTTCGAACATGGTATTAGAACTAAGTTTTGTCCTAATTTATTTCGCTTGTAATTTATTATAAGTTATAACGCCCCCACATTTGTCGAATTCCACATGTAATGTCGTCTCCCCATATTTTTCATGCTTCATTTTTATTATAACGCCCCCACGTCTGCGCAAGTCCAAAAGTCTATGCTAGAATTTAGGTGAGATATTGTTGGAAACAAATGCGGAAAAACAAAAGATAGAACACAGGAATATACGTGGTTCGATCACAAGGTGATCTACGTCCACGGGCGAGGCAAGATAAAATTCCACTATAATCAAAGAGAGTATAGTTTTAAGAAGTCGAAAAACAATGACTAAAACTCATGGCTCACAAAACTCTCTGTAAACAAAATTTTTTTTGTACTACAATGAGAAAACCTAGTCGTAGTACAAATAGGGCTCCCAAAAATTTTCCTTGGGGGCTAGGCCCCCAAACCCTCCAAGATATTGGTTCGCTTCCTCCAGCTTGGGCGGTCCTCTATGGAGATTTGTTTGCTTGCTACAGGTTGGGCCTATCAGCTCAACCCTTCGCATCCGAACCAAATCTTAATTTTCTCTCAATTTTCAGGTCACACAAAAATATGTCAAGTCGGGTCATGAACCGAACTAAGTACATAAAATTCAAAGACATATTTAACAGATATCACTTTTATGAATGTGGCGATTTTCCATATATATATTTCTTTATTATTATTATTATTGTTTTTTTCACTTTGAACGAAAAAAAGTCAAGCGTGATAAGCTTCGATCCGTGGCATACCATGCTGAGAAATTGCTTAAATCATTCATTGTGGGGTGCTTCTATACCTTTTTTTTTCGGCCAGAAATACTACTAGACCTAAAAAGAAGAAGCTTTCTTTTTCAGTCTGACAACGTAAATTTAACGACATGTGTAATCTATATCTACTATCCAGAACTGGGTATTTGTATATACTCAACTAATAGGCAACCAACAAGGGCGCGAGGACGTTCTGAATGAAGGATTGTGTGGCTACCTGTAATAAAGCAAAATGAAAAGTTCTAATGGGGACTAGTTGATCACCGGCCACAAAAATTTCAAAAATTTAGGTCAATTCATTAGGGAAATTTTGCATGTGAATTTTACAAAGAAGTGTACACAATTAATCGATATTTTTATTGATTAATTACCCCTTATATAAATAAAATTAATGCCCTAGTAAAGACTCTGGTTCTAATTAGCAGTAGATGAAAACTGAGTCAAAGCAATGATAGAGGAATTGTGCCATTTTAAGGTTAATAAAGTTCGGGAGCTTGTGCCGAGACCAAAAGATCATCATGTGATAGGAACCAAATATTGTCTGCAAATATCAATCAAAAGAGCATGATGTTCTTCATGAATTTTTGTTTTGTTTAGAGCTGCTTTGCTTGATGTGATTCTCTTATATCAATTGAATTTCTTTAATAAAAAAACGAATCATGTGTTGGAATTTCACTCGATGATTCCAGCCCATCATGTCTAGTATATCCCGCATCACTAATAAAGATCATTGAGAAAAATTAATTTAAGGCCACGCTAGGAAGAACGGAAAAGAAAGTCGAGAACATAAATATTTCCTGCCTAATTAATTATAGTCGTGTTGCAAGGCAACGCAAGACTTCATGTACCCGTTGGACCGTGTCAAAAGTGCCCCTATTATAAGCTTTCCAAGCAGAACTACGTCAGAATTCTCCCGAATTGTCCACGTCATCGGTCAAAGTCTACTAGATTTTCAGCGTGGGTCCCGCATATTGGTTGCTTCATAGGAATTGCGCTGCATGGAAAAGAACTTGGAGTGTGATTCTTGTCATGACGTTGTCGTCCACTACGGCTTTGGCGGTCGTGCTTTTCCTTTCACTCGCAGACGAGAATCCGAGTGAATCACTTTATCTTCCTTTACTTTATGGGCAATGCCAAAGCAATGACGGAGAAAACTATTGACTCGACTGGGAAACATCTTGTCATCTTCGGTAAATTATGAATTTTCTTCATCGGCATATATTTGCGCATTTGAAATGATTTGGCAATTTTATCGAATTGCCATAGCGGGGTTAGTATGCATGAAAGAATTTAGCATATTCAATAAGGTGAATTGTTAGTATCTGTGCCTTAATTCAGAAATCAAAACCATCCTTCTACTTTTTTTATTTATTTAAAATCATCTTAGCGCTTTTTAAAATTGTCATTGTGATTGATTTTGTGACGAAATTTGTTAACGTGACCGTACTATTGGTAGAAATCTGCTGATGTCCTTTGACACTGTTAGAATTTTGTTGATTTGGATTCTTTTGTACCTTTTTTTTTTCGATATTCCCCCTCTCTCTTCATCCGCAACTATCATCATTAATCATCTTCTTCTTTGACCCAAACCCCCACCAAATTCAATCCAAAACCCAAAAAATCTAGCATCTCCACAATACATCATTATTAATCATCTTCTTCTTCAACCTGAACCCTTCGAAATTCAAACCAAAATAAAAAAAATCTAACATCCCCACCAATACAAACCCTTGATCAGCCATAGACTCCAGACGATATGGCTAAGCTCAACGAAACTCGAAGTTTAGGAAGGTAATATGTAATTTCCCAAAGTAAGGGTTTAGTGGGTAACAGGTGCCAAAAGTTGGGAGGGGATATTTTGTAACTTTTCAAAGTTTAAATATACGAAACTTTTGTTAGGTCTAGGGCGGAAACTATTACGTTTAGAGTTTTCGATCAAAACACTTGGCACTGCTTTTCATAATACAATTTCTTATATTGGCAGGGCATGCGCAATATGCAACCAATCACTCAAATAATTCTTATTTTATGGCACATGCGTAATTAATAAACGCGTCCATGTATTACAATTCACGTGCAACTGATTATATATGACACCGATGAGGGTCAAAAAGTTGGTCATACTTTAATCCAAAATTCTCACACACGCCACGATTCTCTTATTAAATACCTACCCATTTCCAAACATATTCGCCAAACGTACACTCTCTCTCTCTCTCTCTCTCTCTCTCTCTCTCTCGCATACAGAATGGGCAACTGTGCAGCTCCTCAGACCACCAGAAATGGTGGCCTTCCCATCACCACTGATCACCAGAGCTGGTCATCATCATCTCCATCCACGGTCAAGCTCATTTACATGGACGGAAGGCTGCAAGAGTTCACTCAAACCATGAAGGCTTCGCACCTCCTCTCCCAAAACCCTCACTGCTTTCTCTGCAGCTCAGACTCCATGTTCATTGACACCATAGTCCCTCAAATTCATGAAGAAGAAGACCTCTGTTTGGGCCAACTCTATTTCCTCTTGCCTCTCTCCATGTCCCGAGTCCCGCTCTCTTTCCGAGAGCTCTGCTTGCTCGCCATCAAGGCCAGCGCCGTGCTCGAGAGCAGCTCGAGTTCGAGGAGAACGAAGGATGGAGGTCCATCAGTGGCGGCTCATCGGAGACGGTGTCGAGCTCCCACCGGGTTCGACGCCCCGAGACTAGAATTGGGTCAGAGGAGCCAAAGAATTGAGTTGTGAAAGTGCGTGAGTATGAGATGATGTGGGAATCGAATAGATGACGGAACGAATAGCTTGAAGAATATGCTAGAAAGTCTTTTTCTTTTTTCTCTGTCTTTGTGTGAACAACTCTTTTCTTTGGTTGTTCTAAAATTAACTACTCTTTTAAGTGAGACTTAATATATGTCTCATTGCTGTTAGATTTGTGATCGGTCTGATTATGAGTAGCCCAATTATAATTCTTTCAATTATTAAATATCGTCATCGTCATCAATCACAATCATCGTAACTATTATTATTATTATTATTATTATTTAAAGTAGCTTTATTTAGTTAAGTAATAATAAAAGCCAGCAATATTTCACCTCATCAAAGGAAAAGAGCCGAAACTCTTATAGGAGCCTCCACGGCATGTTCCCATCCTTTGAGACAGACTTCATGGATGTGTTTTTTATTTTAATTTGTCGATGCCCGTATACTTTGTATCCACAATTTCCACCATATCTTTTTCTTCCCTAGCGAGACGGATTACCCTCTAAAAATTGCCCTCTGAAAGATTTACAATCCGGTAATCCTGAGATCCGCACAAGAATCAAGATGAAGTATTTTAATGACTTGCTTAGGTCCTAGTTAAGTAATCATAGAAGCCAGAAATATATTTCATGATAAGGACATGAGAGGTGTAAAAGTGTGCGAAGAATAGTACTTAATTGGGGGAAAATTGTCTAAAAAGTCTTAAGCCTATTGCACTTTTGTCAATTCAATGATAAACTTTTTAAGTTTGCCAATTTAGTCCCAAACCTTTTCACTTGCAAATTTAGTTCTGGATAGACTCAATTAGCAAGAAATGAAAAGGTTTACGATTGAATTGACAAAGTTAAAAGGTTTAGAATTAAATTGGCAAAAGTGCAATAGGTTTAGGACTTTTTGGATAGTTTGCTCACTTAATTGGTGTTGAAAATATCTCGTGATATTCCATTTCTTGAGCTTTGTATAAAGCCAAGAAGAGGGAATTTCTCACTTTTATATGTGGTGCGTAATTTTTGTTAAAATGAAAAGGATATTGCAAGTACCAGAAAAGGAAAAGAGCTACTAATCTTTCTTATGCTATATGGCCCATGATAAGGAATGGGTTTACATAGAGGTTGGGAAAAAAGAATGATTGGCCAATAAAAGAGGAAATTAAAAAATAAGTACTTCTATGCTTAGTTTGATTCATGTAAAGAATTAATGTTTACTATAGCTAATTATAACCTAGGAGACCACAAGTGCTATGATAATCGATTGTTAAATTAGTACCTAATTAAGTTTAAAGGGCAATGGTTTAATTAGACAATCACACTGAATTAGATCTCAAATTTACACTTACAGTAGCAAATGCAAAAGTTAAGCATCACATGTTGGTCCTATTAACCACCTTCTTTTTTATTACTACGACGGTTGATGAATGTTTTTTTTTTCCCTTGATTTAATGCTTGATAGAATAAATTGTAGCCTTACTGGGAGATAGATAAGCACATTTTATTGAAATCACACAATTATTGGCTATTTAACTGTATTTCTGTGTTCGACAAAAAAAAACTGTATTTCTGTAAAGTAAAAAATGTACACGTTCAAGAAAAGCTAATTTAATTAACTCACTTGTGGATGATATTAGATAGAGACCTGTGTTGTTTCCTTCACTTTTGGGCATTGAGCTCTCTCGTTTGTCATTTTAGGAGTCATGAACAAGTGTACAAATTAGTAAGTTGGAAATTTTTAAAAGGGTTAATACCATGGAAAATTCAAACTAGTATCTCTATGACAAATTTACCCCAAACTAATATTTTGATCACCAAAAACCCAGAACTGGTACATTTGTGATAAATTTACCCTCTATTAAACTAATATTTTGATCACCAAAAACCTAACCCCGTTTTGTGATAAATTTACCCTCTAAAATTGAATTAATATAATGAAAAATCACAAACTAGTACACATGTAACAAATAAAGGGTAAAGCCCCAAACTGGTACATCTATCAATTAACACGTGTCATCTAAGTCAATATTTTGACAATAAAATTTAATAGGATCTAACAGAATCTAACGGAGAGTAAATTTTTCACAGGTGTACAAGTTTGGGATTTTTCGTGGTAAAAAAATTAGTTTGTAATAAGTTTATTACAAACATACCGATTTAAAGTTTTTCATGGTATTTTTTGGGTAAGGTAAGTTTTTCGTGGTATTAAGCCTTGTGAAAAAGAAGTATTCTGTCTACATTGAAATAATAATGGTGTGCTACTTCGTTCAACTTTTCTACATGTATAGTTATTTTTAAACTATCCCATGTCATTTAACTTATCTACAGGATTTATATACTTTTTATATGCTCGTGGTCTCCTTCTATCTTTAAGATTAAACTTTTAGGTTAAACTTTCGAATATTGTATTAGAGCTAGGTTCTGTCCCAATTTATTTAGAATGTGAGGCCACCTCATTGGTCTAATTCCACGTGTAATGTCATATCCCCATATTTTCCATGTTTCCTATTTTTTTTTGCGCGAGTCCAAAAGTTAACCTAGAATTTAGGTGAAATACCACTTCTATGAATGGGGCGATTATCCCAATTATATATATATATCAATTGCTTTTTTACTTTTATTGTTTTTGCACTTTGAACGAGACAAAGTCAAGCGTGATAAGCTTCGGTCCATGGCATGCTATGCTGACAAATTGCTTGAATCTTTCATTGTGGGGTGCTTCTAAACCTTTTTCTTTTGGGCCAGAAATGTGACTAGACCTAAAAAGAAGACGCTTTCTTTTTCAGTTTGGCACCGTAAATTTAACGTCGTGTGGAATCTATATCTACTATCTAGAATTGGGTATTGATATATACTCAACTAAAAGGGCAACGAGGGCACGAGGACGTGCTAAATTTCGAATAGTGTGGCTGCTTGTAACAAAGCAAAATGAAAAATTCTAATGGGGAATAGTTGATCACCGGCCAAAAACATCTAAAAATTTAGGTCAGTTCATTAGGGAAATTTTGCATATGAATTATACAAACAAGTGTACCCAATCGGTCGATATTTTATTGATTAATTACCCCTTATGTAAATAAAAATAATGCCCTAGTAAAGACTCCAGTCCTAATTAGTAGTAGATGAAAACTAGGTCAAGCAATGCTAGAGCAATTGTGCCATTTTAAGGCTAATAAAGTCCGAAAACTTGTGCGAGACCAAAAGATCATCACATGATAGGAACCAAATATTCTCTGCAATTATTGACCAAAAGAGCATGATGTTCTTCATGAATCTTCATCTTGTCCAGAGTTGCTTTGCCTGATGTGATTTTTCTCATATCAATCGAATTTCTTTAACAAAAAAAAGCAAATCACATAAGAGATATTTTATTGATTAATGTCCTCTTATATAAATTAAAATAAAGCCCTAGTAAAGACTCCGTTTCTAATTAGCAATAGATGAAAAATAGGTTGAAGCAATGCTAGAGGAATTGTGCCATTTTAAGGTTAATAAATTCCAAGAGCTTCTGTTGAGACCAAAAGATCATAACATGATAAGAACCAAATATTCTCTGCAAATATCGACCAAAAAGAGCATGATGTTCTTTACGAATCTTCGCTTTTGTCCAGAGTTGCTTTGCCTATTGTGATTTTCTCATGTCAATCAAATTTCCTTAACAAAAAAGCGAATTGCGTATTGGAATTTCATTCAATAGTTTTAACCCGTCATGTTTAGGATATCTCGCATCACGAATAAAGATCCCTGAGAAAATTTAATTTAAGGCCATGCTGGGAAGAACGAAACAAAAGGTCCAGAACATAAATATTTCCTGCCTAATTAATCGTAGTCATGTTGTAAGGCAACGCAAGACTTCGTGTGCACGTTGGACCATGTCAAAAGTGCCCCTATTATAAGTTTTCCAAGCAGAACTACGTGAGAATCGTCCACGTCATCGGTCAAAGTCTACTAGATTTTCAGCGTGGGTCCCGCATATTGGTTGCTTCCTAGGAATTGCACCGCATGGGAAAGAACTTGGGATGTGACTCTTGTCATGTCGTTGTCGTCCACTACGGCTTTTGTGTCGTGTTTTTTAATTTCATTGAACATGTTCATCCCAGTGCATCACTTCATTTTTCTTGACTTTTTGGGCAATGCCGAGCAATAATGGAGAAAAATATTGAATGAATGGCAAGCATTATGTCATCTACAGTGAATTGTGATTTTTTCTTCCTCAGCGTATGCTTGCGCGTTTGAAATGACTTGACCATTTTGTATTTCTATCGAATTACCATTGCCGGATCACTATGTGAGAAAGAATTTAGCGGATTCAATAAAGTGAACCTTTGGTGTCTGTGCCTTAATTCAGAAAATCAACACCATCCTTCTACTTTCTTTTTTATTCAAAATCATTCAAGTGCTTTTAAAATCATCATCTTAATCAATTATGTGACGGAATTTACTAACGTGATGTTAATATCATAGGAATTTGCTGATATCTTTTAACGATGTTAGAATTTTATTGATTTGAAATGTTTTGTATTTTTATCTTCAATGTTCTCCCTCTTTCTCCTTGTGGCTATCATCATTAATCATCTTCTAGCTTGTTCAATCTGAACCCTTGCAAATTCAAACTAAAATCAAAAAAAATCTAACATCCCCACCAATACAAATCCTTGATCAACCATAGACTCTAGACGATATGGCTAAGCTCGACGAAACTCAATTTTAGGAAGGTAATATGTAATTTTCCCAAGTAAGGGGTTAGTGGGCAATGGGTGCCAAAAGTTGTGAGGGGATAATTTGTAACTTTTCAAAGTTTAAAAATACGAAACTTTTGTTATGTCTAGGGCGGAAACTATTATGTTTAGAGTTTTCGATCAATGCACTTGGCATTGCTTTTCATAATACAATTTATTATATTGACGGGCCGATGTCGGAAATGCGTAATATGCAACCAATTACTCAAATAATTCTCATTTTACGGCACATGCGTAATTAATAAACACGTCCATGTATGACAATTGACATGCAACTGATTATATATGACACCGATGAGGGTCAAAAAGTAGTCATACTTTAATCCAAAATTCTCAAACACGCCACAATTCCCTTATTAAATACCTACCCATTTCCAAACACATTCGCCAAACATAGTCTCTCTCTCTCTCGCATACAGAATGGGCAACTGTGCAGCTCCTCAGATCACCAGAAATGGTGGCCTTACCATGACCACCCATCACCAGGGCTGGTCATCATCATCTCCATCCACAGTCAAGCTCATTCACGTGGACGGAAGGCTGCAAGAGTTCACTCAAACCATGAAGTCTTCTCGCCTCCTCTCCCAAAACCCTAACTGCTTCCTCTGCAGCTCAGACTCCATGTTCATTGACACCATAGTCCCTCAAATTCATGAAGAAGAAGACCTCTGTTTGGGCCAACTCTATTTCCTCTTGCCTCTCTCTATGTCCCGAGTCCCGCTCTCTTTCCGAGAGCTCTGTTTGCTCGCCATCAAGGCCAGCGCCGTGCTCGAGAGCAGCTCGAGTTTGATGAGAACGAAGGATGGAGGTCCATCAGTGGCGGCTCATGGGAGACGGTGTCGAGCTCCCACCGGGTTCGACGCCCCAAGACTAGAATTGGGTCAGAGGAGCCGAAGAATTGAGTTGTGAAAGTGCATGAGTATGAGATCAATCTTTATTATTATGTCACAATCATCATAATTATCATTAATATTATTATTTTAATACAAAGTAGCTTTATGTCGTGATAAGGATTAAGGACATGAGAGATGTAAAAGCGTGCGAAGAATAGTACTTAATTGGTGTTGCAAAGATCTCATGATATTACATTTCTTGAGGCTTTTATACAGCCTAGACAAGGGAATTTCTTCACTTTTATATGTGGTGCTCAATTTTTGTTTGTTCTTGGGAGGGAAAGAAAAAGACATTGCATGTACCAAAAGAAGAAAAAAAATACTAAACTTTCTATGCTACATAGCCCACGATAAGGAATGTAGGTACAAAAAAGTTTGAAAAGCTAAATGATTTGATCCATAAAAGAGGGAATCAAAAGAAAAAAGAAACTTTGATGCTCAGTCCATGGAGAATTATTTTTTTACTACAGCTAATTATAAACTGGGAGACCACTAGTGCTCTGATAATCGATTGTTAAATTAGCTAGTACCAAATTAAGTTTAAAGCGTGACGGTCTGATTAAACAATTGTACTGAAGTAGATCTCAAATTTAGACTTACAATAGCAAATGGAAAAAGTTAGCCATCATTAGAGGTGTCAAATGGTCATAAACCCATATATGACCCATTTAAAAATAAATGGGTCATATATGGGTCACTTTGATTTTAAAGAGTCAACCTTAAATGGGTTTTAAATTTTAAAGCTTGAAGATAAATGGGTCTAAATGGGTTGAGTTTGGAACCCATGTCCAACCCACCTATTAGACCCATCCACACTCTCTCTCTCCTCTTTACAAAAATATTTTAAAAAATCGAAATTTAATTATTTTTATTTTTTATCTTTTTATTTTATTTTATCTTTTCTTTTCTCTTCTTTTCTTTTTTTTTTTTTTCCGCCGGTGGTCGGCCACGGCGACCGCCACACGGGAACGACCTCGCCTCGAGGCCGGGCGAAGCTCGAGCTCGCCCGGCCTCGGGCGAGGCTCGAGCCTCACGGAGGCCGGAAGGCTTCGGCCTTGCCAAATCGGGCGAGAACGAGCTCCCCGCCTCCGTGAGCTCGTCCTCGCCTTGTGGTCGGTCGGTCCCACGTGCCCGGCCGACCGCCAAAAAATAAAGGAAAAAGAAAAAAAGAAAAAATAATTAATTCGATTTTAAAAATAAAAAATAATTAAAAATTCGATTTTAAAAATAAAAAAATAATTAAAAATTCGATTTTAAAAATAAAAAAATATTAATTTTTTTTATTTTCTTGGATAATGATTTTATGGAAAATATTTTCTAGAAATGTCACATTTTTGGTAAAATAAACAGAACTTCAATTTTAAAAAAAAAATTATAAAATTTTTCACTAGTTTTATATTGCATAAAATGTTTTAGCAAGTATAATTTTAAAAAAAAAATAAGAAACAAGTATTCCTAGATTAGGTTAAATATAAAAGTGTTTTAGCAATATGGGTCGGATCGGGTATGGGTTGGGTATGGGTTGGGTCGGTATGGGTTGGAAATATTTACACTATGAATAAATGGGTCATAAAAGGGTTAATGGGTCAATTTGGGTGGGACTATTTATGACCCACCCAAACCCGACCTGACCCACCCCCATTTAACGGTCTAGCCATCATATGTTAGTCCTGTTAACCACCTTCTTTTTATTACTACGACGGTTGATGAATGTTTTTTTTACCTTGATTTAATCCTTAATAGAATAAATTGTAACCTTATTGGGAGACGGATAAGCACATTTTTGAAATCGCACAATGATTAGCTATTTAAATGTATTTCTGTATTCGAGAAAAAAAACTTTATTTCTGTAAAGTAAAAATGTACATGTTCAAGAAGAGCTAATTTAATTAACCTACCTGTGGATGATATTAGCCGGAGACCTATGTTGTTTCCTTCACTTTTGGCCGTTTAGCTCTCTCGTTTGTCATTTCATAAGTCATGAACAAGTGTACAAATCAGGAAATTGGAAATTTTGAAAAGAGGTATTCTGTCTACATTGCAATAATAACTATCGGCTACTTCGTTCCACTTTTCTATATGTATATTTGTTGTTAAAGTATCCCGCATCATTTAACTTATTTATGGGATTTATATGTTTTTTATATCACGCTTGGTCTTTCTCCATCTACAAGCTTAAGCTTTCAAGTTAAACCTTCGAACATGGTATTAGAACTAAGTTTTGTCCTAATTTATTTCACTTATAATTTATTATAAGTTATAACGCCTCAACGTTTGTCGAATTCCACATGTAATGTCGTCTCCCCATATTTTTCATGCTTCATTTTCATTATAACGCCCCCACATTTGCTTGAGTCCAAAAGTCTATGCTAGAATTTAGGTGAGATTCACTTTTATGAATGTGGCGATTTTCCATATATATATATATATATTTCTTTTTTATTATTATTGTTTTTTCACTTTGAACGAAACAAAGTCAAGCGTGATAAGCTTCGGTCCATGGCATGCCATGCTGAGAAATTGCTTAAATCATTCATTGTGGGGTGCTTCTACACCTTTTTCTTTTCGGCCAGAAATGCTACTAGACCTAAAAAGAAGAAGCTTTCTTTTTCAGTCTGGCACCGTAAATTTAACGTCGTGTGGAATCTATATCTACTATCCAGAACTGGGTATTTGTATATACTCAACTAATATGCAACCAACAAGGGCGCGAGGACGTTCTGAATCAAGGATTGTGTGGCTACCTGTAATAAAGCAAAATGAAAAGTTCTAATGGGGACTAGTTGATCGCCGGCCACAAAAAATTTCAAAAATTTAGGTCATTAGGGAAATTTTGCGTATGAATTTTACAAAAGAAGTGTACACAATTGGTCAATATTTTTATTGATTAATTACCCCTTATATAAATAAAATTAATGCCCTAGTAAAGACTCTGGTTCTAATTAGCAGTAGATGAAAACTGAGTCAAAGCAATGATAGAGGAATTGTGCCATTTTAAGGTTAATAAAGTCCGGGAGCTTGTGCCGAGACCAAACGATCGTCATGTGATAGGAACCAAATATTGTCTGCAAATATCAATCAAAAAGAGCATGATGTTCTTCATGAATTTTTGTTTTGTTTAGAGCTGCTTTGCTTGATGTGATTCTCTTATATCAATTGAATTTTTTAATAAAAACGAATCACGTGTTGGAATTTCACTCGATGATTCCAGCCCATCATGTCTAGTATATCCCGCATCACTAATAAAGATCATTGAGAAAAATTAATTTAAGGCCACGCTAGGAAGAACGGAAAAGAAAGTCGAGAACATAAATATTTCCTGCCTAATTAATTATAGTCGTGTTGCAAGGCAACGCAAGACTTCATGTACCCGTTGGACCGTGTCAAAAGTGCCCTATTAAAAGCTTTCCAAGCAGAACTACGTCAGAATTCTCCCGAATTGTCCACGTCATCGGTCAAAGTCTACTAGATTTTCAGCGTGGGTCCCGCATATTGGTTGCTTCATAGGAATTGCGCTGCATGGAAAAAGAACTTGAGTGTGATTCTTGTCATGACGTTGTCGTCCACTACGGCTTTGGCGGTCGTGCTTTTCCTTTCACTCGCAGACGAGAATCCGAGTGAATCACTTTATCTTCCTTTACTTTATGGGCAATGCCAAAGCAATGACGGAGAAAACTATTGACTCGACTAGGAAACATCTTGTCATCTTCGGTGAATTATGAATTTTCTTCATCGGCATATATTTGCGCATTTGAAATGATTTGGCAATTTTATCGAATTGCCATAGCGGGGTTAGTATGCATGAAAGAATTTAGCATATTCAATAAGGTGAATTGTTAGTAATTGTGCCTTAATTCAGAAATCAAAACCATCCTTCTACTTTTTTATTTATTTAAAATCATCTTAGTGCTTTTTAAAATTGTCATTGTGATTGATTTTGTGATTAAATTTGCTAACGTGACCGTAACATCGTTAGAAATCTGCTAATATCCTTTGACACTGTTAGAATTTTGTTGATTTGGATTTTTTTGTACTTTTTTTTTCGATGTTCTCCCTCTCTCTCTGCCTTTGCAACTATCGTCATTAATCATCGTCTTTTTCGACCCAAACCTCCCACCAAATTCAATCCAAAACCCAAAAAATCTAACATCCCCACTGATACAAATCCCCGATCGGCCATAGACTCAAGACGTCATGGCTAAGCTCAATGAAACTCAAAGTTTAGGAAGGTACTTTGTAATTTTCCAAAGTTAGGGGCTAGTGAGCAACAAGGTGCCAAAAAGTTGGAGGAGATAATCGGTAACTTCTCAACGTTTAAGATTACGTAAATTTCGTTGGGTTTAGGGCTGATTGTGGGTAATTATCCCCCAAAACTATTGTGTTTAGAGTCTTGATCAAAACATTAACATTACTTTTTAATGACAATTTCTTACTTTGGCGGGGCCGATGTAGGAATTAGCAATATACCACCAATCACTCTAATAATTCTCATTTATGGCACATGGCTAACTATTTATATATTACATCCTTGGCTAACTATTCTCAAACAACCCTTAATTCCTCTATAAAATACCTACCCAAATCAAACATATTCGCCAAACAAACACCAATCTCTCTCTCTCTCTCTCTCTCTCTCTCTCTCTCTCTCTCTCTCTCTCTCTCTCTCATACATACAGAATGGGCAACTGTGCAGCTCCTCAGATCACCAGACATGGTAGCCTTGCCATGACCACCCATCACCATAGCTGGTCATCATCGTCTCTATCCACGCTCAAGCTGATTCATTCACATGGACGGAAGGCTGCAAGAGTTCACTCAAACCATGAAAGGCTCTCACCTCCTCTCCCAAAACCCTAACTGCTTCCTCTGCAGCTCAGAGTCCATGTTCATTGACTCCACAGTCCCTCAGATTCACGAAGAAGAAGACCTCCATTTGGGCCAACTCTATTTCCTCTTGCCTCCCTCCATGTCCCGAGCCCTGCTCTCTCTCCAAGAGCTCTGCTTGCTCGCCATCAAGGCCGGCACCGTGCTCGAGAGCAGCTCAAGTTCGAGGAGAACGAAGGATGGAGGTTTGTCAGTGGCGGGTAATCGGAGATGGTGCTGAGCTTCGACTGGGTTCAACACCGCGAGATTGGAATTGGGCCAGAGCAGCTGAAGGATTGAGTTGTGAAAAAGTGTACGCGTATGGGATGAAGTGGGAATCGATCACATGACAGAAGGCAGAGGTTGAAGAGTGTGCTATAAACTCTCTCTTTTTTTTTTGTTTTTTTTTTTTTTGTGCACAGCCCTTTTTGGTTGTCTTCAAAGCAAATAAACCCCACTTTAGAAGAGGACTTGATATACGTCTCATTGTTTCTAGATTTGTGATCTAATTATATTTAGCCTAATCATAATTCCTTTGTTATTATCATCGTATAATAATTATTATTTCACAATCATCCTTATGACAGAATTAATGCTATAAATTATCATTATTATTATTTGCTTTATTTTGTCAAGTAGTGAAAGGAATAGAAGGTGCGATGGATATCAAAAAGTTTTGATTAAACCACCCTTGCATACCTTCGATTATTTAGTGGACAATGGGGAGTTGCAAAAGCATTGCTAGGCGGAAGGAATATGAAGCTTGAAGACTTCTTGAATAAAGAAGAGTGGATGTGACATAGAGGAGAAAATGAAAATTGACACTCTTTTGATCAAGCATTAGACTTTGTATGTTAGTTATGAAACATAAGACTCTTTGATTACTTGTAGTAGCTATCTAAATTTAAGCTGAAATTATTAACATAAGCGCCGGTGGTCTGCTGTTGTAGCACGTAGAAACACTGGCGTGGGCAATTTTTGTAATTTTTTAAATAATTTTTCAAATTTTTAAACAATTTATTATTATTTTTTAGAAACGGTTGCAGGTGGGAGCCTTCGGCTATCATCACAGTCTCTGGCATCATCGCCCACTTGCTTGGATCACGGGGCTGAGGGTTTTGGCCCTTTACTGGATTTGGGTGAGGGCTTCGCTGGGAAAAGTACAAAAAAAGTCATAAACATATTACATCGGTACCAATTCAGTCATGAACCTTTTAATTTTTCAATTGGACCAATTTGGTCCTAAATCTTTTCACATTGGTACCAATTGGTCACATCGCCATAGGCTAGTCCTGGCAAGAGCCCCACACCTCGCCCAAATCCAGCGAGGGGTCAAACCCTTTGTCCGCTGGCCAGCGAGGGTGCACGCCCTTGATACGGGCGAGACTGGGCTCTTGCTTGCACAGGAGGGTACCATGCCCTGCCCGTGGCCTGCAAGGGGCGTAAGGGCCCTGCCCAGGCCATGAGGGTTGCCGCCCTTGGCCTCGTGGGCCAAAGAATGGTCCCGGGAAAGGAAATTTTGTATAAGGAATTTTGTAAACAAGTGTGAATTTTATTTTGAGATAGTGCCATTAGGCTAAGGGTCAACATTATTCTGAGAATAATGGACAACGTCCAACCATATTCCAAATTTAGTAAAGAGCAGCAACCGAGATTTCAAGTTTGGTCTCTTTTTTGTCTTATTCAACCAATTTTTTGCTTAAAAATTTAGTTAAGTGCCGGTATTTTGTAACACTTGCCTTAATTAAAAAAAAAAAAAATTAGACAGATTCCATAAGCCATAGTACTACTATAAAAAGAACTCCGCCTGCAAAAAATGAAATGTAAAATGCAAATTCGTGCCTTTTTATATCAGTAAATCTTGAGAAAGTTCAAATAAGGCTTGAAATTGAAGTCATTTTCAAAATAAAAAGCCTCAAATTAGATAATACCTCTCAAATAAGGCCTAAAGTCAATTGATCTCAGATAAACCTATCAAAATGAATCATAAACCCATATAAGTAAATTGATAATAAAATAGTTTAGTTATATTCATTAAATAAGTCATAAATTGGTATTAAATGGTCGTAAAATAGGTCGCTAATAGATTTACAATTTATTTAAACTTAACTCATTTCTCTTGCCATCATTCTCTTGCACTCATTCACCCTCAGACCCATCCCCGTTTGTATATGAGTTTTCTGGATTGAGTTAAGTATGAAAGTGTTTTAGTAATATGGGTGGGTTAGATCCGGGTATGGGTCATTAGATTTTCATTTATATGGAAATGGATCACAAGGGTTAAATAGATCTATTTGGATCGGGCCATTTTTGACTCGATCCAAACCCGACCCTGACCTACATGTTTTGATAGGTTTAGTCTCGAATAAGGTCCTCAACTTCGCCGGTATGACTTGAGACATTTTGTCCTCACCTTCTTCCCTCCTTCACTCTCCATTCTTCACTTTCGGCAGTCCCTCTCTTCCTCTTGATATTGATTGTTCCTCACTTATTATAAGCGCCACTTGCCTTGCAAAGAGCTCCTTCTTCTAACGCTATAGCCAGCGCCAAACCAGCAGCCCCTCTCCTGGGTTTCAATTTTCATCCAGCTTCTTCATTTTGCTCATTGGTGATTCTCTTACGAGGGAATCTACAGATTGCAATGTCAGCAATCCGAGTGCCTTGTGTTTGATCGAATGCCTTCCACAAGAGAATGCAACAAACTCCATAGCCTCCACATTGCAAACCTCTTCCTTGCTCCAATTTGTGTACTTTATTCGGTCTTCTATCTTGGCAAAGAAATTGTGTTTTTCTGTTTTTGTATTTCTCATCTTCTCTTGTTGTGTACAAATTATTGTATATATAGATATTAAGAGCCCTAAATTGGATGATTGAGGATGATTAAGAAGTAGAGATTATGGGAGCAATATTCTTAAATTAGATACAAGAGAAAAAGATTGGTCGACTAGAACGCGTTATCACATCTCTCAGAAGATACTCGAAGTTTGAGTTTGAGTTTTTGCTTATCCTTGTAGCACACAACTCTAGGATGGCGTTTGTTTATAGAGTTTTTCTAACTACAACTATTACAGCAATTACATGGAATGGACTAATTCAAAATATTTGAATTTTTGAATTAGTCCATTACCGATAACTAGGTAATAACTTCCATCCGTTGATGTATATAGTAATAACTAAATAAATTAGAAGCTAATTCAAAATATTTTGAATTGAGAGCAGATCGTAAAACATTAGCTAACAGGCCCCATAAGTTGAAGGGTGATCTTACGGATGATCTTCAACTTGGATGCAGCTATCAGCAGCGGCCACGGCCATTGCGTTCCATGGCGGCATATCACAGCTGGCGCCTATCAATGGAGACGCTGACCCGATGCATCAACATGCATGGGGTTACATGGTGGAGTGGGGAATTGATGAACGATCCATCGAAGCGGTTTTCCTTTAAGTAAGCGTAGGATCCCAAGCTTTACCGCTCGGTGGTCTTATTTGGTTCTTTCAAGGCTAAAACTGTTTGCGCCAGGGTCTTGGCTGGGTTAGAGTGGCATCTGGAAATCCCTCATGCTCCTATACAAGTAGCATCTTCAAGGTGGCTTACCTGATTAATTCGTTTAGTATTTGTAGCCATGGGAAGTATGAGCCGGTTAACTTGGAAAGTCATTCTAGTTCGTTGGAAGAGATGTAACCGCTTGTTGTAGCCAGGAGGGTACTGATGGATGTTGATCCACCTCCAATTCCGAAATAATTAAGTTCGCCCAAGTCCCTTCGGAGAACTCTTGGGTGATAGTGTCTTGAATAAATCTTTGCGTTGGACCTCAGAATAACAATATCACAACATAGATGAGCATGTAAATGGAGAAATTGGGGCCGATGTAGTATAAAGAGGAGGGAAGTGTCGGTTTTGATCCAATAAATCCCAAAGTGATTCTAAAAAGATGCTCAACCGATGGAACCAAGCTCGCGTGCTTGTTTCAACTCGCGTAGAGGGATTTTGTAGCTTGCATATGGTTTGGCCTTTCTCTATCAATGAAACCTTTGGGGCTGAGCTTTACGAACTTCTTCAGTCAAATTACCATTTAAAATGCATTGCTAACATCCAACTACCGAGGTTTCAATTCTTTGTCACCTTCAATGAAATAACTGCATTTAGCGGTGGTTGCTTTAACAATGGGACTAAACGTTCTGTAGTCGATGCCCCCTTCTGTGATTGAGCCCTTGGCCACAAAGGCGGGCTTTGTACCGATCTATCGAACCCCGTCTAAACGTGTCTTGACTCGATAAAACCCATTTTGAGCCCACCACATTTGCTTTGGGATTGGTAAAAAACCCATGTTCCATTACGCAACAAAGCATTAAATTCTGAAGCATTGCATCCTCCATTTTTTCATCTTTTATTAGCTTCGGAAACATCGTGGCTCTTCCTTAGAGATTATTTCAGTCAAGTTCACATCCGCAATGGATATTTAGTGCGGGCCTGCGGTTTTACGCAATGCATTGAATAGGTTCTTGATTTTTGTCTGACCGTTGTGAAGGTATCACACAATAGTTTGTGTGGGGAGGCATCCGAAAGAGCCTCATTAGAACCCGCACTAGCATTAGATGGACTAAAACCAACGTGTTAGATGTTGAGCGATTAGTATTTGATAATGTCGGTGATGGTTCTTCAAAGGTGGGTGGAGAAGGTTAGGAGGGTGGGGTGGGGAAGAATGTTACCATTAACCCATGGTTTGCTGGGAGGACATACCACCAAGGAGATCGTTAACCAAGATTCGTGATGGTGGTATTTTAGAAGGGTGGAACCAAGTGTAGGCGAATGGAAAAATATTTTCAATAAAATAAGCATGTTTTGCAATATACATAAATCCGGTTTGTAATCTAAACAACGATAACTAACATGCAATGGACTATATCCTAAGAACACACATTGAGTAGAGCGAATTGAAAACTTATCTGGTTGTATGGCCTTAATAAAGGGAAAAACATCACAACCAAATATTTTTAAAAACTTGTAATTGGGTTCTTGATGAAAAAGTGTTTGAAAAGGTGAGTTATTGTTTAAGATGGTGTAGGTGTCTGTTAATAAGGTAAATTCAGGTTTCAAAGCATAAAGATAATAACGGGCGAGGGAGAGAAGCTGCAGCTATAATGTAAGGCCAGTATCAACAATATGGCTTAATTTTTTCTCAGCTGCTCCGTTTTGCTCTGTGAGTATGTGGACAAGCTACACGATGGAAATTCCATGGTTTGAAAAAAAATTATTTAGGGTTATGTTCCCCACCCCAATCGTGATTTGGGCGCTTTGATGGATTTTCCAATTGTTTTCTCACTCATGATTTTGAACTTTTTGAAAAATGGAAGGAACCATAGTCGATTTTTGAATAGATAGTACCAAGTATATTTGGAAAAATCATCAACAAATAGAACAAAATACTTATAATCGAAATGTAATTAATTGGAGCGGTCCCCATACATGAAGAAATTAAATCAAGAAAAGCTTTACTAATACTATGAGGCGGAGGTAGGGTTTTTGTAAGATGCCTAACAAACAGGAAGGACATTTGCTAAAATCAAATGTAGAATATGGCAAATTGTTTGAGCAGATCAAAGAGCGAACTTTTGCTTTATTGAGGACGACCCACGAAAGTGCCCGAGGGTGTGTGATGGCGGTATATCAAGTGAAATTGTGTTAGGCGGATGATATGGTATAAAGACCCGGTGGCAGTATAGTCCATCCTTAAGGAACCTTGAGTAGTGGTGTTTTGGTCATAAATCCCTTCACAACAAAGTGAAATGGATGAAATTCAAAAGAAGCAATTGTTATCTCGTAAAATTATGGACGAGAAAAGCAAATTACGTTATCGCCCCGGGGTCCGCCGAGCTACAGTAACATCCTCGATGGTCGATCGTTGATTAAGACGTCCGGATAAGTGTGACCCAACCCAAACATCAGAGATTAAGACATGCGGAAACAAAAAAAACAACCGGACAATTAACGATGACAATGGGAAACAATAGCACAAAACAATAATTAGAATTTCTACACTTAGCGCATACATACAATGTCCACAACAATGTAATCAAGATTCCTCCAAAAGGGACAAAGGCCCGAAACTTAACTCCTCTACCATGGGGGCTCAAAATACCGGTACCAGACCTGGGCCCCGATCTTGAGATACTCTTTATAGCGTCTCCAATCACTCATGGTCGGATCCGGAAATGGTTATATAATAATCGTGAGACGAAACTTCAATAAGCAACCCCTATACCCCACACATAGAGCTTGTTCGTACCCAGACCGATACATTACATGCACAATCCATAACACAATCAATTTCACCCAGAGAGCACCCTTTCCCGAACCATGCCACTCCTGCATAATGGTTTCAAGCATGGTGCAAGAATAAATCACACCCTTCATTTGATCCCTCCGTCGGCGTCCCAGCCAAGCTCAATCCGATCCCTTTAGTTTAATCTCACGCTTTCGTATGGTGGTCGCTTCCACTCAGCGGTGATCCACGATCGCGGCTCAACGGTACGTGCATTACGCGCTACGTATTTGGCAAGATGGTCCTCGTGGTTTCATTCCGCTCCAGATGCATGCGGTAACAGCGTACATCTTTCGCGATCAGCCTCTGCGCCTCAAGTTCGTTCCGGCCAGCGTAAGCACGCGCAGGGCTCCACATTCACGGCGCGTAAACCGCCACCGAGGCCCGTTCTCCACGATGACCGATGTAAACCGCCTCACAGGCTCACTGCACCAGCGGCGCGTAAAGCGCCTCGATTATCCACCTTCGCGGGCCCCGTGTACGCATCAAGCCGGGTGGCCGCCCCAGCCGTCCGCCTTTATACGGACCCGTCAGGTGGCGTTCCATGACCGATCTGTGCCCTTACGGGACTGTTGTGAGTCAACCCAGGTCCCCAGGTCCATGGCCTCCTGGATTAATCCAAGACAGGCCAGCGGGGCCTTCTGCCGTTCAGTTCCAGCCACATTTCTTGTCAAGTTGCATCAGGCAGCTCAAGGTTAGGTTGATCCACAGATGCCAGCCCCATTTTTAATTCCAGGTCGATCGCATAATTTTTAAAACATTACATATTCACTTTATTGGATTAAATTGGCACGGATAAGGCATAATGCTAAGTCTAATTAAATCCTAGGCTATAAATACTAGATTAAGGAAATAAGCCTAGCCGTTCTGGCCGAGACAAGTGCTGCAGGCACCGTGGCTGAATCAAAATCCAAATGCATTGTCTCGCGCACTTGACCGTCATTGCTTTGTCATACTGACCTCAGAGCCCTTGCAGATTGCTTTTACGACAATCGACATCAATTGGTAACAATTTATCCCAGTTTAGTCTATTTAATACATGCATTACTAAGGTTGCTCCATTTGAAACTCTTGAAGCAGAACAATTATCCCTAGACAAAAGGTCTAATAGTACCCAAAGTGCAGTGGGTTGGGGAATCCTTTAAAATTTGACCGGAAAGTGAAACACATGGGCTCAAAATTTCGGGAGATTCGGCCCGGGCGTGCTTGGCAGGAGGCCTGCAGGTGACCCGGCTAGAAGTGGGCGCGGCCGGCGATCGGCGTGCCTAGTGCGCGTGAGCAGCCCCAGCAGTGCCGGCCTCAGGCGCCAGGATCGCGCTTTTACACTGAACGGGGACGCGGGCACGGGCGCGGCAGGGCGGCTGCGGGCATGGCACTGGCAGGCATAGCCGGGCATGCTTTCAGGGACAAACGGCGGCGGTTGGTTGGCTGGTAGGTGGCTAGTGGGGCTGGCCGGGCTGGCGTGATTGTGTGGCGGCCGGCCTGGCCAGCCGGTGATTTGGGCCAGAGATGAGAAACGGCGGTGAGAAAGAGGAAGAGGTGAGGGCGGTGGCGGGCGGGCGGAGGCCAGGCAGCGAGGCTACCTGTGGCCAGGCGTGGCCAGGCGCGGCAGGCGGGCAGGCCAGGCAGGCTCAGAAACTGGCTCGGCGGGAGGCAGGCGGTGGCCAAGGAGTG
The DNA here is from genome assembly GCA_024733475.1 of Syzygium grande. Classification (NCBI taxonomy): domain Eukaryota; kingdom Viridiplantae; phylum Streptophyta; class Magnoliopsida; order Myrtales; family Myrtaceae; genus Syzygium; species Syzygium grande. The sequence goes on from JAMXDD010000011.1 coordinate 10,577,274, forward strand.
GCGGCTGGTAGCCAGGCGGCCGCAGCGGGTGGCCCGGCCAGAGTGGCGGGCAGGCTGGCCCGGCGCGCGGCGGGCGGCCAGCGGGCGGCTGCCAGCGCGCCAGCGCGCGCCGAGAAGGCGGCGGGCGCGGGGCGGCCCAGCGTGGGCTGGGCGGCGCCAGCGGTCGGGTGGCGGCGGCGGCGCGCGGCGGCGGCGGGAGCTCGGCGTTCGAGGCGGGCGGTGGGCGGCAGCCAGAGGCGGGCGGGAGCCGAAGAACGGGGAGAGGAAGAGAGGAAGAAGAAGAGGGTATCGGTGGGGGCAAGCCACGTGGGGAGGGGCAGGCTGCGGAGAAAGGAGAGAGAGAGAGAGGGAGAGAGAGAGAATGCTTGTCTTGGCGTAGGGGTTGCCGGAGAGAGAGAGAGAGAGAGGGAGAGAGAAAGGAGAGAAAGAGAAGTTCAAAACTTTAAACTTAGCGAACAAGCGGACCTGGTCCAGACCCAAAAAATCGACTTCTCCAGTCCCAGTTAATATCAGAAAAGGCCTAATAATTCATAATAAATCGACAATATTTTTAAGGCACATTGTCAAAATAAAATACCCCAGTACACACTCCCGAGGGAAGTCTATCCACGATCAGAAATTTGTGCAGTTACGTCCCACTTTTTCACTTTTCACGGCGTCTGATGCAGCCCATATCAAAACCGGCACACATCCAATTTATTTCGACCGGGAACTCGGTAGTACGCAAGTTCAGGGTAAAAATAAAATGCATTCCGATCGAGTCGATTCCCAACAAAA